>CM065053.1:127383833-128006333 GCA_032883995.1 Coronaproctus castanopsis
GTTGATTACAACGCAGCTAAATGCTACAACAATGAATGCATACTCATTGTGTTCTTCCGATAGTGATAATTACACGATTTGCCACATAGTTCAAAGTATGTCTAATACCTACATTCCATCAGTGCTGGAAAATGAACCCCGGGAATGTTTAACAAATAAATATCGTGTCATATCTTTGCCGAATACATTACTATTTTCGAATGAAGCGCCCCGACATGAAAAATGTTTAATGTTAATCAGTGTGATCACCGTGTCAGATTCCCTTCAACAGGCGCAATCTTTGAAATGATGCAAAAATCAAACCTTCAGTTACCGCTACAAATGATAATTACATTCACAATTCTCCAAATATCTATGTTGAAAAATTATTTGAACGAATTTCCGTAAACAAATTAATTTACAGTCTGATGATAATGAGTTTATTTTCAATTAGAAGAGCAAGATGTTTCGCATCTAAACAAAATAATTGCCAATAGTAACGAAAAAATGACAAAGCGATATGACAGGGACACTACCGATAGCAACATTTCGACTGAAACAATATTAATGCATGCCGACTTCGGCGATTTAAAAAAAATGGTATGTGCGAACTGTAATAGTAAATAGTACGAAAATACAGATAGGGATGAATATACATGTCCGAAACAGGCGTACGTTAATTAATTTTAATTAATGAAAAAATATTTTTGCCTATGTACAAGATAATTTTACGTACCGTTTAGAGATTTGTTTTCGTTGTCCGAATTAGCAGCCGTAACGAATATGCTCGAGGTAGCATTATTTGGCAGAAAATCTAGACTACTATTGGCAACGTCTCTACCGGTATTTGTAAGCCGATTACCGGCGGTGGTAAACTGTTGTTGTTGCGAATGTAAAGTCGGTGCGCTTATCTGGTACGTGGTGTATGAAGCGTCGGTGGCGGCAACAGCGGCTAAAGACTGCGTAGATTCCAAGGTCGCGGAAGTTGACATCGTCGTTAAGCCAGCCGCAACAGCAGAAGAAGATGAAGGTCCGTTACCGGGGGAAATATTTTTCCGGTATTTTCTACGTTTTCTACCATTAGTAACACCGACGCCGATCGAGGCGTTCACATCGTTATTATTATTATTATTATTATTATTCATCGACTGTAAGGGACTAACACCGGCCGAGTAAGCGATAAAATGATTTTCTGACAATAATTTTCGGCTATTATTTTCGGGTGTCGTCGTTCCATTATTATGAGAAACGGATAAACCGACTGCTGACGGATAAAAAGCGGTTCCGGGAGTCGTCGGTAGTTGCGATGATACCCCACTTCCGCAATTACCAGCGCTGATAGTCGTACCACCGTTAGTATTAACGGTTAAGAACCCTTTGGACATCAGTTGCTGCAGTTGGCAAATACCTTGCTCGAAAACGTTCGCCGTTGGAGGTACCAAAGGCATCGCGGCATTACCGCCGGTAGCGGTCGCGGCCAATAAATTAGTAGTTCCTCCACCGGTTGAAATAAAAGCCGTCGCCGATTGAGTTACGGCAAACAAAGAATCTCCTCCGAATGCTGTTGGCATACCGCCTAAAACGAACAGATATAAAAAAAAAATTATTGTTAATAAAATTGTAAGAAAGGATGAAAAAGTATGGACAAAAGTAGAAGTAAAAAGAAGTAGACAATGAATTAGAAGATAATATAAAAATAAAAGCAGTATAGAAAAAAGTAAAAAGGAAAGGAAAAGAATACGAGCGTACATTTTATTATTAATGATTAAACGATTTCATTTTGATAAAAATGAACACATTTTCACAATCATCTTAAATGGATTAACTCAATTCCAATATATATATATATATATATATATATATATATATATATATCGGTAATTAAATTTAGTTCCTTGATAAAACAGCATTTTAAAACTTACGCTACACAATCAATTACAATGCGAGTTTATGTACGTATATACACACACACACATATATATATGTGTGTGTGTTATGTTGCATATAAACTGAGTGGTGTCATTTTAATTTTTTTCACATCACATTAGAAACTATCGCTGACAAGGAGGTAGAAAATACATATAATAAATTTAATACATTTACAAGTTTATTTCCACAAAAGTTGAGCGATAATTCAGTCGAAAAGAACAAACACACTCAATATTAACTGCCTTTAAATCACAAAAGAATTTTTGCAAACTTCAAGTAAACAATTATTTCAAAGCTTACTAAAACAAATGACCGGTACATATTATTAATAACATTATGCAACAAAAGCAATTTATATAAATTGAAACATTATTTCAATCTAAAATTTATGGTATTCGATATGTTTAGATTTTATGAAAAATTCTACTCCGTTTTATTCATTTCCCTCGAGCTTCGCGAAATTCTGAATTAAAAACAGAAAATTGGCTTGTTATTGCAACCTCATCCGGTCTTTTTTTTAAAAAAAAGATCATTTTCCGCGATTAAGATGCCCATCATAATTTCATTGACAATTTAACTCACGTGTATCGGATATGAAGAAAAAGAAGAAGAAGAAGAAGCAGTGTATTTCTTATTATTAAGTTACATGCACATAAGCATATTAAATTTTAAAAATGAACAATTTACCCGTACCGAAATATAAAACAAAAATTCTTCCCAGGCAAACAAAAAATAGAAAAGCTTATATGATAGGCTTATAAATATCAAATGTATAATTTACAGGAAAAATTTGTATAAAAAACCTGTTCCAATATATTAGAATAAAATTATAACTTACTCTATCACAATATAATATCTTAAAAATATCTTAGTCTATTTGCTGATAATAGAACTAGAATTTAATAGCCGGCTTACTATAAACAGATACGTTTTATACGCCTGTGCTTGTACCTCTTATATCTGTGTCGCAGAGACTGGTAGTCGTAATCTCCTATCGAATGTATTACTACATTATCAGATGAGCTGCAGTTGGCGAAAAATTTTTTCGTGTATTTTTAATGATTTCCTGTATGTAAGGAAACGTTAAAATATCATGCATAGATTTAATTTTAGTAAATCTTGGCAAGATAATTCTTAAACAATGATTTTATAGTCTTTGCATCTGATTTATACTGCTATTGCTATAGCTCGACCGGGCTCGCGTACAATAATTTTGGTAGAATAACTTTTTTGTAAATGAGGAATTTGTTTTGCGCCGATAATGCAGACTTTTTGTTAAATATTGGAAATAGACAACCCAATTTGCGCATCGTTCTATTTACACAATCATTAATATGCCTCGTAAATGTAAGTCGTCTATCCATAGTTATTACATTTTCCTTCCAATCGAGGTAATTGTTTTTGACTCGAACGAAGTGAAATACACATTCACGCGTACATATAAAAAATTGAAAATTCCACAAGTACATAATGAAATGAAATATATATATATATATATATATATATATATATATATACTACCTAATAGGTTCACATAAATGAATAAAAATTGAGGCACGAACAAATGTTTCTTTGTGACTAAACATCATTCCAAATTAAATAAACTATACGAAATTAATTGCAAATAAACTTAAATAAATTAATTTATAACTTGCATAATACGGAGGTGAATTATCTTTAAATTAATCGAGGCTAAACCAGGCGCGAACACAATATTACAGGACGATTTAAAAATGTAGAATTTAATTTTTATCTTATACAGTAGAAATCTACCTACATAACAATGTTATAAAAATCGGGAAAGTCGTAAGAAAACGTGGTGACAACATAAGGATAATCGGTCATTGTTTCATAGCTGTTTGAAAAAAAAAAATAATCTGAGAATAAAACCCTCTTCGAGAAAATAAAACAATACCCGACTGGCAGCTTGGATTAAAAAAGTGAAGGAACAATGTGGAACAATAGTCATTGGTAGTGCTGAAAACCAACTGCCGTACTGTTTCGAGATAGATAAAAGGTGTTTGATAAAGTGTATTTGACGCTTTCAGAATAATCTAACGCATCTAGAAAAATTGTTTAATACATGAAGAATCATAATCAAGTCAAACTCTTTATCTTATTTATATTAAATAGAACTGTTGTTAATGGACCCGCCAAACTTAATGGAAAATATGTAAGACTGCGTTCGGAGCAACGATTGACTCGGAAATAACATATATTGGCGTTCAGAAACAACTCGGTCTTAAACTTCGACGCACGAACTGGTTTAATCGGGCTATATACACTCTACAGGGTAATTCTAAAACCCTCGTAGATATATGGGGTAGAAATTTATGAAACAGTAAGCAATTAAAATATGAAGATTAGCCAACCTTTCTAATTAAAGGTTTTACATAGTATTAGTGGTGCACCACGGTATATTCCTAACAATGATTTGCATAGAGATCTCTGCAGGTACCGACTGTGAAGAAGTTGTTAACAGCTACGATATTATACATCCAACGAAGCATCATAATAAAGCGACTTACTCAGAAGAAAGGCACGATTAAATTTGATGCGTTGGTTTCAATTTATTTTACACAATACACGGAAAATAGCCGTCATTAGAGGTTTTATTTCAAATATACTACATATCTGTTACATATTGTCCACTCAGCTGGACAAATTGTAAACAAAAAATAAAAATAAACGATCTTAAATGTTAGTTAAATAAAATTATAGGAAGGAATATTTAATTTATTTTATTTCGAGAACATTAATAGTCTCCAGACATTTGTGAAATCGAAAGAAAATGAAATTGTTTGAAGGTCATCGTTGAAACTTAATTAAAAGTGTCCATTAAAATATTTGTAAAAGAGTTTACCGAAATAATAATAATAATAATAAACACGTACTGAAATAAACGTTAAACAGCAGCGGGTAATAAACGCGTTCTTATCGATATACCAAAAGTAAAATAATTAATTCCAAGAGAAAATTAATACACATTTACTAGAACTTAATAGGATGCTATATATTTCAGGTCACTGACGTCAATATACCGTAACAGGACTTTATATACATCATAATATTCATACTTACAGGAAACGAATTCCAGAAGGAAATGTTAATTATTTTAAATACCGATCATCATCAACATCATCATCATTTGTTTTACGAGCGTTACGAACTGTATATTAAAAAACCGAAGAAAGCATATTTGGGATAGAAATAAAATGATTGTAATATTATAATTTAATCGTTACACCGGAATTTTTAAATGCATAACATCATTAGGCTATACGAAAAAACCCGTCTTTAAAGTTTTATTAAAATCTGTCAATTTTTTAGGGGGGTACAACTTCTATTTTAAAGTAATTATGTATCTCGTTAATACAGATTTAAAAGGGAAAAAATTTAAACATGAAAATCATAAAAACATAACGTTATAAAACGGACAAGTGAACCAAGCCTTGTTTTTCTTATATTTAACTTTCATAGAAAAAAACTATGCAAACCTGGAGGTGGAACTTTGTTATATTTCAAATATGAATAATTATGTTTATTAAAAAAAATGTCGAAGATAAAGTAGTCGATTTTATGAATTATTTATTACCATTTATGGAACGTTTAACAAACTTTGAACAGCTTGGAGTGTATAAACAACAAAAGCAGTTAAAAACGCTGAATTTTATTTAAAAATACCATAAAGCTTTTCAGTTATTAAGACATTATCAAGTGGACGTAAAAAATAAATAGAAAAATATATATACAATTTATTAAAAATATTAAAGGGTAAAAATAAAACAAATTGTAGTAAAATATAAATGTACGATATTACAAAAATTGCAAAATAAAAAACATTCATTCGTGAAATAATCTGGTAGTGAATGTGGTAAACAAATCAAAACATATACGCGTTGTCAACAATTATTTCTATGAAAAATATGAAAGATCAAATATTCCATTTTTCGAATTATTTAAAAAAAACTAACGTAGCCATTTGTTGAAGTTCTAACAAACTTTGAACAATGTAGTGATTATTAAACAATGAGTAAACAACAAAATTCACTATCAGATTATTTTGTAATTAAATCTGTTTTTTTGTTATTTTTTGTAATATTATACATCTAAATTAAGTATTTTCTTACAGTTTAATTTTTTTTTCTATTTATATTTTTTCAATTGTATATAATTTTATATTTATTTCTTACGCATAACGGTTTAATAGCCGAATATCTAAGTTTTACATATTTACCGATTTTAACTACTTTTTCTTTGGTTATATTTTAAAAAAACCGTCCCATGTATATAACCTGTATAGTCGATATTATCAACAACTTACAGAATCTGCGCAATGTTTTTAAATCATTGGACAAATTGCCAATGTTTTTTTTTTCACGAAGTCAACCATAAATACAATGTAAAGTAACATAAAAAAAGATTAATAAAAGTGTTTATACGTTTTGTTCGAAATTTTTTGTTTACACTTTTTTTTTTAAGAATTGTTAACATCGGGAAATTTTCGTGGCTTTTATTTCCATCTTGTCGAATGAGGTTTGTAAAATCAATTTGCTAACAGGTCGTTTCGTTGGCTCTATTCTATAGTATTATCGCTACAATATCAACATTGTATGATCGCTTTCAACAGTCTCCACAAGTAAATTAAAATTGAGCGCGAAAAATAGATATTTGACAGATTGATATTATTATTTTTTTTATTGAAGCTGAAATTCTTTTTTTGATTTAATCGTTACACTAGGCAATCCGGAGTCAATGTCATTTCCAATTATATTAATCATCATTCTATGCAATACTCTTCTGTTTCCAAAAATTTCTTGAAATCGTCGTCTCAACATGTATACAGTATCGATTTTATCCTCTTTCGTTCCGTTAGTTTCATTTTACAAAATATTTTTTGGGTGAGCGAATTTTTTTAGAGGAGTCGTTAGTGAAATCTGTAGTATTTGGAAGATTTCGAAATAGTGTAGCCTGATCGTTAATGCGAGTGACGTGGTAATTTTACAAAGTCTTGTTTTATTACTGTGTTTGCTAGTTTTATTTGTGTTAATTGCTATTATGATACTGTTTCAGTACGGTCTTTTGAGTGTGTATTATGCTCATTTCGCAATTTCGTTTTCATATTTTATCGTTGTTCAGAAGTTTTATTTTGTATTTAGTTTTTAGCTTCAGTTACTAAATTATTGCTATCCATCGTTGAGTTTGATATTTTTTGTTTAAATTGTGGCAGGTTACTAAATTTTACTCTTATCGGTATGGCAAATTTACCTTCTTTCTCTACATCTTTTCTATTATACCGTAAAAAAACATGTTTTTCTTTCTAACTAGTCGTTTTAGTTTGCTTGTCTATTGCCCTGTTTTATTACTAATAACTTTATTTTATTTTCAAACAACTGGCTTACGTTTTCCGTAATTATTTCAGTTTGTCTTTCTAGACATTGTGACATGTCTTTCTTTTTAGTTCTTTAAATACTTCTTTTATATCATTAGCTATTAATAATAGTTTGATAACGTTATTGTCTAACAATATCGATTTATCGGATTTCGATTTCACTATATGATATTGTATTTCGAATTCCGAATATGACTACACTGATAATGTATAATTGGAAGAAACCACTCAACAACAAAGCCAATAAAGTTTCCATAAATTATAATTCAATTTGGTTAGTTAAGTACATTGATATTACTAATTTAATCTGAATTTTTAAAACTTACCAACAGCTGTGTGTAATGTATGAGTATTAAAATTGATTTCAATTAACTTTTCCAACATAACCGGCTTTTAAAAACGTATATATATTAAAAATTAACCTGAAGCCAAACTACGTACAAGACACTGATCCAATATATATATATATATATATCCAAAGATTTCTATGAAATTTTGTACATACCTATAATTTATGAATTGAAAATGTAAAAAATGTTATTTCCCGTCGTCTTTTTCTCGATACTTTTCTAAAACATCATTATTAATTACCATCTCCGTACCAGAGGTAGGCGAGTACTTACGATACATAGTTTGTTGTACAGTGTAAGTAGCGTACAAGGCAATTATATAGACACACCCACACCCGGATTATAATCGCTTTGTTGCCACGACACAATGCAGCCCAGTGTGTGTTTGTAGTGTACTATATTGTTTACCAGCGCGCATATGATGTTGTGCGTGGTGGTTTGTCATTGCCTTCCTCGCCATAATAATATTAGGATTATTTATTTTCTGATGATAATTTTTGCGAACGCGGTACCTTCCGCATAGAAGTCCATGTTCTTATACACTCGGCTATTCCGACTACATGGGTACGTTGAAAAAATTTCAGTTCGATCGCATTAACCGGTCGAATGTCATAGGCTTAAATATTTTGGTTTTTACCGCATGCGTGTTGATAAACATAATCAAAATTTTATATCCCGGCAACAGCTTCGATATAAAGTCGGGAAATATTTTTTAATCGATGAAAGAATTATTATAAACCGAAAAATCTGATGGAAAAATAATAAATAAATAAAAAAAGATTTCCTTCTGATATTTGTAAAAATTGAAATTTTTGGTTATAACTCTCAAAATTTATGAAACGAAATTACACACGATTAAATCGGTTTTTAATAGTGTGTAATTCTTATCTAAATATATTTTCTGAAAAAATATAAATGTCGCCTAGTTACTATATATAAATATAAAAACATCGCTAACATTACAATCTAAACACGTTAACTATTATATTTTCTGTGTCCACAAATCCATTTTCATTTTTAAATATAGTAAAATAAATATCGTTGATATATAAAGATGAAAAAGAAATACTCCAAAACTACTTTTAATGTTAATATTCAAAACGTTCACACTCTATCACAAATTATTTATTAAAAGTTTGAATGTTTATTACACTCATAGGCTCCCTATCGCCTATTTTCAAACGTAGCTTCTTTTACAGATATTATAATTTTCATTAATTGTATACACATATATAGCTATAACACACGCATACCTAGCACGTACACACAATAGTCAAAGAAGTATTGACCGTAGTTGCCAAGTCTATGTAAATTCCAGGTGTTGTTATCAGAAAGCGACGATACCGTCCACTCGTGATGGCAACTACGGGATAGCCATAATGTTGACAGCTGTTTTCTGGAGTCTATTCGAAGCCAAAAAAATAGCATTGTAAAACGGACTGTTTTCACAATCATTAATCTACACCGATACACATACTTACAAGTCGACCAGAACATCATCTTACCAAATAGAAAGATGACTACATTATACGATGAGCAGTTTTGTCATAAGTGTATGTGTGTGTGTATGTGTAATGATGTCACAAAAAAAAAAAAAATTAAAAACCTCTGGATTTAGAATACACAATGAGCAAAATACACTTACAAAACACGAATTACTAATTAAATATTAAGACACAAAAAGAAAATCACCTAGATAATGACGTATACATAAAAACACCAAGATTCGTTATTTGAAATCGCCTCTTCGCCGGTGCTAATACTCGACTTTCATTTATCGGTTACGAAGTCAAATAGTTCGCATAAATCTGAATCCATTATTTATTTCTAATAAATTCATGCGCCTAGTCGTATTGTTCCGAATATAAATTATTTGATAACAGTCTTATCCGAGCAACTCTGTACCCTATCATCTGTTTCATCCTAATATTATATATATATGTATATATATATATATATATATAATTATTATTTGTAACCACTATATATCTAATATTTACTTTTGTAATTTTATTTTCCTAAAATATATTGATTGATTGATTATTAGATTGACTTTGATGCTGGAGTTAGTCTTACACATTTCTTAAACTTTACTACGTGCGAGTCATTATGCGTAAAATCAATTTTAATTTTGCTCTGCAGACAACCTCGCAGATTGAGATGTTTAAACTAATCATAAATGTATTTTAATTGTATTCTGAAAATTCCTTAGGATTTCGCCGAGCTTGTCTGAGAACACTTCTTTCAGCGGCTATAACAGCTAAATTATAAACTACATTCGAATGTCACGATTTCTTCCTTTTTTTCAGTTATAAGTTCTCGTTATAAATTGCTAAAATTATTCTAGTATCTTTATATGTTTCCTCTGAACATCGTTCAAGTTTTATACATATATACGATAAAATACTTTATATATCGTAAGTTTTGTGTCCAAGAAAAATTCTTATTATTAAAAACTCGTCTACCGAACATGGACACTACAGCGAGATCTTTAATAATCTGTGCTGGAATCAATATCTGACACTCCTGATTTAGTTACCATAATTCTAAAATATAGAGAACTTTTCATTGTTTCAACATCTGCTTCCTTCATACGAGCAGGTATTAAGCGAGCTATATATTTCCTAATATATAAAAGTTTTACAAAACTATTATGAAGTGAAATTTGAAAAGTTGTAAAACTTCATACAGGATATCTTTAAAAAAAAATACGTTTCAAGTAGCTAAAAAAATTATTATCGAAAAAAAAAAACACATTTTCTCATATAAAATAGTGTCGCATTTATAAGGACCGAAATTTTGAATTAAATTATTTAACGCGTACACAACAATACCATAACTCATTAAATATATAATTTTTTTCCTGGCGGTACTTTTGTTATAATAATTCTTCATATTTTATCTCTCATTAAAACTGTTGACTAAAGATATATATATATATATATATATATATATTAGAATCAAATTCTCGATATTAAAAAGAAATTCGCACGAAATATTAGTAACCAAAAAAAAAAAAACAGATTTACAACAATACATGTATTTCTTACTATGTGACTTACGGTGCACAAACATGATCGCTAACCGATTAAACAAATTATGAAAATACAGGTAGTTAGCGATGAAAAGGAAAGTTGTTGTGGGAGTGGATAACAAAGATGAGCAAAGTAAACAATGAAATATGAAGAGAAAACTCGAAAACGGAAGTGTTCACCGTAAAATACGGGAAATGAAATGAAATTGAACTGAACAAGTTAGTCGAATGAAAACAAACAGTCGGGTTAAGAAATGTACCGAACGGTTACTATTAGAAGACTAAAAACGAGATGAAAGGACGATATTGACGAACATGCATGCGCAGAATCGTCTGCAATGGTAACAGCTGGAAGAAAAATATGTTGAGTAGAATGGATGAGGTCAATGCCCGATAACGGGCTTAATTTCCTAGTGTAGATATATACGCTTTATTCGTTAATAACAAAAGCTAACATTAAGTAATTAGTATATTTAATGTTATAAATGTACATTTTAAAATAGAGAATAAAGATCGTCATATATTTTAGACGTATGGAGGTTTTTAAACATTAAAAATAATTTTCTTTTTTTTTTAAAAATAATTAAAAAGAAACGTAAGAAAAAATAGTATCAGCCGAAATGTTAGTTATCTAGGTACGGACTTGCGAGGCTAATTTACTTCATCTGGTTACTTACCACTACGAAGACGATATAGCGCTTCACTAGACAAAGAAATATATAACTCCGGTCGTAGAGGTAATAAACTTCTTACCTGTCTGACCTAACTCACCAGTCTAGTTCGTGACTGTACGAACACGATGAAACATCTACCGACGCTGTACAGTTCCCGTTATTAGTAGAATCGATCCGATTCAATAGATCGTACAACTAAAACTCATTCCTCCCGCAATAACTAATTTGAATTTCAATATCAGGATCGTTTTTTTTTTTTTTTTTTTTTTTTGCGAAGAAACTTATTCGGGTTATAAAAAACTCGAAAACAGGCCAGAATACAGAAATAAATAATACTCGTACAATAATACCGTTAATTAACATTAGATACGGACAGGGTGGAAATAATATCTCAACAATAATTTATTTTTTTAACAAATACTATTAGTATTAGTTAAATTAATGTGTCATATACAACAACTAATGGCTAGAAGCACAACGGAAAATAAGTATTAAATTAAATGGTACAATCCAGTATCATGTAGGAAGAGGATGAGTCTCTTTGTCAACGGGGAGTAGCTGTAATGAAGATGAAAGACCGTAGAGTATGATCTCTATAGGCTGTATTGAGGACACTCTCTGTCACTATACGTTGGACAGACATGGAGTTTCTGATCTCTAACAAATATGTACGTCTACATTCGGAATTTATTCGATACTTAAAGTAGCAAAAAACGTTTTCCGACGACGTCGCGGGGTATTCTGATTTTATCTATAAATTATATTATTTTGAATGACATTTTTCAAACCTATATTAGTGTATACAGGTTTTGGTTGTGATTTTTCCTGTAAGTTATTTTATTGTATTATTGTATATGGGTATTACACTCGTGGTATACACAGTAAGAAATCTGTTTCGGGGGTGCGTAAATTTTTTATTTTGTATTTTTATGTTATAGTTAAATTATTTTTCAAACCTATATAAAGTGCATGATAAAAAAAAATAAGGCATTCAAAATTCGCGTCAATAAAAATTTTCTATTTCAGTTAAACGGTCAAAACTACGAATAAAAATATTTAAAAATCATTAAAAATTATAATAACCGGATTAAAAATTAAAAACATCCCGCTGCCTCTCAAAATTTTATAGAATTCTAATTCTACCATATATATATTTTTTTTTGTTGTAAATCTTCCGATTCGGAAAGCAATAACGAAAACCAAAACCGTGAATTTAACGTTTAACGAAAATACCATTACGCTAGTTGATTTTATTTCTTTACTAGTAAATTTAGTTAATTCGTAATGCTGTTTTGAACGAATCGCTACCACTACGAACCCTGTCATCAGATTTACTTGTTGAATATGTATGTGAAAACATGATTTATCTGTAAAGCGAGTTTTAATAATATTTCTGTTTGAAAAGTGTAGAATGTAGTGATTTTTAAACAATAAAAAATTAAAAAGAAATTAAAATCCTTTTTTTTTTTTAATAAAAATAACAAAGCTTTCAGGCTATTAAGTCACTATCATTATCAAGTGAACATGAAAATAAAAAAAGAATACCCCATAAAATTCATCAATTTTTATATTAGACGGAAATTTTTATTTATTTTTATCTAACTGTGATCATGTTTACGTATAAATTTTATATTGCCGATTGTAGATTGTACCGCAATACCAGATCGACCCGTGACAACAGGATGGAGCAAGCTCCGAACTCTTTATCCGTTTTCAAAAATTGTATAAAAATGTTCAGTTCAACAATTTTCTCGCCAGACTTAGTTAGAAAGATAATAGTCTGTGGAGAATGTGAAAAACTTTGACCAAACACAGTTATGCACTTTCGTAAAAGATTATGCGTATAGTGACACTTAAAAAGCAGAAATCCTAGCTTATCAGTATTACAAAGCGCATGCCCTGAACTCAAACTTAGCCTCTAATTATCAGATTAGAAAAGTCCGGTCTATACTTAAAAATTCCTATTCACAGCTCCGATAATACTTTCACTAATCCGGATGAAATATTTAAAATAATTGGTGACGTGAAATCTAAGCACTCGGTAGGACCCGATAATATATGAAAAAAAAAACTACCTGGTTGTGCTTTCGTAGAGATTTCTAACATAATAAATGGTATTATCAAATATCAACACTGTCCTCAGAACTGGAAAATTGCTAAGGTTATTACCATACCCAAACAGGGAAAAGATGCTTCACAAATTAATTCGACCTATCAGTCTACTTAGGTAGAATTGCTGAAAAAGTTTTGCTTATAAGATTAAAGGCGTATGTCGATATGAATAATATCATCCATAACTTTAAGTTTGGATTCCGTTCTACTTATTCTATTACACAACAAGTATGCGGAATAGCTGAATTTATTACACAAAGTTTCAAAATAAGCACACGGGTATGGTACTACTCGATGTTGCTAAAGCGTTCGATACAACGTGTGGCATATATCTCGTATGTAAAATGATATCGATTGTAAATTTGCTCCATATTTAATTCGACTAATTCGTAATTACTTAAGCGATAGATGTTTTTATATTTCTATAGGTAATGCAAAATTATCTTATAACACATGTTTAGTGGGTGTGTGCCGCAAGGTAGTACTTGGTCCATTTTTATTTTCATTGTATTTATCATTCTTGTTTTGCCTAATATGCAAGTCGCACTTTATGCAGATGCTGCTGCAATATACTGCAGCTCGTATAGACCCAACACCATTCGCAGTAGATTGTAACTTGGAATAAAGTACATCATAATTATTACAATAAATGGCAAATTAATATAAATCTGACGAAAATTGAGTCTATCTTTTTCACCCGTACAAGGCCAACGTTGCCAGTCTACTCGTTCAAGATGTTCAAATAGATTGGAATGACCAGATAAGCTATCTGGATATTACTTTAACAACAGATTGACGTTTACCAAACACATAAACAATACTAGTCTTAAGGCAAGTGTAGCTATCTGTTCCATATACACGCTTTTTAATCGTAAATGTTACCTTAATATTAACAAGATGATAATCTACACGTCATTAATCCGGCCAATAATAACGTATGCCAGTCCAGTATGGAGCTCAGTATCTAAAGCTACTTTTAATAAACTGCAAATCATTCGAAATAGGTGCTTAAGATGTTATTTTAAACGTGCCTCGTTGCATAAAAGTCGATAAAATGCACGTTTACTTAAAATTACCACCCTATATTAATAAATTTATTTTAAAAGTATCAAGTGATTTTTTTACGATTCCAGAAACTAAAATTTATGTATAATAAGTATAAACATAGACGCACTAAGCATAATTCATTATAAGCTCGATTGACCTTAATTATTATTTTGTAAATTTTTAACCTTTTCTCTTTCTCTTTTACTTTTTTTTTCTTTTTATGCTGCAGGTTATTATATAATATTTTTATCTACGTATATATATATATATATATATATATATATATATATAATTATTTCATAACTAATTTTCAGTTATAATAAGATAATTTTGTTTAGTGTGGTAAGGATGTATCCGGTACGCAGTTAACCGTTCATTTGTTCATTGTAGATTGTGTTGTTTACCACATTAATTATGTTATAAATACTGTTTTTTTTTCATTTTGCAAATTTTTGTGTATATATATAAAATATATAAAACATATGTACATATTATATACATATATATACATATTACCATGTATTAATGAAGAAGTACACTGCCAGAAAGTAAATCAATACGTACGAAAGAGATAGCGATATGTACATAGTTCACTCTATCTGAAAATTCCCCCAATCAATGTGACAAAGTTTCTGTTGTATTCGGATGAAAGAATATAGGTTGATCGTTCGGTAGCTTAACGGTTTTAGTCATTACGTTGATGTTAAAAATTGGTGTATTTGTTTTAAAAAAACGCCTTTACATAATGATATGTAACTCTAAATATAGGTCTAGTCATTTTATAAACATTTAAAAATAGTATAATCGATATATATTCCATAAATGATCGCTCATAACATGAAATAAATACGTAAATAAATCGCGCTAACGATTTCAGAGTAACAGATACCGGGATTATTGAAATTTGTATAATCTGGGCCAAAATAAGATCGAGCTTGATTATAAATGAACTGAATCAATTATGATCACCAAGAGTCACTGGAGTTGTCAGTCTCCTACATCGGTACCGACAGATTTTTTATTAGTAGGTAATTATTTCAAATATTTGTTTTCTTTTATATGCGTATATACGTCTTTTTCTATTTTTTTATAGCCATCTAGAAAAATATTTTATAAAATAAGCACTAAAAAATGTTTGTATGAAAGTAATAATCAAATCAAATCAAATTTTATTTGTATTCAGTACAATTATAACAATAAATATAACGAAACTTATTAAAATTTGCATTAAAATACAAAGAAAACCTGCTATGCGCATTAATAATAATAATAACAACAATACTAATAATAATAATTTTCAATTTCAATTTATTTGATTTTTGTTCAGTACATTTGAATATATACAAACATAAAATATACTATTAAAGAAACCAGTTCGAAACATAACATATGACATTCTTCAAAGAAGTAAAACAAAAAATTTAAAAATAAATAAAAATGTGAACTTATATTTAAACGAAGATGTAATAGAGAACTTAATAGATTAGACGATATTTATGTACTGAACATATAACCCGGTTATGCGCAATTCTGCACGTGTACCAGGTCCACAAAGATATTGTATAATAAGCGACTGTCTACATTAAATAGATTAAAATAATAAGTTTTATAATTCCACTCAAATTATATACACATTTGCCGATAAACATTCAAACATCCCCATCCACTCTCATTTGGCTTCTTGGGTATTTAAAAATTATTTACACACATTGAAACAATAATAATAATAATAGCTGATGATAAGATCAAATAAAATTAAATGTCAAAAGAATAATAATTTTTATTTGTGGTAGTCAGTTGAGTATCTGCGGGATACGCGGCCAAACAAGTGATGCTCCATTTTACTGTTTATAACCACAATTGACTACGACATATATATGTACATAATAATATTAGTTTAGTACTAAGAAAAGTTATACATGTTAGTATTAGTTTAGCATTAAGAAAGTTATACATATTAATACTAGTTTAGCATTAAGAAAATAATATTTGTAAATTTTAATTTAAAATGGACAATAGAATTGTAATATATATATATTCGGTTATCGAAAATGGCTCTATCGATTTGAATGGAATTTTTTACACACCAGTCATTTATTTAAGTATTTAAGGGACTGTATGGAAATTACGAAATTTGATATTTCGAGTCCCAACCCCGAGTATATAAAATTTTGGAAATTTGGGGGTTTTCCTGGTCGCCTTTTTCGTGATACTTGTCTAGACTCAAAATTCAGTTTTAAATTTTAAATTCAACAATTAGAATATTTTGTTCTATCGTGCGGTACGTGCGATCTAACAGAAATAATAGAAAATTTTAATATCATATTTACCGATGAAAAACGCATTTTAGATGTTCATCAACATTAATCTTATTTTTCTGTCTGTTCCAGTGTTGATATTATTTATACTAGAAATTCTACGAATAATTAAGCCGGCTAGCTATTACACTCGGCCATATTTATAATCAACACACACACACATATATACATATATATATAATTATTATTAAATTCAATTAGTCACTAATACGCTTCGTCGTCAACTAGCGCCGTAATTCGTCTTCCACTCATCACGCTTTCGTTACATCTTTTCCTATATTTAATAATAAGACACCCGTATCTCCTTTATTATGCAAATCATTTATGCTTTCGCTAGGACATTTTTTCCTCTCTTTAATTCATAAGGCACCCATTCCCTGAAAATTATTTACAATTCTTCTTTAACGGTATACTGCTCTACACTGTATCCACAGTTCAACCATATCGTTTTTAACTTCAGTGTACTACGTGCAGTTTATTTTCAATTTTCTCGTGTAATCAAAATAACCTTGCAATCTGCAAAGCTTTCATATTTTTATGCATATATCCCTAGAAACTAATACCAGTTTTCTTGATCGCTGTAGTAATTTTTGCTACACGTTGCTTGTTAGTTAAATCGTTTTTCTATATTCTTCTAATTGTTTCTCACTAGTCTTAAATATTCTTCGTAGTTTTTTTTTTCTGTACCTTTAAGTAGTTTATTTAATAATTCGCTGTTCATTCCCAGTGTCAGTTTTTATATAATAATATACAAGAATGCGATAACATACTTCGAACTACCGATCTCGAACAACGATGCCTATGAATACATATTTTCGGCAGTTTTTGTCAATGACTAATGTTCCAGTGTAGTCTAAGTGAATTGTTAGGCTGTATTCGACAATAAGAGCTTGTTATAAATGTATCATACTATTCAAATAGTGCATTCGTCTTCTTCCATTACGATCATAATGTTGTAAAAGTAATACATTCGTTATCAGTATTAAGCTGAAACAGGATATTATATGGATGGGGAAAAATAATTTTAAAAATTGCAAAAGTACAAACTGGCAAACTGTATAAGCGTAGAAAAATGTTTTTAAAAGTATATAGGAAAGGACGCGAATAACTAAAGAATTGATTAATTATGTAATAATTAAATACTAGATGGGGAACCACATCTATTTCGGACACACATAATAAGGGAAAACAAATGCGAGTTACTAAAATTAAAGAGAGCACCTGGAACAAAAGATTACATGGTAACAAAATATAAAGAAACGAACGGGACTGAATGTTAGTCCTACTAAAAATTAAACACGTGGACGTTGTGGTGTTAAAGCGCAGTAACGCGACGTACGACATATTAAGAAGTGACTTTATTTCGCGTTTTTCGTTGAATTTTAGTAATATTCGAAGGAATTCATAAATTAGAAGTTAAATCAGGATGTCAACGAAAGAAACTGTGTAAAATTTTAAACAGCCGGGTGAAATCTAACTATTTGTATCTAGGGACTGATTATAACGTCATTCTAAATCATGACGTAAACAAAACATAAATAAATCAACACAAAGTTCACAATTTTTCAATAATCGTATTTAATCACGAATAAGTAACGTCGGTAGATAAGACTTGCACACGTAACAACATTTCTTTTTCCATTTATATATATATATATATATATATATATATATATATATATATATATATATATATATATATATATATATACATATACATATAAAATATATATGTATGTATGTATGTATGTAAATTTAGAATTACTCTTTTATTTTATTGAAAACATAAAACACCCTGAGCCTCAAAATAACGGGATTTAAAATTTAATATCAAAATGTACACAAAATTCGTATTTAGAAACTAAGGGTTCTACATAAGCCTGCTACCCATGAAGGAGTTCCACTTTATCGTTTCCTGGGAAGCTTCTAATGGGTCTAATTATCATAAAGTTTTGTCCTACTTTTACTTATTTATTATTTAGTATGCAATTAAGAAGTACTAAACATTTAAAATGAAATTTTTTATTGAATTTATGATATATATATATTTTTTTATACATTTTACATTTATATATAGGTTTTTTAAAGGTATTACAAACGATAGTTATGTATGTAAAGTTTTACTCAAGTGGGATTAATATTTGGGGTTCGGACGAGTAAAACAAAAACAATGTCATCAAAATCTCACCATTTATGCAGAGAAATACGCAATCCATTGCATTAATGGTTTTTTGCCGGCGTTACAAAATATAGTATGTTGGTAACAAGTAAAATCAAAACACACATACAACAAAAAATCGCTAAGTATACTGATTTTCAAATACTTTCTAACCAAAGAATAGTCTTTATCATAGATTATAATATAAAACCAGTCATTAAAACGTCGTCATATTTAAAATATACTATTAAGTGTTTGGTAATAATTATGCACAAATACTACGTCAGCAGCTTCTGCTTGGGTCATGTATCTTCCAACACTGTTAATATTGAAAAAAAATAAACGAGGACGTTGTTACACGCCCGTAAAAGTCATTATTTAAAAAAAATGAAGAATTTGAACGGAGAATATGCCGAAACTACTCTCATTAAAAAATAACGATACGCATAACCTTTTAAAAATAACAAATACCAGATTAACGATACACATTTGAACGTTAGCGTTCCAATTTAAATAAAATAACGGCGTACTTAAAAAAAAAAAAACACATCTATTAAACAACATGGGTAACTGCGCAAAAGAAGATGATTAAACATATATAATATTAAATTTCAATTTAAAAGTTATTGTACTTACACGCCGCTGAATACACGTAACGATTAAACAGAATAAGTTACTTCAAAATCATCAAATTATAAATAAAATCCGCTGTTTTTTTTTTGTTTTAATAATTGCTAATCAAATCCGTAACAATCATCAAGAAAATCTCTTAAACATAATTGGACATCGTTATTCGCCAATTTCTTATCACATCCACGTTAGCCACATTGGGTCAATCCACCGTTTTCTTATAGAGTTGTCTTTTTCGCGTTTTCCCGAATTTTATTTTATAATTTGAAATTATTCGAACATACATTTTTTCGAGAGTATTATAACCTCATAAAAATTGCACATTACTTCTACTTCAATCGTTTTTAACTTGTATCATATTTATGGGAACGAGTTCCCAGTTCCACTCTTTATCTGATTATTTATTTTTACGAAAAAATAAGATTTTAGAGTTTGTAAAAAACAAATATGGCTGAATTTTTAACGGGTTATAACCACGGTATGATACGAGTATAATCAAATTCGCGCGGCATTACCAGAGATAATACTCGGTGCATGCAACTATATTACAGTCATCGATCGCGCGCTTGTGTTAATTCTTTTGCCACTAAGTAGTAATAATCAATTTCGGAAATTTGAGAGTCTTATTCTATTCACACATAATCATCACAGATATTTATCCTGTTTACAAAGAAAATACAATTACTATTTGTCGAGAAAAGTGAAAACAAAATAGAACTTAACAATTTTGTGGTTTACGCGTGGCAAAGAACGTATATCATATACACATTTATATGTATTCAAAACAGGAAATTGTAAATTAACTTTAATTACAAGTCGAATTGGGCGGAAATAGTGCAATAGTGTGTTTGAACTGGCACGCGTACAAAAGGTTACGTAAATCAATATAGTAATTCGAATAATTTATCTTATAAACGGATGTTCTTTAATTAGATCTTATTATATACATTTAATGTTTCAAACTAATAAAACCTAAAAGCGAGTTCGCAGTATACTATACCTAAATGTTGAAAATGATAACCGATTGTAAGGAAATCAGAGTGATAAGAACCGAAAAAAAAAAACTTTATACTATTGCTAAATTTATGGTCTAACAACAAATGTCATTGTTTTTATCGTATAAACAATAGTTCAATTAATAATAAATAATAGTTGACAAAATGTGTAAGAAAATTTATTTGCAAAAAAATTATCTAGTGTCGAGTAATTTTGCAAAACGATATACTTAAAAGACACTACAAAATATTTTAAAAATACAACACGAAAGTAGCAATAAGTAATAATAAACCATTATTAACATTCATTAACAATAAAACGGATAACTACAAAAACACATATATACAAGAAACAGGTAGTCCACTTAAAGTTACGATTTGATGAACAGTTAAATTCATATAAAACCGACGGAAATAAATCATTATACGGTAAACATTGAAATAAATGTTGAATATATTGGAGAGTAGTGATTTTATTAATTAATAATAAACCAAACAAAATATAACACAATCGCTAAAAATTTTTAATCGCGAAGCTTTTCGACAGTTACGTCATTTTCAAGCACGCACAAAAATTATTACATCTTTTTTTATATATGAATTACTAGAAATGTTTATATAACGACAACTTAAAATTTGATATACGTATTTCACTAGCTAGACGTAATTTCAATTTTAGATTTATTTACAATAAATTTTATTTATAAAACCAGACCCTCTAGACGAGTTTTCAAGAACAAAAACTTAACAACGGGCACTAAAATGACCGCATATAAAGCTATGATGAAACAAATCAAAAAGTTAGAAGTCTGCCATCTAAGATTACTGAGCCAAAGGTTCTAGAAATAGCTAACTCTTATTCGATTGGGTAGAATTTAGTGAAATCTAGGCTAAGGTGGATTTGTCACGTATTAAGAATACATGACGAACGCATTCCGAAACGTATGTTTTAAAGTAACCGCAAAAGACATTACAGTTATATTATGATACAAAGATGTGATCACTGGGACAATTAAGAAAGCTGAAGTAAATCAAAGAAAGAACGCAACATGAGAAATGATGCGTCAAAAACAGAACTGAATGGAAATTGTTTACAGGCGATTGAAAATCAACGGCTCCTATATCGGAATGTAAGAAGGCCCAAACACCAGGACAACATTGCCGGTGGGGGACAGAAATTCATTGTATACTATGCGATTTTACAACGTACTTTCAAATTGGTCTGAACTCACATATGCGGCACAAAAAAAAACAGTTGGATAGTGACATACTCGTGACCGAGTGAGCTAAAATAACAGTAACAATAATAATAATATTATATATATATATATACTTGCAAAAACATCACTATTCTTCTCTTAAAATGTTATGTCTTTGATAATATATTTTATAGAAAAAATGTATTAGAATTAAATATTGTGAAGGACTTCCTGCATGTACAACATAAAAAATTATTTTCGCAGGTTTTTTTTAGCATTAATTTTTCCTGCATTTAGTATATACTTAAGTTGAATCTTCATTCGTTAAAAATCATGTTTCTTCTCTAACGTTTATTATTACTGTGGTAAGTTTTTATTTGTAACGGTACACAGTTTTAAAAAAAATTTTTGTTTGTTTTAATTTGTAATTTATGTGAAATATACGTTTTCTTCTTTTCTTCTTATAAAAAATTACATTTTTCACAGATTTGGAATTGACTAGAATAACGCAAAACCAAGAACACTGCGTTAATATTAAACAAACACCGAAATTGATAAATAAGAAATAAATAAATTAAGTAATCATTTCACTTTTCCCAAAAAAAAATTATAATTTTCCTTACCTACCTGTAGATTTACGTTCCATGTACTGCACGTAGGCCAGAGGCACGGGAAAGGAGAGAACGTAAGGTTAGTGAGGATAAATTTAAAATTTGAAGAATAAACGGGAAGGACGGATTGTTAAATTGTAATATATAAATTGGAGGATTTAAGAAAATTTAATAAGTTATTGGAAGCATCGTGCGTGTAGGAAAAAATGTTTAGAAGGCTGAGCGGTTTGTCGAGGATAGAACGTTCTGAATTGAATTGCATACATTCAAGAAGAATGTGGTGAGTGGTAATGAGGACATTACAGATTGAACATAGATGAGGAGGAAAATTTTGTAGGATATAATTGTGTGAGATATTAATGTGACACAGGCGCAGACGAGCAAGTACAACATCATCTCTTCTGTTTGTTGAGTGAGATGGGGTCCGGAGGAATGTTCAATCTCGAACCGATCAAAGTTTGTTGATAAGTGGAAGTGCAGACCACTGGAGGTTCCATGACTTACATACTGAGGATTTTATACAAGTCTGGAGGTCTTTTATTGGTGTAGTCAGGAACAGGAATCTGGCTGCACTGTCCGCTAGGTCATTTCCTTGTATGTGAGTATGCGATGATATCCATACGAGGAGTACATAGATATTAGATATAAGCTGCTTTTATTACGTGTTTAAGAGTATAATTCTTTGAAAATTTAATGAGACTGAGGTCCATTGGAATAGTGTGCTCACTCCAAAGAGGAATGATGTTGAGATAATTTTTCTCGGAACTACATATAACATAATATGCGCACATTAGCATTGCATATATTGAACGCTACTTCATTTTGTACGTAAAAATAAACGCATAATAACTAGTCACGATGTTCGGCAACAAACAATACAACGTTGATAATGATGAAGATGATATATATAATATAATCGCCATATACATAATATAGTATGATCGAAAAATTTCCCAAATACTATAGAAACAACTACATGTTTACGTAATCACGAACAAACAAAAAAACGATTAGGGCACAATGCACCTGAACGAATCTAGATTGTCAGAAAAAATAAAACCAAAGGCTCTATAAAGACGAAACTGCAGAAATGTAGCGATATTTACAGAAATGAGGACATTAGGAACCGAAGACTTCCGAAAGAAGTTGTTGAAAGAACATCTGCGTAAGAAAACTAGAAACAGACTTAGAAAATCGGCAAATATGATTAAAGCGTGCTAACAGCAACGCAAAACTCAAAAAACGTTGTGGATTTATCTGTAAAGCCAAAACGAGACTTGCCTTACACGTGAAAATTCATCCACAATTTCAAAACCATCGAAGACGCAATAAAACATTTAATATTAAACCTGAAAAAATATTAGCAAAAAATATAATCTGTGTATTAATGCAGAGAAAACTGAAGGTGTGACTATAGATCTCATAAGAAATTCCAAATTCTAGAGTGGTAATGTTGACGGTTATAAAGTGGTGGACAATAATTATTCAGGCTCCCTCGTTGTAAATAACAGAGGGTGCAAAGAAGATATCAAGAAACACCTGACATTGGCAAAATATGCGATAACGAAATTAACCAACATTTAGAAAATCACTGCACTTAGTAAACGAAATAAGACAATAATTTTTCCATTAGCGATATACGGGTCGGAAACCTGGAGTATAAAATGTACGAATGCCTGCGAATTTAAGCGTTTGAAATGCTAGTTTACGGGAGGATGCTTAGAATACCTTAGACAGCATACCGAACAAATGAGTCGATATTGGATGATCTGAAACTCCAAGTCCGCTAATTAATGAGAATTAACAGGAATGCGATAAAATGTTTGGACACATAACAAGAAAAACCGTCACACACGTAAATACTATTCTATAAGGAAATCTAGGAGGACATAAAAACCGAGGAAAATGCCCCTTTCGATGGAGGGATGGAATAAAACAAAAAAAACTCCATGATCTCATCAAATACATTTGCGATATAAAGAACAAAAAAAGAACAAGATACGATTATTAAACCAAAAGTAGAATCAAATTAGAACAAATTTAAACTGTTAGCAAATGACGATGTTGACGCACGCATAATAAATTTTAAATAAAATGGTCACATTTAAAAACGAACGAACACATATTTATTTTCGATTTTTTAAAGTTGCCTTTTTTTGGACTATTAAGTATTTATATCGTATTAATTTCTGCGGATTATTTTTCACGAATTTGAAATAATTACAAAACTTTCCGAGTGAGTTTAGTCGATTTAATATATGGCGAGATTTTATGATCGAAAAGCCCTGGATAAAACGGTTTAATTATTATACATAGTGCTTAATAAATAAACTGAAAATTCAATGGAAATGTGGATTTAGCGTGGAATAATGAAAAGAACAGAAAAGAAAAAATCAATGAAATCCTAGAAGGAATACATGAAAAAATAAGTTTAATAAATCATATAGAAAAGCGGAAAATAAAAATGTTAGGTTATGTAATAAAGCATAGTAATTTTATAAAATTATAATAGAGGGTAAAGTTACAGGCAAAAGGCCAAAAGGAAGACCAAGAACATCTATAATGAAAAGTGTATATGATCGCTTGAATATAAGTAAATATCAAGAACCTTGGACATTAGCTACCAACAGGACACAATGGCTGCAGTGACAAGGCATTGTCTTTAGTGAATTATATATATATACACAAAATAAAATAAAAGTAATAAAGCAAACAAAATATAATAAAAATAATATGCACAAAATATAATAAAAATGAACACAGTAATAATCACAAGAATTAATATAATCGTAAGTACATTAAGATAATTTCTTAATCGCTAATGCACGAATCGCAAATACAATGTAATAAATTGTTAAGTTGTAATTGAAGAAAAGTTACCACTCAAACCTTATTCCAAAGTGCAAATGCATATACAATTACACTGCATATTGTATGTATAAATATATTACATCCTATATATATCAGAAAAGCTATAAATTTATATTTACAACGAAAAGTTATAAACTGACCCTAACGCTCACATAGAAACATATAAATATTCGACATTCAACCATAAACATACATATACGTATATAATCTACGCAACCCATACACACATCATATTTATATACGTTGACGTACGTATATTCATAATAAAATATACGGCACTGGTATTCACGCATATGCACACATTCACATGAATGGTGTAAAATACGTAATATCTAGGGATGGGTATCGAAGTAAGAGACATCGATGTTTAACATCAAACCTCATTTGAAGTTAAAACGACGAAAAAAAAAATATTTATTTATTTTATTGTCATTTTATAGTTCCATTTTTAACTACCGAGGCTGTTACGGCACTGGTGATTTAACAGTTAGAAGTAGTAAATGAGGTTAGAAGAAGAAAGGAACTGTATAATTGAGGGATAATTGAAGAACTGTTGGAGAGGAAAGCAGATAGGGTACGCGGATGAATATGGGTTCGGTGCAATATAGTAAAATTTGGAGTAAAAAAAAGTGATAAAAATCAAAGGGGTTGGTACGTTGGAGTAGATGGTCATGACACGAGTAATATGTGACCAAGGCAGAGCCTGCTGAGTGCTATGTAGTTGGAGCATAAATTGCGATTAATACGAGGATTATTTGATTTTGTATTCTTGAGGGCTGATACAGCGGCAAGGGAGTCCGTTAAAATTAGGGTTTTGGCGTCACTATGATTTAGGAGCAAATGTTGAAGACAGAAAAATATACTGTATAATTCCGCATCATATGTAGAGCAAGTAAGTTATTTGCTTTCATAATGAACTCATGCTCGCCCATATTCTTATATTGCAGGATTGTGTTGGTATGTATAATCTGTTTCCAGAAGGGAGAAGTTGTATAATTTGAGCTAGTCATTGTATACGTGCTGTAATGTATGTTGAAATCATTTAGAGTGGTTGCTGTAAGATGAGGGATAGGATCAAATGGAATTTGAAAGAAGGGTCATGTATAGGGATGGAACGGAGTTATCATTATAGTACCTTCGATGTCGTTCTGTATTAGCCCTTCCGAATTAGCTTGAGCCAAGTTACAAAAATATTAATGAAGATTTACAAGAATTTTAAAAATAAAAAATGTCGCACGCTGTTTTATAATATAATTACATGTATTGCCACTTGTTTTAATAATTTTTCTACAATAACGACATTTAACAGGTTTTTTTGATTTACATTTTTCAAAATGACGCCAAACGTCACTCTTGCCGGGCAACTTAAAAATTTTAAACTAATAATTGCACAGAATTTAATAAAAACCTTAATTATATGCATAACAACAAGTTAACAGTTTACACCTTTACATCATTCCATGCACACTAAAAACAATTGGCCCGTGTGGTGTGTGCGGAATTGGATCACAAACTTGTTTAATGCACAAATTTATGATGTTTTCGGTGTTAAATATATTATCCGGATTATAACCACGTTTCCATCTACCGCTGCTAAAGGATGCGGGCAATTTTTAGTGGAACACCAATTTAGCTTATATCTCTCTGTCCAATCTTCTACGAGATCAGCATATCCCCAATTGATGCTGTGGCCGTTAAAATCTCCAATAATAATCTCAGTTTTTTTGTATGACATTTGGATAGTTAAATACAATGTTCAGCGATTTGTACACAAATGTCACTGTACATTTGCCCGTATCAATAGATATAATTTCTATATTATCGGCCTCAGTTTTTGTTGTTTTAATAACGTCGATATCATGTTTTACTAAAATTGCGCTACCATATTTTTCATTTGGCCTGTCAATTGCCAGTTTCATGCCATATACTTTGTACTTCTGGTTTATCTCCGGGCAATGTGTTTCCTGAAATAAAAGTATCTCAATGTTTTCACGTATAATATGCGAAATACATGCAGCCGTCAAATTGACCCGTACTAATGATAACTTTAGAAAAGCAAATTGGACTAACTTTACAAACGAACTTGATATGACGGTGATAAACATACCTGTAGTGGCTGAACAATATGAAACCTTTTTTGCAGCAGTAAGAAACACTACAAAAAAACATATATCACACGGAGTACGTCAAACATAAATCCCTTCGACGAACAAACAACAAGAATAGGTTTCAAAATCTCCGAAAAGATAGCAAACGAAAGGTGTAAAAATTGACAGGACCTGGTAGAAAATCTTAACCTTAGCAAAGGTAGCCGTAAGGCGTGGCAGCTTATGAAGAAACTAAACGGCGATAGCACACGACAAAATAGTATTGCAAACGTTACCGCAAATGAAGTTGCCCACCAACTCCTCTTAAATAGGAAAGCAGGACAAAAAGTTTAAATGAAAAAGAATTCTATTACAAGGTGCCCATCTTTAGAGTCAAACCACTTTAACAAATCAATTACGCAGATCGAAATCGCAAATGCTATAAAAACATCAAAACATAGAAAAGCAACCGGTATAGATGGCATGTATATAGAGCAGATTAATACACTTTGGAAAAACAACCGAAACCTGGAATCAGGATATGTTTAATGATTGCATCAATAGATTAACCATACCAAAAGTTTGGAGAAAGACACATGTTATTGCCCTACTGAAGCCGGGAAAAGATGCTGAGGACCCCAAAAGCTACCATCCGATATCATTATTATATCATCTATACAAAATATTTGAAAGAGTTGTCTAAATCCAATGGCATCAACAATTGACTCTAAGCTTATTTCTCAACAGGCAGGATTCAGGCCAGGGAAATCCTGCTCTGGACAAATTTAACATAGCGCATAGAAGATGGTTTCGAAAATCGTAAA
This sequence comes from Coronaproctus castanopsis, assembly GCA_032883995.1. Classification (NCBI taxonomy): domain Eukaryota; kingdom Metazoa; phylum Arthropoda; class Insecta; order Hemiptera; family Monophlebidae; genus Coronaproctus; species Coronaproctus castanopsis. Next base: position 127,412,044 of record CM065053.1, read on the forward strand.
ATTACTGGTGCTGTTTTTGTGGATCTCACTGCAGCCTGTGACATAGTGTCGCACCGAATTTTAGCTAATAAAGTGCGTGAAACAACTAAAGATTTTAAATTTACTGAGATATCAATGCTGCTAAAAGATAGACGTTATTATGTGTCCTTAAGTGGTAAAGATAGTACATGGAGAAAACAAAAAATGGACTACCGCAGGGCAGTGTGCTAGCTCCTGTTCTTTTTAATATTTATACTAATGATCAACCGATAGCAACCGAAAAAAAAACACTTTCTGTATGTTGATGATCTAGTAGTAACAGCTCAAAATAACACATTTGAACAAGTCGAAGAAGTTTTCAATAGAATTATCATGGAATTGGATGATTACTACGAAAAAATCAGCTACAATCAAATCTGATAAAAACGCCTGCGTTTTCCATCTTCGAAATAGCGAAGCAAAACGCAAGCTAAGCATAAAATGGCGTAACACAAAACTAAAACACACTGATAATCCTAAATATCTAGGTATCTTACTCAATAGATCATTGACATTCAAGCAGCACTGCGAAGCCACAAAGATGAATATGATAACAAGAACGAACTTGATTCGAAACTTGATCGGTGTTAGAGCTGAACCGCATCTATTACGAACATCGACCTTGTCCCTTTGTTACTCTGTAGGAGAGTATGCGTGTCCAGTTTGTAGCCGTTCTGTAATGCGAAGAAGGTTAACGTTGCTTTAAATGAAGCATGCAGAGCAGTAACTGGCTGTTTAAGATCAACGCCCCTATCCAAAGTATATGAAGTTGCTGGCATAACATCACCAGAAATTAAAAGACACGTGGCAGCGAAAAAGGAAAGATGGAAGACAATTCATGATGAGCGCTACCCATTACAATGTTATACATTAGTAGCCAAAAGTAGACTAAATCCAGACGCAGCTTCCTTAAAACAGCGGGGGAACTGAAAAATACAGACCACGCAGAACAACCAGACAGTAGAATCACTTCCAGCAGGTTGTCGCCTGAATTATTCATCCTGGAGAACACTAAATAGAATACGAAGTGGTACCGCGCGGACGAAACACAATCTATTTAAATGGGGTTTGACAGAAGATGATCAATGTCAACGTGGTGAAAGGCAAGATGGGAACCATTTATTCAATTGCATATTAATTGGAGCATTTCATCCATATTTCGGAGAAGACACATTAAAATTTATACATTATTGGACAAATATTTTTATATAAATCGACCAGATAAGCGGAAAAAAATGTTGCCACTTGCAGGTTCCTCCGGCTACAATAAAAATATTTTCTTCCTATTTTAATATAAATAATAAGAATTTTTTAAATAATTAATAAGTCAGTAAATAAAATTAAAAAAAAAAAATGATTTCGACAACAGACGAAAACATCGATATATTAAAAATATCGACATCTAATCATCGATGAAAAAATCATTATCGATGTTTTGAGAGTAGTCAATGCCAATCCCTTTATTAATATCTATTAATAATAGTAATCAAAATAATGAGTGAATTTCGAAATTAATTAATAATATTTATCCGTAATTTTCCCGGGCGTGTTCTAGGCGGTCATTTCATACCATCAAAACCACGCATCAATAAATACTTAGGCTAGACGCATTATCAGACAAATCCTTCTGTCAGGGTTATTTCATGCACATCAAATATTAAAATTGATTTTCTGTTAGGAATATATATATATATATATATTTTAAAAAATCACGTAAATCACCGATGCAAACATTATTCCAAAAACCAAAAGAAATGATTTTAAAAATGAAAGAAATATTATTTGGATAGTGAACGGTACAAGACCTTTCCAAATGGTTTTACCGAAAATAAATTGTCGAGTATAAAAAAAAAAACCGAAGTTTTAAAAATTATACGCATTAACAAAAATAAAATATATATAACAATAAGGCTACCCGTTCGTTATGATTTGTTTAACGAGAAATGAAAAAAGTGGCTTATTGTAAGCAAAGTTTTCAAGTTGATGAATATTCGATTTTGTTTACATTAACAAAATTAGCTAATTATAACATAATGAATACCAATTGTTATATATATATATATATATATATAATGTGCGTGTACAGGTGTGGTATTTGTAATTAAATTTTGTTATAATTTAAGAACGAAATACATAATCTGCGTATAATTAACCATGTGTTAGCGCGTTAAAAATTTCTCCTAAATAAATAAAACGTGCATTTCCAAAATTAATATTACACACAAGTTCGATAATTTTATTCGCGAAAATCGATAAGTGAAAATTTTTTTCTTTCGTAGTTCTCAAACGAAAATTAATCACACACAACAGTTATTACTAAGTATAATTTTTTATAAAAACTAATAATTGAACGAAACTAACGAGAGAAGTACATTTGTATATATATATATATTATATATTATATATTAAAGGGTTTTGTAATAGGGGTCGGTCGATGTTTTGATACGGTGGCATGTTGTTTTCAAAATCAGCCAGATACACGAGTCGATGAAAATTGGATCACTCCTATCGTGAAATGCCTCTATGTCCACTTAAGAGTTATGCCCTAAAAGAAAACAGTTTTGTTCCCATTCAACATCAAAACCATATATTCCCCGATTGCAATGTCATTTACACGTGTTCATTTAATCGGATATAGGTTAACTAGCCACCGCGCAGACGGAAATACAAAATAATTACCGTAATTTATGGTAGTTAAATAAAATAGTAATTATTAAGAATCGAATGCTAAATTGACTTTTATTTTTTTACGATATTAAATATTAGCTTAGATCATTCTACAATAGAGTAAGAAAAAACTTGATTTATCATTATAGTATCTTTGACGCCGTTCTGCATTAGACCTTCCGAATCAGCTTCAGCCAAATTACAAAAAATATGAATGAAGATTTACAACAATTTTTAAAATGAAAAATGTCACACACTGTTTTATAATAAACAGTGTTCGGTCAGTCTTAATTTCATCATTATTATTTATTATTTGCCATTAAGTTATTTAATCACTTTGTAATTTATTATCGGCATTAGTAATGCAAATTGTATATTTATTGAAGTCAGAACACCAGGTCAAATCGTCAATATTTAAAAAAAAAAATTGTTCACGAAATACATTTCAATAATAACTCATCGATGCTTACAATATAGCCAAAGTTTTCTTCGGGCAAGACATTAAAAAAAAAACATCTACTATGGAGAAGAAATAAAGTTAATTTAAGTAAAAATATTTAACAGCTCTTACAGATTTAAAAGACGAATAGATAAATTAAATCGTTTACTATTTATTTTGAATCCTTCCAAAACATGAAATTAGGTTTGCTTTCGCTTATTATATAAAAATTGTCAATTGTACTTCTCTTAAATTTCTGCATAGAACATAAAACCGCATAATTTCGCAATTTTTAATTAGATAAGTTTCCTAAGACAATTATTTATACATCCTAATATCGAATTTTAAATGACGTCATTACTTCAGTTTGTTTTACCGATTGATCTCATTCAGATAACGCAAATAATTCAATTTGACTACGTCAAAAAAATGTATAAAAAGAAACAAAATTTATTATCGCATTGTTTTACAATATTCAAATCGGACAAGATAATTTGCGGTTCTATTATAATCGTCTGTAGAGTGCAATTTATGGTAAATCTTATACTCCTTCCTACACGCATTTTATTCGTATCCACTACCTATTTGGTGCTGACAATACGCAAGAACTGCTTTTATTCGAATCGGCGTAAACTCCTATCTTGAATTGTCATATGCCCTAATATTGACCGTATACAGTAATTTTAATATGAAATCGTTAAGAATAATTACAAGAAACAAACTACAGTTTTCGGATTCTTCAAAATTACAATAAATTTATAATTTTCTTTTAGAAAAATTAACAAATTCATCTTCAGTAAAATTTTAATTAAATTTCATACAAACTCGTATATACATGCCACATTTAATCAGCAATCAAATTTTTATAATTTATATTTTAGAAATCTCTGGATATTGTAATCGAATAAATTCTGTTTTTCGCTGCACTACTTAATCACACGATCACTTCAATGTCGTAAGATCGTTTACAAACACAAATGTATAATAACTAAATATCTCGGCAACAACGATTTCATAGTGAAATATCAAATATCCCCTCTAATTCAGGCGTAACACACAACATTTAATAAGGACGATTAAAAATTCGATTAAAAATTACCAACATTTGTGATTGTTACAAATAACCAGCTAAAAACTCATTTCACTAAACTCATATAATACGCAAATGCAATTCTCGTTTTATCGATGTTGCAACAAAACGATCTAATTAAGTAACGATTTATAATAGACATGGCTTGATACTTAACGAAACATTTTTACAGAAGGTAAATCATTTGTTCTATAAAAATTTTCTACTAATAAGTCAAAATAAGCTTTGTACGGTAAGCGCGGTAATATATTTATACAAAATATTAAAAAGAAAACTTTTAGTTTCCTTGCTGTTGGAATGTGGTCATTTCTGTAAAGTTCTGGTGGATTCCTGAACATTCTACGGCACACTCGGCAATACCGCTATTGATACGCAAGCAAGTTACGCTTCAGATAGTAGTAGTGTGCTGATTCCATATACACCTCTAACAAATGTTGTTTTATTAAACTTGTTTATAAAGAAAAAAACAATAGAGTAACATTTAGACCAATTCTTATTTAGCTCTATAACTGATACCTATGAAGTTGTAGTTCAATAACATAGAAGTACCTAAGAACGTGCTTCGGTATTTCATTACTACCTTATGCAGACTACTAATCAGGAAAAACGTTCCTACCACCAACATAATTTCACAAATCTTCATTTTCGTTTCCGCAAGCTTCCGATGAAAACAAAATAGTAAATGCAGATGATGTATTTTCAGAATGCTCTCATTATAGCTATCAATAATCTCTATTATATAATCAAATCATTTTCTTTCATAAACCATTAACTGTAAATACTTACTATTTATATACATTTAGTCACTCACGTTACATAAATTAAAATTGTCATTTAACACTTCCGTTCAACCGGGTTTGAGAATTATTTGCACATCAAACTGGATGGAAAATCATGTGTGTTAGGTGCGCCGAGTCGAAAAAAACTTTGGGGGACAGAAGAATATTTCCATAAACATAACTCATTAATAAAATTGTTTTCTTACATATAAAAATCATATATATATATATATATAAAATGTTGATATATCGGAGAGTAGTGATTTTATAAATTATAAACAAAACAAAATCATAACACAGTTGTATCATAAAAGCTTTCTATAGCAAAGCTTTTCGACAGTTACGCCATTATCAAGCATACACAATAAATCTTACATATAATTTACCTGAAATACTCAACATTTTATATATTTTTATGTCTAACTTGTGGTACTAAAAGGGTAGGGTTATACACCTTGAATAATAAACATTGAAGGGAAAGTAATAATCGTTGAGGAAGCTTGGCCTCGGTATAACATCTCTGAGAGGGCGAGTGCGCCCACGAAGTCGGCGCCTATGACTTATGCAATTATATATATATATATATTTTTAAAAAAGTCAGAACATTCAAGAGTTATATTATTATAAAATGGTCCAAGATAATCGCAACAAGACGAAAACGCACATAATGCACAGCCGTTAAATTCTGATCGTTGAAGTCCACCGGGACATATTATTAGTTGTTTAGAATTATGAAATAAGTACGATGACACTTTCATACGATAAGATACGCTTAATGTACGATCAAATGAATAACAAACTGTCGGCCAATACTGTGGCATTATTGAAAGTTGAATTGTTCTCTTCCGGCGTTCATTTATTTTGGAAGAACAATTCACATCATATATATAATAACGAGCTCTTTTCCAGCAAAAATACATATTCAGGTTCAGTGGCGTAGCTCGGTGGTGGGGGCTGAACCCCCCCCGGATTCAATCTGATAATAAGAAAATATATACTCGTCGTTAAATGCAGTTTTGCATTTGTTAAACCTATTTTTTTTTATTTTCATTTATTTCATTTAAATTTCGTTGTTTTTAAAGTAAATAAATTTGTAATATATTACAAATAATAATTTTTATATTATATGCAACCTTGTTCATCCGTTGATTTATTATTTATTGTTTATCTCCCTCTGTCCTCAATAACATACTATTAGTGTTTTCCAGTGACGTTACATATTTTTGCCGTCTATTGCTTCAAGTAGAAATAGATATTCGACGTCTAATAAATATAAAAATAACTCTGTGGAGTTGGATTGCACCCTGTTGTTAATGTAGGTTTTTATATTACTCGAATGTTGCATTAATCACAATAGATCTATAGTATAGTAGGTGTCTCGTTGGGATGTTTAACTTAAATTCTTATTTGTTGAATTTCGATTTTACTTTATGTTGTAAAAACATTGCAATTCTATTTAAAATCGATAAATTTGTATTAAAAGTAATTTACTAATACAAATTTAGTGACCGACTTTTTTGTTGTTCGCTTTTTAAAAAATCATTTACAGGACCGGTTTCAATTATATTTTCACTGATACTATATTAAAAATTACAACACGCACGTGTATAATTTAAAGCGTTGATGTGTTTTTTTTGTAATAATGGAAATTATCATCGACTGTCAGAAATATCGGCCATACTTTCAATTCTTTATGATCAGTTACGTGAACACAATATATTATAAATTTATGTTTAGCACGAATATAGAAACGCAATTATTCCCTGTAAGAGTTAGTCTAATTTCTACTTTTAAATTTATTTACGTTCGTGAAATGAATTTTAAAATTTTATTTTATAAATAAACGATATTCAAAAACGTCGAATGACGAAACCGCCATCTTTTTATACGAGGCAGGATATAATTGAAAAATATAATTTTTTTTTGTACGTAATAAATCCGATTTAATATTCCGCTAAAACTAATTTTATACGAGCGTAAAATTTTAAGGTGTTATAAATTAATTATTCGGATTTATAATTTGAGGCAAATGCTTAACACTAAATTAAATAGATAAAAATTTAAAATATAATGGAAAGATAATAATAAACTTATCAAATTTCCCGCCGTTTTAATTAATTTGGCGCCGTTTATTATTAATGAAAATAAACTGTTCATATTTTACAAAATACCGTGTTTATAAAATATAATCGCGGCGTAGTATAAAGAATATTTTTACTTATTTTATAAAATATATTATTTACAAATAACTAAATCATACCTGTAATTGTAAAATCCGTGGTCCATTACGCATCATCCGTTAACATCGGGCTGCGCGATTAAAATTTTGTGTAATTAAAAACTAACCGAAATATTTTATATAAAATATAAAAATGCCGAAAATTTAAAACAGCCGTTAATAAATTTATACGTAAAAAAAACGTAATTGCCAAAAATTCAAAATTGCAAAAAAATATCGTTAAGGTCACACGAGACAAAATCTTAGACGTAATAATTATAAAAACAAGGGAAAAAACAAAAAACTTAACAATTCATCGGATATCCTTAAAATAAAATTAACGAAAAAACTAATAAACTTCAAATTGCGACACAAGACGAGACACTAAACTAACCGACCAAAATGAAATTAATACAACCAGCCGAAGAACGCACACCTCGAATACGCGTCAGATGGATAGGGGACCGTTAAACCGAACTTGACCGGAATCAGCCGAACATATACGAACAATCTTTTGTCTACTATGGTATAGAGAATCAGTGTAGACGATAAGCGAAACGATAGACTATTATCGTACGTACCTAACAGAGAGAAATACGAATATGACCTATACAAAAAAAAAAAAAAAAAAAAAAAAACAGATAGGACGCGCCAAATATTTTTTACGAAAATAACGTGGAGGGGAAAAAACGCGGGAAGTATAATCAACTTTGTTGCAATACCTTCGAAAATAAATAACAAATTCGGTCGCGAACCAAGGTCAAATTCGTTTAAATTCAAAGAACTAACATTTCGGTTCATTATCCTCAAAATAAAAGTTTGCCTACACGAAAAACGTTCTGTCCTAGATGATATAATGTTTATTCAAAGTACATTTCAAAAGTGTGGCCCAAATTAAATAATTTTGAAATAGCACCAATTATTACGGATTCCTCGATTGAAAATACAAAGCTAAAAAAAAAACAAAGTCACGGCGTTATGCGTATTGAAAAAATTTCCTTCATTCTATATTTTCTCACGCAGCTGAAGTAAATAAGATCGCTAAACGAGAAGTTTATTCGAGATTATAGAATAATTTAAGGATAATCAAACACCACTGATAGGAAAAAAAGAAAGAACCCCATTTATTTACAAAGTAGGAATTAAATTATTTTACAACGTGGGTTTAATGGTTTATTTTTGTGTTACCTTCGTAAAAACACATTGCACTACTTTTAAGTTTCATTGTCTTTAGTTATATAATCGAAAATCGGAATTTCCGTTTGAAAAGTGTAAAAAGTTTCTCGAATTCTCGACGCTAAAATTAGATTCTACCCAGTTTATTATTTTATTTATGTTACTCTAAGAGGAAACCTCCAAATATGTGGGTGTCGCATTGAACAGCTAACTTACCGGAAGCATATCAAAAATACGCCCTTAAAATACGATCAAGAAACATCATACATAAGTTGGCAGAAACAATGTGGAGAGACTCTATCGCTGAACACGCGGCTCCAGATTGGTACAGTAACGATCACGTTGAGAAAAAATTAACGTAGAACTCAATACGGTGATTAGAGCAACAACTGGTACTGTAAAGACCACTCAGATTGAAAGATTACATGTTCTAAGCAATATAGTACCTCTGAAGAACATAGGCTGTAGTAAAAGGATTAGAAAAATATACCCTTATGATACATGTAGACGTAGCAGATCGCCTCAAATGAAGGAAACGGGCGTACAAAAATTCGACACAACTAATCAATGGTAAATTCGACGCAACTCAGGCTTACAGAAATAGATGGATAACCGAAAATCTGGATAAACGTAATCTTATTCGAGACCCATGCAACGAACCAACAGATTTTGATCTACCGAAGAAACTTGTAGACTTAATCTTATCAGGGCGAACATGGAAGATGTAAAATAATGTAAAAATAAAAATTGATAATTATCGGGGGGGTAAAATTAAAAAAGAGAAAACGCCGAATTTAAAAATAAACAAAGTCTTCAATATTGAGATACATTTTCCCATACAACTTATAAAGAAGTAAGCAATAATTTACAGTTAAAAGTGTTATAGAAATCTATACTCTAATCTTCTATGTTTATATTTACAGTATACATAAATTATAGTAGCCTGAAATCATAGTTGCTGATAAGGTTAATCAAATTATGAAATACAAACACACACACGTATATATATATATATAAAAAATATATAAAAATTTATTATTCGACTCGATAATATAATTTAAGAATATGATGCACTTACTAATTATATTTATTATTACATCGGTCATTCTATCGTGATTAATGTTTTTTAACCTTCATACTGGTTACTCGCACGTGTCAAGTAATATTTTACACTTCACGACCTTTCCATATAAATTCGCCACTACGTATAAAGTTGAGCATTGAATCTGTTGTTCTCGCTTATCTGTTTCGTCTTATCTCTATAATTCATTGTGTCATTTTAAAAATTTACATTTTCTCAACCGACCATGCTTTTTTTTCATTTACCTACTCTATACATAGGTACGACCGACAATTAGCATTATGTTATTTGTCAGTTTTATTATAATTTTCTATTCTTATACGTGACAATCAGCATACGCATTTCAGACTGATTCGTAATTATTTACCTTAAACTTTCCGCTACCTCCCAGTTTTAAATAAATCCTACTATAACACTTCTATCCGCGCCTTTATTCTGACATTCTTAACGCTGTTTCTATTATCCTACAATTAATAAAACGTTTAATCCGGAGTGACGCTCTATTTTTTTGGCTGAAATAATTCTTCAATGTTACAAATCTGTCATTCGAAATTTTTTCCGTGATCCCTATGAGCACGATTCTTAATCATTTCTATAATTGGTGTGCAGCTGTATTGTTAGAAATTTTTAGAAAATCTATACCTTTTACTACGACATTTTGACAGCATCGTAATAGGTTGATTCATGGAACATTTCAAGTGCTTTTTCCAATTTTAATCCAGTGTGGTCACCATTTTGTATTTTAAATGATTATCAGTGGTATGTGTATAGCTTTCAGTGCATGCAAAGCTCTTAGTCTATCTCTTATTGATTTTGCACATTCTTCTGCCTACCAAGGAACTAATTTAAGGTTGGTTACTTTTGGTTCCGAAGTGTACAATCGCGCATACTAATGTGTGTGTAAAATTGTTTATAACATTATTTATATCGTTGTTGAGATCTAGCGTTAGATTGAGGCAGTATGCAGAATACTTGTATCATTTCGTTTTTTTATAGTTCCAACGTAGTGGACTATGATTTATGATACGAGCCATCATCAGTTCGTTTGACTAGTATTGGAACATGGTCGCTGTTAGCCAAGTCGTTATGATATACATGAAGCTTACTACTTAGATGTGAAGAAGAGTTGACCAGCTTACGACTAGAGTGCGTAGGTTCTCCAGTATTTAGTAGATAGAGATTAAGTTTATCCAATGTATTTTCGATTAGACGACCTCTAGCATTAGTGTAGTTGCTACCTACTATTGAGCTGTGTGCATTAAAGTCTCCTGTAAGTATTAAAGGATGATCAAGTGACCGTAAGATATTGAAAAAATGGTTCTGTTCAACAGTTTTATGAGGAGGTATATAAAATGAGCATATAGTAAATGTTTGGTCCATTTGACCTTTGACACAAACATATTGAAGATTTGTCGAGAGTGTAATTTGTTGAAAGGAAATATTAATTTGTATCGCTAGTAGGACTCAACCATGCGCGTGGAAACCAATGGACGGGTTTGATTTAAGTATAGTGTATAAAGAAATTTTTGGGTCTTGATTGTGTTTTAGATGTGTTTCTTGGAGAGATATAAGTATTTGTAAGTAGCGATGAGTATTTTTAGTTCTTCATAATGGTTATAAAAACCATTGCAATTCCAATTAAGTATTAATGAGCTTGTATTATGATTTATTTAGAGATGCGATTAAAATGAATTGTTAATATTTGATTGGTAAATCAGGTCTTATATAGGGTTGAGATGGGGTTGTTAACGTGTTTATGATTTTGGTAAATTTCATTTTTGTGCTCCTGTCTGTAATTAATGGACGACACTCATTCATCAGCGCAATCAAACTTGTTATGTCCACAGAGTACTTGTTAGTAATGCTTACTGGATCACAGTTTTTGTTCCGACACATATAAAAAAATATAGAAAAATTTGATAGAGAAAACATACTGTTTTAGTTTGTTTGGAGGTATGGTTCTAACGATTGATGGACTTTTTTCAGTGATGTAGGTTCAGGATCTTCTAGTGGGGTTTCTTCGTCCGAGGATGCTGGCAGATTCTATGCAATTTTTTTTTAGTATTTTCTTCGATTTCATATTGACCTTAGATGCAGGAGGTTGAGCGGACCTACTTTCTGATGATGAGCGCGGTATGTTGCTTGAAATATAAACTCGGGTTTATTAATATTAATATATTGTTTTATTTTATTATTAATAAATTGTTGTTTTCTAAATTGTACGCGGTTATTCCGAAATTATTTTATCTAACTTTTACTGTTATGAGGCGGTAGATTTACAGTGGAAGTATCGGTTGCTAAAATTTTTTCATCGGGCATCGGAAAATCATTCGTAATCACTTCAATAGAATACGGAGTAGAATTTAAAGAGTATTTTATGGTGATTGATTCGGTTATAAGCTTTATATAATCCTATATTAATTTTTATTGCACGATAAAACCAATAGTAGTTGTTAACGTAAAAAGGTTATTTGCTCATTGAAAATTAACGCGCATGTAATTTATAATCGATTTATAAAGTAAAGAACTTTAAAATTATCATTATATTGTTTTTTATCGCTTTATTCGTATTTTGAATATTTCATATAATAAATTACTCCTTCGTAAACACCGCATCATAGTTTATTTCTACAACTGAAAAGAAAAAAGTACTAGAATAAAGTGAGAGAAAGTATAGAGTAGAATAGAATAAATATATACATTAATATACGGAGATCCTAATCGTAAAAAATACATTAAGAACATCGATGGTTCGAAATTGTTTAAATTATTTGAGAATCACAAGTACGGAACGACCTATATTATGACAAATAGACATTAATGAGATTATAAAAAATTCCGCAGAAAAAAATGTCCTCACATAAATTGGCGACTACACCGATGGATTAAAATTAAACACTCGTTTAATTTTTAAATTAGAATTTGCAGGCTTCTTACAAAATAATTACATGAGAATATAAACTTTGTGTAAACTGGCAATTTAAATAACTAATAAAAAAAATGGCTACTATAGAAGACATACTAGCAGCTATATCCAATCTTAAAACAGAAATGTTGGATTTAAAAGAAGAAATTAAACGTGAGATGAAAACAGAAATATCTGATGTGAAAACAGAAATGTTAGATTTTAAAGAAGAAATTAAATGTGACATGAAAACAGAAATATCTAATCTTAAAACAGAGAGGAAAAAAGACATGTCGGAAATAACAAATGATATGAGGCACTTAAGAGATTAACTTAATACAGAAACGACAGAATTAAAATTTGAAATCGAGAATACAAAAATCGAAAATTACAAAAAAAATCCTTTCGTTTCTGAAGTAGTAATCGCGGAAATCGTCGTTGAATGAAATAATTCGAAAACCGAGTCGTTACGAATCGTCTCCGAACGTTATCGAAACTTTCTGTGGCATGTTGGTTTCGAATCCACGACCGTCCAGTTGACAGCCGAGCACTCTAGCAACTACGTCATCGCAACATTTTGTACACTTCATTAGCTGAACTCATATCTTTTAAATCAATTTTTGCTGATGAATTTCATATATTAATTGAATCGCAGCTAATAAGTCAACACAATGCTTTTGATTCTGATGTGATATTAAGTAAAATAGTCGTCTAAAATTAATCGCAAAATGAATTACACGATGAATTATTCATGTTCGCACAATCAGAAATAAAGCCTTTCATTTTGATTTTTACACATTTGTTGAACTTAATTTATTAGGAGCATTTATTCCACTTTAATAAAAAACTAAATTTAGCTAATAAGTCATCACAAAATTTATTGATTCTGGAACGACGCAATAAAACGATTATCAATGCTTGCATGCACAATCAGAAATGTAATAATGTGAATTGTATTTAAAATGCATTTCAATTTGATTTTTATCATTTTGAGTATTCATTTTATCTCATTACCTTAATAACTTGCTAAATTTAATTTACCTAATAAGTTAACGTAACATTTAATCATTCCGTGGTAGAAATGAATCGCACAACTCATAATTTACATAATGAAGCATTTATTGCTTCTGCGGTTAGAAATGTAATAGTCTGTCAAAGTAAAAATATTTAAAGACAAATTGCCGTTTGAAAATTACGATCGTAAATAGAATTCCACAGAATCAATATATTCCATATAAATAACGAATGAATATCTGAACAAATTTATATAAATTCTTAAACATAACTATACAATAATTATGCTACGATTTTTGTTGTATTTTCCGTCAAAATTGCACTGATAGATGTTGAATTATCGGCATATCATCATTTAAATTTTGTTTACAAGTTTGTGTTTTAATTTTTTTTTTTTTTTTTTTTTTTGTAAACTTTTGCGATGTTTCAATAGTTATTATACTATTGCAGACGAAGACAAGTTCAACTAAACAGAGATAATAAAAAAACTATATATATATATATATATATATATATATATATATATATATATATATATATATATAGTCCGCGAAATGCGTGAGTATTCTAAACACACGTCATGAGTAGAATCCAATTTTCATATTAAAAAGTATCTACATAACCAGGTTATTTATTCAATTGTTCAGTAAACGAGTATCAGCTTGCTGGAAAGTAAAGAAACTATGGAAGGCAATAGTAAATTACTTCATATTGGCTTATCCATAATGCGTCGTACTAGCTCGTTGTAGATTTTCACTTTATTCGAGTTGATGGGACTATATTTTGCAGTCATATACACATATAACATGTGTATGTTTTGTAGCTGCATATGTAATATATTAATATATATAGAAATAATGCAGAAAGGTAGATAAGAGTTCCCCCAAGGGAAGAATGCATTCAGAAAAAATTAGGTCTCTTCCCGGCAAGGAATATATCTCCGGATATCAGCTGAAAAACGTAAAGAACTGCGAGATATTATGCAGAGTTCATGAAAAGATAAAAATGTTAAGGACAATAGATACAAAACGAAATTTCGCCAGTGACATCTTTTGAACGATTTTTACAATAACATATAAAAAATAAATTTCAAACATAAACCCCGCGATCTTGTACAACAAACAAAAGCCTCTACCGACCTTAAATTATCTAGGCAGACCGTTACCTTCTTTATTTGCTTAACTGTTTCGAAAAACAATTATAGGAGATTTTGAAGGTTCCACTTCGACGTTTAACCGAATTCCAAAGTTTCCATTAAGCGTTTGTATTCGATTCTCCAGATTTTTTTAAATTCCCTATAAATTAAGTTTTTCCATATTCCTACGAGGATGCGATGTCGTTGTCTTTGGTGATTAATCGGTTATAATATATATACATACATATGTACATATATATATACATATATATATACATATATATATATATATATATATATATATATATATATATATATATATATATATATATATATCGGTGCACGTGTATCTAAATACGTACAGTACACCAATATTATACCTCACGCGATTGAGCGATAACAATGAAAATTAAACTACAAAACTAAATAGATTTTAAAGAAAGAAAACCTATGAAGGAAAATGAATTTTTTTATAGCCTAATAGAATATAAAGTTACTAGATTATTATTTAGGTACACAGTAGAAAGAAACCTACATGTAATATGTATAAATCAAATCATTACACACACACACACCCATATATATATATGTATGTATTTATATATGTATCTTATATATATATATATATGTATTTTATATATATATATTTTATATAAATATATACTAGCTGACCCGGCGAACTTCGTATCTCCCCACAATCAATAAATGTATAAATTTATTAGCTGAATTAAATAAAGTAAAAATACCGATGGAGAATTAGGAATTATACAAAAAATTAAAAAACAAATTTATAACGAAATTCAAATGATATGTCGTTACTTTTTAATTTTTGTAGATTTATTGAACTTAAATGCATTGTAGAATCGGCCGACCAAAAATTGCCGGCAGAATTTTTAAAAATCGAAAATGGAATATTCAACTCGGAATTTCTCGTTACCGGTTAATTTTTAAAACATTTATCTCATAACATAAATTATAGATCTCGACGTCTACTTTCTTTTAAGTCCAACCCGAACTACCGATCTATCATAGGGGCCACAAAAAAAGGGCCCAAAACCCGAAAACCCTTCAAGCAATTTTCTCGGCGAGTATTTGATATAAAAATACTGCAATACCATCGTTAGACGCATATTTTAATGACAAATAACTTTCGTGTAAAAAATTTTTTCAAATTTCAAATTGTTCGCGAATTATTGCAAAAAATCAAAATTTTTGAAAAAAAAAATCGAAATTTTGAAATTTTTGGGTTCGGCTTGAAATTTTTTTCGTGGTTTTTTCGCTTTATTCTATAGATCTTATATAGTAACGATTATTTCGAGAAACGGAATCGTTTAAAAATATTTACGTCGCTCGCTATGCCTTGCCAAAGGTGGCAGGTCATCGATTTTCGAAAATTCGTAGCTGGAGACCTATCGATCGTAACGAAAAACGATTTTCTGTTTTGAATTCGTCATTTTAATATCTATCATATCCATATCGATTCAATCGAAATTTTTCCAAAATCGAAATTTTAATGAGTCACCCCCTTAATCCCTCTGATTTTTTTTTAAATTTTGACGATGACTTGGTTTAATAGGTTTTTCTTACGACGATCGACTTAGGTAATAACAATTTTTTCGTATCTCTAAACGTAAGCGATTTATAGTCGAAAACAAATTCGCTATATAATTTGTTACAAAAAATGTGATAAATGAAGAACCGCTCGACCGATTTTGTGCAAACTTACTTCACATAAACCATCTACTAAAATTCCGAACAAATCCTAAACATTTGGTTTGGATAGGTGAGCCCGTTCTTGAGTTATAAAATTACAACGAAAAGTGGCATTGATTATATATATATATATATATATATATATATATATATATATATATATATATATATATATATATATATATGTCTATTTCCAGTAGTGACAGGGTAAGAGACACGAGATGGTCAACTTGAGGAACTGACCATAAAAGTCTGCATAAATCTTATGACTGTCTCTCCCTCGGCGGGTTTAGGTCGCCGTAAAAGCCTAACAATGTTACCTCCTCAGTAACAAACAGCTTAAAATATGAGTATTGGAAGCAGGATACTCATTACTGAATACAGGCGTGATGCACTTATTGCAGAAGCGGCTGTATTACAGACATATTTGGACGTGGTGCACATATTGCAGAAGCGGCTAAATAACTGCGCTGAAGAAAGCAACGGAAAACTACTTCAGTATATCTTCCAAGAAAATAATCATCATTCAGGACAAAACTATACCATTGGCCCCGAGTCTCCAGCGCTGCTCTGCAGCAGGGGTGCGAAGAATACCCGGAAGTAAAACTAGTTCTGCAGAAGTGATTACTCTTGGTACATGGAACATACGTACATTATATGACCCAGGAAAATTGGCCAATTTGATTTTGGAGATGCGCAGATTAAAATTGAATATACTTGGCCTTAGTGAGGTAAGATGGCCTGGAACTGGAAAAATAATATCTGACGGCACGGCTGTATACTACTGACAGAGATGGGAAACATCAGATAATGATGGATAAAACATGTGTAATAGTGTACTTCTTTTGTACCTTACACTGATCGAGTACTACTGCTTAAATTAAAAGCACAACCTGTGAATATCAATATTATACAGATATATGCACCTACAACGGAAGCATTCTAGGATGAATTGGACAAGTTTTACGCAGATATAGAGACTGTATTAAAAATTTGTGACAAACATAAAGCTACATATCTCATTGGAGATTTCAATGCTAAAGTTGGTAATATAATTACAAAAAATGTCACAGGATCATTTGAATTGGGAATCAGAAATGATCAGGGAGATACTTTAATACAGTTCTGCAAACAAAATGAACTATGTATTGCAAACACTTATTTCAAACTACCAGCGAGGAGGTTATATACGTGGAAATCCCCTACTGATAAATCTGAGACAATTGTTCGTAATCAGATTGACTACATAATAGTGAACACAAGGTTTAGAAACAGTGTATTGTCTGCAAAGACCATGCCAAGCGCTGATGCCAGAACAGATCATATTCTATTGCACGCTAAGATACGCGTAAGAGTTTAAAAAATCAGAAGGGCTCAAACGACAAAACTAGATCTACAATTATTGCAGAATCAAGAAATAAAGCAAAAGGTAAAAGGGGAAATAAACTATAAACTGGAAAAAATGAAAAATACTGAAAATATTGAAGAAGGATGGCGGCAAATAAAAAGCGACTAAAGAACATCTTACTAATTATACTGATAGACGACATAAGAAATGGATTACTAATGAAATACTCGATTTAATGGAGCAGAGAAGAAAAAAAAATAACAATGTATCCGAATACAAACAAACTGACAGAACCATTAAACGGAGGATAGCACAGGCAAAAGAAGAATGGTTAATTGCGCAATGTAAAGAGATTGAAGAATTACAAAGGATACATAACGAATTTAATATTCATAAGAAAATTAGAGAGAGAGAATTATTTAAAACGTTGAGGAACATTGGTATTAACTAGACAGATTTAAGATTCTTACAAATTCTTTATTAAAACCAACACGCTAGAGTATTAATAGATGATCAGTTAACTGCACGAATACCAATAAGACGTGGAGCTAGACAGGGTTGTGTACTGTCACCAACATTGTTCAACATGTATTCAGAAGCAATTTTTGAGCATGCTCTAGAAGGACGAGACATAGGAATACAAATAGGAGGTGATAAAATTTCAGTGATTCGTTTTGCCGATAATACGGCATTATTGGCTGAATCTGCAGAAGATCTGCAGCGAATATTACATACAGTTGCTGCTGTAAGCCAAGAAATGGGAATCAATATAAACATTAAAAAAACACAATTCATGGTAGCTTCCCGCCAACCAGTTACAAAAAAAAAAAGTTATTTCTCAATAGGAATGAAATTGAACAAGTAATTAAATATAAATATTTAGGTAGCTGGATCACAAGAGATAGTGACCCGGATGTAGAGATACGAGCTCGAATTGAAATGGCCCGAGACATGTTCATGAAATTCAAACACGTTCTTTTTAATCGAAAATTAAGCTTAGATGTCAAAAAGAAGGTTCTGGGTTGTTACGTATGGTCAGTACTTTTGTATGGATGCGAAACTTGGACGATAAAAGAAAATATGAAGAAGCGCATCTTATCGTTCGAAATGTGGTGTTACAGAAGGATATGGAAAATTCCGCGGACAAGTAAAACTAAGAACGAAGAAATGTTAAAACTTTTGAGAACTGGTCAGATACTAATGACTAATGCGAGGATCGAAATACCACCTTTTACAAACAATATTAATGGGAACAATCAATGGTAGAAGAAAACCGGGATGAAGAAGGATCTCCTGGCTTGACAATATTAAAATATGGACTGGAATTCAGAGTGCAGCGGAACTAATCAAAGCCTCAAGAGATCGGAACTCCTTCCATCAGATAGTGGAATCAATACATGATGATTAAGCAATACCCGCGAAGAAGAAGAAGATATATATATATGATACAGTTAAACAGTAAAAATATGAATACGAATTTGAAAAAAAAAAAAAAAATAATTAAGTTGTACGTACGCAGTGCAGTGCTGTATGGGTGCGAAACCTAGAAGATAAATACAAATAATAAGAAAAAACTGGAAGGCGCAAAAATGTCAATTCTCGAGGAAAATATTAAAATTTAAATGGATCCAACTCAAAAGAGCGGCGATAAGTTTATTGAATACCGTGAAGAAAATAAGAACTGTCATGACGGGCCGTATAATATGGAATGACGAAATGCTAATCAAAACCATAGATGAGAAAACAACGAATATCAAATACAGAGGAAGTCCGAGAAACATTTACAAGTCTCAAATAATGAAAAATCGTACAATGAACTGAAAACAAAAGCGTACTACGGAACCGAATGGGGAAAACGAACCCATTAGTTTAATGATTGATGATGATAATTCAAAAATTATTGTTATTTGATCATTTTTTTTTTCTACAAACCAGTTTTAACGGAAAAGGTGAACAAAAAAGCGTGAAAAAATTACGGTACTATCAATGTATAACTTTCATTGTTTAACTGGCGATTAAGAAAGAACAGAAATATTAGCGAACTTATACGTATTTTATTAAAACGCCTTCTTGTCATAGACTATATATTTTTTTACACACATATATATATAATAATATTTCATATATATATATATATATATATATATATATATATATATATATATATATATATACATACACGTATATATGCGTGTCTAATAAATAATAAATACAATATGCTCATCATGGTGGTAGTTGTGAATAATAATAATAATTCTAATTAGGTTCATTATAAATTCGTAGCCAACAACAATCGCAATCAGAAGTTGCGGTATACGTTATTGTATAATCGTATATTCGTCACAAACGTCATTCGATCCTTTATTTACGAACGTCCTGAGTTGACGATTTTCTGTATAAATAAAAAATATTCATTCCCGTAATCCGACGAAATTTTAGTCGGATCAATAGAGTCCATAGAGGCTGATTACCGGTGGTAATTATACGCTCCTTTCTCACGATAATTTATTATATGCGTCCTCTAACCCGGTCAATTACTTTTTTTATATCCGAAGCGAATATATCCTACACAATTGGAATCGCCTGTCTATTTTTATTTAATAATCGATTACGATTTAACACTTTATTCAGAAGTTTAAATAGGTTTTGTTTCGATCGTTGAAACCTGCGTATCGTCAGACTGGGTTTTGGAAATTCCTTATATTTTCCTAATCGTTTTAATTACGTTAGATAAAGTTTTTTTTGTTGAATTTTTTCACATTGCACAGTTATTATTAATTGTTTTGTTTTTATTGTTCTTCTTCATTGAGTTTTGCCAACTACGGACAACGCGGAAACATTGCACGCGTAACAACTTGAAATTATATTATCTTCGTTGCTGAATATTCTTTTTCATTTTTTCGGAATTTTGTTTTGTCTTCTTTAATCCGTTCATATTTGTCCAATCTTCTACGCTACGTTTTTCACACGACCTTCAAACGAAATGATCTTTCGCTTATTATTAAAGTCCTTTATTTCATGTTCGGAAATGTTCATGCGCTGTTTTTTTTTTATTATTATTTTTGATTTTCTATAATATTCGTATTTCATGTGATTCATGAAACAACAAAGACTAAATAAACCAACATTATTATAATTCATCGATATTGTACTCGATACTTCTTGATCTTATCGAGTTTTTTTTATTTATTTTATGGCACTCTCAGCTTACTTTTTTCGCTTCAACGTTTCACCGCCTTGTTCACGTCAGTCATGTCAACTTGGTCGTAGCCGGTAGCTCGTTTGTTTAGTGAATCGTGATTTTAGTTTTGCCAAATTTATTATAACGATGTGCTTGTTTCGTGATTCGTGATTTTATTTTATTTTACAATGACTGATAAAGGAAAAAAGTGGTTTTAATGAAACAAACTGAAAATGGCTCTTCGAAAAAGCAAATTAACATTATGTAATAGGAGAATCCATTGTTAGAGACGTTTTAAAGTAAAAAAATAAGTCAATTCAATTTGCATCCACATCAGACAACTCCTCATCGATGAAAAAAAGAAAAACCGTGAAAAAAAGCAATTGTGAAGAATTAGATACGACAGTTTTCGAATGGATGAGTCAATTGAGGGACCTATTATTACTGCAAAAAAGATTGAATATGGAAATTATTTTCATGGTTTCTGGAAAATTACATGATTTTTGACAGTATTTATTATATAAATATGCTTGGGAGACAGTTAAACAATCTATGATATTAAATGCTGGAAGAAAATTTTACTAAAATACTTTACAAGAATTTACAGAAGAAAAAGAAGAAGTTTCTACTTGTGATTTAGCTAATTTAGCGAAATCCGTTTAAGAAGGAATTGATGTCGATGAAGCAAACATTGTTGAGTGTATTAATTGCGATGCCGATGATCCAGGCTTTTAAAATGTTACTGATGAACAAATTCTTAATAGAGCATTAGGTATGGTTTCAGAAGAAAGTGAAGAAGTGAAAGAGAAAGATGATGAGACGAAAAAGCAAGTAAGCCATGACGCAAGTCTATCAAACATCGAAAGAGTTATTCAATATCTGGTGGAACAAGACGATACATCGCTCTGTAATAAAATAATACCAAAAAAAAACAATGTCAATCTCAAAGAATCGTTTGATTTCGAAAAAACAAAAACTGGTGACAGATTTTTTATGAAATCTACAGGTAACTTTTAAAACCTTCTTTACTGTATAAATTAAATAGTACGTATACATATATTCATGTGCATACGCAATTATTATAAGTAAACTTTTTTGTTTGATTTGAATTTTGTTGACCTTTTCCAAATTTTGCAGATTACCCGCGGTTGCCACGCCACCCAATACCACGGATAATCGGAGTCTACTACATATATATATATATATATATATATATATATATATATATATACTTCTTGTTGTATTCGACCCATAAATTTATTGATAACATTTTATGACGTTCGATCCTTCTAAACTAGCATTACAATCCCCTTAGTTCAGCGTTTCATTTTAAATCTACATAGCTGCTGCTCCTGTATCTTTTATTATTTGCTCGAAATATGTTTTCCTAGGTTCCATTTTGCCTTCGATTATTTGTACTAGCGTCTGATCATGACGGAATATATCAACTTAATCCTTCTTCTTTTTACCATGTTCAAATTAGATTTCTCGATTTATGTACTATTTGTAGTACCTTCTCAATTATTATTTTCTCCATCCAGCTGATTTTTTGCATCCTCCGCCTCCACTACATTTTAAAGGCTTTATTAATTGTAGTATACTCGGTCTATATGTTTTGGCGAAGCGCTTCTTAATTTCCAAGTTTATATTTTTTGCCGTTAGTAAAGATCGCTTTTTATTCAACTCGGTTTTGCCTAAGTTAATTCGCGTTATTATTTCACTATCGTTTCTCCCATACTAAGTTATTAAGTGTTCAACATATCTGTGTTTATTCACTTACTTTAGCATTTTATTATGCATTCGTATGTTCACTGTTCCATGTTTCCTATCGCATTTCATCCCCACTGTCTTTTTCGTTGGTTATCATTTTTAATTATTTTTCCAAATATTGTATCGTTGCCAAATAGTGAATCGATTCTTACAATTCTTTTTCATTGGCTATGTCATCGGCAAATATTCGTGCACCACCAACTTTTATTCCCCGTTAACTTCGTGAATCATTTTCCAACAGTATACATTGAAAAACCCTAGTGACACGCAGCATCGCTGAGATTAATAGAATCACCTTTCTCGTTCCTCGAATATAAAGCGACATTTATCTAATACATCTGTAACTTTTATCTTTCCTAATCCACGGAATATATTTCTATGTTCAAAGGTTAATTATTACAATACGTTTATCTTACTTGCGGATTTTAACGAAATCATTCGACATCTACAACTACAACGGACACTAAAAATAAAAAAAAATCTACTCTTTTTAATTTTAATCGACTTCAATCTAAAATTCATAAATTTCCTTTCGATTCGTAAAAAATAATTAATAACCAATTCCTGTACACAGTCGCACACTGAAATGAATTTTATCCTTTTTATTAAAGTATTTATCGTAATATTGCGATTATTATTAGTTTACTTTTCCTATGAATAAAAATGATGGAACAGAAATCGATTACAAACAGGCAAAAGGAAATTGTTGTCGTAAGCCTAACCATAATTTTCAATTTCCTCATTTACGAACAACGTTCCGGTTAAGCACGAAATTCAATTTTCAACTTTCCATTACTGATTTATAAAATACGAACACATAAGTTTGTAAGCATACACAACCAATGCATATTTATATATATATATACACATGTATATACACACATATATACATACATACATACATACATATATTATATATATACATACATAAAAGATACTACTAAGACTTGTCAAAAATTACAACACAAAACTACATTAAGTGCCACTATGGCGCAGTTATCGATGAAAAATTGAGGATAATTATTTCTAATATTAAATTTTTTTACTCTCGTAATTTTATAATCTTCGTTTAGGGGGCAAATTTGCACGAAAATTCGAGATGAAACAATTTAAGCTTGATATACGTAAAGTTTTGAAAAATATAAAGGTTACATCCTTTTACTGCGTTAATAATTTTTTTAATTTTAAACGAATAATTATAACGGTAATAACGTGCTGTACAAATCATTCATATAATGAAATGTTTGCTGATTATTTCTGGAATCATAATTTTTAGAACTCTTTAAATTTGTTTAGCGGGAATATTGACCTCAGGTTTTATCTAGTATTGTTCCGTTCAATTAATTTTTGTCGGAAATTCATAAATCAGTTGGTAAAAATATAATCTTCGAAAAATTACAATTAATCATCCAATTCGACCAATACTACACTGGTGGCTCTAAAACCTAAAATAAATAGCTTGTACCTACTTTGTTAATGTAAAAATTTCTTCACACCCGTTAAACAACCGTCCGCTGAACTGACGTCTCCATCTTTAACAACAAAACTTAAAAACTTACATCACTCCAACTATCGCAAAACTGACCCATTTTTACAAAATCCAATCGCTCAACGCATTAATGTAATAATAAACACAATGCGTCTAAACTATATTTCAACAAAATTTACCAAGATCCTGTGACAGGCATGGCCAACTGTCTTTACTCCTGGGTCTGATTTTAAAAAAATGTTTTCACGGAACGGAAAAAATATTAAAATTAAAAAATGTTAATCAAAAAACTTATTTTTTTAAGTAAACAAAATTTTATTATGAAATTTATTTATGAAAAATATCGACACAACAAATTAATATAATAAAACTAATACGACGTATTGATATGAATTGCATCGTCTATTATTTTTTTAATGTTTGGTTCTATACTTATTCTGAACACAGCTTCCAAATGTAAATCATTCAATCTTGATTCTGTTGTACTTTTATTTAGGTTCATTATAGAAAAGGTCTATTCACAAATATAAGTCGAGCTAAAGGTTATTAAATACATTTTGGTAAGTTTTTTTTTAAATTTCCATATTTTTCATTATTTAATTACTTAAAGAAATTACACAATTTTTTTTGCTCTTCTCGGTATTTCTCGTGTAATAATTCATCATATTGTAAATAATTATTTCTGATTTTCGAATCTACATACAACAACAACTGGATAAAGTCAACCGCATGTCAAAACTCAAACAGGAGAAATGAAGTAGTCCTGTGCCGTGTACGCTCAGGCCACACACTGCTTACCAAAACAAGCACTTATTTACTAATAGTGACCAACCGAAATGTACTGCATGCAATATTCCATTAACTATTCCTCACTTGCTTCTGTCCGCTATATTCTTCAGAACGTTCAATCGCAAACCTTCTAAATATTCTCCCAAATATCTTACAGCATTCTCCTACATCCGAATCTAAACTCCTTGCTTTCTTTCATTTATCCCGAATCTAGCCGTTAATATAAATTCCTCCCGTGCCTCTGCCCTTAGTAGCAGTAGACGGAACGGTTGTCAACGAAAAAGAAGAATTATTTCTAATCGTATATCAATAGGAACGTCATCAACTTGTACAGAAAATGGATTTCGAATAATCGATAAAATTTTGTAGATTTTTTTGAATCTTCGATCGAAATCTGCCATTAATGCAAGAATATTTTTATTAAATGTTTGAACCTTTTATTTTAAAGTGTTTAAAGGTATTGTCTGTAACGTTGGAAAATATTTTTACATTCAGTCAGATTTTTGTAGAGCTGTTTCATATTAGAAACTTTTAATTTCTCTATTAAATCATGAGCAAATGATTTTTTTCCTTGTAAACATTGGTTAAATTCGTTCAAGTGTGCGAGAATATCTGAAGAAATCACAAATCTAATTTGAATCTAATAACTCGGAAAATCTTCATTGTTTTTAAGCGTTAAAAATATGTTTATTTCCTCTTGAAAGTTCCACGCACGACTTAAAACTTTTCCCAAACTTAACCGCCGGATTTTGTTGTAATACAGTATATCTAAATGACTGGTATTTAGTTCTTTAAGGAGATCAATAAATTGCCTGTGGTTTAATGCGTTTGATGGCAGGAAATTTACTAATTTCACAAATATTTGTAACAAATTTTCAACATAATTTTGAAGCGAGTGTTAATGAAGTATATGGGTATAATTTTATGATTTGGGCGGATTTCAGAAACGTTATCTTCAATATGTTTGATAAGCCCAATATTTTTTCCGATCATATTTAGTGATCCATCGGATTCAACATTCGCCAATTTTTTACAGCCAACATTGTACTCTAAAATTCCCTTCTTGGTGTGGCTTTCATCTGAAAAATCGATAAAAACTGTTCCAAAATTTGAAAATCTTCGGTGATAGCTCTAATAATAAAAATTAACAACCGAGCAGTATCTTTTACATCGCA
Source organism: Coronaproctus castanopsis (assembly GCA_032883995.1). Taxonomy (NCBI): domain Eukaryota; kingdom Metazoa; phylum Arthropoda; class Insecta; order Hemiptera; family Monophlebidae; genus Coronaproctus; species Coronaproctus castanopsis. The sequence goes on from CM065053.1 coordinate 127,438,031, forward strand.
ACTTTCATCCAAAACTATTGCATAAAAACTGCCGATTTTAAATTATTTAATAACTGATTATTTATATTAGTATTTAAACCTTCTATTCTTCTAGCAATAGTTTGCCGAGACAGATTTATATTTTCAAATTTATTTTTAACTTCTAGACAGATCGCAAAAACGTACACGCACTTTTTTTTTATAAATTTTTCATGGGCAAAAGGTTTTCCACATTGAGGAATACGTTATGCTACTAAAAAACTTGCTTCAGTTTCAGATTCTCGTACAAAATTTTGTTTTAAAAACACATTTGGCTGTCCAGTTAATTTTACTACCACATCGCGGTTTTTTTTTCGGCTTTCTTCGTTTAAATTTCGTGTGTATTTCGCTTGTTTGGCTTCAAAATGTCTTCTCAAGTTGTATTCTTTTAAAACTGTCACACTCAAGTTACAGAAAAACCAAACTTCCTTATTACTACGCATTGCAAAAAAATATTTCCACCTGCATTCTTCATGAAATACACGGCATTCAAAATCTACTTTCCGTTTTTTGGAAGCTATCCCCGGAGTGAAAAAGTTTTTCAATATACACTATTTTTTAAAACAAAAATAAAATTTTACATACCGTATTAATATATAAATTATGAAACAATATTAAATTTATACCGAAACCTATCTCGGACAATTTCGAATAGCAACGAATTAATCCTGATCAACTCTGTTTTATTTCGTAAACTAAAAATATTAGAACCGGTGAGAATTAATTTATTCAAACCAAAAGTAAACCTAAACGGACTAACGGAATTTTCAAACGAGCAAATAAACGAACGGTACCGAATAACAACAAAACCAATATTACATTAACCGTGGTAAACCATAACCATTTTAAACGTCGGATAAAACGAATCCAATAAATAAGTCGATAAATAGGCTCAAAACGAAGCAAGTAACAGAAAAAGCACCGATAAAATAAAATCAACGGTAACTAATAAAGAAATGTTAAATACTAATAGTGAAAAATTATAAATTCATTAGGCGGGGCCGTATGTTGGCCATGCCTGTCCTAGGACATATCCCACGACATTTTGCTGTCACATTCAACAATAATATTTTTCATTTCATTTTTTCTACTAATGAAGATCCTTAAACGACATTATAAATAAGTAATACTACCTCGGCGAAAACAATGTTGGCACAACGCAGAAAATAATAAACCTCGGGAATTAAAATAAAACCGATACACCGAAACTCCTTAAATCGAAAGGTAATTAGTGCACTGGTCACACTGGACATACTCATCTCCTATCTAATCTTTTTCCACCCGACTGTCTTCATTGTGGCGAAGAGGACCTAACGGCCAACCATACCAAATTTCTTCATAACCCATCAAGTGGCGTTCGATCTACAAATCCATTGAAAAAACAATCACTTTCCTTAAGTAAATCTTTTTTTTTTTTTTTTTTTTTTTTTTGTCATCGTTAGTCGAGTAAAATGAACAATTATTTTCGAGATAGAAATTTTTTTGCCAACTTCAAAATTGAATACTTTTTATGTTATTCATATTTTTGAAGATGGAATGATTTTTTTTTTTCAAATAAAACCTCCTTTTCTGAAATTTTTTGCGTTGCCACGTTTGCATTAGTCGGCATGGTTTCGTTATAAAATATTTTAAAATTCGTTAATATGCTTTTATTATTACCCATAGCAGTGTTCGAACTTTAATAGTAACGAAATAATTGTTTCATTGAACGATACATCGCTACATTTATAATAACCATTTGTATCAAACCAGATCGTCGTTAATTGTGAGTAATTAAATTGAACTTTTCCGACATATTTACACACACGCTATATATGTTAAGTCGACGGAAATTCAATCAACGGATGATACAAATGTCACACGCGGATCGCATAATTCAATAAAAATAGCGAGAGAGTAACGAAAAACATCCATCTAAAATGCATTAATGGAACTGCTGCATAATAGGCAACATGTGAAAAGAAGATGGGCGGAATACTATCAACAGTTATTAAATAACGTATCTGAAGTTAACTCGAGAGTACACCAAGACATTCCGAATGAAGAAAAAATGAAGGATCTTGATGAACCACTAACACAAGACGACGTGTGCAAGGAGATAAGGATATTAAAAAAAAAAAAAACTGCAGGCCTTCAAGGTATTCCAGCGGATATTACAAAATCGTTGAAAATGATATTTGATTACATAATTATGTTATTCAATAAAATATGGTTTTAGAAAACAGTGCCCCGAGATTTAAAAGAAATTGCTGTAATTTCCATCTACAAAAATATAGGAGACACAGCGAAATGTAATAATTACCACCGAGGTATAGAACTATTATGCAACGAGTGGAAAAACTCAATCATTCGTTGTTACAAGCTTGCAATAAGATGATTACGTGCTGGTAAGCAAAAATTTAAATGATATACATGATGTCTCGGAGTGCTTGAAAGACGTGTATAAGGATTTTGATCTCACAATAAATTTGAATAAGGCGGAAATCTGACAGGTTAAAAACGAATGGAAGGAATATTTAACTGGACGAGATTAATTTACAGACATTACTATTCGTTCAACCGCATAGGCACCATCGTAAATAAGGATGTAAATCATTACTTTTTTTAAAAAACGAACGATCCGTATAGAAAACTATCTAACAGAGTATTCAATAATGGAAATCTAACCGTCCATACTAAAATACCGTTGTATAACTTAGTAGTTCTTACAATTCTATTGTATGGCGGAGAAACATAACCTATAATGAGGAAACAGATCAAGAGACTAGACCAATTCTATCAGCAATTCCTTCAAAGAATTCTTCGGATAAAATGAATAAACCACAAATCGAACGCAGAAGTGCTTATAAAAGCGTCAACACTAAAATTATGGGTACGAAATTAGAATCTTAGAAAATACTTAAAGAACATTTAAACCTCTTTCCTCAAAATAATCAAATAATAAACCAAGGAGACAAGTACACTTTAAAGAAGACTCAACAAAACAGTATATATAATATATGTATATGTATACACACACACACACACACACACATATATATATATATATATAATCACTTTATAATGCTAGTATCGCCTTATAAAAAGCGTACAACTCAGGACGATCCTAAAATTAATAGTCTAAAAATCGAATTGCCAATTTTTATTATATGCCAAAAAATTGACTCATTTAAATTTACAAACTAAAAACCAGAAACTGAGCAAAAGAATAACGTCTAAAAGAGAATGATTCTAACTAAGGTGTTCTGGGAAATAAACGAAGAGAAAATGTCTATGTAAAATAAGCACCTGAAAAATAAAAAACTAGACCAATAATACTATTTAAATGTTTTCTACATGAAACTGAAAAAATTTTAACATAAATTCCGACACCTACAATGATAGTAATAATTTAATATTCGTGAAGAAAAAAAATTCGGCCGAACCCCAACGACGTAATTAACTTGAAGGTCACGAGAAGTCTCTGGATGATATAAAATATTCACATTAATAAAGTTGCTTTTAGTAAATTAACATATTAAAGTTGCAGCACGTAGGGTGTGTGTATATATATAAATTATGTTGTTCGGTTTTCACATTACGAGCCACAATTTTTAAAAACTCATACATTGTAGCGCGTGAAAAATATTTAAACTTTCCTGTAGGCCAACCAATATATGTCAAATTAAAATGGCTAATAATACTTTTAACGTATCGCACCATAGATAACGCTTATAAAATTACGTTCGAATATGTTCTTCTTACAAACCAATCGAAGATCGTACACCGTTACAAATAGTGCAAAAAAAAAGCAATACCGCATACTACTCTCCACGGTTAAACCTACGCACATATTACAACGCGGCACTTTAATACGAAATCGCTGTCGTTTAATTTCACTAAACTTCTCCTCCGCATACGTCAAAATTCTAGATACGCATCCTGGATTAAATTTAATATACTCATTTACATGTATCGAAAAAATTTTATTAAGAAAAAAATTTACGATAACTGCAAAAACCGTGACAATAAACGGATTAATTCTAGTTATGCATATAGTAATCTGTGTAATATATAAGCACCGCCGAATAAAATACAATTCTAATTTAAATATAAATAAAAATAAAGAACAGAAAAAAGTAGTTAAAGTCACTAAATTTTATATAAAGTCATTATCAGGTGAACATAAAATAATAATAATAATAATAATAAAATATAAAAATAAACAATTTATAAAAATATAAAAGGAAAAAACAAAACATAAAATGCGAGAGAATACTTCATTTAGATGTACAATTTTTTGTATCATTGGACATATAAATTAAGTATTTTCTCACATTATATTTTAATTTTGTTTTTCTTTTAGCTTTTTATAAATTGTATATTTTTATATTTTATTATTATTACTGTTATTTTTTCGAATGTCCACTCGGTAATGGTTCAATAATCGAAAACTTTGTAGTCATTTTATATAAAATTTAATGATTTTAACTACATTTACGTTGTTTATTGTTTAAAAATCATTACATTTCACACACTATTCAAATTATCAAGAAAAATGATTATATAATATTTTATTTATAATAAAATCGAGTAATTTAGTTTATAGTAAATACTGAAATTATAACAGCAATATTACCTTCTTTTTCTTTCTTTGTTTTTTTTTTGTGTGTATGTGTGTATGGGTGCGTTTTAACAGGTAAGTAAACTGTGTGTTTTACGTTTACTATCGTAAGCTATAAATAAATAAACGAATAATTTCGAATTTGAACATGTTTAGAAATAAAAACCGCGGCATATAGTTATCGATAGCATCAACAGATGGCGATAGTGTCCTACAGGAAACTTTGATATCATTATCATTATTATTGATATTAGAGAAAAATGTAAACGTCATCAGGAATATTTCTTCCGAACAGCGCTTAATAAATATGAAGAATAATTTTATACGGAAATTATCAATAATTTCTTACCTATTGTGTCACTTGCGATAGAACTGACGGAGGAATTAGGCCACGTCGACGTACCGCGAACGGCCAAACGAACCGGACTACAAGAATTTGTAGAGGCGCCCATAACCGAAGCGAACATGGTTCCGGATTGAGGTACATTCTGTAAATGGGCTCCGTATCCATTATGAACAACCGTACCGCCTAGTAAAAAAAAATTATTTCGTAAATTCACGATACATTTTTCCGAGTAATTTTTATTTTTTAATATATTAATATATATATATATATATATATATATATATATATATATATATATATATATATATATATATATATAAATTTACATTGAAATCTAAGTTTGAAATTTCTAACTGCGTCTGCTCTATATAGATTTTTTACAATTATTACGATTTCAACTTATTAACAGTTGAATTTCGTGATACATTTTTCATTTTTTATTGCGTTATTATTAATGGATCTTAACATTGGTTTATTATTACTTACGGTTACCTGCATATCGTATATTTTTAATATTCTTAAGTAAAACATTCTGTAAATTAATTATTTTTCTTTTCATTTCAGAATTCTCCCGTTAATGTTACTGCTTGACTAATGGCACGCTTCCAGCCAGACCGATCAAATACTAGACGGACTCTGTTGATATCGAGAAGATATTCATTAATTTTCTTTACGGCAAACAAACCAGGCCGCTTACCATAGATGCGTACCCTACCAGTTCTAGCAATGATTTAACTTCTCAACCACGTTTTACGCACCTAATTGACACTAGACAAATGTTTTCATCTTTTTCTATATCTTTACAATAGGGGATCCATTCACATCTTTTCAACTACGTTCGAATTTTATTCATTATTAATTCCCACGCGCTTTATAATATTGCTTTTAATTTCTCCGTACGTTTTAAAATAGTTTTAACTTTACTAGGCGACGCCAAGCCCGCGTTAGCGGGAAGATTCCATTAATGGAACAAATGCGCTATTTAGTAGTCATTGTGGATTCTCGTTTAATTGCAATGTCAGTAATATAATTCATAATACGAACAAAGTTATCCCTAGAGCTCTCGTCAATTTTTAATCGCCGATAGTATCTATAAAAGTTACTATATATATACATACATATACATATACATATACATATACATATACATATATATATATATATATATATGTTATTCGGTTCTGAGTAACCTATGCTTAATCATGTTTGGTGATTAATTTCCAATAGCATAATCACTGTTGCAGTTATATTAAATCGTCTATACAAAACTTACTGATACGCATTCAGGATTACGCATTTTATATCTACTTTCATAAATACATAAGTTATTGGAAAAATTTTACACATCAGAATAAATTAATTGATGTTACATGAGACTCTACGAGATGTCTCACTATGCTTTATTCTGGGCATAAGCATTTATTTCAATTATTTTTATTTTTACAGTAACTTGTATATATGTATACGTGTGATATGTATATATATATATATGTATATATATGCGTGACGTATGCGTATGTGTGCACGTACATACGTATCTCACTATCCTCCGCAACATTAAGGTATTTTCATTGTTTTTCTTGTCATTTGCTTTTTCCTGTATAATGGAACATTTATATTATTATATTTTATTATTCTTCACCTTAATACAACACTACTTGTTTTAAGATAAATATTATCATCAGGTACTTAACAATTAAGAATATGCTGGACACGTCGCGCAGCGTACTATTTAAATGAAGTTCTTTCTTTTTGTCTTATTAACTCTATAAATATTATGTATTTTTGGATCATTTATTATAATTTTTGTTCATTTATATTAACGCTACGTGGGATAAATAGGTGGTATAAATTATAGAAGTGATAAAGGTTTGCGCGTCTAAACGCCTCAAAATTTGAAGTAGTATTTTTAAATACTCGGCGAATGATTATAAATTGACGACGATCATCGTATTTAAAAAAAAAAGGATAAATTAAAAAGTATAAAAATATGACCGTAAAAATTATTCATCTAGGTGGATACAATTAACTGAATAGAAGATTTTTCATCATTCGCGGCATTCTCAACCATAAATAGATGGGAATACAAAAACAGACAATGTTGTATTTTTACTGATTAGCTGGATAAAAATTATATATCGGTGGTCGAGGTTCGAGGAAAGTATCAGAATGATTCTTAGAACAGAAAAAATGAAAAAATCACGATCGAATTTTAAATAATTTTTTTTTATTTGAAAAATATATAGAATGACACATTATAAATATAACTGGAAAAAATTTGGAAAGATCTTCGCTGGAGGCAAGATCCTAAGATAAACAACAAATGCTTAAACATTCTGGTGCTAATAAAAAAAATAGAAACAATAATATCGACATTATTAATATTAATAATGTTACAATTTGTATACTGTTAAATTAAAAATAAATAAAAATTATTCATATATATATATATATATATATATATATATATATATATATATATATATATATATATGTACACGTTATTGGTATCTATATAACACTTTATATTCAGTCTATTCTTTCCTCTTTTGTATCAGTATACAAAATAGATATTTTTTCCAATTCATTTCATCCGGGAGTAGAAAACGTTATTTACGGTTGTTTATAAATTTTTTTTGCGATAGAATATTACACGTCAATGAATTTGTTACTCATAAAAATGATGAAAAATATAAAGCATAGTTTATATACATATATATCTTCTTCATAGTTATTTCTGAATAGCGTGACCTCTATTGTAATACATCTGATATTAGATTCCTCCCTTTATTTCTGTTTTAGCTACTCCGTATTTCTTGAGTTCTTGTTAGTGTAATGAGTGACGTAATAGTATACATCCATCGAGTTGGTGGCCTGCCTTTACTTCTTTTCCCTTCAATCTGCTAAGTAATACGCATTTTTCAAGACTAATCATTCTTATGTGTGATTTGTCCATAACATTTCAAAATTTTTTGTCGACACAGTGCAACGAGACATCGTTTAATATTTAGCTCTCCTAAAATTAATATATGTGTCTTTTTTGCTATACGTGAGGTTTTCAGCATTCTGCACTATGCCATAACACACATTATTTATATTATATTTATATTATATATATATATATATATATATATATATATATATATATATATATATATATATATATATATCGACCGATTTCTAGAAAACGCAATAAATATAAATAAATGACGCTCATATAACATATATACATGTATGTTATATGTATATTGTACCCGAAACATGATAGTGAAAACTAGTCAAAATAGAAGTCGCTAGCTGGTGCATGAGTAGCTATTGCTCGAACGACTATGAATGAGTGAATAAACATATATGATGATGATGATGATGCCATTAAATCCCTCAAGAGGTCGTGATCATGATCAGCCAACTACTTCACCCCCAGTGATACATGTTTTTTGCCAACACACGCTGTTATTAATTTTTAGACGCATAAGATCTATCGCTTTATCAGTCGATATTCATAGTAGTAGTTTTCATTTGTCTTTTACCAAGTGATCTGGATTTTAATATCGATTTTATGGTTTGTCTCGTTATATGCCTGAAACAGCGTAGCTTACGTAACTGTATCATCGTTACCAGTTTGCATTTCTCACCTATCTTCTTTATTCGTAATTTTATCCATCCAGATTATTTCAAAATCCTTTAACTCGAAAGCTTGTATTCTTTTCTTTTGTTCTTGCCAATAGACGATTATTCATTGACCTAACATAGAGAGAAAACCAACGTGTTCATAAATCTAATCTTACTACCCCTTGATATCTGCGAATCTGGAAAGATTCTAGTTAATTTATACACAGCTGCACGGCTCATATTTATTCTTCTTTTAATTTCATGCGATATCAATGAACCTAAATATATAAATTCATCCACTACTTGAAATTAATAACGATTAGGTAATATTTATTTTGTTTACCAATAACCATGATTTTTGTTTTCTTCGGATTTATATGCAGTCCGAAGGAATTACTTTCAGTTTGTAATTTGACTATCCAGACCGCAAGACTATATTTCGACGTGGTTAATAAAACTACGTCATCAGCATATCTTAGATTTGAAATCCTTCTATCCCCAATAGGAAAGCTTTCCCCGCGGTTGTTAAAAATTTCCCTAATAACGAATCATAGACGTTAAAAAGTAATGGAGATCGAATACAAACTTGTCTTACTCCACGCTTTATATTAACGCCATTGACCGCGTATAATTATTTACGACTACGTATACTTTACCTTCATTATACATATTCGTAACCAAAGATATAACGTGTCCAGATGCATCCCAAAAGCTGTGGCGCAGTCAAGAAATGCGAAGTAAACCTGTACATTATATTCTCTAGACTTTTCAATAATCTGTCAAATATCAAAAATCTGCTCTCACGCCTTTCTTGAAGCAGAAATCTCATTCGTAATAAATGCCTATATTCGGTTATTCAGTATTTGAATACATATGTTACTTGTATATGAAATTAGTGCAATAATTCGATAATTAATCAGTTTTCGACCGTTTCTTATGTATCGGTATAAAGTGGGAGAATTTCCACTAATAAGATTCTCTTTCTCAACGATCATTATACCGGACTGTGTCTATACATTGCATTTCTCACCTATCTTCTTTATTCGTAATTTTATCCATCCAGATGCCGACACCATAACTCGAAAGCTTGTATTCTTTTCTTTTGTTCTTACGAATAGACCATTATTCATTGACCTAACATAGAGAGAAAACCAACGTGTTCATAAATCTAATCTTACTACCCCTTGATATCTGCGAATCTGGAAAGATTCTAGTTAATTTATATACAGCTGCACGGCCCATATTTATTCTTCTTTTAATTTCATGCGATATCAATGAACCTAAATATATAAATTCATCCACTACTTGAAATTAATAACGATTAGGTAATATTTATTTTGTTTACCAATAACCATGATTTTTGTTTTCTTCGGATTTATATGCAGTCCGAAGGAATTACTTTCAGTTTGTAATTTGACTATCCAGATCGCAAGACTATATTTCGACGTGGTTAATAAAACTACGTCATCAGCATATCTTAGGTTTGAAATCCTTCTATCCCCAATAGGAAAGCTTTCCCCGCGGTTGTTAAAAATTTCCCTAATAACGAATCATAGACGTTAAAAAGTAATGGAGATCGAATACAAACTTGTCTTACTCCACGCTTTATATTAACGCCATTGACCGCGTATAATTATTTACGACTACGTATACTTTACCTTCATTATACATATTCGTAACCAAAGATATAACGTGTCCAGATGCATCCCAAAAGCTGTGGCGCAGTCAAGAAATGCGAAGTAAACCTGTACATTATATTCTCTAGACTTTTCAATAATCTGTTAAATATCAAAAATCTGCTCTCACGCCTTTCTTGAAGCAGAAATCCCATTCGTAATAAATGCCTATATTCGGTTATTCAGTATTTGAATACATATGTTACTTGTATATGAAATTAGTGCAATAATTCGATAATTAATCAGTTTTCGACCGTTTCTTATGTATCGGTATAAAGTGGGAGAATTTCCACTAATAAGATTCTCTTTCTCAACGATCATTATACCGGACTGTGTCTATACACGACAAAGGACGAAGACTGACCGGGAATTTTTCCATCAATTCCTGTTAAGCGCATAAAAGTGATTGTTATTCGTATATTTTGTAACGACATAGCGTTTAATATTTACATCGCCGTTATTTCTGGAAATATTCGAAAGCAGGCCACATATTTTATCACGTTGATATAGTGGCGACAATACAACTTGAAAAAATATGAAAAATAAAATATAATTTCGGAAAATGTATAAACTAACAAATCGAAAACAAGAAAAGAGAAAAATAAAACGGGGCCGAGTTGTTTTTTCGTTCGCAATAACGAATAATAAGTTGATGAGAAAAACGAACACGAGAAACGATATTGCTCGATAACCGTTTCAAATTTTCGACTACCTAAAAATTTCCTACGATCCTTTTGAAGAAAGAGGGTCTTCTTCTCGATATACGGAAGAAATTTAATACGTAAGAAAAACATCTGACCGTACACACTAAACAAACACACACACACACATCTATGGGTACTGCTTGAATTTTACGCTATCTATCCTTGTTAATAAAACACACACGCGTAAAAATATAACAACGGCAACCGCTACAAAGGTTCGGAAAGTATAAAGAAAAACTTTTTCGAAAAGAAGTCTAAAGTCTCCCCAACAGAACTGTAGAAAATGTTGTATTAAGTTTAGCGCTAGGGATGAGATAAAAGATACGAGCAGTTATTAGATGCTACGAACGTAAACAAAAAAAAATCTTTTTCATTTTCAAGAGACAGAAAATAAGAGTACACGAATGAGTGAGAAAGGGAAAGAGAAAAAGGACAAATAAAAGAGGGTCCCTTTTTTTCGAAGTGTCGAATATAAACGTATTTCGTGCCCACACCATATACACATATCTCGCTCTATCTTTACCTAAAATATACATTTTCCATATACCGTATACATATATTTGTATATAGTGTGCGTATGTTTGTACAATAATATAACTCATCTAATTCCACATTTCAGACCTTTGTGAGACGTTATCCAATTATCTCTAATATCGTAGAATAGTTAATGTGTTTGATTTCTGAGGGAAATATTAATATGACGTTCATAAAATTGCATCGTACTTTTAATATATATATATATATATATATATATATATATATATATATATATATATATATATATATATATATATATATATATATATATAAACAATATAACTAACTATATTATTCAATCGCAAGCGCGATAAGGGAGTTTAAATTAAATAAAAAATTGAACTTAAAAATTATTGCAATGGAGAAATATATATATATATATAAGTTATATAAAATGCACTACACAATGTTCCGCGAATATATTAATGTAACAGTGCAAATAATGACCTGTTAGACTTATTATACGTATATAAGAGACAATCGGGTTCGGCTAATCCACAGACTATGGAGAGAAATCGTGCCCATCGAAAAAATCATGAAAGAAATTACGTCACATTCATACGAATCTACCATGTCCTACACGGAAGCATCTCTGTTCAGTGGATTTATCGGCTGGCTCAGTTATCAGAAACGAAACAATCGTCGTTCGATATCCGCTGTCGCAGACATTCTCCGTCGTTTCGGTTGAACTATACGCGATTTATCTCGCTATGAAATCCTTAACGAACTCCGATGTTGATTAGTCTTTAACTACATGTTCTGATTCTGTTCCAGATTTAAGCGTTAGAAATTTACAAATATATTACGAATAGATAAAACGATCTGATATTGAAGCAAAATAAAGCGATACTCTACTTATTTTACGAAGTTTTCCGACGGTTTTAAAAATAACCATAAAGAAATTATTATATTACCGTTTTATAAGTAGGGATAAATTAATGACGATATAAATTTACGTTCAAAATTCATACTCGGACGTATTTAACTATTTATAAATGTGTGTGTATAATTTAAATATAGTACGACGCCTTTTCACATTTTTAGGAACGATAGAAAAACTTGCAAAACTTAACGGCAAATCTAAGTCGTCAGCTATTTGTTGTACAATACGATATTAACGAAATCGCTGTAAATTTACCGTCAAATATTCCTCCGCGCATTTCAAATTATATACTTCAACGGACACTCTCTGAAACTTAAAATTAACTTCCTTAATCGGCTTCATTACTTTTTTTTTTAATATTAGACGAAGAGAAATATTAAGTTGGTATATCGGATTCAATCGTTATCAACTGCGAAAATAGTGAAGCAACTTCGAATCTTTATAACAATCGAGAAAAAGTGATGTAAAGTAAAAATCACTGTACACGCTCGCTTACTTTTTGATGTACCACAACCATATAAGAAAGGCTTTCGACAACCATTTAAATAGTTCACTTTTGAAAATACGTCACTTTACAACAAATTTCAGGAAAACGAAAAATTATTACGGCTGTGCTGCTATAGATGATCTGTTTTTGTATATACATTTTTGATAACATAACGAAATATTGAAAATTATTAACGTCTGCTCCTCCGCTCATTTAGGAAACACGAATTCAATTCGTTTCAATTATGCGAAAAGTTGAAATATATATCACTACATACACGTTGGATTATATTAAATTCGTTACATCTTACGAATAAATTACACCAAACTTTTACTTATAACTATAAAGTTCATATATATATATATATATATATATATATATATATATATATATATATATATATAATCTTTATAAGGGAATGATTTTCTTAACATACAAACGAAAAATTGAACAAATAGATATAAAAATAAGATATGGTTTTGATGGGGGATTATATAACCTACAAAAATTCAATACAAGCAGCCGGACAGAAATGTTTGTACTGCAAAATTTACAATATGCTGATGATTGTGTCATACTGGGTGAAACTTCTGCAGAATTACAGCGCGCGCTAAACTATCTGCATGATACATATCGGGATTATGGATTAAGTATAAACACAAATAAAACAGAAATAATGATATTGAATGGTACGGAAGAAAATTTTCATATAAACGAGTCGAAGTTAAAAATTGTCAAAAACTTCAAATATCTTGGAAGTATAATTAACGATAATAAATGCTATGATCGACTAGAACAAGCTGGCACAACGTGTATTTAGGAATAAAAATTTACATATTAATACGAAACTAAATGTTTATTGAGCAGTGGTATTACCAACTTTGTTGTATAGTTGTGAGACATGACCAATCAGAAGCAATCATATTAAAAAATTGTAATTTGTCAGATGAGATTGCTCAGAACAATTTTAAGAATAATATGGAAAGATAAGATCTCAAATGAAAGAATTTTGAAAATGACAAATTGTAACAAAATGGTACAATATTTAACCAAAGCTCGGCTAAGATGAGTTGGTTATCAGAGTGGATAACAATCGCATACCGAAGCGATTATTATATGGTATATTACACACTGGTGAACGATATTGTGGAAGACCAAAATTAAGATTTAAAGATGTGCTATCAAAATTCCATCCAAAGAAAAGTAAGACTTGGGAAGAATGGGCGTTGAATAGAACTAAATGGAGAAAATTCATCGATGACACAGCAAGATTAGCAGGTGTTCACACTGCCAAAAATCGCACAAAAGGAGGAGGAAGGAACAAAGCAGATCAGTATGAATGTGCGCAGTTATAAATCTAATTATAAAATTGGATTAATGTCACACATAAGATTCAGACATTAAATTATTTAACAGAAACAGATATCATTAGAAAAGGCACTCATACTCGGCAACGAGTGAGTTACAATAATAATAATAATTATATATATGTATGAGTGTGTGTGTATTTGTAAAATAAATGCATAAGCTTATTAGAATTAACTGAACACGAGTAAATGCGTGAATGTGTAATGTGTATAGATAAAGAGAATACATGAGTGTATTAGAATAATTGTGTATGTACATAATTTACGAATTATATAATTATTGTTTCGTCTCAGTAACAGCGTCGAGAGAAGAATGGAAAATGCGGAACCCGGACAAGAATAATATAATCGACGCTCCCGACCACAGATTGTTGGGTTTTGACCTACAACGAAAGACGTGGGTACGGCTCAACCACTTTCGAACTGGTCATGGAAGATGTGGCCACATGCTTGTAAATTGGGGCTTCAAAAATGATCCATAATGCGACTGCGGATTAAATAATCAAACGATGGACTATATCCTGAACACGTGTCCACGAAGAGCCTTCAGTGGCGGCTGGGAAGAAATTCAGACAGTATAGGACGCGGCTGTAACATTGCTGGAAAATCTAGACCTGGACGTCTAAACAGAAATATATATGGTGTTTGCTACCCGAAGACATACGATATAATCTAATATATAAAATTCTCGTGTCACAATGTTCGTTCCCATACTCTTCCGAAACGGCTTGACCGATTCTTATGAAATTTTTTATGCATATTCAGTAAGTCTGAGAATCGGCTACTATCTATTTTTCAAACCTCTAAGTGATAAGGGGTGTCCACCCCAAAAAATTTTTTTTATTTTTTTGATAACTTTTTTTATTATGTGGCATTAAAAAATACATACAACCCTAAATTTTCACTTTTCTATCACCAACCCCTGTTTTTTAATAGTCATTTTCATAATTTTATCATTACAATCGTCCATAGCCGCAGTGCTGAAACAGTGTAAAATTATCATCTGGGATGAATCATGGCACACAAACATTCGCTTGAGGCGTTGAACAGGACATTGAAAGATATTAAAAAACTTCAGACAAACACATCCCGTCATTCCACGTTCAACATACGCTGATGAAATCAACGCCTGCTTAATCGCCATTGTGGCGTAATGTTGAAATAGTACAGCTGAAAGTAAATATGCGCATTCAAATGCTTGAAGATCCATCCGCTGAAACATTCTCAAAACAACTCTTAGATATCGGCGATGGAAAAGTCACTATAGATGAAACTGGATACATAAAATTAGCGACTGATTTCTGCACAATCATTGATTCGCAAGATGCTCTCATTGAACAAATATTTCCCGATGTACACACGAATTACATAAATCTCGAGTGGCTTGCAGAAAGAGCAATTTTAGCTGCAAAAAATGTGGACGTTGACATTTTGAATCTGAAGATACAACTGTTTGCGATGACACTGAAGCTGTAAATTTTCCAACAGAGTTTTTGAACTCACTGGATTTGCCAGGCATGCCACCACATAACTTACAATTGAAGGTTGGATCTCCAATTATTTTGCTTCGTAATTTGAACCCACCACGGCTGTGCAACGGTACGCGATTAGTCATTAAAAAATTAATGAAAAACGTTATCGAAGGCACACCATTTTAAATGGCAAGTTTCGAGCTGAAAATATATTAATACCACGAATACCTACCCACTGATGTGCCAATTCAATTTAAGCGTATTCAATTTCCGATTAGATTGGCATTTGCAATGACTATTAATAAATCCCAAGGCCAAACAATGTCTGTTTGTGGCTTAGATTTTAGCACACCATGTTTTTCACACGGACAATTATACGTTTCATGCTCTCGAGTGGGTAAACCATCAAGTTTGTTTGTATTAGCTAAAGACTAACAAAAAATATTGTTCACGCTGTAGCATTAAGAGATTAATATTATGTAATGAATTAATGATATAAATAATTATTACTTTTAATAAATTGAAAAAATTAATATTTGGTGTTTTGTTATTTTTATATCCCCTCATCGTTCACAGCGCTCCGTACCTTTTTCACTCATATTCCACATCCTTATACACTTCCAATAAGTTAGATATATTTTTTCTACGCTAGAAATTCTCTAGAAATTATTTACATTGCAAAACAACGTCTGCCGGGTATGAAAATTGGGCTTGAAGGGTTTTCAGGTTTTGGGACCTTTTCGAGGTCCCCATGATATATCGGTGGTTCGGGTTGGGCTTAAAAGAAAGTAGACGTCGAGATTTATAATTTATGTTATGAGGTAAATGTTTTAAAAATTAACCGGTAACGAAAAATCGCGAGTTGAATATTTCATTTTCGATTTTTAAAAATTCTGCCGGCAATTTTTGGTCGGCCGATTCTACAATGCATTTAAGTTCAATAAATCTACAAAAATTAAAAAGTATCGACATATCATTTAAATTTCGTTATAAATTTGGTTTTTAATTTTTTGTATAGTTCCTAATTCTCCATCGGTATTTGTGCTTTATTTAATTCAGTTAATAAATTTATACATTTATTGATTGTGGGGCGATAGGAAGTTCGCCGGGTCAGCTAGTAATAATTATAAATATATCCCGATCTTTGCCGCCTATGTTTACCTTTTTCTTTTTAAGCCTGTACATGTATATATTGTGTTTGTACGTAAAGTAATGTGCACAAGATTAGTAGTATAAACGGGACATTAATAAATGCGTGGATGTATATGTATAGAAATATATATGAGTGGTACTCCTGCTTTTATTTCATAAAGTACTGCGACTGCTTCCTGGTGCTTAACCTTGAAATATCTCTGCGAGAGGTACGATGCAATTAGCTGAAAGACATATTTGGGAGTAATAACTTAATTTTGTAAAGCAGACCTTGGTGTCAAACCTTGTCGAATGCTTATCTAAAAATGCTCCAGTAGAGTATTTTTTGTTTCAATACTTTGATATATGAACTTTGTTACTTTGTGCACTTGCTCTGTAATTAAACTACTCAGAGATTAAAAACTATAACATTGAATGAGTTTTTCATTCTCAATCATATGCGATCGCATCAAAGCATAAGGGTGTGTACATATATTTCTAAATAACAGTTCAAACATAAATACATAAACTTACTAGTAGATATACCGAATAATTTTATAGAATTAATTGGTAGAATGATCATCAAATTTGTCATTTTTTATTTAACTCGTTATATAATATTAACTAATTTAAAAGAACTATCGGAAGCCTTGGAAATGTGGGATTGGCACCGCATGATGAAGTTCTCATGGACGCAGAAGAAAAGGAATTCAAATATTTGGAAATGATAAATGAAAAAAGGAAACTACTGGAAAAATACAACAAAGGCTTCTAGGACACATACTGCGACATAACACGTTTATGACGGTCATAATCGAAGGAAAATTGTAAATAAAAATAAAAATAGGAAGACCTAGAATTGGATAGATCAAATAAAAGAAAGAATTGCAAATGACGTATAAAGAACTGAAGAATATAGCAGACAATAGGAAGGAATTGAAGAACATGGTTGTCTAGCTGCAATGACGAGAGCTGAGCTGTTAAATATTTATGATGATGATGATATTAACTGACAAATAGATCGTTTATTAAAAATAACCGGCTCAAAATATATAATCGTTGCCGGAACGTTATGACTAGCCTTTGTACATTTATTTTTACGTGTAAAATTGACTATAGAGGCACTACTAATTATATAAAACGCAGATGCGTTATGATGTTGTACGGAGTGGGGTGCCACTGCCTTCTTCGTGATAATTAAGAGTTAGGTAATAATGAAAAACTACATAAACTTATACAGAATCCACAATGGGAACGTATAAATATTGATAGTGAGAGACTGAATCACCTACATTTCGCAGATGACAATAATATTGATAGGCGATACGGCTGACGATTTAAAAAAAATGTTGATGGATTCGTATCAGAACTACAAAGCAATAGGAGATTATAAGTAATATTACACAACAAATCAATATAATATTAGATAGACAGGACCAGCGTATATATTTAAGCAAAATAATTAGAATGGTTAAAAACATTATGCAGATAGGAAAAAAAAAACGATTTAAAAAGGAAAATGTGACACTTAAGACAAAACGACTTTTTCAGTACTTTGATACGTTAGAACGCAAATCGTGTGGTTTCGAGAAGTTAAGGAACACTTCGTGAAAATTAATATTACGACATTATGAAGAGAAACAGGTTTAGAAGTAAAATTAATATATTCAGGAGTTTTTAAGAAAAAACGAAAAAGAATACCGATACCAAATGGACGGAAGACAGGGAAAAAAAAGGGACAACAAAGCAATAATACCGGAGTGAAAGGACGAGGAAAAAACAAGATCATGAGGAAATGTTACCTGGTCCATTGTCGGTTAATTCGAAATAAGAAGAGTAAAATATACGTTAAAATAAAAAATGAATTATCGGAACAATTCCAGATGAACGAAGATGTAAGATCGGGTCGCAGACTATCGCCTATATTGTTCAATATATACGGTGAATACATTGTAAATACAAGGTCAGGACGGTGCAATCTGTAAGAGGAAGAAACTTTAATGTGAGATTTGGGATCTACTCCCTTATAGAGAATTCGGAATAGGAACCGAATCAAATACCAAACAAGATTATTGAAATTAGAAATGAAACAGAACTAAAAATGAACAGGTCAAAACATTTTCTATGAAGACGAGACAACTAAACCACAAGAGAGGGCAATTAATTACAGACACTCCGATAAAAGAAGAAGTGACTTACGAAACCTGTGAAACAAATCAAGATGACTCCGATAAAGAAGAATAGGTTTGGTGAACGAGGAATTAGATAAATTCAGGAAGATATGGAAATATTATAAAATATATGGAAATATACAAAAACAAGAGTTTTGTTCATGTTGACTTTTGGAGACGAGACATGTATTATAAATAAGCTTTCGGAAAGGAAATTGGAATTATATCATTCGAAATTTTTCGCCTACGTCATAACATATTGATGTTCCGAGAACTACATATAAACGAGCGGTTGTACGAACTAGAAGAAGAGTAACCAGTGATAAATCGTTATCTAGATCGAAGAACGAAATTGAATGGGCTGCAGACTTGTTAAATCGACGCCAGTAGCGTTTAATTGTTAATAAAAGGCTCGACGTTTGTAATCGGACCATTATGTAGTACATAAAAGATGCATACGGGTTGCAACAATATTAAACTCCCAATATATAGCGCCTGACGTACAGATTAATAGATAGGAATATAGTCGATCTATGTAAAGTGCGGCAAAAATATAAATTTTTAATTACATCTCAACTTCGTAAAATAATACGAGATCGACTGAATTTTTCGAATTCGGATATTTTAAAATTAAAACGAAAAATTAAAATCTCCCGGAAATTATTCGAAAAATAATAAACATCTTCCATTTGAAGATAAAATAAAAACGATAAAATCGAAATAATTTGAATTATCTTATCCGAGGATAAATATCGCGCAATTAATCGTACATTATTCGTATCAAATCATCTGTCACACCGAATTAACATTTGAAACAGGAGTGATAATCCAAAAAAAGGGGTGCCTAACAATAGCGGCGAATAGAAGAACCCATAAAGCTATCAGTATGGGGCTACGGTGTTTACTGCTCGTCTTACAAACCTACGAAATGAAGAAACGAATTTTATACGATAAAAAGAACTTTAGTAATGCCCGCGATTTATACGACTGCAATGTTTACCACGAAAATGTACAACACGATTTTAAATTAACTTATAATTTAAACAGTAACGCCGCCTACATTTAAAACGTTATTTTTTTTTAGAAGAATTTTTCGAACATCTACATTGTTAACTGCCTACCATTATCATATAGTAACCCCATAATGTTGTGATCTTGTTTTTTCGTTTAAACAAGCATCTATTCTAAAACACTTTTCACTTGACTTTTCCTTAATTATAAAACCATGGCGATATTTAGCGTAATCATCCTTAAATACAGGTAAATATCGTTTCTTCTGGAAAGATTCATCAAATGGTGCACAAACATCAGCTGAAATTCACTTTGTAGATTTTTTACTCTAAATCCAATCCAAATGCAAAACGATGTGCCTTAGCTCACGAATATTTTCATCATCGAGACTTTAATGTCGAATTCTTTTTCAAGTTTCAATTTAATATGCGTTTATCACGGTGTCCCTGTTTTGTAATAAAGTTGCAAGAAATTATCATAATCAGGGACAAAAACTATAGACGCATTTTTCCATGCTACGGTCTTCATGTATGCTTTATACAAAATTTCTCACAAAAGCTACTCAGTACCTTACGGCAATTTACTGAGAATGAATAAGGTAATGACCGTCGATTTAAATTCACTATCGAGATTTTTAACATGTGTCGCTAATGGTGAAAACGGATTTCTGGTCATTTTTAGAAACTAACCAAACGTTTTTTAACAACAAATACTGACTTTTACCATTTACCGATAACGAAACTTTGATAACGCCGGTGCCAACTACAGTTAAACGTTCTTCTCCCGCTGCTTTAATATAGTACTAAATTTTCTGAAAAAACTAAAGCAATCAGAGCGACTTGCAACATGATTCATAGCACACTATTATTCACCAACTAATCCTCTGAATTTAGTTCAGCTACTAGTATATTAATAGAAACAAGAACAATTATATCTATCTTAGTACTCTACTACACATTATTAGTTTTTACTTTTCGAGCAGGTCGTCCATCTGCTATCATTTATGACGCAATCTAACCTAATGACTTTTCTTATGCCGGTAATTACAAATATCTTCTTTTCTATTTCCTTTAAGAACAGAATTATCATTAATAAACATTATCTGATAACCAGATTTATCCACGAGAAACTCCTGATTAGTAATATTAGATATTAAATTTCGTTCAAAAACACAAACTTGCATCGTTAATTCATCGAGTGAGTTCTAGCTTCATTCTTCGTAAGCTCGAATTAAAATTTTCAAATGTGTAAACTTTTATATAACAAAAGCAAATCCTGTAATTAATTTATATTCTACGTTTTCAATCCGTTATTCACTTTGGTTACATGAGTACAAACATCATCACCCAATATTCAAATAACAATTGATCTCTAGGCGTAGTGTCGAACTGCAATTTTAATGTTTCCTAAACATCAAACTTTGTCCGTGATTTTCTAATACACAGCAACAGTAATTATACTAGTGATCATATTCTTGGCATAACTATTAACTTTTCGATTTGGCGCACTATTTTTTAAAGGATGCGGCTTTTCTAACTCCTCGTTAATAACATCTAGGACACCTTCCTGATAATTCAATAAATCACACATTTTCCTTTCTCAAAACGATCAAACCACTTACGGCTTAATGTGTTTTGCTAAATCAATCTTTTTTAGGTAATTAACAAAAACTGAACACTTAGAACACAGTTACAAAAAAAAAAAAAAAAATGAAATGCATATGTACGTTTAAATAAAAAATGAATAAAAAACAAACGTCTATTACACGAAAATGCCTATTATTGAACGAATTTTTATTGCTATTTGTTCACTCAGAATGACATATTCGTCGTAAAAAACTTGTTAAATTAATATTTTTATTACTAAAATAAATAAAACGATAATGTAAACAAACTGTGGCGCAGTCTATGTATGAAAAATAACACTAAACACTAAAGATTATTTTTATAGTTTAACATATATATATACTGCAGTAGTAAAGCAGACTAAAGCAGACTTTCATAAGAAAACTACCTATAAATACATAAAATAAGTGATAGGAAAGCGTGTTGCGACGTTTTACGTAAAGGCAACAATAATTTATTGCGGTTAAAACGTAGACAACGATAAAAGGATCTATGCAAAAGAAAATACAAGTATTTTAAACACGGTACTAGAGAGATACTTAAAATCTCGCAGAAACACAAACAATACACAAAGGAAGAATAACAATTTTGCCAAAAGTCAAGACTATAGTGAGTAAGACACCGTCTAAGGTATGACGGCGAACATTATAGAAAAGAAACATAAAATTTCGACAGTTATGCAGAATTGAAGAGACTGATAGAAAAAAAAAAGTAAAACCAAAAAAAGCTAAATTTTAGAAAAATTATAAATTACGGCCGATAATTTAAAACGCATTCCTACTAAAAATTATTACGTGAAATCTACCAACTTAAAATACAGGAAAGTTTAATATTGTATGCTTTACATAATTCCCTAGATAACACAGTTATCATAAGCAAAATAATAAAATAATATATCCAACACAAGTAATAACATCCACCGTTAGAACAGTAAACATTATAATTTTATATATATAATATATATATATATACACGTGTTATATATTTAATAACAGTAATTAATTGTCCTTTGTACGGAATACCACTGTATTATTATAAGAAAAGAATGCAAATAAAAATGTCACTTCGCATCAATTGCATTCCATCGCAATAACAATAACAATATAAAATGGAACGTCAATTATTATAATAGAATATTTCCTGTTAGACTGTTTTGTAATACAAAGAGCGATTATATTTGTCACAACTTTAATCAATAGCTATATATATATATATATATATATATATATATATATATATATATATATATATATATATATATATATATATATATAAAAACACAGACACATATATAATATATATATATATATATATATATCCATAAATGTACTTTTTTTTTTTATCTCAAGTATACAAACTAAGGCACTTCACAAGCATTATTATTTGCTATTCACCTGTTAAATAAAAATCAACCAAATTGTAAACTTGCAAAACTGTAAAAAAAACACACAAATAACGTGATAGTTTAACTGGTAGTGTTAATAACCTAAAATATCTTAATTGTATTGAAATTTACCTAGAAGAATAATTATGTATTTTACTACTCGGAGATTTCATCTTACATTCTACACACACATAAAACGGGCAACTATTCAAAGTACTAATTATATGTAAACGCATGATATTATACGGAGTGTAGTGCCACTACTTTCTCTATGATAATTTAGAGTTACATGACGATTAAAAAATTATGGTATGATCTGAGATTAAAACTTTGGTCAAGTTAGCGCTATAATAACTATGCCGCCATATATATATATAATATATGTATAGAGAGAGAGAGAGATTTATAATGCCACGCCTGCAATTTGCCATTCCAATTATTCCACGTAACAATCGTCATATACTGTTTCAAAAGCCAGCCATTCAACGTAATACGCGCATAGAGTAAGTAATAAGCAATAATCTCAGAAATCAAGTGAGCATTTTTAGCTTCGTAACGAAATCATTTTAATCCTCTGATAATATTTAATACCCAGTTCACGTTGTAAAATAACGTTCCTTCTATATGATTTTAAAAAATTTCTCAGCCTCAATACGTGACTGTTGCGCCACTTTATAAATTAAAAATTTGTCGCTTAATAAGTGATTGAGACGCATATTAGAGAATATCACACAATTAGAAATACCTTACGAGTCGCGGTTTTTAAATAAATTTCAATGATTTATAAATTTTACGTAAAATTTGCATTTCATCCCGGTCGACTTATATTTTGTCATGCGTGACCGTTATAACGTGGATATATTTTAAAAATAAGTAAATCTATTTATAAGTTTAAAATTTATTTATCGCCGGTTTCGGGTATACACGCTCTTTTATAATGTAAATGTAAATAAACCTGCAATTTTCCTTTCGGCAATTAACATTACACGCCGGTGGTTAAGATTGCGATAACGACGACAATAGGACAATTATTATTACCAGGCCTACGCGATTTTTCGTTATTTCCGAACTTTCGTTCTATATCCATTATTTTCCGTTATTGCATAAATTTCATGTTCCGTATAATTCATTTGCATTTGTTGTTTAAAAAAATGCGTTAATCAGATATATGTAAATTTCCATAAAAAACAATTACGCAAAAATCAGTCAGACAAGAAACATTTCATTTATTATTAAAATTTTTAAATATTCAATTTATATTATATTATAATATATATATATAAACTAATTCGGGCATAATTGAAATTTTTATATAAATGTTCATTTTTGAGCTAATCATCAGTTTCTTTTTTCTTGAATCACTAGCACTAAGACCAAGACTAAGACTCAGACCAGCTCCCTAGGACTAAATCTCGATGAACGAACTTTAGAGCTTTATCAATGATGCATGCGAAATCTTGCGCTTAATAACATTTTTCCCATTTTTCAAGTACATATATGTAGTACTATTCTCCACCACTACTACATGATGTTATTAACATGGTAAATTGTAAATATAAATTAGTATTTTTACATTTCTTATATAGTGCATACATTAATATTTTTATATTTTATTTTATGTTCACTTGATAACGGCGTGATAGCTGAAAAGGTTTGTGATAGTGGTTTTAACTATTTTCTTGTTTATTTTTATCACTACACTCTACACTGTTTAAGTCATATTTAATATTATATATATTATTCCAGTTTATTTTTACATTATTATTTTTTTTTTTAATCTCAAAATCCGAACACCGCCAAAACACAAAACCAGGCTAATAATGAATAATCGTATTACCAACAATAAGATAGCAACCGGAAATATTGGGCGACATATTGGAAAGAGAATGAGGATATTTAGGACGATATTTCCTGTATGGAATGTGAAATGTTAACGTTAACACAATTTCATATATTCCGATTGACACGAAATGTCCTGATTTAAACATATTTATATAAGCATTATCTAAAATCATCTAAAAAGCATTGCTGTATAATAAACACCCACTTTGTGTCGAAATTCGATAACATATGACTGAAAAGTAAATATGAAATTGTGCAAAGATCTCACGAAAAAATCACAAACTATTACTACATATAGTATAACACACTAATGATACAAACACTGACACCTAACAATAACTTAAGCCTTTTCAGTCACATATTTTATCAATAATTTTTCATTAAATTATACATTTTAGTCTATGAAGTAACTAAAGAAAATTGCTCGAGTGGGTGAAAATATAAAGTAATGTTTTGTGTATAATACCAGTTCTTAGATGATAACTCCAGATAATTTAAGAATTGAAAAAATCTATCAAGAAATAAATAGTTTTTATTAATGAATATAGACAACTTCTTAGAAGTAAAAGTTTATATACTATATACAGAACACAAATATCAAAGAATTAAATATAAATTATCGAAATACATAATAAAAATGTAATTCGGAGTGAGGTGCTGCATTGATTTCTCCGTGATCATTGAGTTAAATAATGATGAAAGTTATTACTTGTTTTTTAATGATAATAATAATAATAATGATACCAACTTATTGTTCCGGTTTTCTTTTTTTTTTTCTAACTGAACTTATATTGATACTTGAACGTGATCCAATTTTTCACAGTTGATTACATTGGCAGATTATGACGTTGAGAGATTTTTTACATAAAATAGACTTTTGCAACTTTCAAAAAAAACCATTTCTTTCAATATATATGACATTCAATTTTTGGTTCAAAATTAATTTAAAATAAATGATTTAGGGAGGTTAGGTTAGGTTTTTTTTTTTTTTTTTTTTTTTTTTTTTATATTGGGCTTCCATAGATTAGGTTAAGTTAGTCTTTTTTTTTTGTACACCACTTACATATATACATATAAATCATATAAATACATAATAAGATGCCTATATAACAATTACCCATTATAAATGTATTGCAAAGGTTACATTTAAGCCACTATAAAACGTTCAATAGTGTGCATGAGCATGTATTTTTCTATATGGCTCTATAAATTATGGTTTTTTTTTTGTTTAAAAAAAAAAGTTAGGTTAAGCTATGTTAGGTTAGATTTAATACTGTTTAGTAAAAAATGTAATGAGTCATTGATTTTAGAAGCAAAATAGATATCGAAACGGCTATGTCCGACATCTATCTCAATCATATACATAAAAAAAAAAATAATAATTTCTATATATCTGGAACGATTGATCGATTGTTGATTATCTATTGCGCATTAATAGTTTCACGATTTATACTTCTGTTCTGTGTATAACTCAATTTTTCTGACGTGATGAAACTACGTAATATCGTAATCTGAAAGCTCCAAATTATTCTTATACGATCGTAAAAAATGTTTTCGGTTGTCAAAGATTTTACGAAAGTTCAAAATTGATATCACGAGGATGGAAAATTCTGTTGTGTAATACCTTGTTTATTATTGATTTCCCATTAGTGTAAGGTGTTTTTTTTTTAATATAAAATAACTATTGCTTTTATTTAAACATTTTTTTCTTATAAATATAGAAATTAACTCAAAACAACGTAAAAGCACAACAATACGAACTTTATCTCGCACACTTTTTTATCTATTTTTTATATTATCAAATTTACCTAATTATTTTATGTAATTAATTCACTATCTGGGGAAATCGTAATAGGAAATATTTATTTTGTTATGCATTCCTTGGGTTATTTTGTTTAGTCTAGTATTTACGTTTGTTTTATAATAATTCTAATTTTGATGATGTAATATATTTTCTTCTCTCTCTATACTATCAATACATAAATAACCTTTTTACTCATTTTTCATTTTGGGTTGATCATTACCTTATCATTATCTTGCATTTTTTTTAATCACTATTTTAAATTGTACGTATGTATATATATATATGTGTGTGTACGTGTATATACTTTTTTGTTTGTATAATATTCATTTTTATAATTATATGCACATTTGCGCAAACTCATTTTACACATATTCTCGATGGTCTAAGGGACTTTATTCCTTCTTATTTTTAAGTTACACATTGCAGGGAATTATCACACACACACACACACACACACACACACACCTATTTTATTTCATACTATATCGGATGTTTTCTTTTCTTTCAGCTACTCAACACTTACACACAGTTATCTATTAACAACACTAGTTCCCTACGCCCTTGTAACCACAAATTATTTAATACATTTGCCCTACCGCGTAATGCAGATTGGGGAATCATTAAAAAAAAAGGAACATTGAGCTTAAAAGCTAAAAAAAGATTGCGCTTTTGAAATTAAATAAACTTTCCTGGTGTTCGTCGAATTTTTCAAAATTTCCTCTAATCCTATCATCTAATGTCAAGAAGATGCATTTATTTTCCTGGAATCTTATGAAAAAAATTTGCACGCGCGTCCTTGAAAATACGTCCGACGCTAAATAGTTTTAATATTATAACGTCCCGTAAAATGTTTAACGGAAAATAAACATTCTTCCCGGTTAATATATAATTTATTTCCAGGAAATTACGAAGTAACCTAACAGGAAACAACCCAACAGGATTTGAATAAACGTTCATTTATTTATAAATATAAGGAAATTTCCGATCGGTCTCTACTAATCGCGCTATAAACGGACGTTTTTATCGTAATCATCATCATTACTGTCAACCACGTTATTACATTTTTTCCAATTTTGTTCTCTCTCCGCCACTACTAGGCAGATAGTTATATTTGTACAATCTGCTCGTTAACTAAAACTCGAACCGCGTGAAATTTTAACCGTCTCTTCTTCAAGCACCTCTTCTCTAACGGATGAAGAATTATCACGGATTTCTGCAATTCCATATAAATTTATTTTTCCGATTATTATTTTAAGCGTGGCATCGCGCAGTTGTACAATGGGGGAATCAATTTCCGTTTTGACTATTATTTATTACTACATTTAAATTAGCACCTCATCTGGAACGGCGAGATATCACTCGAACCTTAATAATACTTTAATTAAAACTATATCGCCGAACAGTGAAAAAGTTCGCAGTACATATCCGAATATACATCGACTATATCGAGTGAGAACCTATTTAATCTTTATTTTGAAGTACGAAGTTTTAACACTAAGTCATAGCAGCTGGATGGAACGAGAACGGCTTGTCAAGAAACAGCACGAAGAATCAAATTTATTTTATCTAGAACATACAGATAAAAATTATAAAATAAAATATAATCGAGATACGCTGCATGTTTAGGATAAAAATACAGTATATGGACGAAATTATTTCAATGAATTTTGGAATATTTCTGAAACTACATAACACGTTACGCTATCTATCGACGACTATTAGAACGATTTATTTCACCATTACAAATACGTAGGCGCGCAATGGTAAAATACGGTTATTCGCGGTATATATTCAAAGTATTTTATCAAAGAAAAATTTGCGAATAATTTAATTTATTAATCATTATTATTACTATTATTAATATCTATCTTTATATAAGAATCCTTGATGATAATTTTTACACGTTTTTGTTCAACAAAGCTCTCTAGTTTTATCTGTTGCACTGTCTGTATATAATAATAAGTTTTATTCACGGTTTCTATACGTCTTTGTTCTACAATGCACTAATTTGATCGTATTTATATGTTCATTTTATAAAATGATTGCGTTACGCGTGCATCGTATTAAGGATTACAAAGTTGAACGAAGTTTTTACAATTATTAAATTTTGCCTTTCGTAATACATCCTTCAGATCCGTTATAAGTGACCTGTGGCATTTAATTACAGTTCGTTATAATATTACAGTACCTGCAAATGATACAATTATTGAATATTCGATAAGTGTTCGTGGGATTCTGAGTTTTGTTAAAAGCGAATTTAAAAAATAAGTTCCGCGATGCTTGCGGGGGTCTGGTATGTTGCTTAGCAGCATCTTCCCAATGTACTATTCCCTAATTTACGATAAATATTGTTTAAGATAATCAAATAAAAAGAAAATTCATAATTAGTTTGATTTTTTAACCGGGTATAAAAGACATTTAATAGTTGTCGGGAAAAAAATGGATAAGAGTTTTTCCGTATTTATATGTCTAAACGCGACTAAAAATACTGATTCTTAATTCAATGGTTAAAACATTATCTTCCCTAAACTGATCTTATTGCAGTAACATTTATTACTTAAAATCAGGCGTGCCATAAGCGAGTGTTCTGGGTCCTGTACTGTACCTCCTATTTCCTATTTACAGCTGACTTGCCGACTTGTCAAATATCACTACTACGCTTGCTGATGATACGGCTATACTATCTATAAACAAGAATCCTTTAAAATCAACTCGACTACTACAGCAGAATGTGAATATGATTGAGAAATGGACTAAGAAATGACAGATAAGTCTTAATTAAACAAAATCACATTATATATTGTTTACAAAATGCAAACATAATGTAAAACCAATTACTGTCAAGGGTAAAGAACTATAAGCCGCTGATTGGGTAAAATACCTATACACCTAGAGGGCTAACTTGGCAAAGACATATTAATATAAAGCGAAAGCAATTAGACATTCAATTTCGTAAGTACCACTAGCTTATTAGAAATCATCATTATCCATATAAAATAAATTACTATTGTACAAAACTATCTTTAAGCCAGTATGGTCGTATGGTATTCAATTATGGGGTACGGCATCCAATTCAAATATTTCTAAAATTGAAAGGTTCCAATCAAAATCTTTAAGTATCATCACACCTTGGTATATTAGAAGTGATGACATATATATATAGACCTAAAAATAAAACTGTGAAAGATGTAATAAGAATATACAGCGAAACATGCACAGCGTCTAAAATCGCACCCTAATCAACTAGCAATAGGCTTAATTAGTGGATAACCATTAAAAGACACGTAGATTGAAAAGGAAAATAACACATAATATATCAATTAAGGTCGAGTCTCATTGGAGAACACCTTACTACTAAATGAATAGATATAGATATATACTCTCTGTCATACACGATATTTAATGCTGACTTTAGCAGATTACCGAAAAAAAATGTGACCATAACAACTTGTTCGTTTTTTTTCTTTTTCTGTAGTTGTCCTTAGTTGTGTTTAGGATGTGCTCAACACAATATGTTTCCTTGTATTCTCGATAAAGGGTGTGGCGACTTTTTTATGTTATAATTGAGTAATGATCATTTATGAACACGGATTCAATCATTTTTGTTTCTACCGACTTTATCAATTATTTCGTTTCCTGTAATTCTTGAGTGCGTCCAAAGGAACATTACCCGTTTTATTTTTCTTGTATCAGCGTACGGATCGTATATTTTTATGTTAACAATATCCCAGACGATGTTCCTAATCCGTTTTCCAGTATCTGATATGACAGATAAGTCGGAGCATAGTATATTGTAATTATTTGCGTGCTCTTTCTTTTATACATATATTTCAACGCTTCCTATATATATAATAATTAATTCGTCTGTGTACATTGATGCCCCATCAGGTATATGGTATATTTGGGGTACACATACACACTATATGTTATGTAATATATATATATTACGTGTGGACATAATATATTTAAAAGGAAAACATTGCCTTTATCGTCTTCAATTTCGTATAACGATCAATATATATTTATTTATATATAGATAAAATTTTAAGTCCCCTAATAATGTTAATATTTCTTCACCTATTTTAATGCAACATTTTATCGTTATTATATATAATAGGAACGTCCGGATAAAATGAGCAATTTACTTATTTAAAAAAAAAATTATCAGCAATATTCTATCTATCTTTCTCAACTAACATGACACATTTCCTTTCTCTCTCACTAGCGGAGCAGCAAACTCACTAGTGAAGTAGTAGAAGAAGCGTTCGCACGATTATTATTTATCTTATCACGTTCGTAATCATCCTGGTGGAAACACCACCTCATCCAAGTATCGATATCATCAACGACGTAAAAATACGATTCCTCGAGCAAGCCGCTTAGATAGTCCTTATCATCATTATCGAATCATCATCATCGAATCACCATCATCGTCGTCACTACGGTTTTTGTCATCATTACTATCAACATCAAATTACGACCGTCGTTGATTATTTATTTTTCTTTTTTTTTTTTTACTCTTAACGCATATTCTCGTAAGATCATTTTTCACTCTTTCGCTTTAGCAGGCGGATTCTCTTACTCCAAAATACATACGTGCTCACTCTTACACACACACTAAAGTGTCCGCCTCCGCACACAACACATACATGTGTATTACACGTGTATGTGTTGCGCGCGCAACCAACATCGTTTATGACCAACAGACGACAAACATTAACAAACGGATATTACACTGGCAACATTATGATGGCCCTCACACAGTCTAGCTGGCAGTAATATCCGCTTCATTAACAGTTTCATTGATTCCCTGGAGTTCTGCCATCACATTACCACACCGAGTAAAAAGGCGAGCGCACACACGTAAACATATATACAACTATACAAAATATATATATAAACTATATATATATACTTCCAACGACCCCTTTTCCTCCGGTACCTGTAAATTCGACAACAACCATAGGGGTATATTATTATTTATCGTCACGGTTCATTTAGCCTCTACATACTACTCGCGTGTAAAACCGGCTGAATAAATATGTATATATGTATATATATATATATATAGACAATAACTATTGTAGGCTGACAAAGAAAGTAAAAAGCGCAATAAAAAATGTTAATAATAAGAAGACCTTATCTATCCAGTTTAAAATACAGAGAAAAATCAAATGGTATCGTTATTACTAAGAGTTGTACAAGTGTTTATTTCTGTGGTGTGTATGTATGTATGTATGTATGTATGTATGTATGTATGTGTACGTTATAGTATATACGAATCGGATAGCGCGAGGAGCATATGTATACTTATAGATATAGATCGTAATCATGATTTTTCTAACAAAGATAATAATTAACGAGATACCAGGTTAATTGTAAACGATTTAACATTTAGTAGTTTTCGTTAGATTTTCAAAAGTCAAAATTGAAAGATGCGATATCACCTCGTGCTGCACAACAAACGAAATAAAAAACAAAATATTGAAGTGTTATTGTCATTTTACTTCTAAAATGTTTGAGCAGTTTTAAAGTGCATGAACACTAAGAGAAAAACAGCTAAACTAGTAGAAAATATATATCGCTATATTTAAGGACGATCTACAAGTTTCATCCGTATAAAAAAATCAGTCTGCCGATCATGTTATCAATTCCAGCGGTTAAGATGGTAGCCTTGACCCGGTGTTTGCTACAAAACGGGGCCTGCAGTATGCGATACTGATTGGCATGACAGTATCCACTATCGTGGCAACGGTCGACCAAATATGATACGACATTCTTGAATTAAATGAATGTAACACCAGTATCATTTTCTTCTGGATTGTAGGTCATCGAGGGATAACAGACCACGATGCGGTACACTATGCGGCACAAGGGCCTACCAAAATACCTAGGAAAAGATAATACAAAATATTATAGCCGGAAAATCCTGGACTCGTGGAACCAGTCGCTTCCATATTCAGCAAAGTATACTTGGCGTTATAAAAAAAAGATTTAGCAATTTGGCTTTTAAAAATTGGTAAAATCTGTTCATCGAGGCTGGAAACAGCTCTACTGAGTGTGCAACCAATAACAATATGCGAAGTATGCTGTACACCACTAACAGTTAGTCATATTGTTGCAATATACCAGAAATATGCTCAATATAGTTGAAATCAGTTAAAAACGAGTACCCCGAATGTAAGAAGGTGGATTCTCACCAAAATAAATGCTAAAAATTATCTTTAAGTAATTGATAATTCGAGTAAATAGCCTTACAGCTATTAGCTACTCGTAAAAAAAAAATACAAAACTGAAATTAAGAATAAAAAAGTAATCGCATTCCAAACAACATCGTGTAATATGGTATCAATTATTCTACGTATATCACTTGTTTCATTCGTTATGTATATCTTGAAAACAGTCCATTGTACGTTGTTAACGCGTACAAAACGGGCTAAAATTCAAAACACTAATAAAACGCAAGTGCGTGCGCACATGATTACGGAGTGGAGGGACCACTGTCATCTCAGTAATAATTAAGAATTATAGGATGATGAAAAACTTTATAAACTTTAGCCACGAGCTGGAATCCAATCCTCGACCATCCAGTTGACAATCGAGCTTTAACAACTATGCCACTGCCTAATATATGCACACACACACACACACACTATATGTTAT
Source organism: Coronaproctus castanopsis (assembly GCA_032883995.1). Taxonomy (NCBI): domain Eukaryota; kingdom Metazoa; phylum Arthropoda; class Insecta; order Hemiptera; family Monophlebidae; genus Coronaproctus; species Coronaproctus castanopsis. Next base: position 127,471,367 of record CM065053.1, read on the forward strand.
ATAATAGATATATATTATGTGTGGACATAATATATTTAAAAGGAAAACATTGCCTTTATCGTCTTCAATTTCGTGTAACGATCAATATATATTTATATCGTTCGTTAATTATACTGTACTTAGGTTGTTAGTGTTTATTCTCAAAATACTTTCAACAAATCTTATCCTTATACCATATATTATGTTTCTCCGTTAATTTATCGATATTTTAAAGTTTATCTACTTTAACCGAACTATTTTTGTAAAAAAATAAAAAAAAAAACACAATAGAATTACAATCAAATAGAACCCGAAACTTATTATTAGTCTGAAGTAATTTGGAGCTTCTAATAAGCATTAACACAGTATTCCATATGTTATTTCTTACGCGGATCATTTAATTTGATATTGCATTTTATTATTATTCCGATTTGTAATTATTACTAACTATTATTAATATTTATGTTTATTACAGGAACTATTAATATTCCTGTTGATTTTGTGCGTGGATCCATACGACATTTGATATTCCATCTTATTTTTATTACGATTTATTAATTATTATTATCTACTCAATTTATCATTAAAAACATATATATATATATATATATATATATATATATATATATATATATATATATATATATATATGTCATATAAAATTCAGCCCAATGACGGAATAACAAGATGTGCTGCCTACGAGACGGATAAAGTGTCTTACACACACACACATTAGCTCTTTGTTTATAGTATACACGAAGATAGATATAAGGAAAAACTGGTTTATAAAATAAAAGTATAAGCAATTGGCTTGTATTAAATGATGATGATTGAATTAAATTTATCGCATTTGTTTAGTGCAACATCTGTCCTACATACATGACATATAAACACGTGTGTGTAATTTGAAAGTATATTAATATCATGTACACGTATATAGGCGTGTAAATGATTATATATATATATATATATATATATATATATATATATATATGTGTGTGTGTGTGTGTGTGTGTGATGTATTGTATCGAAAAAATGTTCAGAAAAAAACATTTCGCCAGGGTTTACAGATACTGTAATAGATGTGTATACGGCAATGTAATGTTGGGGTGGCATAGTTCCTAGAGTGCTCGATTGTCAACTTGTCGGTCCATGATTCGAAACCAACTCGCGGCATAGAAAGTTTTCATCATTATTATATAATTCTTAATTATCAGGAAGAAGGCAGTGGCACTCTACTCCGTATAGCATCTGCGTTGCATATAATTAGTGCCTTAAATGCTGGTCCATTGGGAAAAATAAACGTATAACGCCTGATCACGACGTTCAGCAACGAATAATATGGATATGTAAAAATCGATTTATACATAGTTTCTCAAAAATTTATATTTGCGATGTCAACTATGTACACATACGTGTTTTGTGGTTCTAAATAAAAACCAGCAAAAATGTGCGTAAATTTAAGTGATTATAGTTCGCTATTCCTTTAAGTTTCTGAATATTGATGCGGAACATATGTATATATAAAATGGTTGTTACTAATACAATATGCTGACACTCTGTCGATTGAATGTACTGTTCACGCAATGTTACATATATGTGGAGAATGTGTTATGACTTTTTGTTTTGTTTTGCATTTCTCAAAATAAATGCACCTTGTTTTGATTCATTATTATCATTATTACTATCATTTTTATGTTTATTATTATTACAAGAGCGAAGGTGACAAGCTCCTCTTTACCTTTAAAGAATGATTACGTTACCCTGTTATAAGGGTTAAGGTTACATACGGTAAGGTCTAAGTCATCAGTTAATACTACCAAATTCGCATACGGTCCTTATTTTAAAAAAATCAAAATTGACGTAGTAAATATCCGTAACTAGCTTAAGCATCGTTTCATTTATTAGTACACATACAAACGCACGTACTCGTATCCCAGTCTACAAATTCCCAACGTTCGACGTAATCAGGATTAAACGAACAGGGAGTTAAAGAAAAAAAAAAACATCGCACGACTATAAGAGAAAAAAAATGAATGATCCGAATGGAATTATTCCCTTCGATGGAGATATTAAATTTTTCACTACACGCACGTTTATCGCGACGAACTAATATAGAATTTGATATGTATGAAAAAAAAAACACCTAATAATAGACACACACACACGTACGCTAAAGCGGAATTTAAGGGTGATTTCGGGTGTTTTGAAATTATGAATTAGAGAAGTTTACTTCAGTGGCGTACCCAAGGGGGGCTATGGGGGCTAAAGCCCCCTCCAAAATCCCGAGATGTTTAAAATTTTTTTTTGATTATATGACATTACAGCTAGTGATGAGACGAATATATATTAGTAATGGTTACAGATATGATACAAAGGAATAACGCTCATATTATGTTATGAACAATCCGCTCTAATAGTATAGTTAGTGGCATATTAGTTTGCTTCCTAACGCATACTGGTTTAATTAAGGAACAGTCAGCGGAAAAGGAATAGCGTACAGTTACAAGAAATGACAGTTGTAGTACAGACGTGTGCGTGTATTTCTTATAGATAAATCGGAATGCAAATTTTAATAGTTGAGCTCGTGACCTCGAACATTAACGGAAATAACCGAATAGGTGGATTGCGAGATTGAAGTTAGTGCGGTGCAATTCTTGCCGTCTAAAAGCCTATTAGAGTGTAATAGGAAATATCAAATATTGACGGGTTAACTTTTAGCAGTTTTTATGTTCGTTTTAACTATTTTCTTTGCGACTCGTTTTGGAAATTACTGTTTTTATCGACGCGACGTGTATTTTAAAAAAATGAATCGAAAAAGAAATGCTGATCAAGGTACATTATTGAACTTTTTTTCCAAAAAAAATAAAACTCCAATGGAAGATCAGTCCAACCTGTCCACAACTAAAAATGTGAGTACAGTAGATCCGTTTAATGAGTCAATTCAGCCTACTCAGTCTGTTTTGGCAAATATAAATGATTCGAAGTTATCTGTAAATGTAACTGAAATTCCGATCACTTCTAAAGAATTTAACGAATTCGACATTTCGTTTTTGTAAATAAAATATTGTCTGATGATGAAAAAATGAAAGTGTTGAAAAAAATATGGAAGCCATCCTCGAATTTTGATTTTCCAAAAGTTACACAAGGAAAACAAATTAGACGCTTTCAATATGCATGGTTAAATTCGTTTTCTTGGCTCGTTTATTCAAAAGCTGAAGACGCCGCATATTGTAGAAATTGTGTTCTATTTGTTCCAAATGAAATTACTCGAAATCATCAAAAATTAGGATCTCTTGTTTTAAATGGATTCAATAATTGGAAAAAAGCGTTAGACACTTTCAAAGAGCATGCTTGTTTAGAATATCATAAATTTTCCACGATAAAAGTTGATAGTTTTCTAAATGTCAGATCCGGAAAAATGCCATCGATCGATGTTTCTTTAGATGAATCAGTTAAAACTGAAGCTGCTGAGAATAGGGCAAAACTTATTCCAATCATCAAAACTGTAATTTTTTGCGGACGTCAAGGTATTGTCTTACGAGGACATCGAGACAGTGGCGCATTTAACCTGAAAAATCCGCCAATTGAAAATGAGGGAAATTTTCGAGCATTGTTACGGCCACGAGTTGATGCTGGAGATGATGTTTTGGAAAATCATTTCGCAACTGCTGCAAAAAATGTGACGATATTAGCTCCAAGACACAAAATGAGATAATATCCGCTTGTGACACCATTATAAAATCAAAACTCGCTTTAGAAATTCAAAATGCTAAATTTTTTTCTGTTTTAGCAGATGAAACCACTGATATATCTACAGTTGAACAATTTTCTCTATGTTTTCGATATGTAAAAGAAGCCAGTGGAAAATTTAGCATCTGTGAAAATTTTTTCACATTTCAGCCACTAAGTGGAACTGATGCGGAAACTATTACAAATGCAATTTTGACCACTTTGCAAGAGTATGGTATTAATTCAGAATATATGAGAGGCCAAGGATACGATGGTGCAGCCAACATGATTGGTAGGTTGAGTGGTGTACAAGCTCGTATTGTAGGAAAATATCCGAAAGCCTTATATGTTCATTGCATGGCGCATAGTTTGAATTTGGCAATTTGTGATTCGTGTGACATCGACTATATACGTAATTGTATAGGCGTTGTAAAAAAAATTATAGATTTTTTAATACTGCAAAAAGAGTGGAAGTTTTGAATCGAAATATTGGTCATCTTGATACAAAAATTCAAAAATTAAAGCCTTTTTGTCCAACTAGATGGGCTCAGAGACATGACGCTATTCTGGTTTTTGTGTATGTGATTGAGGCTGTGTATGCATCGCTAGATGAGATTTCCACTTGGCATGATACAGATACTTCATCTTCGGCGGTAATGTTCGGACGGTCGATGGAGCAGTCTGGATTTTTGATTGCGTTACTTTCTACTGAAAAACTTCTTGGTTTCACCAAAACATTGAGTCAGTTTCTTCAAGCTAAGGAATCCGATCTAACTCGAGCCATCAATTTAGCAGAAGATATTATCAACCTCATTCGTCGCGAACGTGAAACTGCTGAATAAACTTTTCGATCAATTTTCAGGGAAGCGGAGGAAATTGCCGCAAAATTTGGAACAAATATACAAATGCCTAGAATTACTGAAAGACAGAAACAGGGCGAATATTCCTTCAACAAGCACGGAAGAATATTTTCGACGAAGTATCTTTATTCCATGGATCGATTCTTTCATCAGTCAACTTGTTAATCGATTCGAAAAACATGAAAACGTACTCACAAAATTTCAATGTTTAACTCATCCAACGAGATCAGAAGAAAACCAGTTTTGTTGAACTTTGTGCTTTTTATCAAGATGATTTAGAAGCTTTTAAAGAATCCATTTTAAAAGCAGAATATCAAATTTAGTGCGAAAAATTTAACTCAGAAAATGAAAATTCTCAGCCTTTTCCTGTTGATGCGATATCAGCGTTAAATTTATGTGATGAGGCAATGTACCCAAATATTAGTACGTTGCTAAAAATTTTTTGCACGATTCCAGTTACAACATGTACTCCTAAACGATCGTTTTCATCTTTAAGACGAATTAAAAGCTATTTAAGAAGCACAATGGGTGCAGAAAGATTGAATGGTTTAGCTTTATTCTACATTCTCCGTCATATCGAAGTGAAACCAGAAGAAGTGATCGATGTTTTAATAAAAAATGGGCCAAAGAGATTAGATTTTAGAATTTAGAGTATAGTTAGTAGATCGTTCCTTGTTACTTGAAGGTATAAGTTGTTTACATATATTTTTTTAAATGAAATTTTGTTGAATTTTGAGCTAAAAATTATAAGTGAGGTGTTTAACTAATTTCGTCTTATTAAATTTACTCCGTTCAGTTGATTTACACCCCCTCCAAATAGGTAATTTCTAGGTACGCTTACGTTGACTTATTATTTTGTCTCATTAAATTTACCTCTTTAGTTGCTTCCGGTGTAGCCCCTCCCATTGGTAATTTCTGGGTACGCCTTTGGTTTACTTTATAACTGCATCCTCGAAAACGTTATAAAAAATAAGATACGAATGAATTATTAGAAAAACTAGGCTAGGGTGCGAGAAGGACAATCTACTAATAGATTGTTTAGCTTATGCAAATGATTCGGCTAATAACAACGACATTTGTGATGTTAGCAAAGCTACAGATAGAATTATTAAGCGAACAAGCGGATATTAAAAACGAATAAATTTATAACAAATATTGCAACCGTCCCGAATAAAATAAAAAGTGAGCTCGATCAAGCGAAAAGAGTTAATAAATTAAAGCATAAAGGAAAACTTATTCAATAAACTGGGTTAAGAAAAATATCAAGACCGACCGAAATTCATACAGTTTAACATTTCTCCGATTAGTGACGACGATCGGTTAATTTAGTGGGCCAACTAATTGTTTAAAATTATAATTTGAGAGATTTCCGAGCGTTTGTATGTGTGTGTGATGTGTAACTACAGAGGGTTATATTTTTGAAAGGAAACCATAGTAGTCTCTACATATAAATCCAAAAACTAATTGAGAATTATCCACGTACGAAATTAAACATCATTACAAACACGCCTACAAATTATAATATAAGTCGAATAAGATTACAATACGAAGCTCTATTCTTCATTAAATGCGATTCTTAACAAATGTAGGTAACCATCTGACAATAGTTCCTTTATCTCGCGCTACATGTATATACAAGTGTTGCCAGCTGTATCGAGCATAGCTAATCGATACACGTCCTTTTCAATTTTACCTTCTATTATGTTCGGCAAGTTACCGTAGATTTCCGTTTTCTTATCATCGAATATCGCCCCAGCTATTCATTCGCTGTAGAACTGTTTTATTCGAAACTCTATCCACCTAAAGCACTTTCACGATCAACAGACGATATAACATGCTAAAAAAACTTTTATCTTTTTGACTGATGCATTTAAAGCGTCCAACTCTCTGCGCCATACAGCGAGTAAACATTTTTCTACACGCCAAAATGTTGTCTCTATTGCGATGATCGGTATGTGTGTAATGTTACTTGACTATTAACCGTATTCCAATTTCTGCATTCATCGAGGTATAAAAATTGCTATGAAAATACATATTTCTTTTTACAATCGGTCGTCACAGTGTCGAGTCGACGGTAACATTTATAATGATAAGCAATTGTCTAGTTTCTAACAGAACGTTTACATTTTAAAAATACTTATAAGTTAAAAATTATCTAGGAAACGATATTGTACACGTTTTCACCTTCCCGAGTCATTTTCTAAAATTATTTCTACCCCAAAAATTTATAATTTAAAATAAAATGATAGTGTAATTTATAATTTGCTGTCAAAAAAATAAAAATAAAATATAATACACAATCCCGTCAAACGCCCTTCAACATTTTTATATTTTTACTTGTTCATCAACGCACGCTGACTGATTCCAGTATAATTGTATGACAATACTCATATCCTAAGTCTAATATACTGTAATTTTCTTCACAAAATTTCATTTGTCACCTTGTTTTTAACACCTTTATTTATTTACCTACCTACAAACACACGCACACATATATGCATGTATGTACATTGTATTACAAAATATAATAAAAGTAATTGAAAATATAAAGTAGAAAAAGTTAAAAAAGAATAAGTGATTAACAAAATAAGATTCAATAATAACTAAATTTCTAACACAGCGTTCACGATATCCGGTATTTATCATCATTAATCCTGTTTAGTACCTAATTTAGGATATATATATATATATATATATATATATATATATATATATATATATATATATATATATAGATAGATAGATAGAGAGAGAGAGAGAGAGAGAGATAGATGGATAGATAAAGATATTATTTTCCTTCTTGCTGTCCCGACCGACCCCGGCCATGGGTAACTATATATACATATAACAAATGCGCATATATATATATATATATATATATATATATATATATCGCGAAAGAATATATATATATATATATATATATATATATATATATATATATATATATATATATATATATATATATATATGGCGAAAGAAGTGACTGTAATAGCTATAGGGAAATTTCGCTGCTCTCAACCGTCGGGAAATTATTTGCCAGAATTATGCTTAATCGCATTCTACCAATATTGGAAAACAAACTTTTCCATAAAGACAGAATGTGTTCCGTACTGGATATTCTCACATAGGCAGCTACAAGAAAAATGCTTTGAACAAAACCGAAATCTTTGTATTGCATTTATCGACGTTAGCAAAACCCTCGATACGATGCATAGGCAGCTGTTGATGAAGTACATGGAGAAAATTGACTGTCTGCCGAAATTTATTCGATTGTTTTCACTGCTACATGATAATAATACAAGCACGGTAATGTTGCAAGAAGGCAATTCTGAGCCATTTAAAGTAAAGCAAGGCTGTGTGTTAGCTGTATATGGCCTTCATGATCGTACTTAAGAAGCTGGAGACTGAAAAAATAATAATGGCCAGCAGGTTCTATGGTAGATGGTAGATTATTTAACATACATCGGTTTAAAGCACCCTCTAAATATTCCGCAGTAGTGGTATTCAATTTCCAATATGCAGATGATTACACTGTGGTGGCGCATATCGGATGGAAGCTACAGACCGCTATGGAAATACTTCATACAATATACAGCAGTTTTGACATAGCTATAAATAAGAAAAAACTATAGCTTTATGAGTTTTGTCAATTATGTAATTAATATGGTTATTAAACGTTAAACGGCGATCCATAATGACTCCTAGATAACGTACTTCTTCCTTCCAAGGAATTGTGTTACCATTGATAATAATTTCGGCAGGTAGTGAGCCATGTCTCTTGGTAAATATTATGGCTTCTGTTTTATCAGTGTTGACTTTTAGTCTCCAGCGTTTATAGTACTTAAAAATTGAGAACACAGCTTTTTGTAGATGATTACTAATGGACTCGGGTCTATAAGAAGAACAATAAAGTGCTAGATCATCCGCGTAAAGTGCAGTATTAACAAATGATAATTCAGGTAGGTCATTGATTAGAATTAAAAAGAGGTAGGGCCCTAAAACGCTACCTTGTGGAACCCCAGAGGTGTACATTCTAATAGAGGAATTATGAGTGAGGTGAGTTACATAAAATTTTCGATTACTTAAATATGACTTAATTAATTTTATCAAAATCAACGGATAATTGTACTGTAATAATTTATAAATAATTCAATTGTGCCACGCCGAATCAAAAGCTTTTTCCAAATCAAATAATAATAGTCCTGTATATTTATTTAAATTAAAGTTATCAGTGATACAGTCAGCAATTCTAGCAACTTGGTGTACAGTTGAATGTCCAGGCCTAAAACCAAACTGCTGGTCTATAAGAATATTATTTTTAGTTGCAAAATCCTGTAATCTAATTAAAATTACTTTTTCGAGAACTTTGCTAAGAGTACTTAGTAAGCTAATGGGTCGGATATTATTTACATCGGAAATATTTTTTCCCAGTTTGGGTACGATGATAATTTTCGCAGTTTTCCATGCTGAAGGGAAATGAGAAGTCATAAGAATGCCGTTTAAGATTTTTGTTAAGAATACAATAGCCTTACGAGGTAAATGTTTAATCATGATAGTAGTCAAATCATCAGTGCCGCAGGTTATTTTATTCTTTAAAGATTTAATACATTTGTTAACCTCAGTAGGCGTGGAAAGAGGTATCGGAGCAGCATTATTTATATTTAGTAAAGAATTTTTGACTTTTTTGTTAACTTTATAATAATGTGTACGAGGAATTAGATTATCGTATTGTGTACCGATGGTGGAAAAAATGAGAAGCGAGTAGTTCTAATTTATCATTTAACTTATGCAGCATTTGATTAGTGATAGGGTTAATTAAAGGTGGGAGTATGGTGATTTGTCTTGTAAGTTTTCTATTTGCTTTCCAAAGACTATTATTTTCAATCGATAGGTTTGATAAGAAAGTATTCCATTGATTATTTTTCCAATTTTTGAGCAGAAATGCAGTGAATTTGTATAATAAGTACATTGTTTTACCGGGGTTCCTTTATGGTTCAGAAACATGGGCCCCGTACAAAAAGATCATGCGTTTGTTGTAAGCTTTCCACCAGAGAGCACTGCGCAAGTTACCGCGTACTCGTTGGCAGGACCGAGTGACGAATCGAGAAATCTTAGTGCGGGATAACTGCAAGTATACTCAAATTCTGCTTTATAATAACAGTTTGAGATTGACAGGACATGTAAATAGAAAGAACCATGATAGACTTCAGAAGAAATTGTTTTACGGTTAGCTTCTAGTTGGCAAACGTCACATTGGACGTCCTTGTTGGCCATATAAAGACTATTTGCGTCAAATACTGAAAGAATGCGAAATTGATCCCGAGAAATTGGAGAAAATAGCAGTGGATCGAAAAACGCAGAGGCTCTGCAAAAAGCGAATCAAAACGCTCGCGATGCGGAGGAAGGGAAAAGGAAACGACGTAAAGGTTTACTCGAAACGACTGGATTAGATTTAATACTGGCGACTTTAACATGTGATGCATGCAGAAAGGAATGTGCCGCGAGAATCGTTTTAATTAGCCACCTTAGGACCATAAATAGTGGATGATACTCCGTATTCAGATAACGAGTGGATAAATGATGATGATATATACAATATATGTGTGTATTTTTCTCGAACAAACGCTAATAAAAAAATGGACAGGTCAATTTTATTTATTCATTTACTATTTTTTTCTATTTTATTAATTACAAAAAAAAAGCAAACGACAATTTCGAAACCGTTAAAATGTTACGAAATCTAAAAGATTCGTTCGAAACTGTTAGCGAACACGTTAAAAGTTCGACTCTAAGAGGTTACGTTTGTTTTCACTACCCAGTCATTTCGGTTAAAAATTTTCATCTACACCTCCTTTTCGTAATGGATTGAAAAACACAAACCTAGTTCGAATACGAGGGTATGTTAAAATATTGCGACAAAATGTGTCTGCGATATGGTCGACACATCCGTACTCGGGAGCTCCCGACATCGACAATACCTACTCCCCTCCACCACCCAGAAAAAAAAATAAAACTCGAGCGCCGGAAAAGTCTGTTCCCCCACGTCCCCGATGATATAACCCGTTGAAAATTAATTTTGGGTAACCGTTTATATTATTCTGTATACACACGGTATATAAGGAAAAGATAACGGAACATCGAGCGATGCTCATTTCACGGGCACTTAAACTAAAATGTAGCGACGATTTTTACGTCAGTGCATCGTGTCCTCGACAGCAATTAACCGCCGTCGGCACCTCGTAATAAGGCGTCGATAAACCTCCCTCACGAAATCTCACTCGTCAAATAGAAATTTTCTTTTTCCGAGTTTACCCCTTCGTGTTTAATCGAAGAAGTTAATTTAATTTTCGGAATTTATACGGCGCGCGAGTCGAGAAGTCCAGGACTGTAAAAATTCGTTCAGAAATATTTCAAGTTATATTCAAACAGCGGCGATCAAGTTTTGCTAGTCCCTATATGACATTTCCGTTCGAATTAATTGAAGAGAAGACCAAAACGCCGAATAATAATGCAATTAATTTAGAAAGTAAATTAAATATTTTTAAATTCAAAATATGTATCGCTCAGGAAGTGCTACAAAAATACTTTCTAGCAGAAAAGTAATTTATACGTCGAATTAAAAATCGAAGCATGGTGTTATTATTCAAAAGCGTCCGATGAAAGCGGTTAAAATAAAGCTAGAAATATGAATATTTCGTTTTAAAAAACGTAAGTTTTAAGGACGAACAAGATTTAAATTCGAATATTATTAATTACTTTATAAATAAACGATAAACTATTAAGAAATATATCCCTTTAGTAGACAATATACAAAAACTCCAAGTTTGCTTGGAGAAGGTGGGATACATACTACAGAAATGATCCTGAAAGTATGATCAGCTCGAAATCTCGACATTATCGGTTAAATCGCCTTATGAAATTAGCAGCTATACTGTTATTGCGATATATCAATAATTACGCGTAGACGTCTCGTTTAATCGAAAAGTTTTATATTTAAAAAAATATTCACTGGGAACTATAAAAGAATTAAGTTTTAATTTTCTTTTTCTCCTTAATTTAAATTTAATAGTAGAAGCAGATTTTTGATGCGTTAAACTTGCAAATTACCTTTTAATAATAATAATAACGTTTAACTAATAACAAAATATATGCGGATGCGGGCTTTTAAAATGTTATACGCGGGAATTGACAACCTTAATTAACTTTACGTACGCGTGTGTAACAGTGGCGTAGCCAGGGGGTGGGTTTGGGGGTCTGAACCCGCCTTGGAATCAATCTGATAATAAGAAAATATATACTCGTTGTTAAATGCAGTTTTGCATTTGTTAAACCTATTTTTTTTTTATTTTCATTTATTTTATTTAAATTTCGTTGTTTTTGAAGTAAATAAATAGTTTTTATAGGAGGTACTAGAAGAATTTTATAGAAAAACGCGAAGAATAGATTTTTTAAATTTAGTTAAGTATTATTATGTATTATTCCTTCAAAAAATATAAAATCATTATTTATCGTTTATTTTTCCGCGGAATTTATTTTGTACTTTGTAACATCTCCTTCTGTCCTCAATAACATACTATTAGTGCCAGTGACGTTAAATATTTCTGCCGTCTATTGCTTCAAATAGAATTACATATTCGACGTGTAATAAGTATAAAAATAACTCTGGTGAGTTGGATTGCTTATTGGAGTTTAACCTACTTGAGTTTTGGTTATTTACTTAAAGTTCAATTTAACTCGGGTTTACTGTTATAATTTAGTTTTGTTTGAAGCCCCTCTTCAACCAAGTCTGGGCTACGCCACTGGTGTGTAACATAAAAGAAAAAAAATCGCGACTTCTCTATTAATTACGGAGCAGTCGTGCCATTTAGTCGAATTTTCTAAGTAATTTATGAATATTAAAAAGAGTTGAAATTTTATAAAAAATCTGAAAAATTAAAGACGATGACAAATGCGGAGTTCATACAAGTATTCTCATTCTGGTTGGCTCATTGTTGGCCCGGCGATGTAACATCTAATATACAAATGGATATTATCGTGCGAAGAAAACGATATATTAATTTACGAATACATCAATTAGTTTTTAAGTTGAACAAATGATTTGGGACTCATATTTTGTCGCACCGATATTCGGCCATTGGCTTTTTCATTTACTAGGGTAACATCACGCATTGTACACATCGTCGGGTTCTTTTTACACTCCAATATGTGTTGCATTGTCTGGCGTTCTCCGCATTGACATTTTGGGTCTTGCACAAGGTCCCATTTCATCATTTCTAACGCTGTACGAGCACAGCCTGTCCGTATTCGGTTTATTGTGTGCCATATTGGCCATCTCTCTTTATGTCCTGATGCCAGAGCGTTTCCTCTGGCGGTCTCAAGGGATTTGCTTTAATTTCTTTACTCCATTGATTTATCCGTTCTTTTTCGGGTTGCAATATTAATTACTTGGTAGTTTTCATGAAACTGCTCCTCGACTTCAGCCTGTATAATACCTTAGTTTGACCGTACATTGAACGGAATAAATTAAACGAAATAATTACAAATTATTTCGTATAAATTACGATAAATAAAAATATATTATCGGACGATGTTTATTTCTATATCTATCCGTCTATATACAATTAATTACAACGACTTATAACTTATATAGCAGTCACCTGTCAAATTCGATGACATCGAGTCGGGTAAAAACAGATATATAAGCAAAAGGCATACGGGGCAGGGATCTTTACAATATCACCTGACCTATTCAACGAATTTACGGAAATGGATTATAAATGTAACGTTCGGTGAATTTATCAAAATTAGAGGCGAAAAATTATAATTCGCCGATGATCACGTTTTATTAGCAGACAGTCTGAAATCACTTTCAGCGATTATTAACAAATTAAATAGGAGTGATGAAAAAGTATGAAATGAAAATTAACAACTAAGAAAACACTGGAAATGGCTGTCCGCAAATAAAGATAAAATTGGAAAACGGAATAATAGAACAGGTAAAAATATTCAAATAATAAGCTTACAACGATAAATATGCACTTATTATGCATTAAAACTTTGTTATGGTCTCAGTGGCGCTATGTAGTGCACAAACACGGACAATGAAGCAGAGATCGAGAAAATTAGAAGCTTTTGAAATATGGCATTGGTGGTGTCTACAGAAAATAACAACAAACTAGTTAGTACTAAAAAAATTAAATGAAAAAAGAAGTATATTACAAAAGCGGCTAGTGCATTACGCCAAAAATATCCTGAAGGATGTTATTGAATACAAAATAATAGGTAAAAAACTACGTGGAAGACACGAGCAACCTTCATCGACATAGTGTTAAAAATCCTTTTTTTTTTTTTCGATTTATTGTATCTTCTTATTTTAGTTAAGTGCGTTATCTTTGAGGTATATTAAATGGACTTTGATTTGTATTTCATTAATATTTATAGTATCGTTTCTTGTTTATTGCATGTTGTACAATGTGGTATAAATGAGAGCGAGCATTATAATCTTACCAATGTATTTTCATGTAGAATTATTATTTATATAAGGATAGCGGCAATCAGTCGAGTGCACGACTTCAACATAGGCGCCTTTCCAAACTATTACTAAATAATAATAATAATAATAAGCAAAGTTGAATTAGTTTTGTTCTTTCGCATCTCAACAAAGGTTTACACTACTATTTTATGTAAATATTCTATTAATAAGAAAGACTTTACAATCTGCCAGCGCAACAGGTCACGTCAATTACCGCACAGAACGATAGAAGCCAAACAAAAGATTACACGTATGAGAAAATAATAAAAACCTTATATGAAATTAAAAGTGTATATACTTAGCACATACGTGTATAACGAAATTATTACTACTTATATACATATACATCGCGGTGGCTTAGTTGCTAAGAGTGCTCGACTGTTAACTAGACGATCGAGGGTTCGGAACCAAATCGCGACATAAAAAAAAAGTTATAAAATTTTTCATCATTACGTAACTCTTAATTATTGAGGAGAAGGTAGCTGCACTCCACTCCGTATAAAATCATATGCGCGCTCATATGCGCGCTCATCTGCGTTACATATAATTAATGTCTTGAATGCTAGCCCATTTTGTACTTAAAATAAAATGACTAGTCCTGACGTTCGATAACGATATAACACATACACGTATACGCTCACATTAATACGCATACGCAATCAAATACAGATATATCGCCACGTGCACGCAAGCGTAAATATCTTCATTTAAAACGAACAGGGTAATTGAACGTCACATCGTTAAGCTTTTAACAATTTTTAAGAATTCCCCGGAATGACTGTGAAATACAACTTTCTGAATAATTTATCTCTAGTTTGTTATACACTACGAATAACGAAAAAATAGAAAGAAGCACGCAAACTGTTTGATTTTTGAAAACTGCACTGCCAATTTACAAGTTGGACGGAGCAATAACATGAATTTTCTCTAACAGGTGGGTACAATCTACGTTATAATCAAATTGTGCAGAAAGCGAAGTGCTATTTTATATTTCAACCCTTATAAGAGTTATTCATATGCAACTGTCGAAGAGATTTTTCGATGCGCCTTACTGTCTGTAGTAGTTTAAGAAGTTCTTTCGCGCCTTTTTAGTTCTATTTATTAAATCGTCCGTTGCAGAGATTGAAATCAGTGAACTAAATTCCAAATGTGAACGTACTGAAGTAGTATACAGAATTCAATATGTTTCAAGAAGCATAAAATTTACAGCCACGTGTTAACTAATCGATTACTAGTGACATTCTAAGATACAACTGTCAATGTCCGTTTGTAGTTAGCGTAACATCTTGGATGTTTTCAATTTCTTCGAAATAATTTCGCATCACCAGCGTATAATAATATGTTCGAGTACTGTAAAACATTTGACAAATCGTCAATGTACAATAAAAAGAGGAAGGGTCCTAAGACGGAACCTTCAAGCTCAACCGACGGTCACAAAAAAGAATAGAATTTACAACCTTCAACACAAAATTACAAAGAACAAGAGGTGGTTGTTAAAGCGATTGACTTTTCGGTTTCACATAAACAAGTAGATTATTTATTTTGAATTCACAGCGATATTTTACGGACATCTTTAAAGAATAAATATTAATAAATAATAATAAACATAATTAGTAATAAAACTATGGTACGTCTAGAATTATTATCGGTGAAAACCACGTCCCGATGCAGTAATATCAGATGATATATCAGCTGACGGTAGGACCAATCACAGCCCCGGAAATATAAAGTTCCGATTGAGAAGTGCCTATAAAAGGAAATAACTCAAGGGACTGTGGTTTAGTTCGTTTCTGATGATGAGTGGTGTAAGTCCATTCGAAACGTTAAATTTTTTGAATAATCAGGACGCGGTTTTCACCGAAAATAATTCTAGACGAATGGAAAACAACCACGAAAGTTTTAATAAATATAAAACTACGGTAGTTTTTCTATATATTACGCAAATTTTTAACAAGGTGTTACGAAGGCCGCCTTGTCTCTTTAAATCGAGCAAAATATTTCCAGGCAATTTGTCTAGTTGAGGGACGTAATTTGTACGTCGAACACTTCTATAATATTGTGCCTTAAATCCACGAGGTAGTATGTGCCAGAACCTGTCATCTACATAGTCAAGAACTACCAACTGACATCAGAATCACGGCCACGTTAAGCGGTTAGCAGCAACTATTTCGAGACTACAAAAAATTTACAAGTACAAATGGGCGATGGATTTAAAAGGCGAATTAAACGAAGAAAAATCAGCATATGTCATTTTATCACGAAAAACATGGCAAATTACCAAGTACGTTCGTGAAATAACGGTACTGTGCAAAGTATTTGGTGTCCACTTCGATAGGCATTTTACGCGGAATGTGCACATTAAGATGAAACACCATCAAATTAAGCGCACAGCGACACATTAAGCTTTAAATCGCCACTAAGTATCCGATGTAAATGTATTCTCTACCGTCATCATTATTTTATTATGTCTATACGGACAATCAAAGTTGTACTTATAATAAAAATTCAAGCTTGACAGGCCATCTAAAGACATTCGATGGATACCGCTATTTTCGCAATTATGATGTTCATTGAATTCTGCATATGGAATCGGTCAACGACGTTATTAAGCAGATCTACATTAGACGCGAAAATCAAATTCATCGACACGTTCACGTATAAATGGTCGGACTCTTTGAAATTGGAGACACATTATTTATTGTAATACATTAGGAGCAGCGGTTAGTGGACTGTTGCGTCTATTATGGTTGGATTAGATTATAATTAGTGATATTTATCAACGCACATAATTATCTTATCGTATTATTTTAAATTGTACCAGTAAAATATGGGAAATGAAAAAACTATGGAAGACGATAAGATATAAAATATGCACTACAGCTTTTATCAATAATAAAATATTACAAATCCCTAGCGGAATAGTTCCAGCGATATTACACGTGCATTTGGGATAAAGAATTGTTTTAGTAAACAAGCAAAAGTTAAACATTATATATATATATATATATATATATATATATATATATATGTGTGTGTGTGTGTGTGTGTGTGTAAAAATTAAACATTATATATATATATATGTGTGTGTGTGTGTCATAAAAAAGTTTAACCTATTCCTATTCATAAACGTTTATTTAGATAAAGAGATACACCAGAAGACACGAATAGTATGTAATAGAAAAATCGAAGCCACATTTTTTTATACCACACACAAAAGCACACCGGATGTGTAAAGTTAACTAAATCTGTCAAAGTTTTTAGAGTCGACATCAGTCTACATTTCGTTATTACAAAGTAAGTTTTAAACTCAACGAAGACCGAAGTTAGAAATATTAAAGTAGGCGATCTGCCTGTACCATTAAATATAAATTAAACAGATATAATATGCATAAATTAATTAATACTTTATCCGTCGAATACATTCGAAAGAATATTCGCATTTAAGAATATAAAGTTCAATTAAAAATAATAGTATCGGTCGATGTATAGATTTTAGGCGATTAATGAAATTTTGATATTTCATTCGATGGACACATATTTTCATTAGTTTCAAAAACCACCGAACATCAAGCACTTTCGATAATATTTCGCATAAAAATTACCGGAAAAATTAAAATTACCTACATGGCTACACAACACAGTGATCGACTATTTTAAGATGTAGATAGTCCCCACATTATCACGTTGGGTAAGCTGTAAAGGCACCCCACCCCCCCATTAAAAATATATATATTATCGAACAATGATATCATACGGCGGTAACAAATATAGTCAGATAGTGATGGGTAAGGCTCGGTATTAGGT
Organism: Coronaproctus castanopsis; assembly: GCA_032883995.1. Lineage (NCBI taxonomy): Eukaryota > Metazoa > Arthropoda > Insecta > Hemiptera > Monophlebidae > Coronaproctus > Coronaproctus castanopsis. The sequence goes on from CM065053.1 coordinate 127,489,277, forward strand.
CTAATATTCTTTAATGACTTTTTTCATCGAATGAAATATCAAAATTTCATTAATCGCCTAAAATCTATACATCGACCGATACTATTATTCTTAATTGAACTTTATACTCGCGGGAGTACCTTCAATTGATCTGCTGATGGAAAACCGCCTCGTATAGTATAGTCTTAGAATAATCGAACTTATTCAGATGGATATTTAACTAGAGATGATGGATTTATCGGCGACAAAATGACGGATGATATCTACGATACTTATATAATGTCCAAATGGAATAGGCGGTGGCAACTCGTAACAAATACATCACTGAAGACGCGTTATCCATCTGTATCGGTTACGTCTGCGTAACGATCTGAAGATTTTATTAGCCATGTGTTTAACGGGCATTGAAAATTCAACACATATTTACATCGGATGAATATTAAACTAGACAGTCGTTCCAGCTTCTACCAGAACGACGATGATGTACATAATTGTCGCGGCATAATCGTTGACGTTGCAGCAAAATCCGCGTCATCTCTTAAAAGGACAACTTTCATATATACGATTCGGAATTGGAATCCAGGGTCAATTTTGCACATTTAACATTTAGTTAAATTTCTTCAGTATTTAAATTACCATTTAATAATAATTATAACTCGCCTATCAGTTTGATATTTTTCATATTCAAGTTATCGTGTAATAATAATTATCTACTAATTCGCATTAGTTATTCTTACGTCTGGATGGCGTAAGTAAAAATACATCGTGCGTTTTAAATCGTAATCGCATAATTTTGTAAATTTTTAACTATTATTAATTATTAATTAATCATAAACATATTGATTATTATAATCATATACAAGATCTGATTATGTCGTCTTTTAAATCGGCATTAGTAAATCCTCTCTAGAGAGGTATATAGCGCAATCTAACCAAATGTAACCTCGCCCTAACTCACCATTTAAATATATGCAAAACGAATTTGGTACAACAATTTATCTGAAAAAATCTTTATATCGTTCGGAAGCGGCAGAATTCTAATTTGTGTAAAAAATCGCGAGCATAATAATTTGCAGGCATGAGTACCAGAAAAATTGAATCATGTCCAAAATGTTTGATTTAGAATTTACATGTATGTGTGTGTGTACGGTGTAACATTTTTTTTTATTTAAACTAGAATTGTTTCATGTGACGAATAAATTTTCTTCCCTTATAAAATTTGAAAAATTAAAAAGAAAACTTTTTTTTTTATGAAACCAGATCGAATCAATCTAATTATCCGGATTTATATTTTTTTCGTAGTGAAAAATTAATCAAAGATTATTTAATATTAGACAAAATTAATAAACTATTTCTTAAAATATTATTCAAACTAAGACATAAAAAAAAAATCGAATTGTTCAAAGCGAAATTTTCTTCAATCAGAAATTTATAATAAATTTTTCTTTCTCATTAGGTAAAATTTAAATCGAAAGTTCGCGTAAATTCCTGAAGAAATATAGGACGATATACTAAAAAACATCGAGAAAAAATACGTTTGACTAAAGTGGGTGGGTTGGAGATGGTTCATCGGCTACGTTCTTTTAAAGAAACCTTACGAGGGTCCGAAGAGACTTTTGCAAATATCGGCTTCAACAGGGCGGTAATAATACGCGAATGATGACGCATTTGTAACCCTCCTTACAATCTGCCACCGTTGCTTGCTGGATAATACCTACTTTTGGAGTACACCGAATTACAGAGGGATACGTATGATTATACCCGCATATATATATATATATATATATATATATATATATATATATATATATATATATATATATATATATATATATATATACACATAAAAATAAATAAAAAAAAAGACGTTAGTATGCATATAAATCATAAAACTTCCTTTTTGCCGTCGTGTCATTGTCATCTTTTCGCGTTCGTCATTTATTATTATTTCTATTTAATATATTATCTTGTTTGTTCGTCCAATCGTTATTAATTCCTATATTCTCGATTATATCATTATTTTTATTATATTTATCGTTATATATTTCATATAATTTTTCTTATACAATTACTCGCATTTTATTTTTCGCAAATTATCCTCATTTTAGTTTACTTACTGAATTTTTAATTTTTAACATTATAATACGCGGTTTATAAAATTATTTATATATATTTTATTTTAATCATCATTTTTTCTCAACAAACTATTATATACGGTGACGAATGACTAATTATTTTATCGTACAGTAAAAATTTTAGATTACGCATGCAAGAATTGAACGAGAATAAACAGTCTTCAGTATAAACAGACTTATTTAATTTATTTGTTTTATTGATTTTTTAAAGATTATTCGAGATATTGGAAGACATTGTCATAGATCTAGCAGACCGTAGAATACAATCAAAAACCTGTATCTTAATCAAAGCGCCATTGTCATTAAAAATTGAAATATTGCAGACAGCGGACCCAATTAACAAAATAAACCGCCAAGTGAGGCAAGGTTGTTCAATTTCAGAATGGGCGGAAAATATATAAATAATATTCGCTGTGTGGATGACGCAGTTTTGATAGCCGGTAGCGCCAAAAATTTGAAATTGGCCATAAAAAAAAAAAAATACGATTAGTCGAACATATGGAATATCATTAAACGCGAAAATCAAAGATAATGGTCGTGAGAAATACTAACAGCCCCGCAATAAGTATTAAAGGAGCACGCTTGGAGAAAATGGGATCGTTTAAATATCTCGGCACGGATTTGAAAATTACAGGTGGATCGGAAACTGAAATCAAATTTCAGCTTGAACAGACGAGAAGAGCATTTAACAAGATGGTGAAAAATTGATCTTAACTCGGAATTAAGGACTCGAATTCTAAAGCGTTATATATGATCCATTTTAATGCATGGTTGTGAGACGTTGACTTTGAAGGAAAACTAAATCGTCTACGAGCTTTTTAATTTTTATGTTACCGAAGAATCCTGAAGACACCCCGGAAACATAAAATAAGAACAAGACAACCAATCGATCAAACTAATAAAAATTCGGAAACTGGAATATGTCGGACACTTTATCCGTGGAGCAAAATGAACCTTATTACAAACCATTCTGATAGGAATTGTTAAAGGCTAACGAAAAATTGGACGGAGAAAACGTACTTGGTTTTGTGATATCAAGACATGGGCAAGATTGAATGCAAAGTTGTGGGGGTACATTCCCTATACAACGGAGGACGATAAACGATATCAGTTAGGACAGTAAGAAGATATATGTATATATATATATATATATATATATATATATATATATATATATATATATATATATATATATATATATAAAACGAAGATCTTAACGTGTTAAATTTCTAAAATTTCAAACATAAAATTTACGTGTTTTTTTTTTAAATATTTTATTATATAGACTTAAATTGATCCTTAATGGCTGCGATCACCTATAAAATCTTACGTGACAATATATAAAAAATACTAAATATTCGACTACAAGGTGTTGTGGCGGATGGTGTTTCTCTACTCCCATGGTGATATTTCTCCGATAGATAAAAAGTATATATATAAATAGATGTTTCACAAATAACAAAATTAATATAACGCATTCTAGTAAATTAGAAATATGTTCAGTTACTCATCTATAGTTAAAACGAAAAATACACGGGAAAACCCACCAACGAAACCTGCAACGCCACTTTTCCCGTAATACGATTATTCGTGCTTATAATATTTTTACTATTAATTTCATTCGACGTATAAAGAAAAACCTTCGCTAATATTTTAACTAGACTCGTTATTGAATTCCAGTTATTACGTCAATTAACGGTAGAATTTTAATTTATTAAAATTATTATTGTTACTATTATTGATTGCAATAATGTTTGAGTCATTTGACTTTTATTATCGTGAGATTTTCCATATCATTTTATATTACGGTTACGCGAGTAAGCACTATATGGTACGATACGTAAATAATGAAATAAAAAAAAATAAATAAAAAAACAGGTTCCTTTTTACTACGTCCATGTGTACCATAAACGATCGCGTAATAATAAAGAAGATTCATCTAATTAGACGCGATTACAGTTGAAAATAATAATTATATTACAATGTATACGCATATACTTTGTAATATATATGCCATATAGTTACATTATACGCATTTAACATTTATCCTTGATCAGAACGGTTTCGGTGAATTTTACCTTGTCACATTGCAATATATAATATTCTTAAAATAAAATTGGAAGCGAGTTAATAAAAAAGGTAATAATTTAGCATGGGGTCTCTATTTTTCTTCATTAATCGGCGCGATGTCGTTATTGTAATATATAATAATAATAATAATAACAATAATAGGAATAATAATGATATTAAGTTTCGAATTATTGTATTAAAGCGAAGTAATTCAGATAATTCAAGTATAGGAAATCCTGTGAATTTATAACCGACAAATTTATTTTACGATCTGGTTAACCAAGACGATATGACTATCGAACGCAACAAAATTTATAAATGTTAACATCAGAATTTATTACAAAATTAATTAACAACGTATAATTTTATTATATATATACACGAACGAGAATGAAGTTCACTACTTTACAGCTATTTCTCACGGTATATACTATAATGAATTTCAATTACACTACGGTTCGAATTGAACACGTGAATGGAGAATCCATCAAACACGTTTAAATATTTTAAATATTTTTTTAAAATAAATAAATAAAAAGTGTATTTCGAAAAACAGCATTAACTATAACATAAAAGTACAAAATAAAATTTTACGCATCCCGAAAACAGATCTCTTACTGCGTATACCACGAGTGTAATAACCAACAATAAAATATATTACAGGAAAAATCACAACCAAAACCTGTATACTAATTACACGACTACATATGTTCGAGATAGAATGAAATAAATATTATATACGTTATAAATATGAGAAATGCCGGTGATACATTAGAGTAATATATGTTTGATCTTCTTGCGCTTATATTTCTTATATTTTAACTGCAAACAAGTTCTGTTGTAGTCCCCTATTTGACTGATTATTGAATATTTGCTGCCGACGCAAGAATCAAAAAAATGTATTGTACGCTGTTTTATTACTTCAGATATGTAGGGTAAATTCAGATAAGATCTATTCTAGCATATATCGTTAATTTAAGTATTATTCTGCTGATTATGAAGTCGCTGTAACTTGGAAAGGTTAGAAGTACTTATATACGAGGTCACAGGGCACGCGTATAAAAGTATCGGCCTTATAATCATTTTATATATTATTAATTTGTCGAGCGTGTTAACGGAAGATTTTTTACTAAGCACAGGGTAAAGTTTAAAAAGTGGCCCTATTTGTCAAGTAGTCAATATGATTAGAAAAAACAAGTATTTTATCCAAAATTACACCTGGATATTTAATATCGGTTTTCCAGTGTACGGGTATGTTATTTATTATGAGCGGTTCTGGTGCGAAAGGTCTTCTTTTAGTAAATAATATAGCCTGCATTTTGCTTATGTTTATTTTAATTTTCCATTTCTTAAAATAAGAGTTACGTCTATTCATTTGTCAGGACCACTTTAAAACAAAAATTCTATATATTAGCGTCTGTATAAATTTACAGATAGCCAACATTAAAATGTCTCGATTTGTTAATCGATGATTATACGATACTGGCTGATGAAATGTTTCCAGCGATCGTATGATGTCGTTCTTCTCGGATGAAGTGCACGTTTCTGATGCGTAAAGAGAAGTCGGCAACATATGTCGATCTTGTAAAATTGTCAGTTTTTTGATCATCAAAGGAATAGGCTCATTTGTAAAATACTCTTATATCGAGTTTGTTCACGGCAATTGAGGCAGCTTCACTTCAGCTGTTCATATAAGCAGACTCTACGTAATATCGAGACATCTAAACTTGTCCGCGTGTTTTATTAAACGTAACGTTCCCGTTCTCACCTTATAGATACCGGACATATAATCAACTTTTTTTTCTCATTTACGGTTAAACTAAAATTGTTATCTATAGTTTTTACCATACATTTATAACATTCTATAATTCTCGCACTATGGCACCAATCATCCGCCTACTGGAAATAAAAAATTGCCCTTTTGGAGTATTTAAGAAATTATTTTCAACCTTTTCTCTATCAAATCTACTCTTCGTCATTATTTCCTTGAAACGCATCTTGATAAATGCGACTAATTATGTACAAAGGTCGTGTAATCTAAAAATAGCGTGGGAGTCAAGACGCAACTTTGCTTAACTTCCGTATTGATTTGAAACGGTTCTGATTTAAAATCTTGTAGCAGCAACGCTGTGTTTATATCGCTTTTTTCTAATAAATTTTAATGGACGACTAAATTTTACCGTGTATTTTATTAAATCAAGATTTTAATTTAGATCAAACTAGGAAAGTAAAATTTGGATTTCGCGGTACTTTACTTTATTTAATAATTGGTCGAAATAACGATAAAATCTTGCAAGACACTAACTTAGTTCGAGACCACACTTAAATCGGTGAACAATTTAGTTATGTAGAGTTCGATAGTGGAAACGAATAACAAGGCGAATTTCGCTCGTCTCATTCGAAGATTTATTTGTTTTTGTCTTCTATTTGGGTAACACAGACTGTCGTTTAATTTATCGTATATTCAAAATATATTTACCAGTACGCAGTTTGCCTTTTCAAAATTTGTAAAATCTTTTTGTATTCCCCACTAGTCTCAAGGCATATCGATATTATATTGAAAAATTTATTGTACGAGTAACTCGTACAGATAGATGCCGAACAAGTGACCAGCTATCTAAAAAAAAATTACCCAACGAATACTAAACGACGATCGAAAGGTCGGAATGAGTGAAATAACCAATAAAATATGTGGCTCCCATCTTGAGAGCCGAGAATGTGCAGCAGCTCAACAAAAATGTGGTAATTACAATCTGTCGCACGCCGTCAACTGTGAAGTCTGGAAGAAGATTCTTTCGCGAACTCGGAGTACACGACCGTCAATTCGAAATCAATGTTTAGTAACTTATCCAGTAGTAACAATATAATTGTAATAGTTTTCCTAGAAGGTCGTATATTATGGACGAATAGGAAAATAATTCGTCTTCTTTTAGAGAATTAGTTAATTAGGATTAAAATCGGTATTTGAAGCAAATTGGTAGAGAACTGTCTATATCTATAAATGCAAATACTAATGATTCTTCTCGAAAGTACTTTACAACATTATTAGCTTTTATCTAACTCTGTGCCTGAAAATAGGGTAATTAACAATATTTGATTAATGAGATGGAATGTTAACTCCATTTTTCCTAAAATTAACGAATTTACTCATTTCTTATCGGGGAATCAAGTAGATATCGCTGCTATCTGCGAAACGAAACTAGATAATAAAATTTCTTTAAAATTTTCTGGTTATCAAATGTATAGATCAGACAGAAGTAGGTAGAGTGAAGTAGCAATTCTCGTGTATAACAAAATTCATCACAATATATTACCTATTATATATGTATAAAATTTCTACAGGCAATGGGTATTGAAATGTATCTCGATAATACTTTTGTTAACATATTATGCGTTTATAGAGAATCATTTAAACATTAAGTTTTTAGACGACGATTTAATAAACTTATTTAATAAGTTTACTTTAGTTATCCTTATAGGTGACCTTAACGGTAAGAATATAGTCTGGAATTGTTTAAATAATAAAGTTGCTGGTAACGTTTTCCTTAGGAGCATCGTATAAATGTAATTTTCATACATTATCATCAGTATAGATCCTACATGCATACCGATTCAACATAATCAAAATTCTATGTAATTGATTTAGTATTAGCAAAAATTTTAATAACATCACATCAGTCTTCTTATCATCACTGTCTTCAGATCATAATCCTATTTTATTTTATATCACGTCTAATATGAAATATAGTACAATCCTCTTGGACGGTACTCATCCACAAGGATGCAAAGTAGAAAAAATTTAAATTCTACCTTAATCAAAATATTAACCTGTTTGATAAAACAGATAAATGCTATTGATTCGGCCGTAAATTAATTCTAGATGCAACTATTGAAAATTACTGTCTATAACTATCCCCCAAATGTAACGTTTCATTTTACATAAGAAAATTTTATCTTTAAAAAGTTATTATTATAGACGCCAGCCGATTAAATACAAATTTACTTCATTCTGTAATAGCATTAGATAGAAGTATTTATAAAATTTTCTTTGTACTTACTAATCGAAAAAAATTAAATTTTTTTCACGTCACTCTGGCCAAGTAACAATAATTTATACAAAACCAGTAAAAATGAATTCAGACCAACTCAATTTTCACCGCCAATGATCAATCTGCTAACAAACCAGCTTGTGTACAGATTAAGTGATAAATTGAAATTACTGCCTTCTCATTTCTCCGACATGGGCGCCGTTACTATACAATTTCACGATCGCATTACTATGAAGTAAATAAAGATGTTAGTTGTCAACTATTTCCTTCAGCTCCTTTAGACAAGATTTCCATTGCAAGTTCGATTTAAACCAGCATATATATATATATATATATATATATATATATATCTATATCTATATCTATATATATATATATATATATATATATATATATATATATATATATATATATATATATATATATATATATATATATATTGATAAATAATCTCGCGGGCAATTATCAAGCAGTAGTCAAGTGTTACAAAATGTACTTTCGCAACTTCACGAGACAAGCAATGATTTTGGATTTATAATTAATCGTAACAAAACTGAAATTATTAATTATGTAACGTATGGCTTTAAATACGATAGGAATATATTGAATGCGGTTGATAATTTCAAATATTTTGTTAGTATTCATGGGCTTGTCTTGGAAATATCAGCACGCATACAGAATGCAAACGCAACTTACTGCATACAATAAGGCTGCCATTTTTGGAATGCGTACGTCAATCACAGGATCGCGAAAAATGACGGATAATTACAAAATCACTGACGGATTAAATGTTAATCACGATACTCTCCCTAGGATGACGACTATAGATGGCACACACTCACATATATATATATATATTATCCCAATGTAATTTCAAGTTAAAGTATCACAAATTAAAGTGCACGTCATAAAAAATTATTTCCCGCTCTTAATTAATATAAAAGATAAAAGATTTCTTTATGTGTTGTTATATTTTTCAATGTTTTAGTCATAGAAATAATTATTGCGTAAAGATTTTAACTTAGATCAAACTAGGAAAGTGAAATTCGGACTTCACGGTACTCTCCTTTATTTGATCTAGTTAGTCAAGATAACACCGAAGACCCGCAAGATACTTTAACACTTTTCCTGAACTACTTGAAATATTTCAACTTATAATCTACGTCGCTTGTGTTCATTTATCGAAGTATTATAAATTGTGTCTTATCTGCCCATTCGTCTTTTCGCCATTGGTCTATACATTTACACGGTAATTGCCTAATCACCTAGCGTATTACGTTTTTATTGTACGATTGCTGATGTAAATAAACGTCAGCGTAAATTTCTTCTCAATATTGTTTCCTTATATAAAGACGTGCTTCGCTTCAGCTGCCAATGTAATTACTAATATTTTACCTTTGAATCCGTTTATCTGAAGTGGCACAATCATAGGTAAATAAAAATTGCGCTGTCACAAAATTACTAGATATTAAGTATTTACAAATTCACCTTCAAACTTTCATAGTTGATATCCATACGTCCATAATTTTTTTCGGTGGAAACCATGTTCGTATTTTTTTTCTCGTCACGTTTCGAAAACACTTGCAGTTTTCATTATCAAGCTGAGAGCGGTTATGAAAGTGTAGGTATATTTATAGGATTGTGTTTAGGCGAGTGCCAATGTAGTGTTGCCTTATATAAAAAGCAGCGCAGACAGAATAGGCAGAATTTCACGGAAAAACAAAGTTAATCAACTCTCAAAAGGACGCGTTTATAAAATTCCTTGTTCCTGCGGGCTTAACTACATTGGACAGACTGATAGAAGCATTAATCAAAAACTAAAAGAACAAAAGGGCAGATTGTAAGCATAAGAGGAACTATTCGCCTGCAGTGGCTTCGTATCAACAATTTGACAACTTTGAAATTTCATCAAAAATGGATAAATATTGGTCCAGAATTGTTCGTGAAGCAATTGAAATTTTTAAACATCCAAATTTTAATCAATAAGATGGACACCAGCTTAATTCAACGTGTTTGCCGGTCATTGCCCCAATGGGAAAAAAACAAGTTCTTATAGGAACAACTGTTTGACCAGTAAACAACTCCACGCATGATACTACAAACACTGATAAATGGATGCGCGCATAGCAGGGTGCTTGCTCTTCGAAAAATTTGGACAACATTAAGATACCTACACTTTCATAACCGCTCTCAGTTTGATAGTGAAAACTGCAAGTGTTTTGGAAACGTCACAAGAAAAAAATACGAACATGGTTTTCACCGTATAGACGTATTTACAAATTGATCATAGTATAAATTAGGTTTACACACTAGTGTAAAACAGTTCGAAATGTTTATATGTTTATCTCTGCTTGAAATGTCGACACATGTTTATCAATAAAACGTTAGTGTTCGAGCAAAACTAGTAAAGCTAATGGGTCATATTTATACAGGTTTCATCAGCTTAGCCCGGTGGATCGGGGTGTTTCATATGCAATACAAAAGAAGTAGATGACATTGAACATATGTTTCACTGTCCCGTCGCCACAGATTTTCGTTAGAAATTTAAAATTAAACCTACCCAATCCTTTATTATAACTAAGTCTAACTCGAACAATGTGCTGATGTTTATGGAGTCCTCCATAGTAAGGAAATTCAATAGCATCATCAATAAACGTGAATCGTAATCATTTAGTTTCTTTTCCATCTACCATGTGCTTCTTCTCGGATCGATTAAACAACTTCATATACATACATATGTAATTATAAATTAATATTAACTGCACAAAATTCGCAATATAATCATTTAAGCTTTAATTAAATTAAGCGTGCTTTTCTTTTTATAAATTTTTATTTTTTCGTCTGGATAATGTTTTACACACACGCATACACATGGTGACTGAACAGACTGTCACTCATACTGTCTTTCACCTCTAACTCTAACACAACACTTGTGAAGAAATCATCGCACACATTGTCTTATCGACATTCGTATATATACACACATATTATATATATATATATATATATATATATATATATATATATATATATATAATATGTGTGTATATATATGTATATATATAAAAAATTAAATTTTAACACTACGACATACCTCCTGATTTGTATAAAAGAAAATTAAACAAAATATATGTGTCATGTCCGTCCACAATACGACATTTTATATTTCAAATAATATTTATTAGAATAATTACAGTTGTTAATTATTAAAATAGGTCATCTGAATTAGTGTTTCCAGTAGCAAAAGTTTTATTACTTTCTTAGCAGGTGATATAATATTATAGAAGTAACTCAAGCTTTACACTCAGCAAAGTGGGTTTTTATTTCTTTAGTTCCATAATTAAACTAGGTTTTAATTTTTTCTTAGACAGAAAGTTAAATATTACACTACAAATTATCTATATCTGGATGAAGATAAAATACTGCAGGACAAATTGAAGCGTCGTATTCTGATGACGTCAGTAATACAAAACGTATAATAGTGGTTTTGCAATTATTTCCTGCGATATTATAACAGAAATTAGTTGTTTAGTTAGTGGGTAGTCCATTAATGTGCGGTTTCTCCTTTTTTTCACGAAAATCTAAAATTCTTGTATGGCCAGTTTATTTAGTTATTCTTTCGACATTCTACAACAACAATTCGATCGAATCTCTCTAGAAACATCTTTTTTTTTAATGTGTTTCAGCGTATATATATATACATGTATGTATGTATGTATACATATTATACATCTGCGGTAGATGTTTAATAATGGAATGAGGTTACTAGTTTTCTGCTTGGGTTGCATGCTATTAATTTTACGTTTTATCAGGGTTTTCGTGATCTAGTCTGGTATAATTTGCATCGCCCAACGCAGAACCACCTTACGAGATGAAAGCTGTATAAATAGTTAATATATCTACGATAATAATTTAAAATGTGCACGCATGCATATACATATACATGTATATGTGTATGTGTGCTCCTGTGTGCGCGCTTATGCGTGTCCACTTTACAGGATAAAAAAAAAAAATTAAAGACCGCTTCAACAAATCAGCGTTGGGCACTCTTCTATATAATATATATTATATATGTACACCAATTACATTTACTTCTTTTTATTCCGTGCGGTTATATATATATTTTTTAAAAAAAGTGTCGAAATGGTCGATGTAAAAATTACAACATTGGAGAGAAATAATTATTGATTTACAGTAGTAAGGATATAATTAATATTTCATATTATATAACTTTGGACTCTATCTTACTGGCATGACGAACATCATACACAGTATGACGTAATTAGTAAAGGTAATTTAACAAATGTGTATTTTAAGTGTTTTTGACGCAGATCGAGAATTATCAGAGAATTCGCCGGAATCGATTTTTTTTTTCAAAAATTACAACTGACTAGGTGTAGCCATCCAGCGACGAACCCCACTGAGAAATTAGGCCAGATCAAACGATAGACTACGTTTTAACCTACGAATATCTAGACCAGTGTCAAGTAGATTGATCACGCCAGTACGTTTGTGTATGTTTCAAAAACAGTTTAAATATTGCTTAACAGCACCACGTTTGATCTCATCTTTCACATATGGGATATTTAAGACTCGATGTAACGTGGTGTCGAAATGCATTACGATACAAGAATAAAGCTTGGAATTCTAGCTGATTCGAGTTGAGAATAATTTCAATACGGCACTTCTATGTTGCAAAATGCACATAATAAACAAAACAGCGTAATATCCGACTACATGCATGCCCGCACGAGCGTCGATATAATATAAACAAAGAACAAAAAAAAAATTGTAACCACTTCGTTAAAATAAATATAACCTTAGTCTAAATACGCTATTTTATGCGATCAGAAACAACATTTTATCAATAATATAAATAATTAAATATATAAAGTAAATAATGCGATAAACTGACTAGTGTTTAATCCGTGCATATATATAAATATACCAAAGCAGTCGTAATATAATGAACGTACAAAAATGTAACATATATACATTTAATAAACTACTTTGTTAAAATATATACATATAAACACGATCAAATGCAATAATGCCCAATATAAAATATATCGTAAATAAATAAAACGCTACAAATAAACAAAACTTATTTCAATAAAGCTTGAACAACCCGGAAAAATAAAATATTAAATAAAATAATTTGAAATAAATAATTTGGGCCGGCTATACCGGTAAATGTAATACGCGCAACCGTATTATACTGAACATACTCTACAGTAAAGAAATTGAGGAAACATAGATACGTATTTAATTTTTTTTCTTCATGTAAATCAACTACGTAATACACGTTTTTATCTGCGAACCTCAAAAATGCGCAATAATCCTTCAAATACTGAAGCTAGCTGGTGAATACGCGTAAATACGAGGTTAACAAGCCAAAAAGAAAATAATGCAATTCGATTATAAAATTATTCTGAATTGAGGTTATTTTCAGAAATGAAATAATAGTCATCATCGCAAGTATTAACAGTGGCAAGCGTATTTTATATATATGTATACATACAAATATAATCAATTCATTATTAATCGAATTACATTTACATATCAATAAGTCAACATAACGTAAATACATAAATATATATATATTATGTATATATATATATACATATATATATATAAAAACAGATATCTAACATTGGCATATGCTTACTTATGCATCAGTATCATACATATTCGTGTATGTTGTACGCAAGAGTAATTTAAATAATAATAATAACAGAGCAAATAAAAAGCATAAAAAGAAAGGAAAAGTAAATATAAAATAATTAATAAATATAAAGATACATGTATAGTTCAAGCTCAGAATGTTTATCTTTTTTTTTTCTAGAAGACGCTATGAGTTTCTTGTTTTTTCAAAAAGAAATAATAATAATAATAATAAAATGTTTTAGACTATGGGAAAGATAAATAATTTTGATGTTGTAGAAATCAAACGTAATTAAAAAATACAAATTGTCAATAATATGCATATTATACCCCCCAAACACATAATATATATATATATATATATATATATATATATATATATATATATATATATATATATATATATATAACTTACCACAAGCTGTTCAGCATGATAATTTAGGAATATTTGTATAATTTTAATAAATAATGCGAGAGAGATAATGCCGATTGGTCTATATCCAGCATCCATGACCTTCAGCCAGCTCTCGGCATGACTCTAAGCTTACTGTACAATGATCTCGTATAAATATGAAATGTTCAAATCTCGGTAAATGATTTAGTTTGTAACATATCAGGTTTGTTACTAGTAGGAGAATTTTATTTTAGCCATTTATATACTTTCAGGGTTGCGCAACCCCGCAGTTGTTCACGTATGTCCAGACACGCGTGAAAATAGTAAATAACTGGTAACGTGAATGAAATGAAGCAACATCTAACTCAGTTGGTAGAAAGAAGTAGATATTAAATATAGATAAACACCAAACAAAATTAGCGATAATAGATCGCAAAAATACAATATCATATCTAACGAAACGACAATTGCCGGATATGAAACTGTTTTTCGTGTACTGCGGATGATCGCTGTTGGAAAATAACTCTTAACATGAAATAAGACGTACAATGGAAAAATCGATAAGATTTTTAAGACAAATCTAAACAAGATCCGCTGTGATCCAAGAAAGAGTAAAATTTAACTTATTTATTTAGACATTTATATCTCGGACTTCAACAATAACAGTTCAAAGATGAAGTGTTGGAGATGACCGCTTTAAAATTCCATGGATGACGAAAAACACGGATTAATCGGTATTAAAAAGGAAACCAGGAGTCGCGTAAATCAATAATTTTATTTAACGAGAGCAATAAACATAGTACAATAATAATAATAATAATAATAATAATAATAATAATAATAATAATAATAATAATGATAATTATAACTAAAACCAGAAATTCGTACGTCCAGTAGAAAGATATCGCTGATGAATTAAGTGCTGATACCGCGTTCACGACTATGACGATTATGCAATATACATTATTAGAGCGAAACTACTTAAAATCTAATTAAGTTGGAAACGAACTTACCGACTGATCCAGCGACGGTCGGCGCCAAACTAAATTCCAAAGTTAACCCATTTAACGTCCAAGACGGCCGTACTTGCTGCTGACTCAAAAATACGGTCGTAGTCGCGGACGATAAATCCGACATAAAAATCGAGATTCGATAGAGAATCGGTTAATTCCAAGTCTAGATATATATTAACTATTAATCGACACAGGCGTCATCTTTTCCCTCGTCCGAAAACGAAAAGAATTAATTCTCTTTTTACATATTCCGGCGGATTTCGATCAATTCGTCCATTCGTGATGTTCAGCGGGCGAAATCTAAAAGTCCAGAAGAAACATATTTCGTTAAAAACGAATACGTCAACACAATACAACACGAAAGATGATATGTATGAGTCAGTTAACTACTCACCACAAATAGAACAGCACGCAAAAACAAACAACAAAATATTTAATATATTATATTTTAAACGATATATATATATATATATATATATATATATATATATGTGAGAGAGCTGTTAATATATTTAATAATCGAATAATCGTCTGTTATATATAATTGTACGAAATTCCTGTAACTTCAAATGTCTTAGCCAGTCTATGATCCGTCGTTAAGATTGTGAACATCGTCTAATATTAAACCTACAGGTGCAAATTCACTACAATCTTTTAATGTATGCTTCATTATTTGTCTTGACTCCATTTCTACATTACATATCTGCATCTTTTCCGTCCAGTCCTAATTCTATTGAGTGTCTTCCATTATTTCCACGATAAATCTATTCCTTTAACTTATAAAGTTTTAGCACTTTTCAGTCCAGCATTCTTGAATGTTCTTCTAAGTGGCTCTTTTAAATATTTCAACAATTTTTCCGTAGTTTCCAATTATTGGTAGTATGTTTTGAATATTTTCTTCAACTGCTTGTTTAAAAACGTGCCACTTAGCCTTTTCAAGGTTCCATCTATTTTTTGGAATGGATTGTAAACCTAGAACATATATTCCTACATCAATTAATACAGGTCGGTTCTGGGAAATCGTGAAAAACTGTTCCGACATGGTGTGGTTTTTATTGCAGCACTATTTTTTCCTTGTAAAGATCTGGATTATAATCATGTTTTCATCTTGCTGATTTGAATGTTCCATTGCCCTTAGCATTAAATATAAATTCCATGTTTGAATGTTCTATCTAATCTTCAACGGTTTTTATCATTTTTTGCGTACCCTCACATGACGCTGTGACTGTTAAAATCTCCAGTATAAATAAATGGCGATTTATAACTTGGCAGTGGTTGGCGATTTATAAGTTGGCAGTGGTGGTCTTGTGTTCCATAATATACCGGGTGGTTTATACACGTTGACAATCGTCAACTTATCTCCATTTATAGCAATGTCGAAACAGTATCCCTGAGTTGATTTTCCTATAACTTCTATATATGACGCAAAATTAATCTGCTTTCTTACATCCTTGAACACTTCTACATACAAAAAAGATCTGTATCTTTTTCCGAGTGTGTTTCCAGAAGCACAATAACATCAATCTCATCGCCAAAAATTCTGTTTTGATTTTCGAAATTCCTTTTACATTTACCTGCACTATACAAAGACGGGCTGTTTCGGTGACAATTTGTTGACATTTTATTTATTTTTACTTAATTAATCGATGATTAAAGTGGTGTAGTTAACCGCCTATTACTGGTATTAGACGTTTTAAAGGGCACCCGCGATATCGAATACCCCAAAGTATAATCACAAATAGGACAGAAATTACAAGAATTTAAAGTTTTAAAATATCGCTGCCTCTTTCTTTTAACAGTTTTATATATTAGTGTAGTATACGTATTATATATGTATATATATATATATATCCGTTATTTCGGACACACCCCTAACGCAACAACGTGTATATATTAATAATAATGTTATTTAAAATTTAGAAATAGGTTTTATTCACTGGAATTAGACGCGAACAGTTTTACGATTTGAAAAAGTAAATACATATTAAACAGTTTATATTTTTTGAAATAATAAAGTTATTTTCGTTGCGCAACAAAAAACGATCGGATTTCCGAAAATTACTTTTCGTGTTTAAATTTCCAACTAGAAACGAAAATTCGCAAGTTACCGGTTTTATAATAGGACGGTCCAAATGACGCGATATGTTGTAGGCGAAATATACAGTTAGGTTCTTGCCGGTGGTACGCGAATGCAGTGGTAATCGACTTAGATTTCGGCCCGTAGAAAATCTGGGAAAAAAGAAACTGGTTTCTTCGAGAAGAATGTTCGGCCGCCAATAAGGCTATTTGTGTTCCTTCTCTTCAGATTCGTCAGAACTTCAGAAGTTAAATGAATGCAGTGAACACAAGACGACTTCAAATCGCATCTAACGAAGTTTTCTTTTTTGACCGTAGACATGTTTGGTTAAGTTTAAACCGCATCCTTCTAATGAATTCACAAAAATTCTCACTACGTTACACGCTCATTCATCTTTACGTATGAAATTAGTAAGTAGATGATGAATTGTATATATTTTGAAGTAAGTCCATTCGGTAAAATTACATAACAAACGAAACGTTTTCATTGAAAGATGATAAATTCACAATATAAATAAAAATAAAATAAAAAGATTACGTTTAACTTCAAATTGATTACAATCAGAATTACGAGACGCAAATTTACTACACACACACACACATATATACATATATAATATACACATGTGAGTACTTATTACAATTTTTATCAAATGTAACAAATTTTCAAGTAAAAATACGCACAAAAGAAAAGATAATGTTCATAATTTATTACACACATTAATAACATTTGACGATGTGAATTAGTTTTAAAGATTACATCACGAATATACTTAGCCGTTTGTATTTAGTGTAAAAAATTGCAGGTTACTGTAATAGTATCTGTTCAGAAGCACCTCAATCTTGAACTAGACGTGCTTAAGATTAGTATTAGTTAAATATACATTTTTCATATATTATTTTTCCTATTGTTATTATAAATATTTTATTGGCTATTATTTATTATTGTTTGTTTTAATTTGTAAATGGCATAACTGCTGAAAAGTTTTCTTATTAATTATTAATTAACGACTGTCACTATTAACTGCATTATTTCATTTTTATGTTGTACATATATATGTATATATTACAATTACAATAGCCTGTATTTCCCATTTTAAATTAAAATTTACAAATATTATTTTCTTACTGCTAAACTAGTATTAATATGTATAACTTTCTTAATGCTAAACCAATACTAATATTGTATAACTTTTCTTAATACTGAACTAATATTATTATGTATAGCTTTCCTTAATGCTAAACTAATATTAATAGGTTTAACTGTATTAGGGAAATTAAGCTCGTGAACGAGCATTGTCCTCTTCCAATTTATTGAACGTTTACATATTTTTCTCTTAGCTGTTTCCAGTCCATCCGATTAAGTGCTCTACGCATTCAGACTGCACATGCGTATTTGACAATATCGTCCCTCCATCTCATTTTTGGTCTTCGTCTCAATCTTTTCCTATTGATTGGTAACCATTCAGTACATTTTTGTATATATATATATATATATAAATAAAGGATAATTTAATCGAATTTAGAGGAATTTTTAATTAAAAGGGAGTAGTCGCAGTTTACAACTTTCGTACGGGTCTGTGCTTCCTTCAGCAAATATAATAAATGTAATAAAGATTATCCGCAAATTGCAAATATTTTATATAGTTTAAAGAATTTAAAGAAATTTCTCATAAAATAGCAATGTAAATATTGACGTTATATAATTTTCGAACCGGTCTTGTATCCATACAGTAAACTACGAACATGATAAATGCAACGAAGAATTGCAAATATTTTATATAGTTTAGAAAAAAAATAAAAATAAACGAAAACATTGTTCGATAAATATGGCTGACAGGCCAGTATAAGGTAAGAAATGAAGGATAATAAAAATTCAATAATTTTTGCATGGAACACGAATTAAAAATAATAAACGGTTTATTTTAAAAAGGTGGAAAATATAAAAATAAAACTTTTCAACGACGAGATTTTAGACTTGCAGTCATATTAAGTCTATGTCGACAGAGTGAGAAATGAGCAAATATGATTTGGAAATTCGCGTTTAATAAAGAACTCCTAACACTACTGAATACGATTTTAAACAGATAGAAAATTCCGCAAAATAGAAAAAATCGAATATAATTCCATTTTATGAAAAATTAAATAAAAACAAGATAGAAAATTTTCACGAATAATAACATTTCGAAATAATTAAAATTACCGATTAAGTGGGCACAGGCTTTCGAAAATGTTTTTTTTAGCGCAGAGTAATTTATTCTACATGAAATTATGAAAAATCAAAGGAACATCAAAAAATAGAATGTTTAGCTGTTAAAGCGTTCGATTCCTAAAATACACACTATTGCTAAATGCTCTTTAAAATCAAAAATAATTCCATCCGTATAGGTTAACAAACATGGATGTACAGAAAATTCGAGCGTTGTCGGAACGGAATGTTTAGGTGTCCACAGTAAAAAACATAAGGCGAACAGAGGGATAGGTTTAAAAATACTATTATCGAAAGAGAATTAAAAAATAAAATAAATTACAATAGTTAATACAAAAGGAAAAATTGGGATTGAACTGGATATGTAACGAAATTAATGGATAATCCAAGATAAAGAGCTGGTATGTTGTAAATAAAAGAAGGGATAGAATTTTTTTTTAGTGAGTAGAATAAAAGTTTAAAAAAAAAAAAAAACAATAATAAACAATGTGAATTTTCACAGAACCACATGAAATGGTGAAAGTCCGAGGAAGGCCTTTGCTCAAAGTATGCGAGTCTAGTTTTTAGTTTCCAGTTTAATATTAAATTATTACAATTTGTTTAATGATTAATAATAATTCAAATATGAGTAACTCATTCAAAGTTGACCATATGGTCGGATGAAACAAATTTCTAATTACAATTTCACGGATTACATTAAAATTATAATTATTCAAAATAAATACGATTTTTCGGGTCGATTTAAAGTCGAGGATATATTCTTTTGAGCAGATAGACGATTTAATTAATTATTATTACTGACATTAAATTCTCTTTTCTATATTACATATATATAACATATAGCGAATTTAATTATTTAACGGTAGAGGCGAATATTAATAGTAATGTATTTCGAGCGTTTAACACTTCTCTTATTTTCCACCGGGAACGGCATTCTCCGTGTGAAAATGTTTTTTATTCGATCACTAAAGGAAAGCTTTATCGTTGATCGAATCGATAAAATACGTTTTCCTACATATTCGTTGAACGAGTTCTGTCTCTGTCTCTCTCTCTTTCGAGTATTGCATTGCATTACATTACAAATAAGGGAAAAAACAACGATAAAGGACCATTCGATTTCTAAATTTAAGTTAAAAATATCTTGCTCCCACATATGGCACATAACGTAAAGATTCAATACTGGAAATTCTTTCGTTTGTCCTTATTTTTCTACATTACACACACATATATACGTAACAAACACACAAGAATCAAACATATATAATCATATGTTTAAAGTATATAAACATTAATTCGTAATGCGTATGTAAAGCAACAATATCGAGTAGTTGACGGCAAATAATTATGAAAAAGACTCTCCCAAAGACATAAAATATTCCGGATCGATCTTAAAATATTAATTCGTATGCTTATTTATGTGTACATAATATGCATATATATATATATATATAATATACATACTCATGTGTGCATTTTCGTATACATTTACATACACATTCTCTTCGGGTTATTAGTAGACGAAGTTAAATCTTATTAACGTGTCTTTTATTTAATTTTATTAAGGGCTATTTTACGTATTTCATAAAAATTAATGCTGACGATAATAACTAGCTTATATGAACATATGTGTACACATACATATATCTTTTTGTGTGTGTATGTTTATGCGTGTGTATTTACGCGTTCATACATACA
Organism: Coronaproctus castanopsis; assembly: GCA_032883995.1. Lineage (NCBI taxonomy): Eukaryota > Metazoa > Arthropoda > Insecta > Hemiptera > Monophlebidae > Coronaproctus > Coronaproctus castanopsis. Next base: position 127,510,561 of record CM065053.1, read on the forward strand.
AGTTCGTATAAATGATAAAACAGATATTACAAGTGTGTAAATTCGAATAATCCCACAATGCAAATATTTTTTATCGTCACACATATATGTCCCACCACGTATATAATTATATATGTACACGCAATATACATATATCTATCATACATGTGACACGTGTGTATGTGTCCAGTGTTCGTGTAAAATTTTACACATCTTTCATTTTTTATTAATTCTTCAAACGGTATGATTTTTTCCTACTGTCTCAATATGACGAAATTTGCTTGCGAACGACTCTACCCGCTTAAAACGAATAAACGAAAAAGTACGTAAAATAACGTAGACGTGTTACACGTACGTTAAATGGATAGTATTCGGTGTATACTCGTAAAACTTTCGAAATGCAGAGAAAAGATGACAAAAATACTAACTTCAGAATTTGTATATGCGATTAATTAGAAAAAAAAAAAAAAAAAGGGGGAGGTGGAAACAGCCCGTATTGTTTTTATGACTTTGAGCAGGTACTTCCGTATTAAAATATTTTTATACGATTCAGCGAGGGTATTCCAATAAATTCGGCGCTGTAGAAAACTACGTTTATATTATCGTATAGGATTCGTGAGAAATACGGGGCGCTCGTATTAGATTTTATATTATTCTGCTTTATGCGTTAAATTCGATCGCAGTTTGCAGCATACGTGGTGGTGTAGTAGTAATAGTAAACAATACTTTCAGTTTACAGTGTGCGTGGTGATAGTAGTAGAATACTTTATTTTTACAGAATGAAAAGGGGAATATCGTTGATTGATGAGGAGAGAACTCGTTCGTATTCTTCGTACGAGGATACTCCGCGTATATATCACTAGTCGGTTAGATAAAGATAGAAGTTAATAATAATTATTAGGAGGCCCCTACGAACGAAGTCGAAAGAACGACTGAGACAAGAATACAGTAAACATTTTATATATATATATATATATATATATATATATATATATATATATACCGCTTTGGAAAAGCTGGAAACTGATATTCTCCAGATCCAGTCGACATTTGGTCGAAAAATCGATTCAAACGACTCCATCGTGTAGTATCGTCTGTATTCTACTACAAATCTTACGCACGTAATAACCAACTTATATGACTTTGATAGTGTTTCACGTAGTAGAGTTAGACTATTCCACGAAGATATTCGAATTTTCCTGCGACGAATAACTAACTAGTAGAAGAAAAAAAATAGTATATATATTTTTTCAAACGGATAGTTTACACATTTTTCCAGACTAATCACTACATCCCGAGGTCTACTAGACGAGTCGCGTCGCGAGGAATTGAAAATCGATCCTCCTATTCCAAATCGGTACTCTCCCACAGTAGAGGAGAAACCCGCGAAATGCACTTTCGAAGGGTTTCAATTAATTCGACCAAATCACTGTCACGCGAAAATCTAAAATAATAATAATAATAAAAATAAAAATAAAAGAAAAAACACTCCGACTTTTGGACTCGTTACGTAAGAATGACGGAAATTTAAGAAATCGCTCATCATTTGTACGACGAAAATTTCTAATTCGAAATGAGCACAAAACAATAGAAATAGAATGTAGATATCTCGTTCTTGTTCGTATAAGTCTGCGCAGAAACGAAGATTTAAATTAAATGCACGAATGAACAAATCCCTATCGAATTATTGTTGATGAAAAGTAAATTAAAAGATGTAAAATATTCGTAAAGTGCGCCCTTAACAGTGCAGAAATATAATGCGGGTTAAGGTTTACACGCATGAAGTAATAAATGCACGTTTTAAATGTACATATGAAGAAGATGAAGAACGAGAAATGTATATCTGTCTCAATTTTCACGCGATAACAATAAAAAAATATAGCAAATTATCTGCGACCGAAAATTATCATTTCCTTATTAGATGAACTTTTAATATATACATTAGCGTACAGTAAAGTAATAGGTAAATAAAAATTTCCTATTTAAGTAACATAATAAACTTAGCATAACGTAAATGTACGATCAAACGATATTTTCACTGTTCTAAGGATTTATCCATGGAATAATTTACTAATTCCCAGAAAAACAAGATATGCAAAAATACTAAATACTCTAAATAGTACCAGTTTTTTATCTATGTTTCAAGGACTACCTATATTATTTATAATCGTAACGTCGGACATAGCGCGACAATCGAAAAATTTAATTCCACGTTCTCTTATGATATCGTTAATAAATGGGAAATGATCGTGCACTGTTTTAATTATAGAGTTTATTTAAGACTAGTGTAAATAGTTTTTAAGTCGCTGGAGTCTCTTTAAATTAGTACGGCTGGAAGAACACCAAAACTGGAGCAGCGTGTAATAACGTAGGCAAAATTACTGTTTTATATATCATAATTTATTTTTTTTTTAATTCCATACCGTTAGTACTAATTTTTTTTTTATTAAAAATGGGAAATAATGTACACATCTTACGCTGAGTTTTATAAATTATATTAATTTTTTATTCAGCGTAAAGTCACCTCACCTTCCCAGTAGCACTATTATAAACTGTGACTGATAGTCGTAATCTCCGATACATCTAAATAAGATATCCATCTTCGCACGCGTAATAAAAATTTAGGGTACAATTTTCCACAATTCCGCGTATGTATAGAAATTTCAGAATATCGTTTATAGTAGATATTTTGAAGTATCGCGGTTTATTTAATATAACCCGGAAACTTTCTTATATGCAAATTGGCTATGTTAATTCTGTTGACCGAACACCAAACTGGGCCAGCATAGAGAAGGCATATAACCGTAAATGAATAACTTAATTTTATACAGATAATTTTAAGTCGATTTGAATTAAATTATCAATCTGCAGATAAAAATGAGATATAAAGAAAATCGAAACAATTAAGCCTTATGCGTCGCGGTTTTACTAGAGTGCTCGACCGTCAACAACCAACCCGCGATTAAAAAGTTTATGAAGTTTTTCGTCATTACATAACTCCTAATACTCCGTACAACATCATATGCACGGGCATCCGCGTTGCATATAAATAGTGCCTTGTAGTATGTACGTAAAAATACACGTACAGTGACTAGTCACGACATTCGACAACGAACAATATAACGATGACAATGATGATGATACGAACATTCGATAATATTTTCTGCTTAAGCCTTTCAGTTTTTTTGGTTTTCAAGAATTTTAGTGCTTGAAATAGTTAATCATAATTAATCGACCGCAAGTTTTTCTGACCCAGTATATTCCGTATACGGTATAAAATGATTCCGTGAAATGAAAAGCGTTATTTGACGTACGAATAGTACTTTTTAGAAGACGCGAGATAAATTTTAATGTATTTTTATATAAATATTTTTAGAATTGAGACATTCTGCGTAAATAAGATACGAAAAATATAACATTTTTAAAAGTTCACGTTTCGAAGCGATATTTCATTACGACGAAAATAGTTTTTTTAGTAGCGCAGTTGGTAGCACTGCTACAAGGCAAACCGCGTGCTACACGAGAGATTCGTTTTAGTTTTAGTTATCAACGGCATCCTATAACGAGAAGGAGCGCGCATTTTGCGTGGAACAATCACGACAGTGCAAATATAGTTTCGAAAAGAATTTAAAGTTACGCGATGTAAACCTGTACCATCTCGCAATTTAATTTTAAGGTGGGTTGAAAACTGTCGAGAGAAGGCTTCTGCAACGATTAAAAAACGTCCTGCACAAGAAAAAACCATTCGTATCCCAACAAACATCGATGGAGCTCGGGCAACGATCATTCAAAGTCCTGCAGTCGTCAACCTGCTTCTTTAAACCTGTCGCGAGAATATGTTCGCCTTATATTGCTTGAAGATTTGAAATTTCATACTTATAAACTAGTAATAACTCGGAAATTAAAAAGCACCGACCACGCAAAACGAAAACTTTTTGCTGGAACGATGCTGAAAAATATCGAAAACGAACAGATCGATTTAAACAATCATTTAAATCGATGAAGCTCATCTTCAGCCATCCGGATTCGTAAACAAGCAAAACTGCGGCTACTGGTCCGAACCTAATCCGAATTCGATCGAACAGATGCCGTCACACAGCGAGCGAGCAACCGTCCGGGCAGGAGAGGCGAAGTGGCTAATAGTGGGGTATTTTTTTACTGTTACTGTCAACCTAACGCGCTATACCGAGTTTTTGCTTCCCTCACTTCATCGTCGTCGTCGTCGTCTGGACAGTACATGGTTTCAACAAGATGGTGCGACGTGTCACTGTTTGGCAGAAACGCTCGCAGTACTGAAAAAAGCATTTGGTAACAGCATATTGTCTCGTCACACGGATTTCGCCTTGACCGCCGCGCTTTTACCGCGTCAGATTTTTTTTGTGGGATACCTACACGTCCACGAGATCTGGAAGACTTGAAAACTCGGATTTCTGAAATCGAAAATTTTGTGAAAAGACTGAATGAATGTATTGTTACAAATAGCGGTGAACGATATTGTGTTCCACAAATAATTGTATTCTAATCTGCCGTTTTCCTATTTTAAAAAACAAAAAAATTCGTGCCTTCAAAGAAGCACTGCGTAAAACACGTTCTGATGAAATTTTTATTAAATTAACAAAAATAAATTGAAGCGACAATTTGCTTAAAACGATAATTTAAAAAATAAAAAAAAAAACTAGAAATACTACCGACAGAAAATTTTGAAAAAAATTCAATATACTATTTCAACTACTTAGTATTCCGCAATATTACGATTATTCGATAAAATATGAGATTCGTTTCAACCGAGAAGAAACTTTCCAAACTAAATATTACTTAAATGTTGTTTTTGTATTTTTTTTTTGGAAGGGAATAAATCACGGATCGAATAATAAAAAAATTATTGAATAAAAAAAAGCACAGCTGAAATTTGAAAACGAATGTTCAAGCGTAATATCTATGGCCGTAGGATGCGCATGATAGTTACTTTAAACTGTAGGAATAACATCGTTAGTGAAGTGCAAAATAAATTACTCCATAAATTTTTTAGTTAACTAGTCAACGTCGTAAAAATATACGCATCAATATGTTATGTGGTTGGTGGGACTAATTAAATTTAATAATCATTATCTCGACTAGTTGTTCTCGTAAATTTGACGTCGTATTAAATAAAATTGACTGGATCAATAAATTTTTTGAAACTATATTTTATATGTATTTTTTTCATTTTACGTTTAAAAATTATTTAGAATTTGTACTATACAAATTAATTTGAATTCTTCATATATATATAATTGTCGTACCGTTCGTTACCGAGAATGTCGTGATTAATCATTATACGTTATTTTTATGTAGAAAATAGGTTAGTATTTTAAGGCGCTAATTATACGAAACACACATGTGTGCGCACATGATGTACAGAGTGAGATGTTACCAGTTACGTGATGATGAAAAACTTTATAAACTTTATACAAATTGATGGACAATCTTGTGTTTAAAAATTCCGGGATTACAGCATATATGTGTGTGTATAAAAAGCATAAATGCGCAATTTAAAATTCTAACTTGCTAGTCTTGAATAGAATATATATATATATATATACATATTAATGATAAATATCGCACGCGGAGGAGTATCATTACTTCCAAATGTTCGTTATATACATAATTCACAAATTCGTTTTATTTCATTCAAGCGACGCAGCAGTAGTTTCATCCAGAAACAGAGCCACGTGCCTTGCGTACACCACCCTAAAATGTAGAAATCGGTAATTTCAAAAGGCTAAAACACTTTCATCTATACGCAGTAGGAGACGGTAATTAAATTTAATTCAAAATAAAAATATAACGTCTAATTCGAGAAATGAGTAAAATTACGATATTCCCAATCGAACGAGATTACAGTCAAGAAATTAAAATTTTTGAAAAAGTATCCCTAGAAAAAATTGAATTAACAACTAAAAATGAGAATTATTCCCTGTTTTAGTAGTTTAGTCAACAGTTTCGAGGGTAACGTGTTACGTAAAAATAACGAATATCCCCTAAGGGAAAATGTAGACGCATTAAGAAAACACGAAATACGCGAATGAGGAAGAATACACTTCGATCATAAAATAGGAAATGAATACCTCCAATTTCGGAAATGATACAGAAAGCCAAGACAATTGGGGCGAAAAGATAATGATAATTACTATTAAAAAAATAATATATATATATATATATATATATATATATATATATATATATATATATATAAATTATTATAATCCGTTACCGTACAAATAAGTTACTAATCATTTAATATTAACCGAGATAGGGATTTAAAATCACGACTTATAGATTACAAGAATATAGAGGAAAACTATTACCCATTGGACGGGAAAATTCGAGATATAATGTAAATTTCTATACTGATGAGTTTTAGTAAAAATTATAATATAACTCGGTAGTCCATCCAATTGGGGTCGATCAATGAGCACTAGCATGCTGCGAAAGTAAAGAAGCCGGAAAAAGCAATGACAAACCACCCTGTGCATTGACTTGCCTAGGACGCTTAGCGGATGCCTTGTCAGTTTAGGCGACATCTCTCACTACTTTTTTTTTGACTTCGCGGTAGTTTACATTTAAAAAGTTAAAAAAAAAAATCAGTTTTGAATTTGAAAAATACATTCTCATTATCGACGAGAAAGAATATATTATATTATATATATATATATTATATATATTCATTGTACCGGAAGCAGAGTACCATAAACAATGGTGATAATAAAATGTGATTAATCTAAAAACAATTCTGTTGTACGACAGAGACTAGTTACAACCGTTGAAAGTCGGAATTAAGAAATTAGTTGATTCCTATCGTTATGGGCATCAGTTTATTATTGACGTTTTAATCGATATTTCGAATTATTATAAGCGTTTACCGTTGTAATTTAAAATTCTCGCGTTATTGAAAGAGCATCTCATCTCTGTACCATCTTCTCGTTTACAATCGTCTTGTAGTATCGTCGTCGAGAAGTGTAGTTGAATGCGTTTCTAAATTATTAGGGGATTTTAAACCGAACAGAAATTAATCGAAGAACTTTCTATATCGGCTTATATATTAATCTACTGTATATTTAGGTCATTGTGTGAAGAGTTAAATTATATATTTCGGCGCGGACGTGATAGTACGAAGTATTTTCGATTGCATTCTCAATAAGTTGCTTTTACACGCAGTTCGGTAAAATTCTATATTTCCATATCGTTATCGTAGTTAAATAAATGTTAACTATTTTGAAGCGAGGTTTCAAGAAGCGATACAACAATCCGGTTGGCGAAAGAATAGCTCTCCTAGTTTTTAATATTTAATAAGTAAAGATATTTAAATTTAAACAAATATAATCTCGGCCGTTATCGTAAATCGATAAAGCTTGTTTACTCGTATCGCCTTTAATATTAGAATAATGTTTGTCGTTTTTTATCTCCTTTGTTCGATTTTTTCCATTTTCAGTTTACTAATTTCCTTAGCCGTGTATTTCCGACGGGAATAATGTAATTCGGCAACAAGCTTTTCGTGTTGATATAAGACAGATAAGTACAATTCCGCATTTAACGAAGATAACAATCATAATAATAATCCGTATAAGGAATAATTAAAATATTAATGCGGTTAACGGCGATATTGATATTCGTAACAATCAAACATCTCGGACTGATTTATTATACGCGATAACCCCCCCTATTTCATCATTATGGAATAATAATTTTTTTTTAACCTAAATAATTTTAACCCTGTTAAAATATCCGATAAAACGATATCGCTGTTTATGTTTTTCACCGTAATGAGATTCAAATCTCTTAAAACCAGCTTCTTCTTCGTCGTCCTATTAACGACGTTAAAATGAATAAAGCGTTCGTTTTTTCGAATTTTAAAAAGTTTCTTAAGGAGCTGAATAAGCGGATAAAGAACTAAAACTAGAAATTACTTTTCGCAGTTATGCGCGTACAAAAAATTAAACGGGGAAAATAATATCGCACGCCTGTCTGAAATTTATTAATAGAATTCGTCGATAATAATTTTTCACGTTACACGGGTTTCGGTATTTATTATTTAACGCCGAGTCACCGACGGGGTATAATCAGTTTCAATTTTAAGTAGGTTGAATCTCAGTATCGTTACAAATCGAATAGGTATTAATCACACGGAGTTGATCACAGTTTTTATTACAGAACTACTCTACGTCGAATCGAACAGTATGATGTAAAAAAAAAAAAAAACAAAAAAAAAAAACAACTATGTGGCATTTTTGAAACAATTGATAAAAAATACTCTCGTGACTATTCTGCTAGCCAAGATATATCTCATTCTGTGAAAATACTTTATTCCGGTAAATATATTGCACCTGTTAAAATCGCCTTCAGGAATAATTGCAACTACACACGCTAAAATGTCTATTTATATCATCCCTAGAGCACAATATTTCGACCAAATCGGTTTTGTCTTTTAATAATCACAATTTAAAGAATTCACCTATAACTTCGTCTTATATTTCTTCTTCGAAATTTAGCCTAAAAAATATTTAATTCCACGTCTACATCTATCTTACACCGATGACATTATTATTTAATCGTTCCGATTCGTATTTTAGTAAAGAAATTTTATTATTATTTCTGTAACGGATGTTACTGAATCATCGAATAAATGTATTTCCACGATATTTTCCTATAGACCATTATAATACCTATATCAACTTTTAAAATACTTTACATCGTACAATGATGAAACTATCATTTATTTTCTTCTGTACAAATTATGAATCCTTCAAACCGCAGTAGCACTTCGTTTATATTTTTCACTAAATCTTTCATAGCGGTCCTGTGTACGCAACACTCTAAACTATCGATGGAACAGATAAATTCATTTTTATTAGTTTTTACGTTTCCGCCTTTCTATGTACGGATTCACTCTGATCGAGTATTCTTTCTAAAATATTATCATTTTTTCTATTCCATATTTTTATTTTCCTTCGTTCGTGTGCATTCTACGGATTTAGATACAAAAACTGTGGCACACCTTAAAACGTCATCTTCAGATGTTATTATACGTGTGGCCTATAATCATATTTCCATTTGCGTCGAAAAATAAAACGCGAATATAACTTTTTCTTCTCTTCTTTTAACTTTATTTAAAAATTTCAACGTCCTATAAATTTGTTTCATTTTCGCGATTAGTCATCGCCACTTTATTCCGACATCGTACGTAGAAAATATAACTCTTAGAAAGTTGCCTCGTAACTATAAAGTTTCCACGCTTAAATCTCGACTAAATTTCTATTCTCGTAGCTAAATGTTATTTCCGGATCTTCGAAATTACTTTTTTTTTTTTAAATATATATAATACCCCGTGCTGTGTATTGCAACAAAGGCCAGACGCACGGAGAAAGGAGGTTTTAGATTAGGTTATATATAGGTTGCACGACTTAAGGAAAAACATATTTTCTCAGAAGAAGGTATGTTTTGAAGGGTTCGTGGAAGAGAACTATGCATGTTAAGGGAGGAACGAATATTTGTATATAAAGGACGGAGAATTAATATATGTAGAATAGTTAGTTGAAATGTTACAAACTCACATGTTGCATCAAATAAAAGTGTGTTTATATGGTATGACCTACGAGAAGGCGAGACAAAACCACTTCGTCTTTCAGGTATAGTAGTCAGTGATGGTTTTGGAACTGTTTTCAGAAGACGAAGTGAATTTGATTTCGTTGGTGGTTCATCTCTGGATCCATTGTTTTTGAATGCCAGATATGAAGAGCGCTCGAATATCACTAGCAGGTGTTATTCGGAACAGGTCTCATGAAGCACGATAATTTTGCTTTTTTGTCGGCTCGCTCGCTAATGCCTAGATTCGCATGGCCTGAAAAATTCATGCCTATGTAGATCATTCCTCCACGATCATTTTTATGAATTCGAGGTGTTGGCGCTGTATACGTTCGACAGCACCTAGAGAGTCAATACGATTCTTTAGATTTACGTTATTAAAATACGTCTACCGCAACAGACACCTTTTTCTGATTAACCGACACTTCTACATCGATCCTTTATTACCTATATCGACATAACCGTTGGAAATTAATACGTCTATCTCTTTTTAATTATTTTTTTAAAGTAATAATATCCTTTGTATATTTCTATCATCTCGTTCGTAACCGTAATATTCATATGTTATTTAATTTTCTACTCTATACTGCGTAAACAACAGCGTATTAAGTTTTAAAAAAATAATACTAATTTCAACGTACATTCTCAAACACGAATCGGCACATATTTATGGAATATTTTATAAACACGTAAGATTGTTTACCGGTTTCAACAGACATATCTTTAAAGCTGCTTGCAGGAAATACTGTTCCATTTATAAAAAATATCTTTCACTATATCTTCAGTTTCGGAATATGTTCGCGTAATAGTAATAATAATTTTACACAGAAAAATGATCATATTCGAGGTAAAACCTAAAAATTTCTCAGAATCGAATAAACATAATTCAGTTTTACTGAATCGTTTTATCGTCTGTTACACACTTCAACATGTCTACTATGCGTGTTATGGTATAAATCATGACATACGTTATATTATTTAATATTTGTACGTTATGACGTTTCTAATTGGATAAATGACTTATCTTGACTAATATTGATACCCTCAACGAGGCCTCCATTATTCGCGATTCCGATATTAATTCTGACATGTCGTCGTCGCAGCGTCTCGATTGGATTATTATATTACCGTTATATTTGCTTATCACGTTCTAAACTAATCGTAGTTAATCCTCCTGTACTGAATTTCCGCAAAAACAAAAAAAAATTAAATAAAAATAAATCAAAAAATATTATCCGAGAAATATACAGATTTATAAGGAGGGTAGTAGATCCGGATAATTCATACTGCAGACATAATGCAAAATTTAAATAAAATGGTCGGTCTAAAGGTAAATGCAAGATAAATTAAACGTCAAAAAAATCAATAATACCTATTAAAACCAAACGACCGAGGAATAAAAGGCAATAATAATTTCTAGATAGGAGACGTTAAACTGTACTTATTATTGCGATAGCATAACCAGCTTAAATTAGTTTATTCAACTTTGAAAGGTTAAGTAGTCAAAAATAAAAACTAGGAGGTCGAAAATTTTCCTAACAATAAATAAGAAACTTTTTGCAACAAAAAATCCGATCCTTTTTTTCTTATTAAAGTTTTCACAGAAATAAAAGAAACCGCGAAAAATGCCATCTTCCTGAATTTAAGCGAGAAACTTTTTCGTTGAGCATTTAGGACCTCACATTCAATAATAATAATGATTATACAATAAATTAACTATAACATAGTATTTCGACGTCTACAACATTTCGAACACGACAAATTTCTCTTTTGACTTTGTTATTTAATAACTAATCATTTTCGACCATTTGCAATTATCGTTGTGATTTAGACTCAATAATACGTTTTTTATCATTAACGGTAACCATTATTCTTACGATTTAAATAAAACAATCAATTTAGGGGGTACAATCATTTGTTATGTTAAAATATGTTTCTAATCAATCCAACTCAATCGGTTCAATTAGTAAATAAAGTATTAGGTTGTTTAAAAAGAAGCCGAAAAAAAAAATGGGGCGAACCACTTCATTACACACTGGATGCAGCGTAGCCAGTTCTCGGTTGAACAGAATCCTGTAAGCGACTATCACTCTTTATGATGTACAAAAAAAACAACATATATAATTCTAATTAATAATAAAAATAAGCGAAAATAAAATATTACGCTAATTAATTATAAACAAAGGTTATATAACTTTTACGCCCACAAAAAAATATTAAAAAATCGAACTGCTCATCTACTGCTTTTTTTCTATCATTCTCCTTAAATTTCGAAATAATGTATATCTCGTAAAATTGTTAAAATATTTACTTATTCATTTTGAAAGCTTCTATTTACTTATTTCGTTAAAATATACCTATATACATATATATATATATCTAAGAATCTTTGAATTAAATTATTAGATTATTTTGTTTTTCGAGGTGAGTTTTTCGATATAAAACTATATCACCACTTTATAATAAAAATATCTAATTTAAAAATTCGTTTCCACATTAAAACTAAGAGGTATTCTAATCGTATAACATAAAATTTACAAAACAAAAAAAAATGCTGCAACATCTTTACAGCAAAACCACTATTTTCTATATTACAGTAGTACACATACGCAAGCGCGCAACATTTTTACTATGAATAATGAAGAATGGACGATAGAACGCAGAAAAACCAGATCCTCGTTCTTTTTCTGGAAGAACGTGACCCAAAAGCAGAATGGGCAATCAAGTAGAAAAGATTAATATATATATATATCCGTTCTGAATAAGTGTATACTTTGATTAAAGAGTAAAAGGGATAGCAGATGTGTAGGTGAAATGAAACTGATAACGGACCATCTCTATTTATTACAATACAGTACCGAAGGGGGCTTTGTCAGCGGGATAATACAGCAGGAGGTCTGCCGAAGGCCGATTCTAAAATGTTGAGTAGAAGAACGGTACACTCTAGGAAAAACAGACTTCACTAAGATTCATGGGAGATGATAGTAGCAGCAGTATAAGTGCAAAGTAGACCAACGCTAATAGAGCGAACAAAACAGACGGAGATACAAATATACACAACGAAATAGAAATTCTGTCTGCTGTCTTCTTTTAATACGTAAAGTTAAATACGTAGTATTTCTTTTTCTTCATATCAAATCGGGGACTCTACATATCGTCCTAAAAGTGCGGTAGTAGTGTACACTTGTTTATAATAGGAATAGAAGCGTCTAGGTCTACGCGGAGCTTGCCGAATTACTAGACGAACGAAACTGAATTTATATATATGTACATATGAGATATATACGAATAACGTTTTCTTGCTGCTAAACATTCTCAAATGCACTTACGAATTCACTTCGATCCATTTTTCAATCTACATTCTAGACTCCAAATTCCGAGTAATATTTACATTGCCTTAATAGAATGATTATAGTTATTAATAATATAGGTACAGGTATAGGTATATATTGCGTTACGACTTATTTATACTACTAACATACTTTTAAAATGCGATACTTTCGGCACTATTGCCACTTTAAAAACATTAAAATCAACAGTTGGCGAAAGTTTCATATCATATAACCGATCTAACAAAAAACGATTCTTATTATAAACATTTCTTTTAAACATGAATCAAAAATGGATAATTGAAAAAGTTCATTCTGGACATCCATTTTATTTTTGAGAAATAAAAGCGACACCATTCCTCCGATCGATTTAAAGTTTTGCAAAATATTCATTTTCAAATCCGTATCTTAGGGGAATATTCCCCACAAAATTGTGCTTTTGAATTTAGTATTAATCTTATATAAATGATTTTATAATTATATAACCTTTATTTCGACATGCTCATTATTATCCTTCTGAAATAACTACAAAGTCGTTTTCGAAATAAACATGATCCAAGCAGTTACTGGCGATAATATAATTATTTCGAAAACTAACTAGAGTTATCATCAATGTTTTGTGTTAATTTTTGAAATATTCGTCATAATAAAAAAAAAAAAATTAAAGTCGTCCACTTCTCATTTGTGTCGTATGTGACAGTTCGCTATCTTCATCTTAATGAGCTCAGAAATCTGTCTATCTTTTCATATACGCGTTAGCAATTTCTTGACTTTTGCTAGTCTGCTCTTATTCGCCGGCAAGATAAGTGCTCTTGGATAAGTAAAGTATAGCTTTACTTCTACTTCGTAGTTTATTTGCAGGAGTTAACGGTAGCAATTTATTGCTCTTATCGACAATTTGAAATTCGACTCTATTCAAGTTAATTTTATTCAATAGATCATTCATTTCTTTCCATCAGAATGATATTAATACCGAGTCATCTGCGTACCGCAAATTGCATATTTTCTCTTTTAGTATCAGTCAAGGCTGCACTATTTCAGACATCAGTCGGCTGTCGCGTGATCTATTCTTCATATAAATTATGTAAGAACCGCGAATCCCTACCGTACATCTTCCTTTGTTTTGAACGGCGCTGAGTACTGGTTTTCAATTAGTACGCTGGCAGAATTCTCGTGTAATATCGATTTCAATAATAGCACCAAGCGCCTCGTCTGCCGTATGTCCTCCATAAAGACAGATAACATCACGAGTATCTGCTGTACATCTTTCTTTGTTTTGAACAACCCTGTAGTACGCTGGCAGAATTCTCATGATATAACGATTTCGATAATAACATCAAACACTTTGGAATTTCGGTCTCATGAAGTATCTTTCACATTTTATCCCAGTGAACTGAGTCGAACAGTTTTTGATAATCTAGAAAACATTTTATCTCCTAACGTAGAATTCCCTCGCGTTAGCTCGCGAGACTCCAGTTTGTATCTTCTCAGGGACGAGAATTTATTATGACCAAAGGATATCTAGCCAACTCTGCGGCATGCAATATAAATATCAGCTTACTCAAATGTTAAGAAAAAGTTTATGGCAAATCATTCCGTATTAGCTTGCCCAAGTTTAGCCGGTCCACCATCGATCTTTGGTTTAATAAAAATCGTTTAGGCGATGTTTCCAATCAACTTTAGAATTATTTTCTTGACTTAACTTATCTTCTCTTAAAGAGACATAACTGGTTCATAAAAAAAAACAACAAAAACAAAGTATCATTTGAAAATGTTCGGGTAATCTGGTAATCTAGAGATGTAAATGCAAGACAACTTTTCAATAATGTGTAAGCTCCTACTAAGAGGAAAATAACGGTTATTAGATATATGCATTAATAATAATAAGAATAATAGTAATAATAATAGCAGTAATAATAAATAATAATAGCAATAATAAGAATAATAATATGCGTTCGGTAAAACGAATGGACTTAAAGAGATAACTAGACACACGAGCGGAATATTTACATTTAATTATCAAAATGATAAAAGTTGTTCGGTAAATAATATAGGCTGTAGAGACTAAAGGAAATATCAACATTTTCTACCATATTTTATTTAGTTACACGCTCCAGTTAACGTCTACGATTTCCTCTATATATTCCGCATTTGTATTTCTGTTTTCAACTTACGGTTAAATTAAAGTTGGTGATCATCCAACCGACATTTAAGATTATTAATGAGAAAATTTTTACGTGCACGCCGTCTAAATCAATTAGAGAACATTTTTTTTTTACTTATTTCGAACAGATTGCTCAGTTAAAAATACAACAGTTTTGTTCATCCTAAACAAACTAAATCGCGTTCGCTCACATTTTGGATTTCGTAATTTTTCATTAAATGTTTCTAATCTATACAGGAAAGTTTACTATTCCCTGTTCTGCTTTGAATTTGGCCATCTAATTTTTCTTTTCCTCTCTCCTCAGTATTTCTTCATAGTGAAACTTTTTCTCGTCCGTCCATTTTTGTCATATTACTACTTTTGGTACTTTTTTAAATCTATCGAATTTTTCAACTCGATTTCTAAATTCTATTCTGTTTTCATTATCTATTTGCCTTTCATTGAGATCCTTTTTCATGTTCAAGAACCATCTTGGACATTTTTTTTTTCAAATGATCAAAATGCTGAACGATTCGTTTCGTTAGTTCATTCCCTGAATATACGCATAAAACGAAAAACTTCTTTCTTTCTACATTCTCGTACAATTCTTTATTGGGACTATTTCCAAACATCTGTTGTTGTTTTTTTGGTAGAAAATTTTTTTCATAATCTTTCTTTCCTTTTTTCCTTATGTTTCAATTTTTCCAACGCCATTTAACTCTAAAATCCAATATTGTAAATGGAGCAAGTATATCTATTTAATCTGTATATAACTGTGTGCGGTGAACTAATGAGCGCAATGCGTACAGTAGTTAAAAGAAAAATGGCTTTTCTGTTAGTGTACTTAGATTATTGAAAGAAGACAGAATGTAAACAAAGTCCTGCCACTAACCAATTAGCTTGTACGTATGTGAAAAGAGAACAACCGATTCTACTCACAAGCTAGAAGTAATTAAGGCTAATTAGTTCCGATGAGCTCATCTGGATTTGACTGTAAGGCATCGACTAGATAGACTGAACTTAAGACGTATTGTTCTTAGATATATGGTTTTCCTTATGAATGACAAGCGAAGTCTAAAAAGATTCTAGATTACAGATTTTACGAAATGTTTTATATCGTCGTTGAAATTTAATAAACATAGTGAACACTCTACAGCATTGGTTAGCTCAATCATAAATAAACAAGATTGAAACTTTCCATAAACAATCAATGTCTATTAGTTGTAAAAACTAATTTTTAATCTTGAGGGAACGTAGAACCGGAACTTGTAACAGTGTGGTCGACGTACTACCGCCTTTGACGTTCGGAAAGTTATTTTTTTAGTAGATTCCGCTGTTTCATAGATATGAATTCACGAACATACCTGTGATTACTGCCCCCTTCATCGTTCTCTCAATGAGATAAGTGTTAATTGGCAAGACACTACAGAATCTCATACACGACTGAAGTTGGTGGTATCGAGAGAAGTAGTAAGAACTTGTTCCGTTGTTTATTTACAATAGAATAATTTTTTGAATACACACTAAAGACGCCCATATAGAAAGGTTGAATTAGATTTTTATATAGTATGCGCCGCTCCTTAAAAGCCGACTATAAATATTGGATCGAATTCTAACTAGTTTATTATGAAACCAATCAAATTTTCCAATAATCATATGAGGAAGAAATTATGCCGATGACTTCTGTCTAGATTTTCAACACTTTCCAGCAAATTTAAATAATTCTTAAATATCTAGAGGGAGTTGGTGATTTCGACCTGAAGTTCCTTATTCTCAAGTGCAGTTGTATTTGGTGAGCGTCTTCTCTAGTATCCGAATACTCAATTAGTCGTACGCCAAACTTAAAATAATTATAAATAGTAATATTAGCCAACTTTTTTCGTTTAGTTAGATACGCGGTCGCTGTAGCGACATTTACGTGAAATATAATTATTTATTCTCGCCGAAATTAAAATAAATTTATTACGAACGGTATGTAATAAAAGGAATTTAAACATAATGTTTCGTTAAATTTGAAAATAAAATGATTATGCGGAATCATCACCATAGTCATATTACTCGCACGTAACCACAAAATCATTACAACACGCATAGTTTTCGAACCTCCTGTACTAACACGTCAGATATTAGCATGCACAATCGTCGACCTATTTGTTGTTTCTGCCGAATTGTTGGCTGATCCTCCCGTGTCTATGTCAAATTATTCTCCTACGTACGGCCGATAGTTTCTAAATAAAACTCGCTGATTAATAATAATAAATATCTTCCATCAAAACCGTTGTTCATTGGAAGGACGTGGTGCTACGTTTACAATTCATTCTTCCCGGTTACCTGATAGAAGGAATGCACACTGTATACTGTTAATGTGTTCACTCTATCCGTCCATCGTATTAAGCATCTTCCTATAGGTAAAATTTCTTACACGTATTATAGATATATTTATAGCCCTTTAGTAATTAATACATAATCATTTCGTAGAGCTGAAATTACTAGTGTTTTTAATAGATGTTCTGCGATTTTTAAAAATTACTTAATTGTTTTTTAAATCACGTACGAGAACAAATTCACAAAAATATGACAAACACATACAACCCGCTAATCTTGTTTTTCTGCATTCAGAAATATATAAAATATACAAATATCCCAACTAAAAAAAGAACAATTACCGAATATCACGAGCCAAGCATAGATATGATATACGCTCACCGTAATACAGAAAATAAAATACAATTGTAACTTTCAAGCCGATCGTGAAACGTAGTAAAAATAACATATATATCAATGAAATAATATTTATTACGATTTCATTCGGAATCTTATTTATTACACACACATATAAAAAAATCAATAGCTATAAGCATCAAAAATTAGAAAATATAACAGAAAATATACGCGAATATAATTAATAATCATTATCACGGTCGTATTCTACGTTCCTAAACATCTTGACTAGCCTAAGATAAGTTCTTTTCGCGTAAAAAATAGACTAATATTTAAGGCACTGACGTAAGTGCGCGCGTCTATGATGTTATACAGAGTGGGGTGCCACTGCCGTAAAAGTTAAATGATGATTTACTTTTACACCGGCACTGGGTCCTACATTCCACTGTTCGATTTCAAGAGTTGACTGCTCATGATATTGCGGCGTAAGAACTCATTTATATATATATATATATATATATATATATATATATATATATATATATATATATGGATGTGCGTGTGTGTGTACATGGTAAATATTTGAAACTTCAAAAGATATATAAGAAAGAAAAATATTGAACAATACATGTATATGTGCATAATAATAATAATATGTATAGGTAACTAACCATGTAAATTTTTTATAACAGCTAATGATTATCAACTGGATGTTTTCTCAAACCGATAAACTAATATTCAAAAATACGCCAGTACTTGATTGACATCATATCGAACATTGGTATTTATTATATCAGGCTATTAAGATTTCAAAATTTTATCGAACATTGGTATTTATTATATCAGGCTATTAAGATTTCAAAATTTAAAAAACGTCAGTCTCCATTAAAAACTTCAAATGTCCATTAACCTTAAAAATGTATTTTTAAATAAAAAGCTAGAAGTTTTTAATATTTTATTTTATTATTTAGTTCTAAATCTAAAATGGTCAAAATTTTAAATTTTTCGCCGTTCAACGAGCAGAAGGAAGACTTAAAATATTCAAAAGTTTAGTATTTAAATATAAATACAAAAACTAAAATGGAACCCTTCAGGCTTCTTACGTCAATGGTTGAAATCAGTTTTTTCCTAAAATTAAATGCACACGTATAACACATATACATGTTTATATAACATATATAGGATTATTACTAAAGGAACTCATTAAAGTAGGGAGCAATAAGTAAAGAAACACCTCTGCTAAACTAACAAAAATTGGTATCAAAATGCTTCCAGAAACGATATTTCCAGTTGTCAAGTACTAGCCCGTATCATTTTAAACTTGATAATTTTACACATAGTAAAATATCGATTTTACGACTTCCATAGAAGCTTCGTATTCTCTGACATTCTTTGAACCTAATAATCGAACTACAAGTTTTGCGAAAGGCCTTCGCAGATATTATTCAATTTAATGAATTAAAAAAAGGTTTTACGAAATAGGAAATTAGATTTATTATACAATAATAATAATAATAAAAACGTTTTTTAATATATAACCGAATTAGGCAACTATACAACACATCGACCTAGTATGGAAGCAATAATAAAAAAAAAAAAACAAGAGAGACAGATAAAACAAGGAGACATGCATGTGACGTAAGCCAAGCAAACTCACGTAACTAGAGTTATCTTACTAACAAAAAGAACAACTGCCAACTATCAAATGAAAGCAATACACGACTATTTTAAAAACGTCTTAAGCATATCGGAGTCGTAAATTCGCAACACAAGTATAAAAATAAAATAGTTCATGAATACAATAGCAGACAATATTTCTTATATATACATAACATCCATATAAGCAACTTACGGAAGATTTTAACCATTCAAATAAATGACGAAACCATTAATGATAAAACTTTTAAGTCAACGTATAATAATTCCCAAAAAATTTATTATAAAACTTATATATATATATATATATATATATATATATGTGTGTGTGTGTATCGTCGGCTATCTAGGAAACGGTTCTAACGTTTTGGTGGATGAAATTTTGTACATACCTGTAATTTATTAAATAAAAATGCCTGTTTCCACCGTTACCATCAAAACTGAACGGCTATAGTACAGTTAACATTATTTTATAGGTGCTTATTATTTTCTGCAATTACTCGGACAAGCTAATTAAATTTGTAAACACTTTTATATAAATAAAAAGAAAGAAAAAACGTAATTTTCGAATGGAGGAATTATATATATAATTATACAATTAGCGGAATTCTGTGTCTAATCCTGAAATCGAAGCTATTCGATATTTAGAAAAACCACTTACACACCCTATCTCCCTGCAAATAAAAGGAAAACCATTTGTGTACCTCATCTATAGTTCTACATGCTCTCTCCCTCCCCTTTCTCTCATATATATATATATATATATATATATATATATATATATATATATATATATAGACAGCATTGTTCGTTGCCAAACATCGTGACCAGCCCATTGTACGTTATTTTTGCGTAGAAAATTTTGAAGCAATAATTACATACTACGTGGGTGAACTGAAGCTATAGCAAATGAGATGGCACGGTCATTTCGATAATTATTAGTTAAACGACGGTGAAAAACTTTTACCCCGCGAGCTGCGACGAAACGTTTGACCACCGACAGTTTCAAAATCCAGTGCTTTAGCGATTATGCTACCGCTGCATTTAATTTTTTTAAATTGAATTTTATAATGTTTCGATCGGGTTTTTTCTTTCTTTTAAATAATTATTTCCATATATTATGAAATATTTCAGGAAAACCTGGATACCTTAAACCGAAACGATACCCGAGATACAAAATTTTAATTATATTTACCGACTCTTGATCTAAAAGCCGAAAGATACATAGTGCAAAATAAAAGTAGAGCCACCACACAAGAGCAGCACAATATCATAATGCAAACGCTGCCAATAGTGGAATCAAACTGAAAAGAACTGTGGTAGACTAGTAAAGTGTTTTAAATGCGCTGGGGACCACGATTCCAAGTCTTTTCAGGGGAAAAACCCGAAAAAGTTCAAGTGGGTGAACTGTAAAAAATATGATAAAAGGTTGTGAAGTATATCGCGAGATGGAAAAAAATCAGAGCCCCAAAATAACTGCAGTGCAACGTCTGCAGGAAATAACAGCGCCTTCTAAACTGGTTGAAAGAGATACTACACACGCAAAAGTTGTAATGGCACATGTCAAACAGAAAAATCAAGACATTTTTGTTAGATTAAGCTACAGTTTGTAATTTAAAATACATAGAGGACAACCTCTTGTATTTTCTAAACATAACCATGCCGGTCTTCTGTCATATATGGAGTTGTCTATGCTAAGAAAATTTAAAACTGGTAGGTAAAATTTTTAGCAACCTTTTGTTCTGTTTTTAATGTTTTAATTCAACCGTGAATCCGCATTTTTTTTCTCATGGTCATTGCCTCCATCCATTTTGTAATACCGTTGCATGCAACATTAATAATAACATTGGCTACAATTGTTTTTCTTATAATTTGTATATATATAATATGTACCTATATGTATATATTTTTTTACTTTTTATAATTAAATACACTTTCCTTATTGAATAGTTAACATGTTCGTAATTGACTTTTTATCAGCATTTTTAAGAATATCTTTGTTTAGCTTACTTTGTTTGCAGTTGCACTCCTTGAGTTATTTCATTCAGTCTTGTCTTCCATCCTTGTTTTATAATAAATTTAATTTTGATTATATAATTTTTTTTTCTTCTGTGTGATATTTAGACGTAACCTTTTATTTATTTTTCTTTGTCTTTATCTTTATCTGAGTAATATTACTTTTTTTTATCATTATCTTAAATTGTATGTGCATGTATATATGTGCACGTGTATATATATATATTTTGTTTGTACAACATTCATTTTTATATTTACACATATACTACACAAAACTCATTTTACACACATTCTTGATGGTCTAGGGGACTATGTTTCTCATCCCTTATTCCATCCTATTTTTAAGTTACACATTGCAGGAAACTACCACACACTCCTATTTATATTTTGTATTATACTGGATGTTTTTTTGTTTCAGCTACTCAACACTTACACACAGTTATCTATTAAGAACACTAGTTTCCTGCACCCTTATAAACACAATTTATTTAATACATTTGCTCCACCGTACAAGTGCGGATTGGGGAACCAAAAAAAAAAAAAAAAAAAAAAAAAGCTACAGTTTGTAAAAGTTGATGCTTATTTAACTTAGTAGGTTAAGACTATATCTTTATTTATTAAAAAAAAAATGCAATGTAAAAGTAAAAAATTATACCATTCGAACGATTCATGAGATCAAGTTGGAATTTACGATGTATATAGTATTAATAAAAAGACGACAGCAAAAAAATTCAAATTGACAAAAATGTTACAGGGGTGGGTGTACTCGGAGTCGTGGTTGAAAATTTAAAAATTCGTAATTTTTATATGGGCCATTTTCAATTGCTTCATACAAATTACGTGCATGTACAAAATTTCATCCAAATCGTTAGAGTCGTCTTCGAAATGTCCGAGTATATATATATATATAAGAATTGCTCGTTTAATTATATTATATATATATATATATATATATATATATATATATATATATATATATATATATAATATTGAATTATATTCTTCAGTATATGTTGCCTTTATACATTATATTTGTTTTGTCTAGTGCGTACATCATAAGATAATACCGTTCATCTTAGGTTACACGGAATTTTTTATGTTATCTTACACTCCCGATATTTTTATTATGAATTATTTCGTCTTTTTTAAAAATATAACATAAAAAATTTATATGTTAGTTTTATTTATAGGCATTCGGTATAATTAAATAAATAATATAAGACGTTTTTATTTAAAAAATCGAAATTTATTTTTTGGTATTTTTCTTTAGTACACTACGTATATAACAGTAGCTTTTAGATTGTCGCGTACTAGGTAAGTTTGAACGAATCATTCATAATTATATTATTATTAATACGCATTTTCATATTTTAGCATTTATCATCATTCGGTTAAATACTCCTCCAAATCGAAGAGTAACGCCCCTTCCAAACCAGAAATTTTAAAATCCAATTTTTAAAACCGAAACGCGTTTATTATATATAATAATAAGCTCGTTAGTAATAATTTTAAACATAAAACTAAATTCCGCCGATGAGCTTAACGAAATAATAAACAGAGATTGCACTGGCAAACAACGAATTACAATATCCAGCATAATATAAAAATAAAACTAGTTTTTTTTTTTTTTTTTTTTCATACTTCGGGAAGAGATTGCGGTTTTAAAAACTTTATCTACAATTATCAACTTTGGAAACATTATATATATATATATATATATATATATATATATATATATATATATATATATATATATATATATATATATATATTGTATATGTATATACTCCCTATAAGAGAGCTCGTTTTCCCAGAACTATAGTTGAAGAAGAAAATAATCTCTGAAAGGTAATACAATGAGGAGGGATTGTATTTCGTCCGAGTTTTCTCGAACGTTACCCTAAACATTAACAACAACAAGCAAGACAAAGATAACGATAGTGATGATGACGCTTGGACGGTTTCGAACTTTTCATACGACTGAATTAGTAAGAGAAAACGTGGAACTTTCTTAGGCGGACTGTAGCGTTTTAATGTAATAACGGTGTTCAGCATAAAGAAACATCCGAACGGGTTATAATTCTTCATTACGTATTGAACGAACATACATGAACGGTGGTGCGAATAATTCGAGATATTTAAAAAGAAAATAAATATGTAAGTAATTATACTTCGTTTATATTTATTAATGTTTAATTCTTTCAGTCGTCGCACTTTTCCAACTTTTTGCACGAAAGTATACATTTTATTTTATGAAATAATTATAGAAAAAAACTAGGTGAATATATAAAGTACTTTTTATATAACTCTGATAATTTTTAACGCGTTATATAAATATTTTTAGAATTGAAACATTTAATGTCAAGCAAATTCCTTTCATTATGAATGTACATTAAAAGTTCGTGTACCATATAAAGGACATTGCGACTGAAAGGGTTTTCCTTCAGGACACATCATTTTCTCACACAACATAAACGGTAAAAAAATTCTTTCTTATTATTATACCGCTACTAATAATGAGAACGATAACAATAATATAGGAACATAATAATGTACGTTATAAACCGAACACTGATGCTAAAATATGGCATTAAAAATGTTAATCAGTAAATTATCAGCTGATGTTGATAAATATAGATCAATTTTGACGAAACTTTTGATTAACAGCGAATTATATAAAGGAAAACTTTACTCTCGACATTTTAACTTTTCATTTTGTAAATCTCAGTATTCTACATTCCAGTTTATTTATATATATATATATATAAAATCATCTTTCGTGACTCGCGACTGACAATCAGTGATGTTTATGACGCACATGAGATACAAGCCCGATACGATGTGTCGTTCGGAAATCACATTGTTGACATCGGATGTCATCATTACAGATTTGTAAACGCGTTTATTTTTTGTGCGGACAGTTGCTTCCACGCATTCGGTCACCAGTTTTATCCACGCCTTCCGATCTTGAGCTACATTTTCCCATTGGTCTATTTTCGGCTTGATGCCGATCTTTTTAAGATCTGCAGCTACCACGTCCTTATATCGTAACCGTGGTCTCCCGAGCGGCCTGCATCCATCTTGTAGAACTCCGTATATCATTCTTTTCGGTGTGCGTTCTGGATTCATGCAAAATACATGTCCCGTCCATTTCAAACGTTTTTTAACGAGTAGTTGCTCTATTGAAAGAGTTGACGCTCTTAACAACACTTCTACGTTCTATACACGATCCATCCATTTTATCCGAAGAATTCTTCAAAGGACCGTTGATGACAATGGTCTAGTCTCCTAATCTGCTTCATCATTATAGGTCATATTTCTCCGCCGTTTAATAACACCGTAAGAACCATTGAACCATACACCGACACCTTAGTCTGAACGGTTAGATCTCTATTATTGAATACTCTTTTGGTTAGTTTTCAATACGCGTCATTTGCCTTTTTCAATCTAGATATTGAACCATACACCGAAACCTTAGTCTGAACGGTTAGATGTCTATTATTGAATACTCTTTTGGATAGTTTTCAATACGCGTCATTTGCCTTTTTCAATCTAGATGAAATCTTATCATCGAGAGTTACATCCTTCTTTACAACGTTCCCTAAGTAGTTAAATGAATTTACTGCCTGAATGTTAATCCCATTTGGATATTCATTCCATTACTGTTAAGTTGAAGAATTTCTGTTTTATTTAAATTTATGGTAAGACCAAAATCTTTATATACAGTTTCCAGACATTTCAGGGCATCTTGCAGGTCATTTGCATTTTTACTAATACGCAATCATCTGCATATTGCAAGCTAATAACTGAGTTTTTTTCGTTCTATATTTCGTCAGATTATATAACCCTCCGTCGTATCGGAACTTTATTTGTATACCAATCAGTTTCACACGCGGATTGAAAATCCCATGCACCATACTCATGTAGAAATTGAACAATGTAGGCGCAAGTACACATCCTTGTTTTACTCCAGTGCTCATATCAATTAACTGCGTCAATCCCGCGTCACATATTATAGCGCCCTTAGTTTGGTCATGCAGTTGCTTCATTAAAAACGTAGAATCTTCTGTGGACATCCAACAGCTTTAAGGCTCATCCATAAGCCTTCTCGATTAATAGAGTCGAAAGCTTTTTTTACATCGACAAAAGCCAAACACAAGTTACATTACTGTTCTCTGCATGTTTCAACCAGCTGACGCACCGTAAAAATCATATCTATCACGATGCGTTCGTGTCGGAAACCGCACTGATCTTCAGGTAGGTATGTATTTACCAACGTTTTTAGTCTTTCTTGTAAAATTTTAGCGAAAATCTTACCCACAATACACAATAGTGCTATACCTCTGTAATTTGTACACTCTGCCTTATCCCTTTTATTTTTGTAGATTAGTATTATGGGTAGCTGCTTCTTTGAAATTTGGGCACTCTTTCCTCAATTCATATTTTATTGAATAACGTATGTAATCAAGTAACCATATCCTTTCCATCTAATTTGTAAATACCTGCTGGAATACTATCAAGACCTGCAGCTTTATTGTTTTTTAATTAATTAATTGCCTTACGCACCTCATCATGAGTTGGTGGCTCATCGAGCTCCCAGATCTATTCTGTTTCCGGCAAGTCTTGAAATTCTTTTGGGTTAACTTCAGATACATTGTTCAATAGTTGTTGATAATATTCTGCCCATCTTGTTTTACTATTATGCAGCAATACTCCTGCCGAATCTGTAATGGGTGCTTTAAGTTGGTACCTCGCCACATATACAGCTTTTATTGAATTATATAAAATCCGCGCGAGTCATCTGCATCAGCTATCGATTGTATTTCCATCGACTTCCGTTTCCACCACTCATTTTTTTAGTCCTCTGGTGACTAGCTGAGACTCTGATTTGCTTTTTTATTAGCATCCTGTTTTAATTTATTTGTTTTGTCTTCCATCCACATGACGTACTATATATATATACATATATATAATATATATACATATATATAATATATATACATATATATAATATATATACATATATATAATATATATACATATATATAATATATATACATATATATTATATACATATATATTATATATATACATATATATTATATATACATATATATTATATATATACATATATATTATATATATATACACTGGTACGGGAGGCATCGCAGTATTCAAATCACAATCAATACCATTAAGGAAAATAAAACTCAACCGAGAATCTAAAAAAAAATACCGTTTATATGTAGAAACCACTTAATTAAATCTGTTGCTTAACCGCGATGACGTAACTGAAAGATTTGAAAAAATTAAAATAGCACAAGGAATAAAAAATCTATCGTCAAATATCTTAAATTCCTCTTCTCTGCTCATCACATTTCAAATACCTTATCTTCATAGATTTCCCAGTTTGCTAATATCACTATATAGCTTTTACACAGATAATGCAATCATACAACACATCCTTCTCCTCCATGATCTTCATTACATGATCTCAAATCTCTATATTGTTCATACCCAGTCAGATTGATCTCATCAGTAATAAAACTATCGACTGAACTGCTAGGGAACCTGTTTTGCTCCCGTCCATATACTCATGTCTTTTTTACCAGTGCCAAGAAATCCTGTCTGGGATCCTTATAATCAAATATCAACAAAACCAATTTTTCTTATTATACCTGATCAAACAGCACGTAATATCTTGTTACTCCCTTATGGCACCTTGAGCCGAGCACGGCGACTCCCTTTCCTTACAGCAACTACTGACTGATTCTATCCACAATGTGTTTCAATTCCTCTATTCCCTTAACCTCCTGAGTTTGATTTATATCATTCATTCACCGGACTCCATGACCCGCTTAATTAGTTGACGCCTATACAGTGTAATACAGCAATAATAATGCAAAAGTATTCTAACAGATATTGGAAGACAATAAGTGGCAATGTTAATAATTAATTTCCATACAAATTAATGGAATGCTTCCCAATGGTCGTCATTCCTTGTTTTTGATACAATATTCGTTAGTCTATTATATTCGATCGTTTCAGTCGCCTGAACCGGATACAGTTCTTGATAAGCCCGTATGCCAACTGGTTACAGTGATTTTGTACTCTTTCTGTATATCGTGCTCTGATTGGTTCGATTTCTTCCTTAACCGTCAATACTTTCAGATCTTCATGTATTTCGTCATTGCGCACGTACCATGGTGCGCCGACTATCGATCGTAGTATTTTTGATTGGACTCTTTGGTTGATTGCTATATGAGATTTTCTTGCGATTCATCAGAGTGGGATTCCATAGGACCATATAGGCTTTAACATTGCCTTATAAAGT
Organism: Coronaproctus castanopsis; assembly: GCA_032883995.1. Classification (NCBI taxonomy): domain Eukaryota; kingdom Metazoa; phylum Arthropoda; class Insecta; order Hemiptera; family Monophlebidae; genus Coronaproctus; species Coronaproctus castanopsis. Next base: position 127,538,300 of record CM065053.1, read on the forward strand.
AGCACCTTGTTTTCCAAGGATAGTGGTAAATATTTACCAAGTAACCAATACATTTTTCGAAATTTAATATTAATTTGTTTTCTAATGCTGGAAAATATTGAGGAAATGTATATAAAAAATACTTTAAAAGAAAGACAAATTTAAACCATTTAAGAATAAAATGCAACAAAAAAATAGTTAAATTTAAATAAGCATTGGATAAAGTAGATACTGGAAAATATTATTAGATTAGGATATGAAAAAGTATACATGAGAGTGTGTATGTAAATTTTATAAATTAGATATTCATTATATATTTGTGTAATGATATTGTATATATTGTAAAAACAATGGTAAGCTTAATATAAAATATGCAAAGAATGAGACGATAATTACGGTTAATTCGTGTATTATTTGTATTATATAACAAATATACACTTTGAAAAGAAAAAAACACAATAATAGTACTAGTATCATTATTATTGATTTTTATCTGTTTATTTTTTTCACATATTTATAAATAATACACGACCTTCTGAAAATTTGTTATCACTACCGTTACACATTACCCTATCGTTTATTCCTGTAATCAGGTATTTGAGGAGATAATCCACTCTTGTATTACATTATAAATCGAATAAATATAAACGTTTAAAAAAATAAAAACGAAAATTAAAATAAAATACAAGATAAAAATAAAATGATTATAAGCCTCGTTTATCATAATTTTATTAATAATTTATAGTTTTTATATATATATATATATATATATATATATATATATATATAATATTCCGCGCAATTATTCAACAAACTACATGCAGCTGTTCAGTAAAAGATTGAATTGCAGATTAAACATCCCACCCAATGTTATTAATTTTTCACCTATATAAGGTACGTGTTAGTCGGCACTGTTATTCCGACAAACACCGTGCATGATAAATATATAGACCTGTTCACTAATGGCTCGTTAAAGAAACCTGAAATTAATGTTGTTTTTTAGAATTAAAACCCAAACATCTTCGACCAGCGGAGCAAATAATCGGGCGTGTGTAACTGATAAATTGACGTACAATCAGCGGCGAAGAATTCAATAAAAATTAAAAAGAAAAAAAAGTCGAAACTAATGCTTACGTAAATCTTATTTTCGAATTTGTGTCTTATACTCGAATCTCAAAGAGCATATATATATATATATATATATATATATATATATATATATATATATATATATATATTACAGCATGATTTTATAAATTTCAATGTATAAACAATAAAAATATATTACGCGCTATTACGGGTAAAAAAATGTTTTACCCGGATTAAAAATAAAGAAATATAATTTATTTTTGAAAACCGATTTTAAAAAAGAAGACTACTCTAAATTAAAAAGTAAACAAAGAAAAATTATTTTTAGAACAACGTGGAATGTAGTGATTTTTAAAAAAATAAATAAATAACAAAAAAGTAGTTAAAATCAGCAAGAAAATTACTAGAAAAAAATTAAAATAATAAAGAACTAAGAATTAATTTTAAGAAATATATTATAAATTTAATCAATTTTCATATTAGAAAGTTTTTATTTTCCCGACTATTTAGCGTAATTATGTGTAAATTTTATATTATAAACGAAACAAAATCGTAACACAGTTTAATCACTGTAAAACTTTGCTATAAAAAACTTTTATAATGATTAAGCTGTGTTATAAGTTTGTTTCGTTTACAATACTCTCCAATATATCCAATATTTAAATTTCATATTGCTGATTTGATGATTTTACTATACATTCGCTATCAGATTATTTTAGATAATCACATCTGTTTTTTCACTTTGCTATTTATTATAATATTTTACGTCTAAATTAAGTATTTTCGTATATTTTGTTTATTTTTCGTTTTTCCTTTTATATTAATTATTAATATGTTTTTATATTCTAATTTTTTATGTCCGCTTGATAACGGCTTAGTAACCGAAAAAAGCTTTGTTGTCTTATTATACATTTATATATTAAAATTTAGCGATTTTAACTACTATTTTTTGTTGTTTATTAAACAAAAATTAATTATACCGACGACGGTAGAATTAAAATAATTAATTAATTAAAGTAACCGTTGGAACATTTTTTTTTTAAATAGTCGCTAAACTTTCGAATTTCTTTTAATACCTACTTGTCATCGACGCAATAAAATTACGTAAGTCGTTCGTGTTAGAAATCGATTATTTTAATATTAACTAGGTTTTTTCTTTTACTAAAAACGAGTTCGTTTCGTTCTTCGGCTATATTTAATAAATAAATAAATAAACATAATGGCGCCGTATTTATTCGAATCACTGGCAAATTGAAAATTTTACGTCGATACGAATAAATAAAATAAATAAAATAAAATAAATAATTCTACGATTAACGGACGATTCATACATTTTTTTATTTTTCAAATTCAGAGAAAATCCGAATTATTTCTCATTATTCGCGGATTATATAATTCGGTATGCGTGTATGTATTTTATTATATATAAGCGTGTATATAAAAATATATTCATCTTCATGACGCCATTATCGGTTACCGATCGACGACTATCAGCTTTCCAATTGTTTTTCTGTCTAATACGTTTTTAACTAGGACCGCGTCAAATTCTGTCCTTGCGATCTTGCCGAATATAAGAAGATGTAGTGCACTATATTGTTCTGTATGACGTATTATGGGCTCGAAATATTTTAATTTTACGCGATTAAATTTTTTTAAATTCACTTTATTTAATAGTCGCAGTTTCCTATTTTGTCCGTCCATTTTTATTTTAAAGTATTCTACGATATTTGATAACGTCTTCCTTAATGTCCAGCTTTCACATCACATAGTAATAACGAAAGTACGAACATTCTATTGATATTAATTTTATATATTTAATTTAAAAATGTATTACGAAAATAAAACTTTTTTTTCATAATATACAATTAATTTAAAGTATAGGCGTTCGTAAAACATTATAGTAACTAAAACCCCAAAAATTAAATCATTTGTTATAATGAAAATTAGATATTTCGCGGTTTCTGAGTGAATAGTATATATGTATATTAGTGAACGAGTATTATGATGTAAATACAGATAGTTGAAGAACATATTCGTTTGATAGAGGTTAACTATATCTTTAATTTAACATTATATATATATATATATATGTACTTATTAGTCACCGAGTATTATGAAACAAATACAGATACTTCAGATGCGTATTTGTATTGACTATTATTTTCATTTTACGTTTATACCGTCTGGTCGTTTCCGAGTCGTTTAGAACTAACTCGCTTTCGTCAAATCGATTATCCGGACTATTCATATAAAACTTATTTACTTAAAATAAAAACAGTTTTCCTTCTACAGCAACATCCTTTTCCCAATACCCCCGGTCTCGTCCCATCCTTCATCCTTCGATACCTCTCTCCTGGAACTGTCCTACTTGTCAAAGTCCGTCTACATTCCTCCTTTGTAGATTTAATAAAGGATTTCAACCATTACGACATCCTATACACGGACGGTGGCAAACGAGACAACTACTGCGGTTGCGCAGTTGTTTATCCAAACAATGTTATTCGATATCCGCTCCCACAAGACTTCAGCGTCCTTTCTACAGAGCTGTACGCAATTTCAATTGCTGTCGATGTGATTATTGGATAACTAAAAAACAACAATGCTGTCATCTGCACCGATCCCTCGAGCTCCATTAGAAGTCTTCAAAACAGATCACACAACCAACATCCTTTGGTAAAATCCATCTTAGCCAACGCATCATAGTTTACCGGAAAAATTATTGGATTTCAGGACATAACGACCTGGGATCTAACGACAGTGCAGATGATGCAGCCGCAAAAGAAACGTGTCTAATATCGCCTATTCCAGAGCTATACCAATTCCAATGAAGGATTTCCTTCACATCATACGATCTAAATTATCCGACAGAGCAAAAGATTTTCGAATCACCAGCAATACAACATCAACTGGATAAAGTCAACCACACGTTAGAACTCAAACAGGAGATGTGCCGTGTACGCTCAGGCCACACGCTGCTTATCCGCAAGCACTTATTTACTAATAGTGACCAACCGAAATGTACTGCATGCAATATTCCTTTAACTATTCCTCACTTGCTTATTACCTGTTCGATTTGTTTCAGCTTCTAAATGGCTCTGATTCTTCATCATTGTCGTCAATTTCATCATTATCGGACTGTTGAACATTAGACACAATACTTTCATCGGTCAAATTCAAAACCTTCATCCTGTTTATCACACGTTAACCAATCTGTTAAGCCGACTGACTGTTAAATAATGATTCAACAGTTCGACAGACGAACATTTCTGGCGACGCGACCTAAAGGTCATTAACGTAGTTGCCACTAGAGTGACGGTTAAAAGAAGTTTTAGTGTACTATTATACACGCTGTGGCACTTGGTCGTAAACAATTTATTAATATTTACTTAAAGAAGCTTGATAAAGGAAATGATAAAATACATATAATATTTGCTTGTCTGGAATACGTCGTTTATCTGGTAATTTATCAATGTTTAGGTTGATGAGACTTTAGTTGACAGCAGTTTAAACGAAATAAACATCACTTCATCGTTTGTTCCCATCTGAACAATTATTCAAATAACAGCGAAAAAACCAATTACGACTTAATATCTCAATTAACGAGTCGATAAATTTGAATAATTAATAATAATAAAACGTTCCGGATGACATTTTTAAAAAATTAGAAGAAAACACTCTGGATTGTATAAATAGAATGACAAAAATCGTTGAGTACATTTCGAAATAAATTACGCGAGCTAATTCGTCCATCCTATCGTGTAGATATAATTTTTATGAAAGTTAACAAATAAGCTACTATAAACGGTTATAAATCACATTTCAAAAATTTTCAGTCATTTTAAGCCATCGTTTCGTGAATTATGTACTTAAACGCAACTCTCTGAGCAAAACGGACATTCTTAAATTACGTGTTATGCCCTTGTGTCGAATGACTGATGTTCCCCATTCGCGGCTAACAATTGTCGATTGTTTTCAGTTTCCAATCGTACCTTCTTCAATTTATATTTATTATTTTTATACGTATTTCGTTCAAATTTGTATTGTTGTTTTTTTATTTTAATCGCTTCTCGTCGGTATAAATTCGAAAATAACTTCGACGATATTTTCTTCTTCTTTATACGCCGTCTCGTCACGAAGGTTGGCGATCAACATGGCGATGTCTTTTCTCGACATGGCAGACCGGAACATTTCAACAGGCGATTGATAAAACTAACGATAAAAATCTTTTGACCTCGAATTTTGAGGACGGCCTCTTAATCTTCTGCCTGAAAAAGCTTTCCTTCCATAAAGAGACGCAAAATTTCGTATTTATGCCCTCTCATGATGTGGCCCAAATATCTTGTTTTTCTTTCTTTTATCAAATTTAATAATTCCGAGCGCTTCAATTTCATTGTATCCAGAACTGTTTTGTTTGTAATTTTCTGTATCCACGAAATTTTTAGCATGTGTCGGTACGAATATAATTCAAACGCCTTTATCCTTTTTCCCAAGGTAGCATCGAACGACCAACTTTCACTTCGGTAAAGAAGTATTGAAAAGACAGCATTTTAGGATTCTAATACGCAATTCGAGACTTAATTCCCTTCTGATGAGCAGGTTTTTTTATTTTAATGAGCATTATTGCTCTTGATTACTCTATACGCGATCTGATTTCTTTTTTAGAGTTGACGATATTTTACAAAATTAAAAAAGTTTACCAATTTCTCGTAATTTTTACCTTTTAAATGATTTAATCGATTTTATTCCGATTTTTCGACTTATAACGTGTGATATTTTTATAAAATATTCCAGCGTATCCTATTACGATAACACAAGGAACGTGGTAAACGTCGTATAGATTCTGACGGTTGAACTTGATACGAATTAAATAGGAAAAAAATACAGAAAATTTTCCATCGTTCTTAAATAAATATTATTAAAGCATTTGTTCTGAAAAATTCATTTGTTTTTTTCATTAGTATCAACCGTAATGGAAATATTTCTATATTAGTCGATTATTAAATCGACATATAACGTGCTAAGAAAGCAACGACCCAAATTAAGAACCGATTTTTTTTCTGACATAAAACGCGCGAAATCTAATATCAACCTATTGTTGGGAGTAAACATTCCTCCAAACACAACGTCTATCTTGTGCGGCTCGAATCCAATTAATTTCTGTCAATTACACAATATCATCCCTCATTTCCTCGTGTACGACAACTGTCAATCGGTATGATGTTTTTTCTTCTTGTTAATAGTTTCTATTCATCTGTCGAGTAAAACTTTCACACTGATATATTTCGATCATTCAGTTTATAAAATGATGTTTTTTTTTGCGAAAAATTATATCGTCGATAATAAAAGTCGCATCTGTTATAATCTTAAACAAAACAGAACTACACATAAAACATGTTCGAGTATTCTTTTTAATTTTGAGACAACGCCTTTGTGTGTTTGATGAAAGACTACTACTAAGTTCGTATTAGATAAAAAATAAATATACGCCGCAATGGGATAATGTTAACCTGATAGTCGAATGTTCGATATAAAACTTTTTCATCTTCATCATTTAACTCTTAATTCTACGCGAAGAAGGCAGTGGTATACCACTCCATATAACATTATGACCATTTTCATTGCTTTTTGCGAGTACGTATCACAGATTTTCTTGTTTGAAAAAATTTTGAATCTTTGAACGCCGGCCATAACCCCGACAAGTCTAAGGGGTTGAATTGTAAATTGAAATTATCCACAAATTCACTATATACAATATCACCGAATTCGGTCCGACCGTTTAGAAGATGTTTAATCACATACAACATACATATATACTCCACCAACGGGGACGCGTCAACATAGTGAAATGACTGCAGATATGTAGGTTAGCTGCGAATAAGACGTTAGTCACATAAGCAGTCGCAGAACAAAAGCAGCTACTGGCGGAAAGTTTCCGGAAAACGTTTCTAGTAGTGAAAGGGTGGATACATATAGACAACTTTAGGAACTCTCTATTAAAAGTCTGCATAAATCATACGACTGTCTCTCTCTTAGAAAAGTTTGGCCGCGTCAAAGCCTTACACCGTTTCCCCTAAAAACTATCTTGTGATCAGGATCTTTATACAAAGACTAGGCGTCACCCCGAACAAAATGCCTCTCCTAAGTATTTTGTTTTCATTTCATTTTCCTTTGTTATTTCTTTCTAATCAATTCATATTTTTAAACCCGCATTCTCCCTATTCCTTTTCGTTATATTTCTTTACTTCTTGAAAAGCAATACAAATCATGAAAATGTTGTAAAAGAAGAAAAATTCTGGACCAGCAGGCAAATCTTAACCAAACTATCAGGCAGCGAGCAACCTCCTATGAGAACGTAGGCTGGTTCAGTTACCCACGCCTATTAGGCACGGAACTCACCAGGGGGAACAATTTTACGATCTGTTCGATATGGGAAAAAAATTTGAGCGTTTGCCACGTGGTTCCGAATCGAGGCATAAAGACTGTAGATCGACATCAACGGTTTGCTTTAGATTTTGCGGTTTTATAAGAACTCAACGTATTGGCTTGACATCACAGATTTTATATATATGTGTATGTGTGTGTGTGTGAGAGAGAAATCAGCATATTTTTTAATAGTTTTACGATAAGAACCAGCTGTAAATATAAATAATTAGGTTATCTTTAAGAATAATTTTCACGTATACAGATATGTTAATTCATCGACATTGACATACACACACACACATTTGTATATATATATCACATTTTAATTTGTTCGAAATTTATCCCATGGTGCTCAATCGATACCCAAATGATAAATGAAACAAAAAAATAATAGACAAGTAAAATAATACATGGATAAAGAATAGAGATAAAAATAAAAAAAAAAAAAAGGAAGTATTAAAAATTCGGATTCAGTTTAAGATGTGAACTTAACACAATTATATCATATAAAATTATATTATATATATATATATATGTGTGTGTGTGTATTATTTTAGTTAAATTTAATCAAGGGAATTAGCGTTTACTATTTGAATAGTTTTTTTGGTTTATTTTCTATTATGTATCTTTAATTGCAGCTGTTTTTATTTAACTACTTCATAATCGTGAAAATTAATATATTTTCTAAAATTTATTAAAATTCCTGCTTATTATTATGTTTGATAAATAAAGAAAAAATATATAAAAATCATTTGTTTTCCTTTCCTTGTTGACAATTTTAAACATTTTTGAAAACCACGTAGATAAATCTACATACTAACTATAATAGTACGAATAATAATACAGTAACTACAAAGAAGCAACATCTTAAATCCAAGATATATATTCAGCCACAGAGAATTGTCACCAAGGCCTTTTTTCAGGCGTATATATACGATTCTTTATTATTCAATTTTCCTTGTTATTTCTCGTATATATTCACACATCTCATTTCTCGGTATTTGTATTGTAACGACCGCTAAATAAACCTTATGTTCGTAAATTACAGCGACACATATATATGACACCAATCGAATAATTGCGGGATATGCTTGACATCCTCACTGATCGATAAAAAATAGAAATATTATACGATATAGCACCACTGGAAGGCGGGAAGTGATAGCTATGAATGAAAAAATTAAAAAATAACAACACGTAAGACATCCATTGTAAAAGATGCCGTAATAAGTCGATTCGAGTCTGAGAAAAGTGTTCTTAAAACGGTAAATGCTTTAAAATAAACGCTTGAAATTACTAGGATGGAATTATGGAAGGAAATGCTGAGCGAGAATCGATTGCAGAACAAACTTCACGGTAATAAATTGCCGGGGCCAATATCGAAAACCGTGAATAGAATAAGAACCACGACAGGAAAAACGGGAAACTATATGAAAATATGGAAAATTACAGATAACGACAGATATGAATGCGGCATGGACAAAATTCAGAGCATATCCTGCTCATTGTTATCTTTGCGATGCAGGATAGAACTGAAATTTACAGACTTTATATATTATTATAAACAATTTTTATACGCAAATATTTTTTTTTTGGGAGGGGGTTATCTAGTTAAATAAAAACGAATTTTAGATAGGCCTTAAAGAAATATCGAGACCTACGGCTAATGAAATTTTGAAAATTTTAATTTAGTTACGCCTTAAAAGTCAAAAATAAAACGTATTTGTTCTTCAAATGATTAGTCGTTTATTATTATTATTATAACGTTTGAAAAGGAGAACGACGCTAAAGAGAATTTTCTTTCAAACATACATATATATAATCGATTTTTATTTTTAAAAATATTTATACGAAATTTAAATAGACTATAACGAACGAGACGCGCAGAACGAATAACACCGCGTTAATTACGTACGAAGCAAGTATATTAGTGTATCATACGTATAATTGCTTACCAAATTTACATACATTCAGTCCATGTTGATGTAGAAAGAGAAAGATACTCAAAGAAAAGAGAAGGAAATAGGCAAAATGGTATTATAATGTGAACGCGAGAGAAACCTTTTAAAAGCTATTAGCAGGATGTTCCGAAAAACTTTCGTATTCGTTCGTAAATTAATACAGAGTTCGTCCTAAACGAGGGTAAAAATATCGCAGTTATCGATACAGACACAAAAAAAAACTAGTCACCACTTACACACACACACACATATATGTATATTATATGTTACGCGAATTATATTCGTCGTAGTATTAATCCCTACCAAAGGTTGCCAAAATGTTACAACAAGAACTGTACCTACTAACGATTGCTAAAGAAATATATACTATATATATATATATATATATATATATATATATATATATATATATATATATATATATATATATATATATATATATATATATATATATATATATATAAAGTAATGGAAACTGATAGATGACACGTTACGAATATCCGTGGTTGATTACATATCGTCATCGTACTGCTCATTGTCAAATGTCGTCACTAACCCATTGTAGATTTATTTTTACGTATAAAATGGGCTAGCATTCAAGGCGCTACGCTCATATGAATACGGGGTGGATTGTCATCGCCTTCTCCGTGATAATTAAGAGCTATGTAATAATGAGGAAAAACTTTATAAACTTTTATGTCACGAGTTGGTTTTCACTGTTCGACCCTCGAACTTCTTCGATACTTCACAGGGATACTTTTTAAAATGTTTCGATATTACATTTAGTTTAACGGAGAAAATAAAAATACACAAGAATCTACTAAATAACTGGCACGAATAATATAGAAATATAATTTTTTATATATACAGTGCTGCAGCTGAGTTCGAATCCGGGGGACGACAATTTTTCATTGAAGATATTCAACAAACTCAGCTATACGTTCAATTGGTCAGCGAGTAAATTCCTGCATGCTGAAAAGGCAATGGAGCTGGAATATGTAATGACAACCCCATTAGCTTGTCAAGGACGCGTCGTTTAGCCTGTTTTCTATCAATTTCCGAGTTGATGGGGATGGCTTAGGAAACGCCGCCTATCAACTTTCGAAACTGATGTTAATTCACTTCTTTATTATTATTATTATTATTATGCACGTAAAACCAACAAAAGTCCATTACAAAATTTACTTTTAATTCCACCGTAATTTTATTTAGAATAATCATCAATGATAGTTATAATGATGCAAATTGTTATATAGTTTTATATATCGATAAAATTCGTAGTAACATATCCGTTCCGTAGCAGCCGCGACGAAAAATAACTAGTTATCGCGATTTTTTAAACGAAATTACAAGTAAGTATTCGACCGTACTATATATCGCGGAATAATAAAATACCCCTATCAGCCGTATCAATAACTACTTCGTCAATATTATTGTATAGTCTGCCTGTTTCGCAATTACTGATAAGTAGCGTACAGGTAAATGTTTTTCACGTCGGATTTCTCCATAATTGCGAAGGTTTGTTGTCCAGCATCCCCACCTATCCAAATCCTTGCATGTTCAGTGTTCGTAACAAAATTTTAAAAAATTTCAGCTTGACAGTTCTTCCGAGTTCAAATAAACCGTTCTTTGTTCCATAACTCGAATACCTTCGTTTCTGTTCATACCTCTAATACTTCTACTGTGCTCAGAAATGACCGCAATCTGGATCCTGCCATTTATCAGTATCCGTGTAAAGAGTGACGATTATTCCGCATTTATTTCGTGTTTTACCTCTCAGTCACATCACGTCTGATGCTAGTCACACAGAGCTCGTATAGGTTTCGGAGTGGTAACTGTCTTAGATAGTCAGAGTTATTCGTTTCCATGGCTCGTTTACATGTACCTCGATTTTAATTACGTCTACCGGGCGTCCATATACAGGGGGCATTCATATTTACCGACTAACCTAGTGTTAATGCTGAAGTTCCTCAAATGCCTATAAGTCAAAGACCTGTCCAACGTAACATCGAAATATTTTAAATGATGGTAAGTGTAATGGTTTCACGTTACTTCAACTTCCGCCATTTGCATTTAGCTTCATTATTAAACAAATGAAAGGCGCAAAGACTTGAGTCTTAGACCCGAAACCACGTGGTTAGTTTGGTAATATATGTGCAGTCCATTTATTTTTTCACTCAATGGGTCCTTAATTTCTTCGAATAACTTTGAATAGTTGTTAGTTATCTACGATAGGCAAGTCATTTATGTATATATTAAACGAAATGTAAGAGAGTTGTCCATTGTGAACAAGTTTTTTGTACATAGAAACGCCAGTTTTAATGATGTTGTAATAACTTCTGTAAATTTAAGATCCTTTTCTTAACTGATAAGACTTTGTACTTGAGTCGATGTATTTGCGATTTTATTGTTTACCTCAGCGTGCTATTTAATACACGCACGCACACTCATACATATGTATATGTGTTTGATATACACACTTTTCTGTACATATAGAACGATGATCTATACAAAACAACATAATAATACCGATGATTATTATGTGGGTACACTGAGAAAATAAAAAATAAAAAAAAATAGTAGTTATTCAAAAATAATTTACGAATAAATATCAAATGCAAATAAAATAAATAATATTACAAACTTTGTTCGAATTAATATAGATTTATAGAGCGAATTCCAACATAGTGAAACTAACTAGCATTTTTAAAGTGTACAAAAGGTTTCGTCATTTTGAAAATAACGAGATTAATACGGGGCTGATTGAAAAATCCTGAGCCCTAAAAGAAAAAGAGAAACAAATAAACCTAAATTAACTCACTCATGCGCATTAAATTATTTACACGCACAATATACATACATACATATATATAATATACGTATACATATAACATACATACACACAACACGCATATATATATGACTGATTAGGAAAGAATTTAAGTTGAAGAAGGAATTTAACTCGTTTATAGCAACTTTATCAAAGAATACAATTTTATATGGTGTAGCATTTCCAGTAAATTAGATAACTGTCAGTCGGCAAATGTTTGTCTTTATTTTAAAACAAGTTCAAAAAAACGTTAGAGATATCGTCAATTTTCGTATTTCAAATCTGAGTTAAAACGCAAAATAAATGTTCATATAATCGAGATATTTCAATTTAAGTTGATTTCGTTCGAAAGGCATAACAACATTCGCCTTAATGAAAATTTCAATTTTATTTACTTCCTTACTTTTATACTACCTTCGAAAATAAAACCCCGGGAGAAAACTGAACAAACGGACGTTATAAATTTGAATTGGTCTTTATAACCATATAAACTCGATAATAAAAACAAAAATTCCAATTTATGCCAAAAATGTTAAAATCCTAAATGTGATTGAAAACATCCGTTTAAAAATTTTAACGAAATATTTTGTTAGGAAGGAAATAAATTCCCGATAATCCTGAACTTGATGTCAAAGCAATCTGATAAAAATCGACTTTTAGGAATTATTTTTTCAGAGTTACGCGAATGATTCATTTTCGAAGCTTAAACATCTTTTTTTGTTTTAAATAAATTAAAATTTTTAGAAATTTCTCCGACTATTCATTATTTCCTTATTGAAAACCGTCCTTTAAACAGTTGGTTTAGGACGGATAAATAGTTTTAAAAGAAATTAATAATTGTAATAAACCCTACATTTACCCGTGTGCTCGTGAAATAATAATAATAATAATAAAGGATATAAAACACTCGTTGGTTATAGACGGTGATTTCAATTCAACGTTTCGAATTAAAAGATATTAAGAAAAATTATTTCAACTTAAAATCATTTAAATATTTTCGGTTACAAATATAAATAGGTTTATTTTTGGAGATATATATATAAATATATGCGGAAGAATATGACGAATTCCATGGACAGAAAAAAAGACTAACAGATATGTGCTGAAGAAAAGTGGGCTGGAAAAACCTATGTTGGTACAGGACATAATACATCGAAAATGTAAATATATTGAACATAAAGTTAGAGAAGGTGGCGTCTTTATGCTTGCGTTACAAAAAAAATAGAAGGAAAGGCCCGAAGAGGAAAGAAGGGCCTTGAAATGATAACAACCGGCTTTGGAGAAAAAAAGAAAGAAAGTGGCAGACATAATAAATGACGCTAGAACTAGAGGATGTCCGTCATGATGTAGGCTAACTCTTGCCAAGGAGATGCCACTAAAAGAAGAAGAAGATAATAACTGATTTCACTTCGCAGTATACTTTACATTTTCACAAGAAAAAAATGAAAAACAAAAATAAAACATTAGGAAGCGATATATATTTTAAATAAGTACAATTTCCGGTACTTCAGTTATTAACTTTCTTTTTTTTTTTTGGCCTGTACCATTGGTCGCTTTGGCCATTTATAGGATGATTTTCTTGTTACTATTAGAGTTTGGTTATTATATTTCTATGTTATTCTAGGCTATGAACTTATATATGATTTTGACTGGTTCTGCATTGTTTAGGTCAGTTACTATTGATTCTACATTTAGGGGAAGTGTGTATTTGTATTTTAATAACTCCCGTATCATATTATTTCGACTTTGCTTGTATTTCTCGCATTTACATATGATATGGTTAATATCCTCTTCCTCTTGATATTTATCGCTTAAACTATTTTGAATTATGTGTATTCGGGTTACACGTGCCGGTGTTTTATTATTCTCATCGGGTATAATAGACTTGAAAATAAAAACAATCGATAAACATTCGGCTGTAAAAAGTTACCAGAAAACATATCGATAGAATTTGCTATCACGACAGTGGCAACGGATAGATCGAAAACAGTGGCAGAGGGGAACATTTTTCCAATCATAGAAAAATAACGAATGCAAACGAAAATATTTTAAAATAATTTCACCAAGTTTAAGAATGCAGTCTATTTCAAACGTTTTAAAATTGCTTAATCGGATATCCGTAAGAACTGCTGAGAGAAATTAGAGGAATACTTTAATTTGATTTTCGAATGTGAAAAGTTTAAAAACGAAAGAGATAAAGAAAATAAATTTCAAACTGATTTAATTAATCAACGAAAGATAATTGCACCAATCGGAAACTCTAGAGCAGTAAACATATCTTCAGGAAAGAAAACCGCTTTTCAAAAATTCTCCTTCGAAATTAAATTTAATTAAAATCACAATGCGTGCGATTCGAAAGCTTTAGATCTTTCTCTTTGTGGCAGTTTTGTATGATAATTAATTTATCGCATTCCCCACTCCGATATATTATATATATATATATCAATATAAGTTATAGTCAAGCAGTAGCGCGTTCTAACATCACGCTATAGATTATAATAACCTCTTAGGAACCGTCAAAATGTCAGAACAACCGATTTCCAGATTATGTTATTCGACGCACATATTTCCACCGTTAAGTTTCCAATATAGAATATTAAAAGTGTGCGTATATATATGTGTGTGGTGTGTTTATGCGTGTGATCATTGCTTGGCCTAAGGTAATTTAAGTGTTCGTTTTCCGAAGTCCAACCAATAACCCTTCGTAATAAATGCTCGCGTTATAATACCGACGTTATTAACATCATCCGTATTACTGAGAACACGAAAAAATAACCCCCTATTCTTAAATAAGAAATGTATTTCAAATTCGATATAACAAAAAATACGTGTAATTAAAAATATACCCGCAATTCTAGACTTAACAAAAATTTTTTCCTTGCTCTTCTAAGTTAATATAATTCTAGTCTAGCGCACTTGGCAATATATATAGTAAAAATCATATGCGCGCGCATCTGTGTCGCATATGAATGTGAATTGAATGCTAGCTCATTTTGTACGTAAAAATAAACGTACAATAGCTAGTCACGACGTAACGAACAATACGACGATATATATATATACATATATATATATATATATATATATATGTACGGGTTGTGTATGTGACAGAAAAGCGTTTTGGTATGTATATATTGTATGAAAATTAAAACAACATAAATTAAAAAACAGAACTACCTACACTGATCTCGCCAGGTTCTTAAATTTGACGCAATCATTAAAAAAAAAAAATTGGCAACGTCCACCGTAAAAAAATATAATCGATCATTTATTAAACCAGAAATAAAAATATGCGAGGATGCGTACAAAATCGATATACATGTATTTCGTCTCATTTTATGTGCCATGTAAAGAGACGTGTTTCGGATATGTGAGAACAAGTTAGTTATTTTCAGTAACGTTAGAAAGTTTTGGACTTTTTTGTCGAGAAGAAAATTATGCCGAGTAAACGCGAGACCGAGGATCCTTTTGTTCGAAAAATATAAGTTACGGGTATATGTTGACAATGAAGTTTATGTTACGAATATACTGGAATGGATTGGTTGTTGAGAAGATTTGACTGCTGGTATTTTTAATGTTATCTACGACAAAAACGGCAACTAAGGCCTCTCTGGGTGTATAGGTTTTCCACGTATATGTTGAGCTTATCAACCGCAGCTCATTTAAATGTGGTCCTACCGACAAATGATTGTGCGTTGTGCAGTGACCTTTTGAATTTCTTCAAATCATTTATAGGCAAAAAATATTGAGATCACCAAACCAGGAACCACTGAAGTAAGTACTAGTTTATGGTATAGCAATCTTCGTCAGCAGTCGGAAAAACATACTGAAAAAGTTAGAAAAAGAGTCAATACTGGAGGTGATCGTCGTCTGACATCAACATAAAATTCCTTTCAAAAAACGGGTTATATAGATTTTTATAATTAAAAAATAATAAAAACCCGACTTTCGTTAATATTAAGAATAACTGAAAATATTAAAAACAATAGGAAAACATCTGGAAGGATAACTAACATTACAACTTTTACAGAACTTTGAAAAAACAAGCAAAAAACGTTCGAAAATAAATTGAGACTTCGTACGATGATGACAACTAAAAAATATTAACGAATTATTTCAGGCAACTATTACATTAAGAATAGCGAAAATAGAATAAAATGAATCCAAAACGTAAATTTGAAAAGTCTCCTGTACCAAGTGAAGACGGAATAATGGTAAAAATATGAAAAGTTAGTAAAGTTCCTATGATCATTATTATATTTTAAAACTGAACCGAAGAAATATCATAGTTCAAACAAGTACCGAAAAATTGGAAATTCGCCAAAATCTATACACTTCATAAAAGAAATTAGAACTAACAACTAGAAAGAAATATCTTTCGCCGGTAACGTATAAAATTTTTTCAAACAATTTAAGTACAATCATTAAATAATTAAAAAAAAAAAACGGAAAGGCAAGTTCCTGTAAAGTACATTAAATTTAAAAATCCGATAATGAAATATTCTATTAATTGATTTCATTAAAACGTAATACAGAATCTACATTAGTCGCAAAAGGAAATTATTGATGTTTGAAAAGAAAATCTAATATCCAAATATCCAAATTAGTGAAATAAATTAAAAATTCGTATAAAAAAATTAATTAAATGTATATTATAAATACAAACTGGTAACTGAAGTTAAACACCGAATATCGATATTATTGATATTATTATTATTATTATTATTATTATTATTAAACGAATATAATACCCAGTTTAAATAATATTAAACTCGAAATAAACTTCATCACTATGGCAACATAAAAAAAATTACCACGAAATTAAAAATTAAAAGCTAGTAGAATTAAGTATAAACGGAACACCAAAATTACTTTAGTCTCGAAGACATCGAAAGATAGATGCTCTCGTGGAGCATCACGCTGCTCGAAGACCTACTTAATCTTATTTACTAACATGGCTAGGACAGAACGATAAGCAAATAATGAATTCGAGGAACCGGTCCTTTGCCTTTAAATATCGATGACGTCTACAATAGTTAATAGAATCTACTTCTACTATACACGGGGATTACACATTCGTATTTACTGAACAACCACTACCTATATATGAGTGACATATAAGACTGCACTAATTTGCTGCAGATATTTTCAGCATCGTGATATTTATTCATTACATCGTCTCAAAGTCTTTAAACATTATAATTAAATTTTACCTATGCAATTCTTTTGCTCCTACTTTTCAGATTAACAAAACGCGTAAACCGGCGAAAATAATATCATTAATGCAAATAATCTCAAAAGTCAAAATAACAGTAGCAGCAAGAACAGTTATATTGAACAAAATAATAATAATATTTTTTAAAATTTCATTAACAATATGTGTGACTGTTTCAATCCGGACATGGGCATTCCTGTTTCAATTTCTATCGCAATATGTAATATATTTATCCTTCGTATCCTTATTTTTAAATACCTAGCAATAGATCTAATCTTGGTATACAAAAACAAACCTCAGCATTGAGTCCAATCTTTTTTAATATATTTCAATCATTCAACTCTCAAATAGTTGGCAGCTTCTAAAATTCTTTCATATGACGATGAAATTTTTGTCGTGCTCTACACATACAAACATAGAACACGGTATCTACTAGAAACAATATCATCAATACATCAGCTGATGAAAGGAGCACAGAATATTGGAATGCATGGCGAAAAGTAGTTGAAAGATGCTCATGATTAGTCACTATGTATGAAAACAGACAAATAATATATCCTTCTTTCAATCTGTTCTACAAATTTATCATAATTGAATATTGACCTTTTTACGCATTTCTGTTTTATGCATATTATCCCCTAATCTCTGTCTCCTTTCCCCATACTTTCTTTTCCATACTACAAAAATATTGTCTCCATAAACATAAGCCAGGACAAATTTCAATTCTTTAAGCAGGATGTCCCTTGTTTACGTTATTTGGTTCCAGGGCTAATAATAAGTGGCCCAACTTTTTAAGCATTTAAATGTCCTTCTTTCGTTAGTTCTGCTTTCGTTATCCCTTATTTCAACATTATTAAAAAAATGTTTATTAATACGTTTCTCTTCAATTTTAACTGATGAATCTATGGCGATTTTTCAATCTCTCAAATATGCGCTACACAATCGTCCTTCGAGAAATATCCTTATAATTTCAAACTCTAAAAGTTGTCTTACAGCTCTGAAATACTCATCGTTTAATCCTCGTTCTGCTTCAATTATACTCAGAATGCACAATATTTTAATTCAGTTACATAATGTTGGTATATCAGTTCAGTTTGCACAGATTCCGAGCCACTCAGGGTATTGTAGGTAATTCCCTTACTGACTCGACTACCAGTTCCTTTCTTTCATTACATATCCTACTCGTATTAAAATGCTCGTAAAGAATATTTAGAAGCATTATGGTCAGTTTCTTCTGGCGCATACAAGTTGCAATCTATCCAGCCCGATACACATACCTTGGTTTCATAAACTCAATACTCTGATCACACAGAATATGATACGTAAGTTTCATTGCAACAATATGCAGACTACCCCTCGATAATTATTTAAAATGCGCATTCTTTCTTCTTCACTTTACTCTTATCCATGCGATATCGACATAATCGATGCCGATCATGTCTTTTTAGAATGTTCTTACTACCGTACTCAACATGTCGGGCTTTACAACTAGTTGATTTTCTTACAGATTTATTTTCTTGTTAATATATTCAATTTCCTTTCTCTAAATAACACTCGAATTGTTTTTCCATTGTATTATTTTACTGTTCATAGTAATATAGTTGTTTAATGTGTTCCCTCTTCACATTTTCTCCTACTCTTACACTTGTTATTCATATTTC
Organism: Coronaproctus castanopsis; assembly: GCA_032883995.1. Classification (NCBI taxonomy): domain Eukaryota; kingdom Metazoa; phylum Arthropoda; class Insecta; order Hemiptera; family Monophlebidae; genus Coronaproctus; species Coronaproctus castanopsis. Next base: position 127,557,458 of record CM065053.1, read on the forward strand.
AAAATATTTATATATAATTTCTATATAAAGTAAATAGCATATGTTAAATATATGTTTAATGGGTAAATGAAATTAAAAAAAAAAAAAGTAACTGTACAAATACAGTAGTAAAAAAACTATTCGTAAAGATAAAATAAATTTTAAAAAACGGGTTAATAACATATAATAACTTTTAATAATAATAACAAAAGAATACGAATAATTATAAAAATAACAATAATAATTAAAAAAATATAACATACAAACGAAGTAATTATATATATATATATATATATATATATATATATATATATATATATATATAAATGAGAAAGTAATTTAACAATAATAAGACATAACAACCACTGAATTAATAATAAAGACGATAAAATGGAAAATTAAGTAACTGACTCTTAATTATAATATTAATACAAGAGCATAACTCGTAAATTAACATCAATGCGAAACATTTATCATCCGCCAAATACGTAACACTTATTGCGATTATTATACCCCGTATACCAGACAATACTGCCAAACGACGATTATATATATATATATATATATATATATATATATATATATATATATATATATATAATAAATTAAATTAATTCCAAAACAAAACGTAATAATAGCTGGAAATCCGAGAAACATCCGGAAAACGATATTATGGCCACAGAAAATAAAACAAAATCAATATAATTAAAAATAATAATAATAGTAACAATTTACCGGTTTGAAAGTGGAGGGACAGTGTTAGTGATAGCGGTATAATGAACTGTAATCACGCGATCCGAAGTAGAAATATCTCTCTTCATTTGATAATATGTAATAATAACAGTACAATTATAATCTCATAAACGCATGAAGACGTGAAACAGCGATTTAACTATAAACGCAAGCGCACACTTACGAAACATATAAGCCACTACATTAATCCGAATTACGGAAAGAAGGAAGCAATTAATAAATAAAACCTATTTCCTAATTTACTTACGATTCAACAAAAAAAAAATTATTTAAAAATTTCAGGTATTCTCATAATTTAACATAAAAAAGTCGTAAATTTTTTAATATAATTAATAATAGTTACAAGTTTGTGTTATTTTTTTCTACGACAAATTTACAGAACAGATCGATTTTACATGAATAACAGCAATATAGGTGCGAGATTGAAGATATTTATACATCCTACTTATATATCCTTACGATTAGCCGAATTGGTTGAGTGTTCGAGGACGGTATTTATATCCTTTCGTGTCGTATATAAAAATTGTCGCATTTATCCTAGTTCGTTAAATGTAACAACCGACTGATAACGAAACACTTTCTATTTTAATGTAATGTCCCACAGCTGCATCCGTTACACCTGTCTCACTTTGACGTTAATTATGTATCGGTCGTGTCGACTTTTGCCTTGCCACCGCTAGTAGATAACGTGCAAATTCAGCTCCGCTAATATATTAATATAAAATATACCGTACTCTCGGTTATGTTGTGCTCTATTTTCTATACACGTTCATTACATCGGAGTAAGATATTTTCATAGTAAAAACACCTCTAGCCAACACTAAGCTATACGTCAAATTTATCGGTAAATTAGTATAGACTTGTTGCAAAAGTAAAGAAGCTGTAGAAAGTCGTGGTAAAATACCCGTATTGACTTGCCAAAGAGTGAATAGTTGACGAGGATCGCGTAGTCGACTCTATTTACCAACTTACGAAATTTATACTTTATTCGATTGATCGTACCGGATCGCAGTGACTATCGTGTTTAGAAAAAAAAAAATCCCATTTCACAATATACCATGTCTCAATATTTAAATATTTATACGTTTTAACGTTTAAGCTTCAGATTTGCTTCACAACCAATATATTTACTCGTTCACAACGTCACGACGTTAATTTATTCAATTATTTCTCAGCCGTAATGTCGATATCATCGTATAGTTTAAACATTCCGAATTATTTTTACGCATTTTTCCTGTAATAAATTTTAGATTGATGAAAATGATTTCTTCGGTAATACATATTTCTAATACAATTGTGTTTGTAGCACCTCAACATTCATCTGCAACAATACATTTCGAGCTCAACGATACCAAGTTGAATATCTAGAAACTGAAAACTGTATAAAGTGTAATTCCGCGTACACGGTTTACCATATCCTGCAAGGATGTAATTGCAGAGGGTTAGTTTTTGATTGTCCTAAGTAGGAAATATAACGAATTTAATAAGTTAAACATCAAAAAATAAGAAACAAGGAGAAATTATAATTCATCGCAATTTTTCTAAGAAACAATTTAATTTTTCCTTCGACGCGGTAATTGTGACAGTTTCATAAGTATAATACATTGTGGCAAGTTGCGAGAACGCTCTACTGTCGACTAGATGTTAAAGGTTCCAGTTTTTCATCATTAAATTATCGCGAAGAAGGCTGTAACACTCCAACACCGTATAACATTATGTGCGCGCGCATGTGTAATGCATATAATTAGTGCCTCGGAGATGCTAACCCATTTGTATACAATAGACTAAGCACGATGTTCATCAACGAACAATAATGATATAATATATATATATATATATATATACACACACATATATTTCAAGTTGAAATGTTTCGTTCTAATGAAGATACTCGAAGATAATATAATGAAATTTAGCTAAATTTATTCGTATATAATTTGTCGTAGTAATCCATCTGCAATTGGACGCGAAACTGTGCGATGATTATACAAGATTTAGAATTGAAATTTTTCGCAGCAATTTAGACGCTGCTATCCGAAACAACCCTTATCACAGAGAAACAGAAGAGAAAAATAAACTTGATATTACGAACAAGTCAAATTGGACCGTATAGAAAATGAAAACGAGTGCGGTAATGGTGGGAAGTTGATCGAAACGAGATGGAAATATTACGAACCGTTCGCAAGTGCGAATGACAACTTAAAGAAGCCAATAAAGAAAAGCTTTTATTAAAAATGAAATAGGAGAAAGCTCGCCCCGTGAATTCCTAACGAGAACCATTCGAACAACCGAAGCAAATTATCCATACTTAATAATGTGTGATACCAATAATAATACTAATACAATGATAATAATAATAAAATACGCATTTCTGCTAGCAGGAAATAAAAAAAAACAAATGTATAAGGAAGAAATTACTTTACTGAATTTCTTACAGTGCACCATTATATATATATATATATATATATATATATATATATATATATATATATATATATATGGAAACTCAATCAAAAATGGATTAAAAAATATTTATTCAGATTAAGCGCCAATGAAAAGTTGAAGCTGGATGAATCGTATTAAGTAAAGTAATTCGTAAATAGAACTCGCTCGAACTTGCAAATACATTTTGTATTTATGAAATATACGTTAAAATAAACGAATACATGCGTACGCGCATAATTGTGATTAAAATTTTAACGATAAAAAAATTCATGTAGTTCAATATATGAAGAAATCCCACATTTCGAATGATAAAAAATATCAAAATTAATTTTATAATGTTTTAAAATTGTCTAAAAATATGACGTTGCTCCTGAATCATATCGATCAAATTTATGTACACGCGTTATTTATAATAAATTATCGTACTTTCAAATTTGAACAGATGACCAAAAAGATAGTGCGTACTCAGTTTATGTAAATTTAATAATAATAATAATAATAATAATAATAATAATATAAATAATAATAAAATAATTTCTGTTAATCTTTTCCTTTATTCGCGCTCTAATATATCGCGTTCGTAGATTCGAAATAAAAATTTAAATTTGCACGTTTGAATATCTTCCAACTAGTTTATAAACTCGAAAATATTCTAATCTAAATAAATAAACTTCAACATCGTACCGTTTCCTTGATAATTTGACTGCGAAATTTGTAATAACGAAATTAAAATTCTATTATTCCGAGTTTAAGCGACGATGACCGAACTTCACGATACTACGGCGCTTCGAAGTAGCCACGAGTAGGAAGGAAAAACTTCCGTTTTTAGTGTGTTCCGCTAGAATGTAATCGTTCGATGATCCGCTTCAAGAACTGCGAAACATTCGGTGTGGCAATAACCGGACGAAACTACTACAGGCCAACAGTTAATAAGAGTTAATCGTCCGTTGACGATAACATTCAATCTGTTTGCTCGCACTATTATACCGAGCAGCCATGTCATACATTATATCGGATACGCACCTATAAACTAATGTAGAATTACCATTAAAATTATCAAACGATTGAAAAGTTTTCCCGATTGTTACGATCTATCATTCATTCAGAAATACCGTTACCTTTATAGCATGCACCTAACGTTCCTGCGATTTAGTAACCAATGTTTTTTTTTTCTTTTTGGGGCTTCCACATCAGTTTATCCATTAAACTTATAATTTGAACAAAATCAAATTATCTTAATTTTAACCTATTACAAGTAACAATAAATTTATATAAATAAATGTACATGTGCATGTTAAGTGTAGAGAGTAAGAAAGGTATATCGACAAGCAAAGGAACGTGCCGGGAGATGAGGTGATTATAGGTGCCACGAGAGGAGCGGTAGTGTGAATATTCCAGGAAGATGTGATTTCCGTCTGCGATACAGTGGATATCTGAAGGATATAAACGGAACGGAGGAGCAACGAGATGCTGAAAAAGCGTAGCCGGTAGACGATTTTTTCCAAAAGATAAAGCAACAATTAAACCACGAAGCAAATCCACTTGTATTTTGATATTATAGAACCAGGGTAGACAAGTAATACCAGGTTGAAGCAGTTTATATTGTTACTAAACAAGTTAAATTAAAACATACTTCTAGATTATTTATAAAATTACGTTATGCGCTTTAACCGAGCGATTATCATCGTGGTAGCAAAACAAAAAAATCCCGTCTAAAGCTTAAAATATGTTTAACCTCCGTAAAATAATCAAGACATTGTAAAAAAACATCCTATTAATTATAAATATATATATATATATTTAAATCGTATGTCCCTAGTAGGGACATCATGACATCGAAATGTTATCATAATTCAGGATTAGTAGTTTGCGTCATCCATTTTTATCGTATGCTCCATGTACACAATCAATGAAACTCTTGCCGGTAAATTTTTGAATCCCGTCTGACCATCTTAAGTTTCCCCTTCGATATAACCTCGATGCAGAGTGCCTCCAGTCCATTTGTCCGGAATTCTGATCAGCATTTCCGTTAATGACGTTTAAGTTCGTCCACTTCCTGAAATATTGATTTATTGGTCCTCATGGCAGTCCATCCGTGGAACACGTAACATACGTCTCCAGCACCATAATTCCAGGGCTAGAATGTACTTGAGTTCTGTTCTGTGTATTGTCCAGACTTCAGAACCATATAAGAAGATTGAAAATACTAATGATTTTACGAGTCAAATTTTAACTTTCCCATTTATCTTTGGTCGCGTCAAACTGTTACTAAGCGTCCCATCGCGTCTTTGGTTATTTGCATGCGATGTCGCAGTTCTGTTTTACACCTTCCTGTGTTCTCAACAATCGACCCTGTTGACAACTTCTATACTATCTGTTTGTTTGATGTCAGGTTAGTTATGCTTGGCTCGGTTAACTATCATAATTTTTGTTTTATTATTATTATTATCAGATCATATTTAGCACTGATTCCTTCCAATTTTCGCAAAAAACATGTATATTTGCGGTACCTGCGGTTATCAGAATGGTATCATCAGCATATCGGAGGTTTGATACTTTACATCCATCAATTGAAAATCCATCGTTCAATTTTATAGTTTCTTTCACATTATGATAATAAAATACTCTCCTCAAAAACATGTGGTCTCGTGTGTGTATGAGAGAGAGACAGACAGTAATCATTTACCTACACAAATTCCGCATATGCTTGACTGGGAAAGGTGAAAGACATAGATAGAAAACGCATAGACCATTAATAAATAATGTTTATTACGCAACATTTTGGAACAATAAAGTTAAAAACAGTCACGTTAATAATTAATAACGAAAATTCACGACAGTTAGGCCATTTTTCAGTTAAAGTAAAACAAAATAAATAATAAATAATTTTTTTTTTCATTATTGTGACGACTATGTAGTATTTGACAATAACGATGATGAAGGTGAAAGCACGTGTGAAGAGTTACACTATCAATGAAATGATTCCGACTTAATTCATTACTTCACTAAATCATATATGTTTGCAAGCAAACCCGGTAATTTCATCAATGACCATTGGAATTTTTAAGTCTTGATTATGTCATTATTGCGTTCAAATCGATATGTACGGATAGTGCAAAGTTTTTGGAATATATGTTAGAAATACTGGTACAACCGCCCAATTGCATTCCATAAATCCAAATCGGTTTAACTATGTCCATATACAAAAGTCGGTTATTTTCAATAGATAGCGCTGAGTTTCTTTCCTATTAGCCAATAAACACATTTTGCTTTTATTTTCAAACATTTCTGCCGGACGTGGTGCTTCTAATTTAGACGCGAATCGATGTACACCCTAGGCATTTTTTATGGGATTGTCTGCTGATTCAGTATCATTGGAATATTTTTTGTTTTTCACAAAGTGAATTTTTCGCTGTTATCTTTAATTTTCCAACGTTTCAACCAAGCGCTTAATTCATTAATTGTTAGCTGTAGATTTTCAGTAGCACGCTGTTGAATATTATCTGTAGCTAGAATTGCTGTGTCACCAGCAAACATAGAGATAACTGCGCGATTGTTTGTTGCGATATCGGCTGTGTTAATAAATAAATAAATAAATATATATATATATATATATATATATATATAATATATATATATATAATAACAATAAGAAAAGTAATATGAAAAATATACAATAATTTAAAAAACAAAAATCGGGAACCTTTCGTTCAAGAAGAGATGCTTGTCAACCAGCTCCTGTATATATTGTAACCTACAATTATTTTCGCTCTCATCACTCTACCACTCAACAAATATGTAGAATAGCCGACTCCATTACACATAATTTCAACTTAAACAAGCATATCGAGATGACGTTGTCAATACATTCGATACAACTTGGCACGCGGGTATTCTTAACAAAATGATCAAATGTAAATTTCCAACATGCTTAATTCATTTAATTAGTAGTTACTTAGGCAATAGATCTTTTTATGTGTCTCAAAACTTGTTCTGCGCGTGTTTCGCAAGATAGTATAATCGGACCACTTTTATTTACCTTGTATCTCTATGATTTTCGAACCCACCCAACACGCGAGTTGCACTATTTGCTGATGACGCTGCGATATTCGGTAACCCCTATAGACCTAATATGATCCGTAATAGACTTCAGCATGGAATATCGCGGATACTTACAATAAATGGCAACTTTGCACAAACCTGAACAAAAACCGAAGCTATTTTCTTCACCCATACCAGTTCTACCTGAAAACCTGATGGTACAGGGAAATACATTGGTGTGATAAGGTTCGTTATCTTGGTGTAATTCTCTACAATAGACTTACTTTCAATAAACACATAAATAATATTGCAATCAAGACAAACAATGCCTTTTGTTCCTTGTACCCTATCCTTAATCTCACAAGTCCTTCTTTAACATTAACAACGAGATAATCCTCTATAAAGCGCTAATCCATCCAATACTTTGTTACGCTTATCCTGTCTGGAGCTCTATGTAAAAAAGCTCTCTTAATAAATTACAAGTCATTCGAAATCTCAATTAATGCACCTCGTTATGCCAGAATCGATAGCATGCATGAAGTTACTGACCTGCCCCATATTACAGATTTTGTTCTAAAGCTATCGACTGACTGTTTTTTATTACATGCTCATACCAAAACAATAAACTCGCCTCCTCTATTGCCAATTACGATTCTAGGCAACTTCGTTTCATGTATTCCAAATATAAACACAGACGACTTAAACATAACATTATGTAGTAATTAATTATAATTTATTTATTAGTATTAATCCCTTTACTTAGTACCTTCGACACCCGTATCACCCACTTTTGTATTTTTTTAACATAGTATTTATTTAAGAACTCACGACCTAAACAATATATTTCAGCAGTTTAGACTTACTGTATTAACATATATTGTTAGCAATTGGAAAACTTGTTCATTTTTTTAGTCGCGCAGGTTTTTATTTGCTTTTCTTCTGCAGTATTTAACGTTTTGTTTTCTTTTATTCTTTATATTCTTACAGTTATTGTGGTAAGGTGTTTCCAGTACACAATGACCCATGTTATATTTTCTTTAATGTTTATAACTTATGCAAATATATTGTTTATATATATATGTATATATATATGTGTGTATATATATATATATATATATAATGGGTCGTCGGGATAGCCTTGTAGCTAGAAAACGAATTTCTGTACAGAAAATACCGAGTTCGAATACGATAGCGACGCAAAAGTTATCATCATAAAATAAAAATATAAATAATTCTAATATTACCGTGTGGAAGGCAATGGCAAACCAGCACACACACCACGGATATGAATAGAAAGTGACAAAAAGGTAAGCAGATTTATTCTTTTGAATTAAAAAAAATCGCTCTTTTGCTACGTAATATAGGCAATACAAGTTATTTGTCTTCTATCAGCTGTACGTTGCGTTTTTAAATAATATCGTGTTTAAAATTATCGATAATTTTCACTATATCCGTGAAATTCCGCGAATGCTATTTAGACTATACTTCGGCTAAATTTATCCAGAAATAAGCCTGGCCGAGCCGATCGGGTGGCTACATTTTTTTTTTCAATAATTTCGCGCACTCGAAATATCAATGTCGTCTGCTAAATTCAGTCGACGTTGTTACGCTATCAAATGATTTCGAAAATGAAAATCGTCGGATTACGAACTGGTTCTACGAGAATTTACCAAAAGGAAACCCCAGCTTATCGGAATATCACAAAAAAGTATAAGCGCTTCCTGAGTGATTAAACAAAATGAAAATATTCTTTATAGCGTAATTATTTATATTTATAAACACGGTTAACTGGTTTCGCTGGCAACTAATCGACTGTGTTTATAAATATAAATACTTGCGCGTATAAAGAGTATTTTTTATTTGTGTATTTTTTTCTTATATACTTTATTCCAAGTACAATTAACCGATATCATAATAATACGGATGACGCCGAGACACCAAAACCGGTTCGAATGATCATAGCTTTAATGTGAATTAATAGTAGTATTCGGTATTTTAGGAAGGTGGATAAAAGATTTACGATAAATTATTGTCTTTATAAAAATTACTCTATATTTCGATTTATTGGATTATATATACTGTTTTTTTTTTTCTCTATAAGGATTAACCTCGATTTTGAAAATCCGAATGGCCTAATTATATATAACGACGCCACGGTGCCATTAAAGCGCTCGACTGTCAACCAGACGGTCGAGAATTCGATCCCAGCTCGCGGCACAAAGATTTTCATCGTCTAACTCTTAATCATCACGAAGGTGGCAACAACGGTATCCTCTGTTTTGCGTATAATTAGTAGAACGCTAACCCATTTTGTACGCAAAAATAAAGAATATGATAAGAACGGTGCAGATACAACAATGTTAGCATTCGGTTCACAATTTATCGAATAAAAAAAGATTACATAGAATCGTCTCGTTATTTTCAGATAATACGTTTCAATCGTCAAGAAGGTTATAAACGTTTTTTTCCTTCAAATATCGAGCATCAAAACGCGTCATTTTATTCGGTTTTTTATTTTTGTATTTATATCGATATTTTTAGTCTGAAGCAACTTCTCATAATACTTAGGTCAACGTCGATTGTATGTTTATACAACAATAATTTTTTATACATTTTCCCGTATTCAAATTTCTCACTTTTTTTTTTTAACGTACTTTGACATTCTATTCCGTACGAGCCCGATATAGCTCAACCACATTGCACGGACTACGCCACTATTTGATAAAGTGACCTGTGGAACAATTCTCCTACTTCTGCGACTTCAATCATTTTTAGACCGAGAAATCCTTCTTTTCCTATTTTACCGTTCTGATCGTAATTGTTTGTAGAAAGTGACATTCCTCTCGTGACAAATTTGTTTTTCGTTTCCCAGTTCCACTAGTACCGTGTATACGTTTTCATCGGCTTCAGCGGAACCTTCTCGTTTTTCATTTTTCCCCGGTGGTATTTTCGTGATTTCATATATCCTTTTATTATTCGTGTCGAGCACTAACATAACGGATCCGTACGTAATAATTTATACTTAAATATTTTACAGCGTTGCGTTTCATTTAATTATTAATCAAACGCATTATTTATAAATTTTTATAATCTTTTAATCGCTTCATCGACGCCGCATGTAATTGTCGTTATCATTGGATATCTTAATAATAGTTTTTCGATGCAACGATTAATGATATTGGTCGATACGGTTCTGGGCCATATACTAATTTCGTAAATATATTTCGCTAGATGTTTCAATATCTCTTATTAAATACGTTCAGGACTTTAGAGATATAGTGTATAATAACTTTGGACTAACAATAAACTAACAAAAACTATTTGCCTACACTATCGTTCGATTGTTCATAATTAAGAAGTAAGTACTTTCTATCCTCCAGAACATTTACAGAAACATACTTGATACATTATGATTATCAACATTCGGAAATTTTAACGTTATGTGAAAATGATCATTGCAGCACAGTGTGGATACCCGGAAGGTGCGGCTGAACACAATATTAAAATATTTATCCTTTTTCGTAGATTTACAATATTCATTTATCAACCGTCATAGTGGTTCTTAATTTGTTATATCAATCTCTGTTTCACACATACACATACATACATATATATATATATATATATATATATATATATATATATATATATATAATGATTCAGTCGCAGCACATTGCGTTCTTCCTAAAAGGCCTTCTGTAACTATCGTTTAAATTTATTAATATATAAATAATGATATTGAAAATCGTTATAGTGGTTCTTAATTTGTTATATCAATCTTTGTTTTTCACACACACATATAATATATATATATATATATAATGATTCAGTCGCAGCATATTGCATTCTTTCTAAAGGACCTTCGGTAATTATCGTTCAAATTTATTAATATATAAATAATTAAATAACGGTTACTTATTACTGTGCTTCATATTTAATAACAAATATTTATATTTGTCATAAAATACTCGGAAGTTCGTTTTTACAACTAGAAAACATAAAAATTAGTTCTCTATCTCTCATCAAAACATAAAACTTTTGGAATTAATTTATGATAAATAATTATTCATCTCTTAAATTTACATAGAAAATACGTAATCGAACGTATTATAAAAACATCTAAAATACAATTCAAAGTTTATTTCATCTATCTCAAGTTTCAAACACACAAAAAAGATCACTGGAATAATTTGAATTTACTGATAAATCTGAAAAACAAGTATGGCGTTTGTTTATCACAATTCGATAATTCGGAAAAAACTGCATAAGGTTCTATATACAGTACAAAATTAAAAAAGTAAAAAACACGAGCTAAAATTTAGTACATTTAATTTTTGATATATTTAAAGAATTGCGACATCTAACATTAACCAAATCCTTCTTCAATTTTCGTCAAAATTAAAAATGCACCGTATAACAACAATGTAAACGAATGAAAACATCTATTATGTGTATATTAACATAATGCTCTGCTATACTACTCACAAACTCAATAGTAACGAGACATTTAGATCTTTAAAACACACATTTACACACACACGGATATATATTACAAACATGTGTGCGCGTTATTTTCAGAATTTTGATTGTTTAAAAGAATTTACGTATATACCGAATCAATTTCAAATCGAAATATAATGCCGATATAAAAAATATAAATCGAGTCGATTTTTCTGTTTATACAATTTTCGATATAAATATAAAGCTGTATTTATTTAAAATTATTGCATTCCCATTTTTAAGATACGTCGATCAATATTTAGTTACTGGATAGTAATACACTCCAATAAACTTTAACGTTAACCGTACGTCAGCTTTAACGTAACGCTAAAAAATGGTTAAACTTTTGAAAAGCGATATACGAGATCAATAGCCTCGAGATAAAAAATTACTTTCAATCGGAATAACTTAATAATTTGGAATACCTATCCATCGACAAAAAAAAAAAATTATTACCATCCCACAAATTATCCTAAACTTTACACTTAACACAAATACGCCATTATATATATATATATATATATATATATATAGTATGGCACTACATAACTCACTGCAGTCATTCAATAGCTGTGTTTATAAAAATATAAACACGATACTGTATTCTATTATTTTGCACATTGGAAAATATTTTTTTTTTTTTTTTAGTATATGTAATAACAACATATATTAACTTACCCGTACGGCTAAAGACGACTAAAACGAACAACCGGTCATTGAACTCTAACAACACAAATCGTGCCTGGGATGTTATTATAAAACTAATTTAGCGAATTAATTTCCAAAATATATAATTCCGTTAGAAATTAGGAAACAAAAATTGGTTTTTACAGAAAATAATGAGAATTATTAACTATATAATACACTTCCTATAGATGTATCCCAGAAAAAAGAAAATTCATTAATTAAAAAATCTAGAAACACACACACACCATATATATATATATATATTATATGCCTATTTAAACATACGTAAATTCAGACAACGCGTTGCACTAAACTAACAAGCTTCACAATCGTCTTTATACTGTCCGACTAATGACTAATAGACTAATAATTCCATATAACTCGACAAACAAGTCTTTAGAAAAGACGGAGAAATTCCTGCAGGCCGTCATTCCATCAAATATGCCTTTATAATATTACTATACATTATAGACTACACTATAACCCCATTAAAACGACGGGGGCACTCCTAAGTGAGAGGCGTGAATTGAGACAGCCTTTATTTCCAAAACTCCGCATTAAGCTCCACCTAGAAGGCGTGGTTAAATCTTAAGTTATTGACTCCGGAGATTACACGTTCGGCCATATTCGCGGCTCATCAACCGAATGCGGCCAGTTTTATAAATACGCGTTCAAGTTGAAATTTAACCTTAGGCCGGTATCAGCCAGTCTTTTACGTGTCGCTGTTAATGAAAGTAGTAGATGCAGCGTATAAAATTATTATTATTATTACTAGTAAGAGAAAATTTTTGGTTTTATTTTAATTAACGAATCGACGATCGTCAATCCAATTTAATTAATTAGCGCGCACTATCGAAGTAAATCCGTGTAAAATTAACATACAGGATGCAAATTATTCAAGTATGCAGCCTCCCCGAGGTCGTAAAAGGTCTAAAATTAGTATAGCGTATGAACGAACATTTATTATTATTATCAAATGTTTCACTTTGTACTATCATTTTTACGTAATTTCCTTGGTTCTATCATTTATTTGAATCACTTATTTCAGTATAAACAGCTTTCTTCATTATTACATAAAATACTTATTTTTATTTATATATGAAATTGAGCAAAGTTGGAATCGGCGTATAACCACATTTTTAATAATTTAGCTATTCATTATAAAATAAATAAATTTATTTTATACACTAGTGGACCCGGCAACCGTTGTGTTGTTTACTATTAACAGATTAAGGAATTAAATAATAAAATCTTAAATCATACGGACATATAACGCACGCAGTTACGTAGCACGCGCAACAGAACGTAACATTAAATTAAACATTTATATATATAAATATTTCACTCCCACCGTTAAAAAGTGTATGTATTAATAAATACAAACAATTCATATAATGCGCACGATAGTAGACGGACATAATAGTACACTCTACAGTTGCTGCTATAAAGCGCGCGGTTACATAACACGCATAACTGAACGCGTCGGATATAAATAGTACGCAACGTATAGTGTATACTCAATATATATATATATTTATACAGATATATCATATCCCATGATAAAAGCATTTTAAAATCGGCCGACCAAAAATCACTCCACAAATTTTTCAAAATCGAAAACCGAATTTTGAACTCGCGATTTCTAGCTACCAGTTATTTTGGTAAAATTTACGCTATAAATGATAGATCTCCACGTTTGACTTCATCCCTTAACTATCTAGGACCCTTAAAAATGGCCCAAAACCCCCTGAAAACAATTTTCTCGACGGGTATTTTGTTTAAAAATACGACACTAACGCCAGGAGGCGCGTATCTTAATGCCACATAACTTTCGTTTTAACTATTTTCTTAGATTTTAAATCGTTCGCGATTTATCACGGAAAAAGTGTATTATCGCCGTGAATTTATCGGAACAGTGCAAAGAGAGTTTCGAAAAGAATTTAAAGTTGCGCAATTTTTTTTTTGTTGGGATATCTTAAGAGTCGCGTTTACGGAATACGTTTACCAGATTTGAAATACCTAAAAACTCGGATTTCTCTAGGAATTTCAAAAATTCAGCGAACTCTGCTCGAAAAAGTTGTCGACAATTTTGTAAAGACTGAATAAATGTATTGTTGCAAATAGCGGTCATCTGAACGATATTGTGTTCCACAAATGATCGTAAGCTAATCTCTCGTTTTCCTATATTTAAACAAAATTCCGTTCAAAAATTTTGGTCGAGTAGTGTTTGAGTTACTCAAAAAACAACAAAACCGTCCGTCTACTCTGGGTCACCCTAATTATTTTATTTCTATTTACTTGCTCAGGTGCACCAACTTGAAAAAACTGGGGGAGGAGGAAAGAATATTTTTTATGTTCCATAAGCATAACTCATTAATAAAATTGTTTTCTTACATATAAAATTTTAAGACGTGAGTAAAGTATTTTTCTTCACCAAGCGTGATGACCTCATACTATACAGTTTTTTCTTTTTTTTTCAATATATTGTTATGTACGATCTTAATACTACTATTAAATAAGTACATATGTTAGTAACAGAAACAAAGAAAAATATAAGTGACAATGTATGGGGTTATACACCAGCGTATAGAACTCCTTGAATTACTAAATTAGTAATGCTGTTACTAGACAAGATCACTTGGATGGCGACGTTTAAGTCGTCTGACATCGTTTTTGGTATCTAAAACTTGACGAGGTTCTGCATTTACATGCTTAAGCAGTCGCTTTTCATGCGCTGCAGCAAACTCTTGTATAACATCATCGACAAACTTCATTTGTAAATCGTGATGTATGTCTTCATTTTGCGAATACCGGTAGGCATCCACAATTGCACGTAAAATGATGTTCTGCCGTTTCTGTACAAGGTTCCTGTTAGACTTGGCACAGCAATGAAAGCCCATACGTCCAAATAGGCTTTATAACCTGATTATAGAGCAATAGTTTGTATTGTACATCCAACAGAACGCCTACCGATGAGCCAGTACAAATGTTGTACTCTGCGTTTGATTTGTAACACTTTCATCTTTACGTTTACCTTCCATGACATTCTGGCGTCCAAATGCATTCCGAGATATTTTGCCGAATCAGCTCGCGGACTAGGTTGATTATCAACATATACTCGATACCTACTGTCTGCATGTCTTAACGTATAAAGAACATGGACTGATTTCGCTTTATTTAGTTTTATCTTCCAGTCACAGGTCCATTTTCTAATCAGATTCAAATGTTGTTGAATTTTACCATTTGCCTCGCTAGGATCAGCACTGACAACTAATATTGCGGTGTCGTCTGCAAATGTTGCCGTTGTTACGTTATCAGACGTTGGTCCAAAGACACTCCCCTGTGGAATTCCTGCCTGTACTTTGTAAAAACTGACTTCACTTCATCATAAGCTATACGAAACTCCCTGTCGGTTAAATATGATTTAAGCAATCGACACAAGTTTCCAGGCAGTCAAGACTGAATGTTTGAAATTGTTAAACATCCTTAAATATTTCTCAAAGCCATAACATGCATGTCACACTACTAATAAATTTTATAAATCCATAATTTTTTGTAGATTAAACAGTAGTTGTGAAATTTACTCCATAGTGCCCAAAAAACTACTACAAACACTGCTCTTACCTAATCATTGGCGCTCATGTGAACATGAATACTTAACATTCAAACACTCTGTTCCATCTCTATATGTAACCCTTTACTCAAATACTCTCATTAATTGCATACAGTCACTAATTTACCAACTATTATAGGATACAGATCTAGTAACCCTCTTAACTGTTCCAAGTCATAAGAGAGAATAAAGTGGTGAATATGGCACAGCTCATTCCACAGTTTTTCCTAAGAATTTACAAAGCTCCGCCAACTTCAGTACCAAATACAGCCCTCAAATACATCATTAATCACAATTTACAACAGAAACGGAATTTACACCCTTATAACTTCTTTTTTTTTTTTTTATCAAACCTAATGTTAACTTTGCAAATCACCTGCTTACTTATCCTGTTCCAACTACATAGCACTTAGAAGGGTCTTCCTCAGCCACATATCGCTCTCTCATAATAATCTGCATCTAACAGGTAAGTTATCAGTGCTGTAATAACCTCAATAGTTGCACATAGCACTATAATAAACAAATATATAATAATAATAAATAAATATCAAATTCAAGTGATGGTGTCATGTTGAACCATATATACTTTCAAGAAAATATGATAAAGAGGGAGAGGAGGTAGGTTCTGTGACACATGTTTAATTGGTCGCAGAATCAACTCTTCTATTGCCTAGTATGCCTGCATGTGTCGGGATCCACATGAAAGATGTTCTGTAATTTGAATCATTAAGATATTTCAGCAGATTATGGATTTTTACTACTAATAGATGTTTGCTGTATCTATAAGTTTAGTATAGTTAGAGCTTGTAATGAGTCCACAACAATCAGAATCTCTTGGGCGCTCAAGTTCATAAATAATTTTATATATCTGCAATTCAGTTTAACAATTCTGCAGTCCAATTATTATAATTTTCTGGTAATTTTTGTTGTCTGATTATCATAATTCTCTTTGATGAGTATTTGATTATTACAATTCTTTCTGATATTTATCATCTCATATTGTTTCTCCTGAATCTCAAATTTTTAATCTTCCAAACTTCTAAATTTATTCATCTACTCCTTCAATTTTTTCATTCTAATTCATTTTTTATTTTCATTAGATCAAATCTCTTCCAATTTTTCTATCATTCTTCTTAGAGAATTTTTCAAATTCCTCCTTTGCGTCTTATATATTTTTTTTTTTTTATTGAAAAACCACCAATATTTGTTAAATAGTAGCTTAACTATATTATATACGTTCATATACAATGCGCCAATAGAAGTTTCACTTTAAAAACAGATCAGTTACACACTGTACACAATTTAAAATACATACGCCAGGGATGATAAAATATTATAAGTACCCAATCCAGGTACAGCCAATACAAGAAAACTGTCGCTTTCTATATCTTCTTTCTTCTTTATAGGCACTAATTATCCAAGGACGTTAGCGATCGTTAACTTGACTACGTCTTAATCGACAACCCAGTTGAAAATTTCGATCGCATCCATATTAAACCACTTCTTCAAATCATCTATCCACGTTGTTGAACGTTCGCGACCACGGTTATCGTTTATTTTTCCTTGTATTAATACATGAAGCATTTTGTATATTTTTCACTATATGACCAATCCGTTCCAATTTCTTTATAATAAATGTACTTACATATTATCACGAAGAAGTTATGTGGAAATCAATGGTCATTTCCCCTTAAATATGA
This sequence comes from Coronaproctus castanopsis, assembly GCA_032883995.1. Taxonomy (NCBI): domain Eukaryota; kingdom Metazoa; phylum Arthropoda; class Insecta; order Hemiptera; family Monophlebidae; genus Coronaproctus; species Coronaproctus castanopsis. The sequence continues at coordinate 127,575,176 of CM065053.1, forward strand.
AATTCATTGATGGGAGATTTACGACGTTGGATACAGTATTCCTCTGAGAAGATTTTAATGCAGCCGTATCTAAATCATATATCCTATCTAAACTTTGTTTAAAGATTTTTTTGCAACATCGGTCAATCGTGGCCATAATTGGCATTTCTCACTTCTAAAATAAATAAAATAGATATTGTCTGTTCCCCCAGTTGATAGGAGACCACTAATAAATAAATAAATGTTAACTCTTAACTAAGACTAATTAAAATTAAACATATGTTTTCACAAAAGTAAGACCGATCTGCTATCGCGTTATATTCGCTTATTTATATTGTTATACGCTGAATATTGTCGTAGCCACTTATATTTCGGATACTTGAAAACCATGCTACCTCGCTATTCGTACTAGATCATGATCGACATCTTGACATCGTTAGACGCAGGACATTTATCCTAGCTGATGATGTGTATTGGTTATGGAACCATCATTTGTTGAAAGGCCGTGCCGGCACCATCTTCTTTTTAATCTTCTAGGATTGCCCAGCAACGTGTATCTAGACATCCGAAGTATATTCAGATTATCGCTTAGGCGAATTTATTCGAAGAATCTTTTATATTGTTGAATGTGCACTTCTTAACAAATAAAATATCAAGATCCTTGTAAACAGTGTGATTCGAAACACATCGAGGAGCCGCGACCATCATACGAAGAATCTTTGCTTCCTTTGTATTAGTGCTATATTACTTGCTTCAATATTGCCGTATAGTTCTATCTCGTACCTCCAGATTGGAACTATAATCGTGAGGTATATCCGCCTTTTAAGATCTAGACTTAAAGTGGATTTTCCTATTAACAGGAAAAGCATGTTGGCTCGTATTCGTTTACCAATTTGCTCAACATGAATACGCCAGTTAAGTCAGTTAAGTCTGCGGTCCATATGTACTCCCAAGTACTTCACCGAGATGACTTGTAGTATTTCAGAATTATATATTATTAAATTTGTAGATACGCCAGTTAAGTCAGTTAAGTCTGCGGTCCATATGTACTCCCAAGTACTTCACCGAGATGACTTGTAGTATTTCAGAATTATATATTATTAAATTTGTAGAGGTAATAGGTCTGCTGGTAAAAGTTATGTGTTGACATTTTTTATTATTGAACTTTGTTCTCCAGTTATTAGTCCACGTTTGTATTATTATGTTCCTACATTGCTGTGTTCGTAAATTCGGGATTTTCATTAAAAGCCATTATCGCTATATCGTCTGCAAATGTAGCTAGAATTTTCTAATTGGAGACAGGTATGTCTACCGTGTATATTGAATAGAGAATTGGTCCCAACAGACTACCCTGGAAAACGGAAGCAGATATTTTCCTTGCTTTGGAGACGAACTCGTTGGTTTTAATCCAGACAACTCGATTTGTTAGGTATGGCAGAGTCAGTAGATAAATATCTGATGTAAGTTCTATTTAAATTTTAATCCTGGGTCCCAAACACGATCAAAAGTTTGTTCCACATCCAGGAAGACCGCCGAACAAACTTGTTTTCTTTCAAGCACTGCTGGAGTCGAAAGCCAAACTAATGATTTCCTTATTCTTATCTACAATTACACATATTCTTTTTAATAGCAATTTCTCGAAGACCTTGGACAAGACACTAAGTAAGCTTATTGGCCGATAAGAGCACAAGGAAGTTTGTGGTTTTCCGGTTTCAAAAATCATTAGTATTATTGAATTTTTCCATTGCTCCGGGTAGTATCCGTTACGCAAAATATAATTAAATACGTATCTTTAAGAAGAAGAATACTTACATTTAACAATGTATTGGTCTACAAAAAATAGACAAAAATTGTCCGATTAAATACAATAAACAAACGTATTACTTAAAAAAAAACGTCTATGCGTACTCATCTGTTCGTTCACAATTCGTTACGTAAAACAGGTATGCGCAAAAGCTAAAAAACAAAGTAATTCACTTTATTTCGTTTAGAAGCAAAAATCGAAATTAAATTCCTGGATAAATTGAATCAAAGAAAAAAACTACCAGTTCGTCGCGACAAACATTTGTTGAAGCTTTAAAAAGGAAAAAGTACATTCGCGCAACCGGAAATCGGTCGTTAGAAAATAAACAAAAAAAAATACTCCATTAATATTCTAACGCCATTAAAATTCGTTTGGCTGCATCTCGATATTAATTGACGTTTAATTTAATTATTAAGAAATTAGGCGGCGCAGAGATTTCATTACGCCCTAATTGCTTAAAATATAGCGTATTACGTACAAATATAATCGAGGGGCACGTTTAATATCTTATTCGCGCAAAATATTTTTAATTAACTCACTACAATGATATCTCATTTCAAGATGAATGCAAAAATTAATAATCGAATCGTTAATTAAATAATCAACATGCAACAGATGCCTAATCTGCTTATAATGGGTTTCAAAGCTCGTTAGAAGTGGAATGCTAGAAACAGAACAGTAAGCACTCACCGACTGGCTATTATGATCCAAATTTATAAATTAACTAATACCCTTTATTTTTTAATGTTTATTTTTAAAAGATAATAATTATATCAAGCTGAAGTATTCTTTAACTACAGTAATTTATTCAAAGGAAGTATCGTATGGGCTAATATTGGCTTAAATTTTAAAACTATTATCACAGTTCTGTAAAACAGGCTGTTTTACTCGGAGTAATAACCAAATAGTTAAATTGAATCTATGTTAAAGGCTGATTTTAAAAAAAAAATACGTACATTAGTAGTACATCTCACTTTCGTAATTAATTTACTAATCTTGTATTTCATTATGACTATCAAAATTTGAAGTTCAATTTAAAATTTTCAGAAAATACCAACCATTAAGCAATGAAATGAAATAAATCTAAAAAAAAAAAAAAATGTAGACTGAAACAAATGAACAATTCTTCCTCTTCTTCGCATAATTATCAAACATAGATAAATTAAAATTTAAAAAAATTGTTTAAAGATCATTTAAAGCGTCGTAATGCACGTTCTTTAAACACAGCTGACCCCCGAAGAAATATTTGGGCATTTTTCAACAATATGCTGCATCACATGATGAGGGTCCTCGCAACAGTATCCAGGCGGATACATTTGTATTGCAAGTCCACGAAGAATTCCTTCAATTTAAACGTTAAGGAAATGCAGTATTCATTTCCACTTATACATTTGGAGAGGAGATAAGTTGGTAATTAGACTAGTTAACAACTTTTTTGGTATGAGCACTATTACACTACACAGAAGCTCAGCATGAGCTACCCAAAGTTTTTGTCAGGTTTACTCGTGTTGCCTAAGATCTTTCTTAATGCTTTTTGAACTTGTTCACTTTCAACTGATTTGTGGTGCTCTCTCTTTTTTATTGCATCAGTGACCAATTTTCCCAAAACATACCGCGCTGTTTTCTGCTATGTGTGAAATTTAGGTATTTACAATTTTTAGTTTTCTCATCATGTGCCATTTAATTCGGTCAAAAGTTCTTGCGGATGAATCATAATTACTCGAGTAAAACCGAATAAATACTTGTTAAAATACGGCAATAAATAAATGCAACAATTCTAAGATAATATAAAATAACGTATAGCATTATGCCCGTATATGTAAAATAATTGACTTATAATAATGAATTGAAGTAAATATATTTGTCAAATATTAACATTATCTTACTGAATTCAACAATTCATACCCTATTTAATGTAATTAAATTATAATCTACCTGTAAACGTGCTAAATATATGCACACGTATACACACAGACAAATTATAATCCCCAAACGACTTCACCATATAAGGAACATCGCAATAAGAGATGAAACAATTTACCTCGGGGTTCAAATATAACAAAACAGACAATATGAAAAAGAAATAAAAAGAAGAATCGGAATGGCAAAAAATTCTTTGCCCAATTTAGAGAAAATATTGACAGATTACCGGATAAGCAAGCAAACAAAACTCTACCTTGTTCGGACACTAATCTTCCCAGGGCCACATATGGGGCAGAATCATGGGCTAAGAATAAAACTGCCCAAAGACGAATCGAAGGATTTGAGATGACACGCTACCGCCAACACATACGATGGACAGCAAAGAGTACGAACATATCTGTACTAAACGAGCTTGGAGTCGAAGAAAAAGACCGTTTACTACCATCAATCCGTAGACAAATACTAAGTTTCCTTGGACGCATGATCAGAAAGGATTCGATAAAAAAATGTATAACTCAAGGAAAGATAAATGGTAAACGAGGAAGAAGACGTACACCCAACCGATATATAGATCAAGTCAAGTCCTGGACAAAGTTTTCACTTGAAGAACTGATGTGGACGATCGAAACCGAGCAATACAACGATGATGTACACATACACACACACACACATATATATATATATATATATCAAGTGCCGTCTGTCGGAGGTAAGCTACTACTTATCTAGTACATATTTTGTTGTACAGTATAAGTAACGTATAAGGCAACTATAATATAGCGTCAGCGTAGATAGACATCAACTCGGGAAAATTGACTGTAATCACTTTGTTATCAATGCATCCTCGCATGTTATATATATATATATATCATCATCATCATCATTAGTCGTAATCCCCCGAAGCGATGTCGTGACCACAATTCATGTTATTGCTTTCTGTACTAATGTACGCCATCTATTACGGTTTTCAACCCCTCGCCCACATTCTACGAACGATTTCACACAAAAGCATACAATTTTTTCTAAAACAAATTTTAGATTAATAAATATTTAATTACCAGTTTGCAAGTTTATTAAATTTCATAGGTTATTTAAATTGACATCGTAAAAAACTGTATACAATTTTATTGGCAAAACACACCTAAAACACCCTCCCACCAAAAAAATATATAATTTAACGCAACACATACAAAAGTTTTTTCCATTTCTATTCAGATTACTTATTTATTACGGGGGAAAAAATTAATATTAATTAAATTACGCTGATTTAAGTATGAATGGTGTGGTTAATTTTTTTATGCGAATACTATACCAGTTCGCATTAATATGTTTTAGGAGAAAATGACCGGTAAGGATCAATGAACAATACACTCCTATAAGACCACATCATTAGCGTAATCTACGGTTGCAACACTTACCGAACATGATAAATACGGTTAAAATATTACAACGTGACGCAATAATTAAAAGTCGTTAATAAAAATTATAAGATACATAAAAGTTTAAAAACTGAAATGTCTTTTCTCAATCGGGCCGAGAAACAATATTGTAATTATTTCATATTTGTATAAGAAAAAACTAAACAAGAATTAGACGTAGAACATCCGTTGCATAAATGCGGCAATAAGTCCGGAAAATTTTCTTAAAATAATAAATATATCGACACAAACACCTCAAATTACTGGGATGAAAAATTATAGAAATGAAGACTGAAAGAGAATCGTTCGCAATTATGGTGACAACCAAAACTTACCTGCGGTGTAGTAAATTGCCGCGGCCAACGTGGAAAACTCAGAATAAAATAAGAATTACGACAAAGAATATGAAAATATGGAAAATTACAGATAAAATTCAGAGCACCTTCTGCATATTGTTATCTTTGTGATGCAGGATGCAAGATACGACCGGTATAAATGAAATTCTGGACGGTACAATTCAGATTGTTGAATATCGAAAAAAAAAAAAGGAATATTATCTGACCGATAAGATAAGAAGAATAAGAATAAATCCTTAAACTCCAACGACTAATTATTTCTTCATCGCTCCTTAAAACGCGTCGTCGTGTTTTTGAGTGTGTCAGCGTATAACTAAAATTATTTACCCGGTGTTTTGTTTTTTGTGATCGCTTCTCACAAAGCCTACAAAAAAAAAAAAGGAATAACAGATGTAAAAAATACAATTAACGAAAAAGAAAGTGATCATCGTAATAGTCGAGTCATTAATACTCGCATTATTATTATTATTAATTATTTATAAAGATTATTACAGCAATACTGCGATGAAAGTAAAACATAATAACAAACCTACAATTAACTCGGGAGAGAGCAAGACAGAAACATCGGAGCTTTTTAGATCTCGTTTTTATCGATTCATTTATCACCGTTATCCAGAGTACTATATAGTGTTATTATGTGTGTGTGTGTATTCCTCATACGTATGTGGATGTATATCTAAGAATGTTTAAAAAAAAACGACAAAAAACAAAAACGGCGATATCTAGTTTTCCTTGACAGTTTAGTTACAACTGTATACGTGATGTATTTATTTTCACTACACGTCTATGCCATCGGTGCATTTTCATACTATTCACAAATGAATAAACATATACCGATAGGACGCGTGCTTTATATATATGTACATATATATCGTTTATAGGCTGAAGATTAAAACCCCACTTAAACAGTTCAAATTGTTATCGCATAAGATATACTTCGGACGATGTTACTATATATATATTTCCATATCAGACTATTTGACCAAAAGGTCTCTTTAATTTACGGTTTTTATTTTTTCGAAAATACTATTACCATCCGAACAACTATTACATATATTACCATCACCACTGCCACTATCGTCAGTTTATCATTATAGTTAGGTTTATTACCACCTTTAACCTAAAATGACGCCACCTGCGACCCATCGTTTCGAAGGGACGATAGACATTATTAAAATGTATATCCCATACACACGCTCCACATTATATAATATACATACACCGCTTTTATTATTATTATTATTACTATTTTTTTTTTTAATTTATATTCAAAGTATCTCAACCGTTATCTTTTTTTTTTTTTATGAAAGCTTATTACACTGAATAACTATCGTGTATTTCAACGTTTTACATTTCAAGTTCTCCTCCTGCGAGTCATGCTTTTTAAAGTGGAAATTAGCGGTTACTCATCCGTTTTATCGTAAAACAAAAGTATTCACTGTTAAGTCTGCGGCCGAAAATCATTGCAGGTAGGCGATGTTTCTAATTTTCGGTTTTTTGTTTTCTTATTATTACAAATATAATGAAAACGGGCAGTTTGTAAATATGCTATATTCACCGATATGTACGTTTACAAAATAGGAATATATACGTCCTACTCATATGAATCCTTATCATAAGTTTTATACAGTCGGAACATAGGAAAATTCGGGAACAGATATATGTGGAAAATATACAGCAGTCACCCACCGCTAGGTGTACTATCAATTACAAACCGTCTCTTACTAAATTTTCATGATTATACTTTTTTAAAAAACATTAAAAGGAAAGGAATTATACATATCAGCAGATTGCGCTTCGGTCATTACTTGTTACCCGACCGTTAATTTTTTATGGAACTTACAGAAACTTTTTACTGCCCTCTCCGTACTGGAAATGCAATTTTTTCGAATGTCGTTATTTCAATTAAATTACTGCGCTCATCGTGTAACGGCCATACAGTGTATTGTTCCTTCTTTGTCTTGAGAATTTACATCTGTTTCCAGACATAGCGATATTTTTAAAGAAGTTGTCCACGTTTTTTGAAATATGAATTACTTCGGGTAAGCTGTAAGTGGATCCTCATTAAAAAAAAAAAAATACCCAAGGAAATAAATACAATATTTCGTACAAAATTTCTATCTCAAGCTCACATTTTTATCAAAATTTAAATATACATCGGCGTGAAAAACTGTAAAGGATTTTCATTATAAGACAGGTGCTTATAATCAAATTAATCGTGGTATTACATCTCTATTTTTTCTTCTGTCTCTCCAGTATTTTTTTTCAAAGAGGTCTAAAAAGAAAATATTGAAGCTTCACATAATGCGATGTTTTTTTTTTTTCTAAACTTAATAAACTATTTGAAACGTAACATCAGTTACGAAAAAATCATATAATCCATAAATTATCTTCTAACTACTAGTCTTATGTAAAGCCGACTTTACAAATCGTAATAAATTGGTAAAATATTCGAAATTTTATTTATATACACGTATAACTCGTTAATAAATTAAGAGTATCATCTGAAAAGTAACGGCCCTCATATATTACAATAAAATTTATATATAAGATTTACTATACTTGTATGAAACTAAAATATCACATCTCGTGAACACAACTTCCTGGTAGCTCCAGAATCTATTCGATACATTAATGTATTGACCGTATGTAGATATTCATATTTTTTTATTTAACATTTATATGGTATTCGTATGTGAAGATACTTCACTTTATCATCCATTGTATTATTACCGTATAATTTTAACTCGGTACTAATTTTAAACTAATTTTTAAAATTCTCCCTATATTCACACTTCAGGTGTAATGTAAATAGTACTTACATATTCACACATATACATGTATATACAAAGAAGAAGACTACTGAAATGTTACACACATCATTGAAAAGACGAAAACTCAACAGCTATCTTTATACTCTAGAAAAAAAGATATAGTGTGGGAACAATATGTTATATCCGAGGCAACAGTTTATCATTATTAAATTATATAATACATAATGTTATCATCGAACAATAATCAAATATGTGAAATAAGATCATTTTTCTCCCTGTATTATGCATATTAGGTTTTTATTTTTTCATCGGTCTTATTAATTATATATATATATATATATATATATATATATATATATATATATATATATATATATATATATATATATATATATATATATATATATATATATATATATTCCTCGTTATAAAGAAGCCAATGATTAAATCAATTTATACGACAGAACCGGTTTATTATAATATTATAGGCACACAAAGCAAAGAATACGCCTGCTCAACGGTTAAGTATACTCCGATACGATTTCATATGATAGGACAAGGTCTTCCTGCTTATCCTACTAGTTTACACATAATCAGTCGTTAATTTACAATATTGCAGACAAATAATCTCTGCAGAAAATCAAGGTGATGATTTTAATCAGAATTTTTCGTGTTAATCACAAATAAATATGCATCGGCTAACCCTATGAAATAATTAAGAAGTCAATACGAGCGGAATGATGATTATAGGACAGCCGGAAGAGAACGTTAAATTGAAAACACGGAGAAATAAGAAACTGAATGCTGCAAATGAAAATAAAACCGAATACGGCGAAAGTGACTCATAACGGAGACTCCGTTTTATTAACAGATAGTTTATAATATTGAAAATTAATTGGAATATTTATGAAACAAAAATAAAACGCGTTTACAAAGTAGGAATAAATCATTTACAACATTTTTAACCGATACTCAAGAATTGAAACAATTTCAAAACACACTAATATCGGTACTTTAACACCAATAATGACATTATAAATGACATGATAAATAAATCTAAAATTGCCTACTACGCAAAACCCCTGATACTCCAAACCGTATAAGTTCTCCTACCGGTATTATTACACAACACAATCGTTGAAATTTTCAAAAACTACATCGTAAATTTAGTGAATTCTATAACTATATTTCAGACAGTTTCGTCAATGTTGTTCATACTATTTAATAATTTTAAAAAATCCAATAGCGGAATTTCAAAATTAATAGAAAATAACATAAATTACAAAAATTTAGATTTGAAGGTAAAATTTTCACTATTACGTATTATATGTATATTTTGTAAGAATTTTAAACTTAAAACATTTTCGATACTAAGAACTTACGATCAAAAATGTACTAATATACGTGTCTCTGACAATATTTTATTAAAAATAATGAACCTTCGCTTTCGAACGGATATGTCTGATCAATAATGAACGTATTTTTATTTTTTAAAATAATAAGAACATAATTTACTTCGTCCCTTTTTCATTATATTAGTATAAATTTCACATTTTTCTTCTTCAACATATCCGTATTAGTAACTTCAAATTCCTCGCTTTCCAAAAATTAAAATATGCGTAACATTATACATTTTTAATTTCAAATTTAGTTGTTTTAAATTACGACGAATTTACGCATATAGAGATGATTAAAATTTATTTCTACAATAATGATAGTTTTTTTTAATCATTTTTCGTACATACCTGAATAGCGAAATAATAATTACAAAATTCAAATCCATGCAATTCCGAATGACAAAAATTTGGATCTCGTGTGTAATACCCCGCAAGTTTTTAGTTAAAGTTAAAAAATAGACGATTTAAAAATAGGAAAATTACATCGCTGCACGTGATAATGTATCGGTAATTTAACAACGCTGAATTTATAAATCTTAAATAACTATACGAAAATTAATAATTACCGCGATAAAACCAACAAACATAACAGAACGTCCTGAGCAATTAATAATGGACGAACTGTTATTAGTATTTCGATTAGACTGAGAATGATTTGCTATTTTAGATACGTGATTCGTGGGTAAATTCGACTTTATCGGCATAGAGTAAGAATAATTTAGATCAACTTTTCGTTTTGCTTTTAATTAAAATATTACATTTTTTTTTATAAATCAATAATAACTAGTCGGATTTTTACATAACATTTGCTAAAAAGGAACTATTTAATTTTTTTTCGCAATTATTAAAAACGAAATAAATTATACGAAGTATGTTCCCTTAATATAGAATATTTTGGTTATAAGTTTAGATAAAAAACGGAATTCCATCGTAGTATATTAACGATAAACGAAATTTGTTCTTCAGAAACTAGACGAGACGAATCACGTTAGATCATTTTCATAGCAACTTCTATAATTAAATTAAAGTTTATTCCACATCGATTATAAATACATACACTAGATTTGAATAGAAAATATTTCTGGTTATAAGTCGTTGTAATCTAGATATTATTCAAACAGTCGTACAATGTTTTAAACGTGTTTGTTCATTGCTCAAATTACACAATTCGTTATCTGGTACATTATTTAATAATTAAACATTTAAAAAATATAATAATTTGGACAAAATCATTATACTAAATAGCGAAGTTGTTGACTAAAGAAAAATTATTTTTCGTATTATTTTAAACGAACTCGGATAATTAGCGCTTGAACGGATATTTTCAATATTTTAAGGTGATATAGAGAAAAATAAAACAATTTTTTGATAATTAACCAAACAGAAAAATTACATTTCTTACCGGAGAACATTTTCCAACATACGAGGGAGATATAAAAACATATAAACCTAAAAGTGCTGTTTTAGAAGTCGAACAAATACTTTGAAAATATTTTTAATGACCAAAAGAAAAATATAAACGCTACAATTACGACTATAACGCAATTTATTAAGCGTATATATATATAATACAGCGATCGAATTAAAAAACAGGATTGCAATTTAATTCATGTAGATTGTCGGAACCAACTTTCCTCAAATAAGAAAACATAGTATAATATTAACGCAAAACACGGAATAAATTTTCTCATAAGACTAATGATAAGAAATAACTCCGGCTTTAAAATTACAAGGGTATTAAAATACCGATATTTTGATAAGCAAATTGTCAATTTATACAAACGCGTGTAGGTATATATATATATATATATATATATATATATATATATATATATATATATATATATATATATACACAAAATAATCGACATTAGTTTGTTACGCACAAATTTAACAATGAGTATTCTACAACCCTATTATATATTCTTTAATAAGGTGACTAGCTCGCGCAATAACCGTTTCATATACTTCGGAAAATAATAAGAATAATAATTGTAAACTTATTAGAAAACGATGCAACGAAAAATATATTTCAGATATCAACTATAAAATAACGAATGTATTTAAATTTTTAATTAAATTTACAAAATGAAATAAGCAAATGAGAATATAACTTAGGACAGAAATAACGTCTTAATAAGTTAAGATCATCTCTCGGTCAGATTAAATCGTGTAAAAGTCGATCGATATAAAATTGGTTCGCGTATTATAAACGGTCGAACACTTTCTACGTTAGTATCGTCTCCGTCATTAAATCTACAGTTTTGTAGTCCAATTTCTCTCGTCCACGTAAATCTTTAATCTTCGGGGACGTTATGAGAAGACTGAAAAATGCGCAAAGGCCGAACGGCGTAACGGTATAAAATGTAATAATACACGGAATAGACCAAGCGATGTGTATAAAGCGAGAAAACTGAATAGAAAACTAGAGAAGCGAGAAGGGCGTATGACGGATGGAGTATTTAGGGTGAATTCGACTACTTTTTCGGTCGACTAAGGGTGGTAAAATAGTACACAGCCGTAGGAGGTCAGACAACTGCAACGCAAGAAGAATCATCCTTTACGGACGACTTGACGCTTATTATACGGAGTTTATTGTGTCTGCTACTGACGTCTATGTACCGTATTAAATACAAAAGCGAGGTAAACAACAACGTTCATAAAGCATAAAGCAATCGCACTCCCAAAATGATTAAAAACGCCGGCATCATCCAAGGGTGTATTTTAAGTTTTGAAAATTTAAATATAAAATTTGTTTAATTTATAATTCGAATACACGCTATAATTAACGAGTCTAAATATAATAGAGCGTCATGTAACGAAAAATAATGATTAATAACGAAATAAAAATCAAGTCATTACTCGATAAGGAAAGTATATCGGAATAAAGAAGATAAATATTTATCAGAAGACCTATAACAGATAAACATTCCCGGAATTAAAAAGTATAATTTAGATTTAGAAGTGAATAATATAGAAAATTGTAGTAAGACGTCCCAGTAATGAACCGGTACAAAATATCTTTTTGACATCATCCATGATCTGGCGGTGGTCTTCATTTTTTTTTCTCAGTGACTTCCTACCAAAAAAGAAGTAATTTATCGATAGTAAAAAAACAGGTCACGGATTAAAGGATGCAGCATGATGTACGGACACGGATGGCGATCTACTCTGGACACATCATAAGGCAGAAATGATTCCATACGTATTAAAAAAAAAAAAAGCACTACACTTGTATAGCGATAAACTGCAATATCGAGTGTATTAATGTTTGTATGAACATATCATCAATTGAGAAGTTATCTGACGATCCTAACATAAAGTTTACAAACAATCACTTTTTGCCGCACCTATTCTTCGTTTCAATTTCCGTTATTTCTTGTATAAGCACCGAAATATACAGTTCCAGGTTGATATCCGTTATTAAACCTAAATCTTTTGAATAATATTATTATCGCGTGCTTAGGTCTATTTAATGTGAGATTAGCTTTCCGACTGAAATATTCAATTCGATTATCATGTGCTAAAAGACCAAAAAGAATCCTACGTGTATCAATACCTTTATATACTTTGAAAACATATATATTATATATATATATATTTATATAATTATCGAACCGTGTTGTGTACAAAAAGTAAATTTTTGGATGTATTTAGGATTCTTTTTTTATGCCTTTATCGTATATGAAAAGTCATACAAACACACACACACATATATATACATATATAAACTCGATTTGAAGTGATTAATAATGTTCGCGAAATATCAAATTATCTTATTTAATTACACGCGTAGATAAACGAATATTATACGCATCCGATTACCGAACATTACTAGGTTCTGGAATAGATACTCCTTTCTAAATACACAACCACCCTTGCTCTACTAAAGTAAATGCACTTGCGGTGGTAACCAGATTATACATTTATTATAATAGACTGGATATTAACGTTACATATACTATTAAGATTATTGTTAGTATTATTATGAAAATACGGAATATAAAATTATGCATGTATATGTATAAAAGAACACATTCCCAACGGTTTCCTGATAAACTCGGTTATCAGATTTATTAGAACGCCACGTGGTTTGACGGCTCCACAAACGATAATATGATAAAACGCCTTTTGAAACTATAAAGAAAACTATATTGAATTTTAATAATAGAAAAACAAAATACAAATTTTATACACCCATTTCGGACATTTATATTTAAAATTAAAACATAAACGAAATTACGGATTTATTGAATTTTAATTCTACATACGAATCGGATACACTCATATTCCATGCGCGTAATTGACAAAAGTTACCTATATTTATCTATAACCTTCGAGAGCTATCGACTGTTAAATTACTATTTTGGATACTATACTCCTTAATTCGTGCCTAATTCAAATTCAAATTTATTTCAAATTAAAATACAAGATTACAAAGAAAATATATATAACGTGTAAATCACGACTATACACATATTGCGCGAACGCCGGATTATACAAACAAATAAAGATAAATTTAACTTCCGTTCCATCGCACTAAAAAAAAACCTAACATTTATATAATTCAATGAAATAATAAATTTTCTTAAAACATTCTTTAAAAAACAACGAAATCGATTTAGACATATAAGTAAACACACACAAACACCCAGATACCGCCAATCAAATAAACTAAGTATTAAACTATAATTACAAATCCGCAGAAATAGACCTAACGCGCAAAAGTAAATATATAACATAATTAATTTACAAAATAAAATCATCAATCTAACAATTCCAACCGAATACTTTTAAACCAGTTAGCAATTTCAATTATTATATGAAAAGGTCGTTACCTATTTACACATTACAAATGCAACTAACGACTTACGCCGTCGTTTATAATTTTTAATTGACGCGACAAAGAGTTAAACATAGTGACGCCCATATAAACCGCTTGGATTCGGGTATGAAATTTGTTAAATTTAGCCAACTTTGCTAACTTGTGTGAGGATAACCTTGTTTTACCATCAAAAGTTTAAAATTTTTAAAGACGAAAACAAGTAATTGTACTTCATATAATTCACGAACGGTGAGAGGACGAGTTTTCCAACAGGGTTGCTTACCATTACCAACGGTGTTAAGTAACATGTTTTGAAGTGATTGTATGACATTCATATATACCTTTCCAGCTCCACCCCAATGCATAAGTCCATAGCACAAAACTGGTTGGTACAAAGAAGTATACAAACGAAATAACTGTGTAGATGAAAAAAATTGCTTCAAATAATAAAAAAGATAATTTAATTTTCTTAATTTTTTAGAAAGAAACTCGGTGTGTTTATGCCAAGTTAGTTTGCCATCAAGAACCACCCCGAGATACTTAATTTCATAAACTATATATATAATATATAAATATATATAAATAATATACTCACATTTTTTTTCAAGCACTCAAGTATTGAATTTTTAAAGGAAATTTGGAAGAATAGAGATGGGTGACTTTATATATATATATACACGCACACACCTCATTTTGTTCAAAAATTCAACTACTTTCTGGATTTAAAAGTATTGATACGTCGATTCTTTTAGGCCTACAGTTTTAGATATATATATATATATATATATATAAATTTCGATTTTAAGTGCGTAACTAGTAATGCTCGCGAAATATCAAATTATCTGTTATTTAATTGCAAGATATGCATTCTGTTACTGAATATTACCAGATTCTAGAAAGGATACTCCTTTCTAAGTACAAAACAAGTTTTTCTTTATTATATATATATATATATATATATATATATATATATATATATATATATAATATATATATGTTAGAAGTTAATTTTTCTTTACCTTTTTAAAGTTGAATACCGAATTCTAGGTAGAATCCTGTATAAAGGGTCGTTTAAAATCGAACGGAGACAGTGTACCAGGTAAAGAACCGATAACCCGAAAGACGATGTTAGTCACTCTATTTTTCTACAGTCTACCACGCGAACACAAACTTAAGTAAAATGGAAATTCGTGATAGCGGCAACCGGGAATTTCTCGGAAGGATTTTATGTTAACTGAAAATAGTCACAGATGAAAGACCAGAATGTCGATAGACTGGATTTAAACGTGTGTCGTAGTTTGTCGTATAGACAACAGATCTAAGCGAAGCTAACGTGTATGACTATGCACGTGCAATCCGGATCGAACGCTAGCGGTAAATGTAACAGTTGTTCGGTTTAACGAAAAAAGGAGGCATGCGTATCTGTCATTACGAGAAACATACTTTATTTTAAATTATCATTTCTTTCACCGTTCGATTGTGTTTACTAATCAAAACTCTCGCACGAACATTGATTATTTTTCTCTTCTTTTTTGTTTATATCCATACAAAAAAAAAAAAAAAAAACTTTTCAAATAACACCTTTTTTTTTATTCCAAGTAATGCGACGTAAAATATTCGATAAATTTATAATGATATAGCGTTTACTTATAAGATAGATACAAGAATACGAGAACACGACGATTGCTACAATACGAAAAATAATTTTCGTTTCGTTTCGTTTCGTTTCGGTTATATTAATTTTGTACATTACTCGAAGCTTTTTATCGATAATTCCGTATTGAGTGTAAAGCCGTCAACTCGCTAGGCAAAAAAGATTGATAAACCATCTCACGACTCATTCCGGGCAAGCCCCGACTCCCATTTATGTATTTTCTAACATTAATATAGCAAAATTTCGATTAAAATGAATATGTGTGTCTTCTTGAGTAACGTATTCCGGTGCACGTTATCAAAAGCAGAATATGATTGGAATGTTATATTAGTAAGCTTTCTCAATTATTTGTCTCGGATATGTTTTCACGTATCCAAGCGTAAATCCTGTCCGTACTGATAAGATTTCATAGATGTATAGTTTTTGGACATTGATATATGATTTTGCTAGAGTGACTATCGTATAATATACTTCTTATTCAGTTTATATTTCCAGAGCGGAACTTATGACTCGCTAGAACGTCACTAATGCGGGTTTTCGATCGGTCTTATTACTTATATTACCGGTTTTCGAGTTTTATCTCTATTATTTATTTCCTGGCGCGTTCGATTAATTCTTTACGAATATTGTTCGACCTGTTATCAATGCGACAAGCGTAGTACTCTCATCTGTATATCCACATGTCAAATTCGTTTAGTATTCCATCGTTCAGATTTCTGTAGAATATTTTGGAAATATCGACAAACTTCCACGTTACTTGTTTTACTGTTTTCCATTATTTTTTCAGACTTCTTTAATTTCCAAACGGTATTCATTTTACCAACCAACCGGATAGATTAGATAACAGAGTTGGTCTACAGACCTTCTTATTGTGAAAAATTCTTACCGATAAAATTTGAACTCGATGCATTGAGGTCCGTTAAATCACAAGACCCTATTGATTAATATTTATATCTAATCTCGATTATTATAGCGAAGATAGTCGCGCTTGTTTGTCCTGGGTTCGTTACTTTTTTGACTTGCAGTGCAGCCGATACCATACGTAACATTCCAGCGCCCTGCTAGTAATTTAAAATATATACTCGTTATCGGTTTAGATTTTTTTTTTTTTCATATCCAACTATAATAAAAACGTCGTATTCGCATTAAGTTTGAATCGGAATTATATATAATAAAAAAAAGAAAAAAGGTGCACGAACGTTATCAGTGTTACCGGTTGTAATATTATAGTGACCGAAATAGCGCAGGTTTTGTATTTTAAATTATATTCTTACGCGAATATTTATCCGAAATGTATAAATATAAACATTTATCATACTATATATATTATATATAAATAAAACCAATTCGGATGCGTTTTACTAGTAAATAAAGTTTGTAAGAGATAATTTCTCATTGATAGATGGCGCGTAAAAACGTGAAATTTACACGTCGAAAAATATTTAACAATAAACTATTAACCCTTTTTCAGTGGGACAGTGTAAAATTTTGATACAATTTTACAAGGGTGTTTATTATACGATACTGTTTCTTAGGCAAACTGTAGATAATTTTCAATATATACATTTATGTAGACATACTTTTAAAATTGGGACATTTTACGTCAAACAGGAAATATAAAATTTTGTTAGCATTAAAATTTCACGTACCATAAACTCTTAACCTACGAGTCGATGCAAAAATACTTATAACAGCAAAATTGAGATTTTTCTGTAGCCGCGCCAACGTCCATATAGATATAATTACGCCGTAAAGAACGAATAAATTAAAATCGGCGCTGCTCGATATGCTCGGACCGAATATTTAACTACATTGCACAAAGATAACGCAGTAGCGTTTTTTAACGGAAACTTTTACGAATAGCTTAGACTGACGAAACTGCGATAACAAAAATTTTCGAAAATCGGTTACCGAAAAAGAGAAAAGAAAGTTATCGATTTGATTAATTGACGACAGTTATACTTGACAGTTAGTTGTATTTATAATTCTTACGATGCTAAAATGATGTTAGGTAATAAGCGGTGTGTGGTTAATTTTATATAATATGTCCGAACAGATCAAAATGAAGACATCCTACACATACAACAAAGTTGAAAAATCGGTTCAAATAGAACTGCGTATATTTCCTACGGAAAACACAGAAATCGAAAAACAAAAACCACGATGCGTCTAATAATTTATATTGTAAATACGATTAATTTACTAAAAAGTTGGGATTTAATATTGTTCTTCGAACGTAATAAAATTTAAAACTATATATATATATATTTTTTTTTTTTGAATACGTTCAATTTCGAATTGTTCATATTACTTACACGGATTTATTCAATTTAACGAGTAAAAATTAGAAATTATTTTACCTAAGCGATATTTAGCTAAATGTTTAAATTTTAAAACTATTTAAATAAACGCATTAGAAATTATCTACAGAAGGTATCACTAAAAATAGAAGTATTTTACGCGAAATATCGCTTCGTGTATTTTAACAACCTGTTTGAGTCGTCGTCATTTTGTGGTTGCGCGTGTTTATAACGGAATCAACTAATCGAAATAAACCGCATTTTAATTTGAAGTCTTTAATATACTGATACTACTTTGTGTCGAAAATTAATAATACGGGCGACTTTAAGTATGTGCACGAATTTCGAATGTCAATTACTGATAATAATGCGAATTCTAATTGAAATACATTCTGAATATTGTTAACGTGTTAAAAATAAGACGCATATCTTTTTAATAATCGACAATCTTACTTTTCAGATTTAAATTTTTTAAACGTATTAAAATGAAATTGAATAATAAAAACATCATCCTCCCTATTAAATATTAAGACGCGGTTTGAGAATATAACGCAAGCGACCATTAAAAATGTACCATTTTACAAAAAAAAAAATTGCTTACATTTGATTATCATTATTATTACCACCACCATTATCATCATCACCGCCGTCGTCATCAGTGTCATTGTCGACTGTCGTTGTCGCGTCATCCTCTTTTTTCGATTTTCTCTCACGATTAACACCACCCTCTTCAGCGACACTTACTTGGTCTTGCAGTATTATTCTTTCGTGACGATTACCGGCATCTGTAAATATCGTATTTGTATACAAATGCTGATTTATTGCTGGTCTGTTATAGCCGAATATATCCCTTCTTATACACAAATTAGCAGATCGACTGGATCGCCAATTACTTATACCACGTTCTACCACATTCGTGTTGTAATTATTATTATTATTATTATTATTATCAGTGGGAAATCGTTGGGGATCCCTAAATTGCAACGAACGCCAATTAGAGTCGACATTTGAACGACGACCACGAACGTAACTAAAGTCACTGCGACTTGAAAAACTACGAGTTACCGACGACACCGCTGTTTCGTTATCTTCGTTATTATCGCCAATAAATTTCGACGTTTTAATTTTATTGACGATATTACTGTCATGCAGAATAGTGACGTGGAAATTTTTCGGAATATCGCTCATTGGTATATTGTAGGTTGAAAGTTTTTGAAGGAAATCTAAACACAATTGTTTAGTTTCGTCTAAACAAGCGGTATCTTCCAATAAAGAGTTTATCTTGCTTATTACCAAACTGTACAACGAAGCTTTGTGTTTCATTATATGAAGGAAGCTATAGTGATGCTGGAAAAACATTAAATACGTAATAATTTTTAATTAATAAATTAATAAGTTACAGTAACGATTACTCGAAAATTAAATAAGGCCATTTTAATTTTAATTTGTTTTTATATGTTGGTACTTTAAAAAAAAAAAACCTTCGAAATATATATATATATATAAAAGTAAAAGAATGAGAATAAAATCACACGAGTCGGTAATGTCAGGTCGACAAATTGATTTTTTAACTTTCGTGTGATTATGCAAGGTATATTAATAATTTGAAGGTAAAACGTTTAATGGAAGATATTCTGGTTTTCGATATGCCAACTTGATGACAATATGGTGCACATATTAAACATTTTGAAGAATAATGTAATTAGTAAAACAAAAATAAAGTGAACTGGGACAGTTACTTGATATTTCCAATTATCAAATATGCTACAAAAATCTGAACATGAAAATCGACACACACACATATATATATATATATATATATATATATATATATATATATATATATATATAATGTGTGTTTATAAATAAAATCGTAATAAGTGTCAAAAAAAGTATATATAACATAAGTATGTAGACAAAAAATGATAATAAATATTATATTGATAATTGTAAATGACTTAAAGATGAACTACATAATATTAACTCAAACTACAATATTTTACATATAAGAAAAAAAAACTAAACTAAGAAAATTATTAGGAAAATTGTAAATTGGAAAAGTAAGAAATAAAATTTTTTTATGAAACACATTCATAATATTTGATGATGAGGATAATTGTAGTTTACAATATACAGTACCCGTTGAGAAGCATCTAAGTTTTGCTGTGAGTTAAGTATATATTTTTCTTGTTATCATTATAATTTATTACGACAAGAACGTATTTGATTCGAAAATTGATTGGAAATAAAACGTTACTTTAAATGGGACATATAGAGCAGATACAAACTGGCTAGCATAACATTGCCAGAAATTAAGAAGATAGGTGGCAGCGAAGAAGGAAATATGGAAGACAATTCATGATGATGAGCACCTTAATTACATTGTTATACAGGAATAGCCAAAAGTCGATTGAAATCTATAGACGTTATTTCCTTAGAACAGCGGAGAAACTAAATAATCCGGGCCATATACGAAGACTCCAAATATGAAGAGTTGACAACCAGCCATCAGAATCACTTACATTAGGCTGTCACATCATCCTGTAAAACACTAAATAGAATACGAAGTGGTACCGCGCGGATCGAACACAATCTATTTAAACGGGATTTTGCAAAAGATAATGTAAATGTGATGGAAATGGTAACCATTTGTTCGGTTGCAAATTAATTGGAGCTTTTAATCCATCAAGACTTTAAAGTGATTTCATTGAAATCTATAAATTACTGGACAGGCATTGGTATATATAATTCGATCGGACACGTAAAAAAAAATTATTTATATTGTTTTTTAACTTGAAAATGGCGTAACTGTCGAAAAGCTATGTTTTTAGTTATTATTGTTAGTGCTTCTTACCGGTAATTTTACTGTTTTTATTTTTAAAAAATTACAACTCCGTATGTATTAACCGTACAGAATAAATTTTAATTAATAAACAAGAAAATTTAACTTACCATCACAAATTTACAGTACGGATCGATTTCCATAATTTTGTTTAAATGATCGAAAATAAGCGGCATGTCAGACGTGAGAAATATTAAAGTACTGACTTTGTGACTTAAAATAATTATTCGATGAAATTTCGGAAAAGTATTTTCACATTCGTCCAAATACCTCATGCCGGTTTTATGGTGTTTCGTTATCTTGAAATCGATTCGAGCTATGTCCAAAGCAGAATATAAGTCGCCATGGTCAACGCAATGTTGCAAATGATGTTTAGCCGATTTATAATTCTATATGCAGATAAAACAAAACATTACAAATTATGAAAATATTTGTTTAAATAAAAATAGCAAACCCTTATGGAACTGCAAAACCACCTTCTGTGATATAAAATTAAGATTAGAGGTGAAAAATAAAATATTGCAAATGTAGATGCTTCTATATGAAAAAGAAACGTGAACCGTAAAGAAAATATGAATAAGTACACGTACATAATCGCTCGAACGCGGTGATAAAGAAAAATATAGAGAATGGACGAAGAAGATAAAAAAAAATAAAAACCTCCGGCAACCTAATACGAACTGATCTAATATTAACGATAATAGTGAAAAGAAGAAAGACAAACTTTTTTTTTTAGCACTTTGTGAGAGGTGAAAGTTATTGCAGACAATAACAATTAGCATAATAGACAGAAGAAGTAACTCAACAAGGAACAGGGGTACCCTTTGGATGGATATTAAAAAAATAGACCGGAATTAGGAAAACGATAAGGTTTAGTCCGCTTGATTATTTGCCGGCGAATCCGACGGAGAACGATAAGTGAACATTATTCTACTTACTATTATATAGACGCAATAGATAAATTTAATCAACGAAAGATAAAACACTAGGACGAAGCATGTGTCGTCGATAACACGTCGAAGCACACGCGTGAAAAGCGTACACACATACATCGAACGATAACGACAACGGCGATAGTGTTATAGTAATTATTAGCGATGCGAGAACAGACAACAGAAAACACGTTAACGAGAAACAATACCACTACATGTTTTTGTACTAAAACGTAAATATCTATCTTTGACATGTTTTTCAACATGAAAATTTTCACAATTCAAGAGATACTTCCTGGTTATTTCGACGATGTTATATGTTATTGAAAAAAATAAAATAAATCTGTAGATATATCGATAAAAAAAATCAAACAGATATTAAGTTTTTTAATAATCGAGTTTCCACTCATTCGTAAATTCTTTTAAATCGAAATTAAAAACTACATATATTTTCGAACATATTTAATAATCGAGTTTCCACTCATTCGTAAATTCTTTTAAATCGAAATTAAAAACTACATATATTTTCGAACATATCGACCTTAACCAATTCCTATAGACCATCCGCATTTTTACTTATTTTCGTTAAATATATGAAAAATTTACGTTAAAAAATCTATTCAGATTAGCTTCTTAAAAGGAAATTGAAATAACTGTTAACGAATTATTGAACGCCATACTTTGTAAATTCATAAAATATATCGCCTATAATCTCATATAGCATATTTTTCCTAACTTACAGCAGTAGCATTTTTCATTTCGATATCTGTTCTCTAACATAATTTCGTTCATGAAAATGATATTATAAATTTTTTTTTTTTTAGATTGTGGAATGTAGTGATTTTTTATTAATTTAATTACAAAAATTAGTTAAAATCACTAAACGTTTATTTTCTTGAAAAAATCACAAAGCTTTTCGACAATTATGCCATATCAAGTGATATTTAAATTAAAATAAAGATTTAAAAAACACAAAAATATAAATTTAAAATCATTTGTGATCACTAGATAATGTACGCCATTTTTTCAAAAAAATAAACGTTTAGTGATTTTAATTAATTTTTACAAATTAAATTATAAAATTATTGTCGCACGTCACGAATATTACAATTTCTTCTATGTTGCTAATTTTGTTAGTGGAAATCTTTATTTCTCGAGTTTTGTATAATCCTATTTTCGTTGACGATTTGTTACGACTGTGCTGATAATCGATATATTTTACTATTTAAGATTACCATTATTTCGTGATACTTGGTAGTGTTACACTCGTATCCATGTGATATTCGTCCAAACCGTACTGCGTATATTAAGAATGTTATTAGAATTATCGAAGTATGTGCAAGCAAATACCGTTTATTCTTTAACAATACTTCGGACGCATATATTTTAGAGATCGGTACTAACACGAAAATGCTCGTTCGTTAAATTCACAAGTTTGACCCGTACTACGAGGATAACTATTTGAAACTTCATTCAGCGAAAACACCAAACATGTGCCTTACATCTCCAAAACCAGAAAACGTCTACCGAAAATGATACGAAAAAAATGATAAATTATAGCGTACGGAGTAAATATCCAGGAATTAAATGAGATAGACGTTTCAAATACACGTAGCCATTGCGAGGTAATAGAAATGAAAGTTGCAACTAGAACAAGTTTAGTACATAGTAGGTGCTTACTCATTGGTAATAAGAACATCCTAATTAACGCACTGCTACTCTAGCAAATAGATGTAGCATCGTCAAACTAAGCCGGCAGATTTATATAATTAATTGTTTAAAATCAACAACCACGGAAAAATTGTGTAAATGATAATGAACGTCTTTGCGACTTAAGTCCCAGACAAAGTTTTGGAACATTATTACATCGGACAATAGAAGTAACGCTGCGAAAAAAGTGAAACATAGTTTAGCGAAAAACAAGTTAAAATACAGACCTCGAAAAAACTAAGTATAACATGGCAATCTATAATAAATGCAAATACGTGTAGATGTTCGTGCCAGTTTGATACAACGACAGACTAATTCTCAAGTATTGATAAAAAAATTAGTTTATAAGTTAATTTATAATGTTTTATTATGATCGACCGGATACGCGAAAAAATAGTCCTTTAAACAAATAAAACATATCGAAGAAAATTAAAAATGAAACAACATTAAACCGCAATAAAATTTCTAATTTTTTTAACGTACTCGCGCATATTACTTGTTTTTATATTTTCATCATTTTTAACCTGTACTAAATATTATACATTTCCAAAATTAAAAAATACGTTTTATTACATCTGATAATGAAACTACAAGTTAATAAATTCGATAACGATGATAATGAAAGTTTTAAAAAAAAAAAAAAAAAAAACTCGCTACATAATTGTAGAATAAAAACTTTTGAGCAACCTTCGGATTAAAAATAAACGAAAAAAATCATATTTTTTTTTAAATGAAAAATCACAAAGATATTCGCCTGTTAGGCAATTATCATGTGAATATTTAAAATAATAAAATTATAAAATGAAAATTCACAAAAATCAGTAAAATGGAAAACAGTAATAATAAAACAATCCGACATGCTACAATGAACGGTCAGTAATACAGAACTTTTCTACATAAACAATTAAAACAATAATGTTGATGTATTGGAGAGTAGTGATTTTATGAATTAACAAAATAAAAACAATGTAAATCGCTATAAAATTTATTTGATGTATGCAAAGCTTTTCAACTATAAAGTCATTTTCGAGCAAAATACAAAAACTTCTATTTTGCTTGAAAATAACTTTATAGTTGAAAAGATTTGCATGTATAAAATAAATTTTATAGCGATTAACATTGTTTCTATATTGTTTCGTCAATTAAACAATAGTCAGTAATTATAAAAAATAATTTAAAAAGTTTACCAATTAAAATTTATAAATAATAGTAAAATAAAAATAATTAAAAATATAAAAAGTAGTTGTTCAATATTAATGAAATTTTACAATACAATTTTTTAGAAATAACTCTTGATCAAAATTTATCATCGTATTTAATAAATTATTTTTATCTCATGTATGTAAAACTTTACAATTTTAATTATTTATTTCGTATTTTAATTCTATACAATTTTTTCCAAATAATGATTTTTCATCATTGTTTATATATGAATTTAAATGTTCTTTAAATCTTATTACGAATTATCTGCCTGTTTCTCCTATGTATTCCTTTTCACATTGATTATAATTTCAGTTGTATACCTGTTGCTGAATTTTTTAATATATTTATATCTTATATTTTGTTGTTACTAATTGATTTTAATAATGTGTTATTATTCCTTATTGCTAAATCAATGTTATATCTGTTAAATATTTTTAATGTAGGACTGCTTACATAATTATTTTTGTCTTTTTCTGTATTTTTATTGTTCTAAGATTTGTTCCTCATTTTATTAACTACAATATGATTATATTTATTACTGATTGCTATTTGTTTTATTATGGGTTTTCTTTATCACTATCTGTTAAAATTGTTTTTGCTCAATTGATAACACTTCTTAAACTGGCTAATTTTTGCATGATTATGGAGATCCCATAATTGAACCACTATTTTATTTATATTTATTTTGAAACCGAAAACTTTTAGTGATTTAGCTTATTTTGTTATCGTTTATTTATTTATTTTTAAAAATCACTACATTCTACATTTATTTTATTTATATTTATTTTGAAACCGAAAAATTTTAGTGATTTAGCGTACTTTGTTATCGTTTATTTATTTATTTATTTATTTATTTTTAAAAATCACTACATTCTACATTCTTCATATTACTTCGGACTAAAGTTCATTATATGAGTAACATTTTTTACAATATATAATTTTAATTTTCGATTCTAGAAATAAAATGTATGCTTTTAAATAGTTAAAAATATTCATCTTAATGAAACTCACATTTCCAACAGTAGACGGCTTACTTTAAAAAAAAAAAAAAAAAACTGCTGTCAGATTAATTTAATTTCGCAAATTAGAATCAATCGCGAATTGTGCGCTATCTGTCTATATAGACGGTAAATGGAATTAAACACGGCTTCTAATATACAAAATCATCAGTAGGAAGCGCTCACCACCGATATTGAAAATAAATATTTATGAAAACACTATTGTTGGCATCGTGTATAATAAACTCGTGGTACTCCGAGGTAGATGACCAAAAACATTATTTTACGTACAAGCCAAGTGGTCATAGAATACGCTCTTTGATTTTTCTGGCAGTAGTGACGACTTAAATGGACACTTCAGTTTTTTCAGTAAATTTTTTCTAAATACCTTGCCAACAGTGTATAGAAAAGCTATATATATATATATATATATATATATATATATATATATATATATATATGCCTCTGTAGTTTGTAAAGTCGGTTTTGTCGCCATTATTTTTTGTATTATGCAGTATTTTTGAAGTCATGCTCAATATTTCCTTAATCCCATATTTTATTGAATAGAGCATACGGCAAATAGATCGTGATGTCCTTTACTCCAGTAGTAATTGGCTCGTCTAATTTTTTTAATGAAATTTCTATTGACGCATTATGTATGGGAAGTTAACCCGCAGAGTGAGCGAGCCAAACACAGGAACATCGTACAAACTTAACAAAATAATGGACGAATATATATATATATATATATATATATATATATATATATATATATATATATATATATATATATATATATATATATATATATATATATACTAGAAGTTACCACGACTTCGCCTTTATTATTTTTTTAATACAATATCGCTCTCTTTCTTTTATTACACGAATGAAACTTATTTTAGAAAGAAACGTTTTAATACAATATCACTGCCTCATTTATATCCACTGCCTCATTTATATCCCTTCATTATTTGTCGACGCCCCTAACACAACAAAAACGTGGTTTCAAAGATGGGCGTTGATAGTGGTGGTACATTGGAACGCCTGTTAAATTTTAAACGATTTGTCAGATATATCGCTGTCTCCTATTTTCTAAATCTTTAAATTATTGTAATTTCTGTCCTATTTGTGATATCAATGTGAAGCAAAGCTTAGAACGAATGTGATAATATAGGCTATAAGCTGTGAAAATTTCATCATTATTGCTTTAATAGAGACAGACAGATCGACAATTTAAAAAAATAGATTTCCTGTTTATGTGTTATAAAAATAGGCCAATGCAGTGATTATAATGAAAATATTCGCAAATCACAGGTAGACACTACAGTTTTATAAATTAGTGTATACATATACACCCGTTCACATTCAAATGTACCTCCACTACCAACCCCCATTTTTCAAACCACGTTTTGTTGCGTTAGGTATGGTGTAAGCGCAACAGCAGTTGCAGAGGTAGTATTGCAAATTCTTATTGTTCTTATTGGCACGCGATTTATTTATTGATATGCATTGATTCATAAATTTTATTAATAAAATAATAAATTTTATTTTTTATACGTTACACTGTATTGGAAAAAAAATGTGTAACAAATTTTTGGAAAACGTCTTCAAGTTTCATTTCTTCCCTGCCCCTGGGGCACGGATGTCTTTCTTTTTTTTTATTGTATAATAAAACGTGTTCGTATAATTAATAAATTGATTATCTCGTCAAATCTACATTAGTTAATATTAAATAAATAAGTTCTTCGTACATACATATTCCACCTAAAATTTCAAATAAAGTAGATTAAAAATCAATAACAGACTTACGAATCAATAACTTTTGTCAACTTACTCTGTCAAACTTTTCAAAGCAGTACGCTTTCAATTTATTACCGTGTACAGATCGTGGATTTTTGTCGAAGCCACGTACTAGTAATTCTCGACCAATATGTATGTAGTTATACGGTTCTGGTAACTTAAATAATCCTTGAGCACAGCTAATCAAGACACCGGAATTGGCCGATTTGTCATCAGAGCACTTGCTGCAATGAAATATAAACGGTTAATTCAAAAACAAATTGTTTTCTTTTATTTTTTCCTGCGCGTTAATATTTATACGCAAAACATACACGTTTTTTTTAAAAGCATGCTTCTAATATTCCAATATTTAAAATATTTCATTTTCTACGCCGTAAAAAATTGTTTGATCGAGCAAAATAGTTTACAAGAAAAAATAAAGATTTACACGATAACGGACGTACAAGCCGAAGTTATAGGGTTGTACCGTCCGTTTCTAACGAGTAACTGCAATAAAACCCTCTCGACCGCTTACTGACCATACTCAAGCTAAACTTGCGTGATTTGAAGCTATGAAATCCATTAACATAAAAGATGCTATCTATACAATTGCTAAATCATACGAAGAACTGACACGACACGCTGTGAAAATCTTGACGTAAGCTTTGACCGGATGTTATGACCGACCGAAAGTGACCAAATCGAAACCGAGCAAAACAATGACACACAGGAAATCATTAAATATCTATAAACTATATAACTGAATATCCCTGCCAGTGAAGTTGAAGAGTGGATTCCCAATGTGAAAAAGACTACGAAATCAGCTAACAGCTCAATAATAACCAGATTATTGCCACCGTTTTGGAAAATAATGACGAAGTAACTGTAAATGAGGACACGGATGATGATGATGACAAACCCCTACTTGGATTTCGACGCCAAGAACGCTTTCGATATTGCCCTTAACATCAACGCTTATGGATATTTTGTGGATCACGAAAAATGGAGGAACTGCAACACTAAGTCTAGAATTTCATCTACTAAATAAATATCTGACTTTTTTTGTTTAAATAAATTTTTACTACATATATAAATACATACGGTATTTATATTTTTCAATAGTAACGACAGGCTTGTGTGGAATTTATTGCATTTTTTTTACTGTAGAGAACAATACACTAATTGTTTATTTTACTGTAAATCCGTACTTTTCTGTATTTTCTGGTAATCCGATCTTTTTTGTGTTCCGACCATACCCGAAGTGCCAACGGTGATAGATTAGAGGAGTTCTACTATCATAAAAATATTATGAAAAGTTCTTTCTCTCTTCTCCCTCTTTACGAATGAACTGTTATTAATTTACAATACGAATGTATATTCAGTCCCTAAGTCGTTGTGGAACAATCTACAAACGCTTACATTATTGTAAATTCAACGAGGTTGAAAATCATAATAAATTGAGAATCAACCAAGTGAAAGAGAATTTTAGTTCGATTACTCGAACAAATTTTATTCTGACAATCAATGATAACTCGCAACGTTTGTTTAAAGCATTTATTCCGAATTCCCGCTTATATCGGTATGAAATTATTAGATGAGTTCCTTCAGATGTTACTGAAGAAAAAATTAAACAACACACTTTTAATATATTTTCAATAATTTCAATTAGAAGATTTAAGTGTACAAATTGTGTTAATTTGGTTCCTACAAATAGAGTTGAAATTGATTTCTATAGGAATAAACTATGCGAGTTTATATTCATTTATAGATCGCGATTTAAGGTTGAATTTTATCATAAAAGCACCAAGACTTAGTGCTAATTGCAATCGATACAGAGTGTATCGCAAATCAACGTAGAAGTAAAACAAGTTAAATTTGGAGACGCATCGTACCTTGTTAACTTGCAAGGTTGATGTATCGCTATATGTTTGACTTAATTATAACAGATTCCGCCCAACTTTAGATAAGAATTGTCCGTATTTTGATAATCAGTACGAATTTGCCGAGATTATGACAAATGTTTCGTACATGGAGACTAAAAGAAAACGTAAAATCTTTTCATTTACTGATCGAATAGTGTGCTGCATATCGAATACGTGTTCAGCGACTTTTCAAAAGCTATCCATTTCCCAGAATAAACGTAAAATTCCTCTCCAAAATTGAACCTTGATCCAGTCCTTATCTTTCCATGTGGAAGAACACCTTCCATTTATAATTCCTCTAACAGTTCTGTCACCGGCATCTAATGCTAAAGTATATTTCGAAAGATTTCAATGCTCATCATTCCATTTGGGGTGATGTATATGCTAACTCAATGGTATATGTAAATAAGCGATTTCTGGTGAACACACTATAATCCCGGCACCACTTAAACTATCCTGACATATTGATCTCAACCTCATATTTCCTTCATTTGCCATGCACGCCCGATAAATGGTTGGTTCTAATAAGAGTGGTCATTATTGATTCGCCTTATTATGATGTATTAGTCACAGTACTAGAATATGGAAAGAGAGAACTGGACATTATTTTCATCTAATCTAAACGTTGATTTTTTGTTAAGTGAATCAAATGTTGTTCTAAAAGAAGTAAGAAAGATTGCTTTTCGAAGGCGTTCAGAATGCTGTTAATTATGTACATAGGAAATACGAAGACTTTGCGGTTTTTCGCAGGACGAGACATTTATGTACCTTTTAACTACTTAATATAGAAGTTCCGAAATCATTAGCTTCCTTTTTATATAATCTATCTACTAATCGGACAATATACTTCTGTTCTAGATAGGAGGGAATTGTAACCAGAACCGCTTACACTGAGTTATCCTAAGGAGCAGTATTGAGTCCGTTGTTGTTTCGCGGTTACAAGCTCACGTTAATTGTCTTTGTTATGCAGAATGACATACTTCTGTACTTTAAGCTTATGAATTATACGGCATCTCTTCTATTCACATTAAATTCTCTTAACTCGTTCCTGTACAAAAGTGTGCTCTAACAAAGACGGTACTTACTATTTTTACACTGAAGCGATACAATTCAGAACATTTCAATATTTGAAGAATTTTCGATCGCTTTTGTAAAATATCACACCTATTTAGGTATAATTAGTGAGCAAAAACTATTCTAAACGGGATGCATTACAAAATCCGCTATTGTGAAAGTCAATAAATGTGATTAAGTCACTAACTTCAACGTAGTGAGGGGGATTCCATCATCCTACGTCTTGTCTACACTAGACTTATTCGTTCTCGATTAGAATACGGTAACTGTTTGTTCCATTCAGTTCCTGCTTCACATCTGAAAAAAGTCACTACTATGCAAAATATCTACTTAAGATTAATGTAAGGCCCCTTTTGTATCGACTCCTAAATTTGTATTAGAAGCTGAACCTTTAATATATTATATCACTACAGATGTGGGCGTCGTGTTTTGTAAATTGATATTTTCCGAACAGTTATAAGGAGGTATCTGGTCACATTATAGTGGATTTAAAGTAATTGGAGGTTTGCTTATTATAAAATGCTCCTCTTAGTATTGAGGGCATACCATTGGCATCTCCATATTAACGTCATCATTTTTATCCCCCCGTTAGTCGTGCATGGGTCCAGTGGACTCATTTATCGATATTTTAAAATATATGTGATTTCGAGGGTGTTGTGTATTTAGGCAATATATTCCGTCAAAGCCAAATATGGAATAACATTTTTTTGCCTATGTGATAACAAAATGTTTTATACTTATAATATGGAAATTTATTATGGCTAGCGAATAGAAGATCCTTATAAACAAAACTATCCTGCAGATCGTACTGTACTTCGGTTACCGGAACCTATTCATGGAAGTGGCAGAAATATCACTGTCGATAATCGGTTTACTAGTCTGAACCTCGGACATTTAGAGAAAAAAAAACGGTCATATGTAGGAACAATTAGAAATCACCCATTTAGATTTTTCTAAAAAATCGTTATCGATATGACAGTATAGTTTTCAATATACAAAATATGAAACATTGATGTCCTATGTACCAAAGAAAGGAAGTACTATAATATTACTTTCCAGTTATCATATTCTGCAGTTTCAACTCAAATTGGAAAAAACAATAAATAAAAAGGAAATAATTGAGTTTTACAATAATAGTAAATGTGGTGTAGATGTAACAGACCAACTTTACGCTATCTAAATGTAGCAGGAATTAATTCCAGAGTGATGTGTCTAGGCAATGGAGAATTCACTGGCGGACGAGATTACCTCAAGTTAGCTCTGGATTTAGTGACCCCACGAAACAAAAACTCCCGAGGAAAAACAAATTTTTTAACCGCTACTTACTAATAATGCAGTACATAGTTACAGAAATTAGTTAATAATTTTTATTTTTATATATATATATATATATATATATATATATATAAAAATAAGTTTAACGGCATTGGTCGATTGCGGATTATTGTCATAGCTCTATGACTTCAGGAAACCCCAGTAAGACAAAGTCTAGCGGAATCAAATCACACGATCTTAGTGATAAATTCACGTCATCCGGCAAGAGATAAGTCCATCGTGGCGTCCACTGTGTTCATGTAGCGTTATAAAAATCGAGTGATTTGGCAGTTGTAACAGAATAAATAACAGTTTAGAATGAAAATAACACGACCGTTACAGGCTGCTAACATCGACCCACTCCTCTTATTGTAGAAACCTATATATGTGTACAAATCAGAATATCGGAGAAGTGCGTTCAATTATAGTTTCTGACTGGTACAAAGATACTCTTCCAATAACTTCAGAATTAGGTCGTTTAAATTATACAGTCAAACACTCGTAATAATTTTAAATATCGATTAAATTATTAACAAAAACTTATGTTCGTGAGGTAGTTATCAATTAATTTCTTAATTACGTGTTTTAACTGTAAGGCAACTAAATGTCTCGTCAAAAGCGTTAGATATATCGCATTTTTAATTTTACTTCATCACTGTTGCTTGTGGTACTTTGTTAATAACGATAAAACAGAAGAAAAATCTACATCAATTAAAAACGCGATATTATTTCAAAGGAATCTTCTAAGTTAATTTTTTCAGTTTTCATGTACATTAAACAAATTGAATATAGTTTTTCGTTTTATATAAATGTAAAGGATGGTTTGTTTCTTTTTTTGCATTTACTAGACATGAAGTAAAAAAATGCATGATTAATGTAAGTATTCGATATAATAGGATAAATGGATGGAAGATGAAAATTAAGTCACAAAGATTTATTGCAGTTGATTTTTTAATACTAATTGTTCATTAAAATGATTTATTGAATTGCCCCGCAAAGAGAATTGTAAAATGTCAAATTTTATTACAGAAATAAAATGTAAACGACGTAAAATCAACATAAAGGACTAATAAACAACAAACTGTAGCGCGATCTGTATACAAAAACTTACACTAAACACTATTATGGATTATTATTATTTTTTAAAAATACTTTTAACAATTGCAGACGAATGTACAGATGTTATATAAAGAATTTAACGACCGTTTCACCGTCACATTATTGTGCTAGGAAGTATTCAAAAAATATTTCATTATTTTATAATACGATCTAAATTGTTAATTGAATGTCGCCTATTAAAATAATGTGTTCATTTATTTAGTACAAAAGGTATTTTTAAATATTTGTTAGGAAAAAATTTACTTGGAAAGAATATTAAAAATAATAGGCGCATACACGTCTACCGAATAATTACTCAGCGGTAAAGTATTTTTCCCTCTCGGTCGACAGTAAACCACTTTCAAGGTTACCAGTCATCAAGAATGCGAACAGTGTTGCATGGTCGTAGGGCTGACACATTTTGGGACGTACAATAAATTTTTATTAGCGTTGCAGATGAATCTAAATGCAATCTCCTTTGTATATTGTTATACACCTACAGAGGGGTAGTAAACTGACTTAAATGACCGCCGGCTAATTTTCAGGGATTCTTAAAATATAAACCTAAATCGAAGAGAAAAAATGGAATTTTTGCGTGACGGCTGTATAATTGCTATTGAGCGTTGCCACATTAGCCTATGAGTATATATGTCTGTGTACACACACATACATAAAAATTTACACATATTTAGATGAAAAAAGTTAAAGAATTTAGATATAATTACTTAACTTCTTAAAGGAGAAAATTAATAGATGGAAAACATTTTCGCACCTCAAACGATTTGTACATTCCACAATATAAGAAGTAGAAAATATTTAGAAGCAAAAATATTCAGTAGAAAGAAGATTAAACACGCTAGACAGAGACATTTTAACTACATGAGTGATATTGATAACTTTTACCAATTGTAGGAAATGTTTAAATATTTTTGGAAAACTATAGAACGTAAGAAAGGAAATCTATATATGAGTCCATCAGAATAAAATCGTAATCAAGAGATACGTTTAGGAAATCGTATTAAACCAGTTAATCAGTTTATCTCAGCTGGCGCACTTACATTTTAGAAATTTCGGTAATTATGTTGAATATTACCAAATAAGTAAATATTATTAAGCGTGTAAATTATCGCTTGAACTTACTACTCGGGTATTCGGGTGTGATGTTTAAGATTCCTTCTTCTTGAAAATAGCGGGAAAGGATAAAACAAAACAATTTAAATTTTGTACTTTTAAAATTATATGTTTGATTATAATTCGAATCGACCGTATAATTATAATACCTTTCTTAATATTTATTAGACCGATCTTTAAGATAGGTTTGAACAATATTTGATTAAATCGTTATTACAATTATTCATTTAATTCCCATAATTAATTTCATTATAATTATTACGGATTGAAAAACGCGCGGATAATTTAATTTATTATATTATTATTATTTTGACGAGTGTATTCTTCGTAACTACGAGCGTTCATAATTTCGACAAATTATATTAGAAAGGCTTCAAGCCCCGACCATATGCAACTGTCATAGTAGGTGGTCACTCGGCCAAGCAGAGCAGTTCCTCGTTTTAACGATACTTTAGATACTTCCTTTAGCTGCGAGGTTGAGTGTTCGCATATTTTAATATTACACAATCGTAAACATCTTCGTTCAACTTTCTTACTGCCTACAAATTGTGTTTTTAATCATACATTCCGCATTTGTATGTAGCGCACCTCGAATTACACGACAAAATTACTTCAAATTTCTACTTTTTTATAGTGTTAATCAATTCACGGATATTTCTATTTTATCATCTGCGAAACTTTCTGATTATATTTTTCGGTAGCATCATATTTCGAACCACGTTAGTATAGAGCTAAAAAATATACTTAAATATCTATCGAGAGTTCAGATATCCACTGGAGAGCGTGACGTTACATACGTTAACGTCATTTTAAATTAAATAGAAGATTTTGAAATTATATGATCGAGAGTTTTAAAGTGCTCATATTTACACGAGGGAATTAAAGTCATTTTTCATTCAATGTATACTAAATGAACATAAATCAGTACACGTCACATACGCTCTCAAACAAATAGACAGCCAGCACTGTGTAAGTCTCAATGGTAGCCAGATCCCACAGAGCTCATCTGCAAAATACTTAGGTATGCACCTGGGCTCGAGGCTCACCTACAGAACACACGTTAAAAAGAAGGCAAATCAGATCAAACTCAAGATGAGGCAGTTATACTGACTGATCGGTAGACGATCCACCTTGGATATCTACTGTGACTCTTGTATCAACTAATTATCAAGCCTATCTGGACCTATGGCATACAAATCTGGGAATGTGCCAAAAAAAGTAATAGGTATATGATCCAAGCATGTCGAAACATCATCCTTCGAGCTATCGTTGATGCTTATCGCTACTCAAGGAATGATGACATTCATAGAGACCTCAACATGAAGATGATCGACGAAGTCATCAAAGACGACCATAACTCATGAGAATCGGTTACACCAACACGTCAACGTGGAGGCAATACAACTTCTCGACACTGAGCTAGACATCAGGAGGCTTAAACGCTTCAAACCACAGGATTTGGCCATGTAAAAAGTATATATGTATATATATATATATAGTTTTGGACTACAGTCAATGGATTGCAGTTCCACTCATGTTTCTACTTGCTCGTTAAGTAACTTTTGTTAATGTTAATAATTATTTAACCTAGTGTTAAGATTGTATTACTCAATTATAATAAAAAAAATCTATGTACAGACACATCTATTTTGTGCAGTTCGGAATCTATATTGCCGTCGTGATAGGTCCATTCTCGGAGGTTCTAGGTTGGGATTTCGTACTAGATCTGTATTGATGGCTTTACTCTTTGTCCACTCATCTTTCCATATTTCCTTCCAGTTTCTTGACGTATTCTTCATATTACGCATTCCGCATCCGTTTAACAAAACACAAGGCTATACGTAGCATTTAAGGTTTCTAACCCTCCGTTCCAAATTTAGATAATGCGATGTTTTTCCTCGTCGCACGAAAGGTTATTTATTCAATTGTGCTTTTTTTATTTCGATATCGTGTTACGTTTGTTATATACATCGGTTATAGTCGAACGTTTAAACATTTTTCAGAATTTCTAAAAAGAGCAGTAATAATAGTTCGTTTAACTATTTCCTCGTTAGAGATGAACTATAATTTTAGTTTTTGGAACATTCAGTGCTTTGTCGGCGTTTTTCCGTCTCTGATTAAATAATGTAGTCTGATTTTTGTTGTCGTTGTAATTTGATCTTGTTTTGATATAACAAACGACTACGGTCACGTGCCGGCATGAGAAAACAGATATAACTTGCTTTGCCAAGAAAAAAAAATTTGCTAACACGCGCAATTATATATGATAATTATTTCACATTTTTTATTTCCCGATCACCTGTATGAATCAGCAAAGCTAACAATAAAAAATACTCGGTATAAATTTACTCGGAATTTAATGCAAAACGATACTAATCCAACAAAAGGATACCGGTGGTTTTTTAATTGGGCTTTTTCGACTTCTTTACTTATCAACACATCCAAATCAACCTGGATGGACATCATCTCAGTAGGCTAGAAACTTTTTTTTTTAATCGCGAGAATTTTTTGTTTGATGAGATTTAAACGGGTTCTTCACAAGATACGCGTAAGACAACAATCAGCTATTTGGAGATCCAAAAAAGGCCGGATTCGATCTTAATAGACGTGCTAGGTATAATTTGAACAGATGCGCTCGGTGTAGTAATATTAACAGACGTGGTCGGTATAATTTTATTAATAACACTCAGACTAATTAAGGATGTTTTAAATCGAAAATGTACAAATGGAAGTTATCGGAGACTAACTTTTACGAATTCGGTGAATTGCAGACAATACAACAACCAGCGGATACGTACAACATTCATTTTTATTATTAATTTATTATCGAATTATTAATACATATAAAAAAACTTACATATATAAATCGTACGCCAATTTGGCGAACTTTTTAACTTCAGCTTCAATCGAATCCGTCATAGGTTGAGAACTGTGAATTAATGAACTACAGGTCGCTCTGTAAATATCCGCTACGGTGAGTAAACAACAAAGACTAGTAGTTTTTCGACGACAATCTTCGAGTAATTCCATCTCTTCGTCGGATGGTAATTCAGGCGGGTATTTCATCCAACGTATACGAAATAATGTGAAGACTTTCATTATGTACCAATGTACATTTGTCGGATCGATCGCTATGGCCTTTTCGATAAATTCGCGAGATTGTTCATTTCCTTTATGGCCATATTTCATTAGTATACCGGCTCTGATACCGTATAAAGCGGCTCGATTAGACTCGTTCATATTGTCGACAGTGACAATTGTACTCAAAATCTGAAATCGTTTTTTACAATTTTTTATTTAATAATAATGATGATAATTAATAATAATAATAATAATAATAATAATGTTAAGTCTATTCCGCATTAAAGACTCAGCACACGGAACGCGATTTGAACTCGCTGCTGAACGCCGTGATACAGGGTGCCCCACACAGAAAGCGATCTGATCTAAGATCAATTCAGTTGGTGTAGTTAAATAATCAGCTTATAATTCTATGGGCTCATTTAATTCGTATACTGCAAGCAACAACTGTCCACAGCAGTACTTACCAAAGAAGCGTTGTTCCATTCGTTGCGTTTATATCTGCTAAGATAACAAAATGGACGCATAAAATAAAATAATAAATTTAAGGGGAATACCATCGTCTTTATAAGGAACTTAATTCGCTCCAAGACGAGTTTTTCCATTTATTTTCTGATGTTTCGAGAAAATTTCTACAATCAACTTGGAGGAGTTGAAACGAAAATTCCCGAACCGTATTTTATTTGAGGCGAATATAATTGAATTCCTCGGTTTAGCCTGAAAACTTCACAATTCTCAACTGTAAATAATACGAACTCAATTCTCATAATCGTTATTTCGCAGTTGAATTGTTTATCAACATTCACTTTTGTCGAGGATGCTACCGCGTTCACTGTACATCGATGCTAATGTCGCGCGAACTGGTTGACTTCGTTGACCGCGTGCTGTATGTCCGATCTTTAAGATAACAGCATAAAAAAATATATAAAACACGTATAATGTATACTGCAACAAAAAGGTATAGTTTTATAGATAATTTTCATATTTATATGCGTACTCACAATAATGTCGATATATTTCCCGATACGCATCTAATCTTAGATGTTATTATAACGATAGTGCGAATATTTTTTCGGCGTTTATAAAGATTTTCATAATTTAAAAAATCATTTTCGGCATTCATAAAAAAGGCTTATATTTCTCATAAAAATTTGTTTATGTCGTAAATTATGAATATTGAGAACGTAAGTAAAGGGGGTAGTAAAACGAAATTACGGATTTATTAACTATACACATGCGAGAGGTCGATTTTGGAATTTAAAAAAAAAAAAAAAAACACGCTTAATAAAAGATCACCCATCTTAGGAAATAAAGTAAACAAAAATGTCTAACGAATTAAAAAAAAAAAATTAAATTTAAAATATAAGCGCAATTAGTTATAAAAAACACAAAAATAAACGGTAAAAGTAAAATGGCGGTTCATCGCAGACACAAAATATAGAACGACATTATAAACTTTTCTACTTCTATACGACTAAAAATTTAAAATAAAAAATTTCATCCATGGATTTTTTAAAAATAAACGTTAAAAAAAAAGTACAAATCATAATTTTCGATGTTTATCTTGTTTTCGTCACTTTTCGGTAAAATTAAATTTAATTTGCAAAATCGGTAAACTTAAATTCGAATTTATCTGTGGTCAGATCTTCTATAGCGTGTAGCAATTTTTTTTTTTTTTTTGCGCCATTTGGCCAGTTTAATCCTTTATCTAGTTAATCTATTTTAAATCTTAATGCCACTACGTTTGATAAAATTATATAAACTGACAGAGACAGAAGACAGTGGGTTGGAAACAATCAATTCAATACTTACGGGTAATGTGTGCCATTTTTATACAACACTAAACAACATCTCATCTCTATGTTTTCGAAACTTCGGACAAATCCAAATTTGATGCTCGATACAATTGTCAACATGGCACACATCATATGTACCATCAGAAATTATGCACAATTTAGCTAGGGAGAAATTATGGTTCGGCAAATGTCGATAAATTCGCGCTATAGTCTACTTGTTAAAAAAATTCGTGTAAACACGATTTTTATCATTATTATTATAGTAGGCAGGTAAAGCTCTAATTTAAGGATTGACTGATATGTATATATAATAACGGAACGAAAACTGCGAGAAAATTCAAACTAAGAACTAAAACAACTACATATAAAGGTAAGAACTTAGTGATCATTTACACATGTAGGTATATATATAATGCGAAAACATTCAAGTATATGTATGGATGCATTCGTACGGTATTGCACTTGTGAATATCACAAAACCTTTCGATACATTCAACATAAATGCCCTATAGACAATTTTTTTTTAACTTTTAACAAATTGGGCGTCCAATAAAGTACACCCATGACGCGTGGAATATTCCACTTGGAGAGTAAGACACAGCGAGTTTTGACGTAGACGCTGGCGTTAAATAAGGATTTATTTTGGTACCGACTCTATTTAGTAGTTGCTTCACTACTGCGTTCATGATCCTTGTAGTCCTTTACTACACATAAACAAATGATACTACGTTGAAATTAAATTCCATACCTATAGAATGTTCAGTATTTTCCCATATTTGGGAAGTTATGTATCGTCTACAGCAAAAATGGATGAAAAGTTAACTACAGATGTAACCGAGCATCAAAACCAATTGTTAAATTAAACGATGAGCGTGTTAAGCACCAAAAACTTTCAACTAAGATACCAGTGTACAGGCAGATATTCTTCCAAATGAAGTGTAAAACACGAGGAGACAGATAAAACTTTTGGAACGCTTTCAGCAACGACTTATACGACGCCTTTTAAAAATTAAACGAGTTGATTACATATCAAATCGTTACATACTGCATCGTTAACTCCAGGGAACAATTACTGACAGCGACACAGCTTCGTTGGGTAGGCCATGTAATACGGATGGGGAACAGCAAGCTACCGAAAAGAATAAAAGTTCAAGGCGAACCAAAACAAGCAGGACCACGCAGAAGATACAAAGAGCAAATATTACACAACTAGTAAAGTCAATGGAAATGAAAGTAACTAGGTGCAGCTGGTAACAAACAGACCACAAAATAGAACAAGTTGCGTCAGAAAATACGAGGTCATCATAGAAAACAGACAAAAACTAAAAGCTTAA
Organism: Coronaproctus castanopsis; assembly: GCA_032883995.1. Taxonomy (NCBI): domain Eukaryota; kingdom Metazoa; phylum Arthropoda; class Insecta; order Hemiptera; family Monophlebidae; genus Coronaproctus; species Coronaproctus castanopsis. Next base: position 127,615,823 of record CM065053.1, read on the forward strand.
AAAATGGCTGCACCTTACAGCTGCACTATTTGTGGAATCTCATTTACTCCCTTCTCCAATCTTATTTTTTGTTTTTACATACTCCTTATGCAGACGACTTAACTCCGACACGAGTATCGGCATTATCATACATACATACATACATACATATATATATATATGAAACAATTGGTATGCGGTTTACAGTACTTATAATGAAAAATACGTATCGTATTGTTTAATGCAGAAATACACCATATTATAATATTTAAATTCTGTAGCCAGATCAGTGTGCTCGATAATTCAATGTGGGTAACCACAATCATAGACAGCGTCGTTATTTTTTATATTCCACTACTTGCAACGTCCTTGTATAGTACGAATCCGATTCAGTTGTAACCATTCTTTGCGGTGTATGTCAAAACCTTTCACTGCATCGGATGGTCATGTAATAAGCGCGTGTTTGTCTGCATCCAGTGAATTCCATTGTTAGCGCCATTTCTTCTTCGCGTTAAAATTCTCTACGATAAGCTTGTCAACTCTTGTACAGGCTGGTTATCTCGACTTCAACCGCTCTGACTTTATCTTGTATCCATTTATTTGGAAACTATGATTTGTTTCATATTATGACCATTCACGTAGAGCTGCGGTTGATTTTACTTACTTTATTCTTGTTTTCTTTTTTTTTTTCAATTTCGTTCTTATTGGTTTGGAATGGAAATAAATTATTATTTAAATTAATAAATAATTATTTATTTATATATATATATATATATACATATATATATATATATATATATATATATATATATATATAAATATATATATATATACATATATATACATATATATACATATATTATATATATAGTTTTACCTTGTTAGCATCGACAATTTGGCCCATATTGAAGTAAACGTAGGCGATTGATGAAAATAAAACGTGTTTCAACGCGTCTTCGATAACGCAAAATAAATGTTCATCTTCGTGTTCATCATCGTATCGGAGTTTAAATTTCAGTTCAAGCATACAATTCAACGATGCATATTTTTCGCCAATTTTGTATAATTCGTAGGCAAGTGAAAGTTTAGATGTTAGCCTAGTTACACAAAAAATTTAATACAAGTGAATAAAATTTCGAATTACAACGACGACTAAATTTACATATCCAAGTAAAAACACCACATACGAGTATATACATCACTGCAACAGCATAGGGTTGTTTTTTTTTTAATTTCAAACTTTCACCTCACAATTGATATTATCTTCGGTAAAATTTTTAACTTCTACTTTCGAACGTAATTCTCGAAATAAGTAATAATTTCTAAATGTCGTAAAATGAAGTATCACATATACGATCATATTACACATTAGCCTACGAAATAAATACTTGACAAACCTCATCTATTTCTTACAGCCCCGGATGCAACCGATAATGTTCTCCACCGAAAATATAACACGGTTTCTACGGTAACTAATGACTTTAATAAATTAAAATTTAAAGAATAAACAATGAATTGAATAAAAAGAAGGAATATGGAAACCTTAAACAGAACGAAAGCTAATTAATCGATAATCTTTGCCGCTGAATACGCATCACGGGACGATCTCAGAATTGAAAAAAAAAAACGATGTCTAAAAAAATATCGGAATCAAAAATTTGGAATCGATGTCGACCGACCTATTAAATTAGTGTCAAGTATGCCATGATATACTTTGCGACCAAAGAAATTTACTCCGACTGAAATTAGACGCAGGTAATAAGGAAAACACAAATCCAGTAGAATAAAATTGTTATTCGGTGTTTAGAATGGTGATACAGTCAGTATTTTTACCCGGTAAAAAACCAAATTGGTTTTCGCTGAAATAATATTCATCTTCAATAGATTAACATAATATCTTTAACACACTTCTCTAGTATTTTAGAAATATTCGATAGAATACTCACTGGTCTGTAATTAGCTATAATTGTTTTGTCACCACTTTTATAAATTATTGTGCCTAACTTTAAAACTTCCGGGAATTATCCATGCTACAGGGATTCGTTGAATTTATGTTACTACGACGAAATCGATGCTTTCTTTTATCAAAGCAATTGGAATTCCATCAAAGTTAAAGGAACATTATTTTGTAAAGTATAACGGTCCTAATCTCATTATGCTCGAAGTCGGAGAAAGCGAACGAATTAAGATAATTATGATTATGTAATTACTGTTCCCGGGTAACTTGCTCCGCTACTACGTTATCACTCGATAAATTATTTACGCATTCTTCGGAGTAGTATTTGAAACTGCGTGCTGCTGCTAATCGTTCGTTGCCATCGACGATAGTTTTAGTGTTTATTAATAACAAGTTCTTTGATAAAGGTTTTTTTGTTTTTTACCAATTACCCGATTTACAATAGACCAATAGTATTTTCGATCGCATCCCTGTTTATTTAATAAGTTAGTGTAATATTTTTTTTTTTTAGCTTTCCTCGAAGCTCGCTGCACAGTTTTGGATGTAGATTTATACTTAATAGATTTATCAGTTGAGAACAATTTTGCAAGTTTGTACAAAATATTTTTTGCTCGCGTTAGCTCCGCGCTACTTCCGATGAAATACACTCGTGTCCGGTAGGATTTACCTTTACTAATTCGCTCTTTACAACTATCAACAATCTCAGTGATTTTGTTTATATACCACACTCAAATTTCTCATTTATCGTCGCTTTGCTGGTACGGATCCCAGAGAAGTATTGGACAAGGTTGTTTTAAATAAATGCCGATTAATTCGGAAATAGTTTATCTCATTCGATACTATACGCCTATCAGTAAGGATAAATTCAGTCGAGAGACATGTTTAGTAAAATCTACATTCGCTATCTCATACGTACATTCGATCTTCAACGTGCAATTATCTGAATCTCGACCAAAAATATGATCTAAACACGATTCGTAATTCACACCCGATTGAATAAATGTTGGTTCATATTTACTAAGCTATTAAACCCGTTTTTTTTTTTGTTTTTTTTTTCCCCCCGAATAAATATGATTATATTTTTAAAACATTTGGAGATAAATTATGGTAACTAATTTTTTTTTTTTCTTCAAAGCGTGAGGGGGAAAATCTTGGAAAGACACTGATATAATGAAGAAAATTTAGGTGTTTTTTTGCAGTGCATGTATGCACTGCAAGAGATTCAAAATCAGCGTGTGGTATTTTTACCCACTAAAAACCCCCTCCCGCTATAAAACACACACACAAAAAAAGGAGTTTAAATAATAAGATGAAGGTCTCAGGGAGAATGAATACACCTCCATACACAGGTGTTATAATTGCTAATTTTAGTATTTCGGGAAATTTATCAGATTTAACAGATTCATTAAAGAGGTATGTCAAAAGGTTTTAAAAAGAAGTTCATATTATCTTTAACTAGATCTATCGAAATTTTATCATGACCGAATGATAGTTTATTATGAAATGACAATTTTTTAATATCATCTACTGTAAAGTTCAGGAATGCGAATGAACCAGTAATTAAATTCTCACTTTCAGTAACTTTCTTTGCTACAATGATCTATATTGTTAACACTCTCTCGAAAGGAACCATTAATATAATTGGAGACGAAATTTTCATTTCCATCAACTATAACTGATTATTCATCTTAAGCTCTTTAATTACAAAAGATTCATTTCCAGTAGTTTGATGTATTCCATGAACTTTTCTGATTACCCTTACATTTATTCAGTAAATTCGTAAAATACTCATGCTTCGCCCTTTGCTCCCTGTACGTTTGTCGATGCAATCTGAAATGCATTACATACACTAATGTCGCAAGGAAATTTTAGATAGTTTAAACAAAAAATCCTTTTTACCGGTAAGGACGATTATATTATCGTTTACCCAATAACATCGTTTACCCAATAGCATCGTTTACGATGCAACTTAATCCTTTTGGAGTTTTTTTACATATGATTAAATCTGTAATTTTAGATATAAACCACTCAAATTTCGCTCAATGGACCCAAAACTAATGTATAACGCGCATTAAAGTCCTGAAAATAATTTTGAAAAAGTTTTTTTTTGTCAAAGTAAGATAATCAATATGTTTTGACTTGATATTTATTGTAAACAAGAATAATGTACCCGATTAATTACGCAATCTCTAGGAATTAAATTTCTTACATTATTTTTTTCTCCGTTCAAAAACGAATGATCTTTTTACAGAACGTGGGTTGATTAACTAGATCAAGAAATCTCCGTGCGGGTACATTAAATTTAAATAAACATTACGCAAATTATTATTTAGGAGATCAATATTTATATGTCCAGTAAAAATCACTAAGTTAGCTGTATTGATTAAAACTTTTTCTATTAAGAAATCTGAAATCGATGACTCACAAAAGCATCAATAAAGACGGTAGGTCATTATTTTACGAACTTAAACTGTAAATGCAATATATTGGCAGATGACATAATTGAAGTTAGATTTTGTACTATTAAACCATGTTTTACATAAAGTATGATCCCTCCAGATCGTTGTGTATCTTTACACTGCGCATAAGACGTATACCCCGGTATTTGGCAATTCTCATCTGTTTAAATACTCAGGCAAAATTATTACATTGTAATTCGTACAGCACTGTTCAAGAAATACCGAAAATTCATCGTAGTGCTTACGCGAACTCTCAATATTTAATAAATTTGACATCGCGAAAAAAGAAAAATTTACCTAATAAGTTGCACACCAAAATAAGATAAACTTCTTGAGATGCACGACAACCACGCAACAGTAAACAGATAAAAATACAAACAAGCATACAATGATAAACGGTTAATAATATAAATGGTCATTTCTGTCCGCGCGAAGATTTAATATCAGTAATTTGGACCGGGATTTGTATTCGAATTATATGTGCATTCGCATTTTCTCGAGCGAATGCCTTCCTTCGTCCATATAAATTTAATGTCCCCTCCGAAGAGATCTTAGCGGCGAATAAAGTTTCGCATTTTCCGTACTCAAATGTTCATTGTATATATACACGAGTATTGTATTAGCTGTTAATGATCATCAGTGATACCGTTAAACTTCACCATTATTCCTCTAAGTGATTGTTTAGTAGTTTTTCTAAGTCGATGACAGCAATCTGTATGTGCGGGTAAAATGTTTGTACTCGCCAATTCACAAATTTTTTGAGTTAAGTTCACCACATTTTCGACTTTAGCTTACGGCACATTATTAATTATTTACCCGTGAATACTGCTCCAGACTATTAATTCGTTCCTTTAACAGTTTATTCTCAATTTTTAACTCGCTATTTTCATTTTCGAATTGCCGTATTATATAATTCACCCTGTCTTTAATGAATTAAGACATATCAAATTAAACCCAACCAATCTGTAATCGTAAACAAAAATACTATGGGAACCCTCTTAACATTCGTAGGACAATGCAAAAAAAAATTCGCACTAGGTGTTTAATAGAAAGTCAAATAAAAACAAATTCAAATACCGATAATTCTGAACCATGTCATAAAACTGTATCTTGCATGGTTTACCTCTGCCTAATATACTTCTAAAAATTTTTATGCAATAATCATTAGTACCATAAGTTATTATAAGCGTGCATTTGTAACAAACTTGTATATTATTTTTCTCTAAGCTTGTATATATATATATATATAAATTTAAGGAACACACTTAATTACTTGCACACACACACACGTGGTCGGAGGGACTATGTTTATTTCATCCACCTTCAACTCAATTTTTTAAGTACACTTGGCAAGAAACAATTACACACAACTGATGTAATGCACACTAGTAGTTCCTTGCTCTTTTATAAACACATTTCATAAATATATTTACCGTACTTGCTGGAATTGGGTAAACAATAAAAAAAAAATATTATATAATTCACCCAACTCTGTTCTCGAATTATCTACGGAACTTTGAAGCGTTCTTATCTTTTAACGCAGGACTTCGATTTGTTTTTTTATATCGTTCAAAACGGATTGAAATGGTCTACTGATCTCTCTGGTGTACGAATATTTTGGTTTCCGGAACATTAACCACTCTACACCCACAGCATACGTATGCTGCTTTCTTAGCTGCCGGATTTACTACGCCGTGCCCGCAATGCCGGAACGATCATCGAAATGAAAGCACGCCTCGCAATTCAAACATGTGATGAAATCGCCATTCTGCGGCACATTTAAATGACACGTGTGGCATTTTGAAGATGACGTCGACATCATGGTATACACAAAAAGATACCCGAAAATGATAATATTAATTAATAAGATAACGTACCTACTCACCCACAAACAAACAGTTTTATTCTGTATGCATCAGTAATAATAACGAATTAGAGATAACAGATATGATGACGGAGGAGAGTGCAAATGGTGTATTCGTACGATCAATGCGTTTAAAATCCGAAAAAAGAACAGACAAAACAAAGCAACGTACAACACGTTCGAACGAAACTCCAAAAATCAATAAAAATCAAATCAAATTTATCTCAGAAGTGTTTACAATATTAACAATTTAATTATAAAACATAATATAATAACAATAATATTGGAAAAAAATAATAATAACAACATTAAAATTGTAATAAGAAACAGAGCTAAAGATAATAGATAAATAAATAAAATTTAAATGGATGCACTCAAAATATTACTAGAAATACTCCTAAGAATTGTTTTTTTGCAGAGTACACAATGGATTTTGTACTCTGCTGTGCTGCTCCTCCCCAATGTATAATACCTCGGGTAAAAACAGGTTATAATAATAAAATGAAATCATTTTATTGTGTATCCATATAAGAAAAGAAAGAAAAATGTATTTTATCAAATTACGTGTACACACAAATATTTACATAGTAGAGTTCCGGCATGAGCCTTAGACGGCAGTATTAAAATAAAAATAACAACACTATAGTTTAAACGTATGATAAGCGGGGGGAAATTTATAAAACCCGCACACAAACATATATATATATATATATATATATATATATATATATATATATATATACATAAATATACATACAAATATATACGTACATGCATACAAATATATACGTACATGCATACACATATATACGTACATGCATACATATATACACATATAACTTAAAACGATACAAAGGTAAAAATTGTAACAACACGCATTAAAGTTAAAACAAAACAAAATAAAAATTTAAAAAATATATATATATAGAGGAGGAAAGAAAAAATACAAAACAAAATAAACTCTTTTCGAAGCGCATGAAAGATAAAACGTACAAGAGGTATAAATAAGTATTAATTTAACTATATAATTACGAATAATAACAATTGAACATATTACAAATATACTAATAGCGTGCATTACAACAAATTATATATACATGAACATAAGTTGCCTGGAATCGTAGTTGACAATAGTCGTTATTACTTCATATATATATATACTGCAGTTTTGAAAAAATTTGTTCGCTAATTTAAATATATATTCTTTAGTATACGGAATATTTTACACGTAGTGCGTATCTGATATTCCGGTATAACGAGAAGCATTTAAGATGCATCTTAAACATTGATTTTGTACAAGTTGCAGTTTCTTAAAATTGGAATTAGATACAGAGCACCAAACCGGACAAGAATAAGTCATTGTTGGACGGATAATAGTTTTATATAAAATTAACTTATTATCAATACTCAGGTGAGATTTACCTTTAAAAAAGCGGATAAATTGAACATATAGTTTTATTCGATTTTGTAATAGCAGCATTAATGCGTTTAGTAAATGTCAATTTTTTATCGAAAATTACGCCTAAGTAACGAACATGATCAGAGCACTCGATAAGATCGCCATTAATATTAATTTTCTCGGGTAATAACGGTCGTCCGTGAGTAAAAAGTATCGATTCTGTTTTTAAAGGATTGACGACAATTATCCATTTAGTGAAATATTTCAAAACTCGCGAAGATCCTTGTTGTAATCTATTACTAATTGCGCGTGGTAAAAATGAAGTACAAAATAAAACTGTATCATCCGCATAAAGAGCAACTTCGATGTTGTTTAATTTGGGAAAATCGTAAAAATAAAGCGAAAATAGAAACGGTCCGGTACACCAGCTAGACAAGTCTTGCAGGACGAACGCGTTTCATTAATTTCAACATAAAATATCCTGTTACTTAGCTTTGTACAAGTTTAAATTACAATCATTTTGTATATAATGCTATTGTGCCGAGTAGTATGGAATGCTTTTAGCGATGTCAAACATAACCAATCCAGTGTGCTTATTACGGTTGAAATTATCTGTAACGTGTTCTGCGATTCTCGCGATTTGATGAGTAGTAGAATGAGCTGGCCTGAATCCAAAATATACTTTAGGAATAATATCGTGGCAAATAGCGTACTCATTTAGGTAAAATTAATTTTTCGCACAATTTATTTAGATTAGTAAAGTAATAGGTCGTATATTATTGATCTTAGAAGAATCTTTCCCAGGTTTTGGAAGCGCTATAATTTTACCAATTTTCCAAGTATGTGGATAGTATCCATATTTAACCATAGCATTTATAATATTAGTAATCTTAACAATAGCTATGCCTTCTGGGCATGCACTTTAAATAATGGTTAGCAAGTAATTCTACCTTATCAAAGTCTTTGTAAGCATAATTATTTGTAACAGTGTCATAAAGTGGAGGAAAAGCTTCGTGTGGTTTATGATAGTATTTGCGCACTCTCCGCAGACTGTTGTTTTTAGTATTTAGTGTAGTTAGAAACTTATTAAACTTATTATTATTGTGGTATTTTAACATCGCCCGTACCAATCAATTTAAAAAGTTAAGAAATTTCTTAATAGTGCCACGGCGATGAGTGTTGCGGTTATTTATATAAATTCTTCTCACATAATTTTTAAATTTAATAATGGTAACAATATAATGCGGTGCCGAAGTTAGCGACAAATTACTATGCATATTTTTAGGTACAAATAGATCAGTGGCTTCAGAAATTGAATTTGTAAGCTCGGAGATGATGTGATCATCAATATCTTTTTGATTTCTAATAGACTGATTCAAATTTACATGTTCAGAAACATATCTTTTGAAGTCATTCCAATTAGCATTACGATAATTATAAGAGAACTTATCCTGAACGAATTGATAACTATTATTGATATAAATAACAGTATATATTGGATTATGGTCAGAAGATAAGCAATTAAGCGACACAACAGGCATAATATTCACATTCTTAAGCACAGCTAAATCTAAAACGCTAGGTTTGAAATTTTGGGGCAAGGAATGTAAGTAGGTTCCCGCGGGGCAACGATCTGAAGATTTTTACACGCATACAAACTTGATAAAGAAAGTTATCCGCTGTTATTGCTAAAACAATTCCATATTTTATTTCTAGCATTCAGATCCCCTACAAGAATAGTTTTGTTGTTAGAATTAGTCAAGAACCGAATATCATTGATAAATTTACACATCATTCTTGGGGGTTTGTATATTAGTGTGGAAATATATACCAATTGCTTGCATATAGTTTAAAGAAGGTATAGGAAGCAAATTATTCGGTATACCACGTCTTACTAATAAGACAACTCCTCCACTCTTGCGACATTTATCATTTCGATAAATGTGGTACCCAGGAAAGTTAAGTCTAAAAGATCCATCTAGCTTGGTTTCCGACAAGGTTATGATATCAATTTGGTTGTTAATTATAAAATTCTGTAGTTCCTGATGTTTATTGATTAGAGAACAACAGTTCCGAGCAACTAGTTTAATATCAGGTACATTACGCATTCATTAATAATTTAATTAAAAGTAATGTTGAGCGAATATTTCTATCGCTAACATTAATTTGCCAAAAACATCGTTATACATGTTCTCAGTTGATTTACTATAATTTTAGCAACATTCAATAGTTTTATTAAATTAACGATCTTAAATAAGCTAAATATTAACGATATGTCAGAGGAATTCTCATTAAATTCTTCATTGTACCGTGTACCGACATCAGCAAAAGTATTGGTACGGTTAGGTAACTGATTGTTACTTACGTTACGTAATACACTCGCCCGATATGATGTACGTTGGACAAAACTTTGTATTTTAGGACACGTCATTTGAACTTGCAATGTGTTCTTGACCACAGTTAGCGCAACAGACTTTATCATTTTTTTTACATTCTTTAATACTGTGTTCTCAGCGCAAATTAAACATCTAGGAGTTAAGGTGCAGTTTAATGACACGTGATTTAAACACCTTTGACAGTTAAAACATTGCAGAATATTTCGTTTAGGTCTATATTTTTCCCATGTAATCATACAGTGAAGAATTTTTTTATCTCAAAGATTTTTCGAATGTTTATATTATTAGGGAAATAAACAAGAAATATTGGTAATGAAATTTGTTCGACATTTGATATGTTATGACTATTTTTTTTAAATTGCACAATATTATCAATCTTTATGTCGGGAAAATTTACGAGTTCTCGCTTGACATCGTTTGCGTTTATAACCTTTTAATATTAACTTAACAGGCTTCCTATGTTTGGGCAGGTGCGTGTAATATTGTATACTTTTTTCTCTCAAATATTTTAACAATTTGTCGTAATCGTCATCTTCATTCGTAAAAATTAAAGTACGATTACCTCGAATTTTAATGCTGAATTCCTATTGTTCTACAATCGTTCGATAATCGACCAACGGAAGATTAAGTATTGTAATCGGTGGAAATTTTATCGATTGCTGTTGTTGATGCACAGCATGATGTACAACAGCTTCGTCAACTTGGAGTGCAGCGTACCTGTTATCGTTATCATAGTTTATCGTAGAACTGCTTTCTTCTATTTTAAGTTTCTTTGTTCCTGTTACGAACGACGTAACCGGTGCTTTACGAGCTGTATTACTCTTTCCTTTTGTTGCCGCTGCGACACCGTCATTTCACCGTCATTCATATCCACGTTATTATCGTCGTCGATGTAATTATCATCATCTTCAATAGCTATTTGATCAACCCAGCTAGCATGAGCCTGTTGCTGTTCTATCTCGCTATGAGATGAGCAAGCAGCTTTTGAATTGGTAGGGAGAGTGCGGTTCATAGTAGCGCGAAACCTACCACACCGCCTCCCACAAACACACACGAACACAATATATTAATCGGTGTTAAATTAAACGTGCGAGACACAAACTTCGATTAACCAATCGATATGCAGTATCCATATAAATGTATAGAATGTGTATATACATATTTTCGAACTTAACGGATACGTTCCTAGCATTGCGCATATATGCACGTGCGCTAGGTTATGAATATAAGAAAAAATAAAAGCAATATATATAAGCTGGCAATTCATTTTCATGAAGTTCCTAACATACAAATTCCACAATTACATGATTATACCCATTTTATTTTTTTTCGCTTTTAAAAGTAAATGAAAATAAATAAACTTAACATGCCAATCCCACATGTACCTAACAAGAGCAACTTCTTTTTCAAATAACACAAATAAAATAAAATTGTTTACATATACACTATAAATTCATATACATATGTACGTATACATATACCCTCGCATATACACACATATGTATATATACATACGTATACATTCACATAGCCACATATAATGAAAATAAATAAAATTCTTAGCTGTATTAGCCGCTAAATTAGAAAGAAGCTTACATTATTTGGCCTATTGCGCAAAATTAAACGCGGTACTACCCTCACATACCAAGCTAATAATATTTATAAATTACTGTCCGTTGATAGAAGATCGTTTATAATTAATTGAATCTACTCAGGTAGCGAGTTGTACGTTACAGGCTCAGCATAGAAAGCTTGTATTCTCATTCTACTCTTATTAATTAGGGGGAAAACAAAACTAAATTATAACAGTAAACCCGAGTTAAATTGAACTTTAAGTAAATAACCAAAACTCAAGTAGGTTAAACCCCAAAGCAATCCAACTCACCGGAGTTATTTTTATACTTATTAGACGTCGAATATGTAATTCTATTAGAAGCAATAGACGGCAGAAATATTTTGACGTCACTGGAACACACTAATGGTATGTTATTGAGGACAGAGGGAGATGGTTACAAATACAATAAATTCCGTGAAAAAATAAACGATAAATAATGATTTAATATTTTTTGAAGGAATAATACATAATAATACTTAACTAAATTTAAAAAATCTATTCTTCGCGTTTTTTTCTACATAATTCTTGTAGTATCTCCTATATTACAAAACTATTTATTTACTTCAAAAACAACGAAATTTAAATAAATGAAAATAAAAAAAAATAGGTTTAAAAAATGCAAAACTGCATTTAACAACGAGTATATATATTTTCTTATTATCAGATTGATTCCAAGGGGGGGTGTTCAAACACTCCTTGAACCTCCCCCGTCTACGCCACTGATCTATACTCATCATCCGCTCTCGTTCTACTTTCATACACAGAAATACTGAATAGGGTTTTACTTTTTAATAAAAAGTTTACTAGATTTAAAGTATATAAATTATTCACATTGAGGATAATTCTCCAGTATTATTCCTATTTTATTTAACGCAGATTTCTGTACAACTTCTATAGATTTCATATGGTATTTGGTCATTCCAACCCGACGAGCTATTTCGTAAGTTATTACTGCAGATATTACCAATTCTAACCATATATCTTATACTGCTTAAGTAACTGCTAAACCAGTTGGTACATACTGAAACCCTACGCTATACAATTTCTTTAATAGTATTTCGTGGTTAATTGTATAAGTCTTGCATAAGTCAAAATAGATAGCCGGGGGCTACCTCTCTCGAGGTTTTTAGATGTGTACATAATATGTTCAAATAAGGCATCATCTGTGCTTTTACTAGGAATAAATTAATATTGATTAAAGTTGAAAAAAACAAATAATACCAATAATCTAATCCAATTAAATTCATTTGAATATAATACAATAATTTCCCAATGTAGTTCTCTACATAGATGAACTTTTAATGTTAAAAATTGTGTATTTTCGTAATAAGAGACATTTGAAAATGTTTTTATATCACATATTAGAAATTGCCTCGAGCCATCGAAACAGCGGCCTTTTATAGAAAATGTTATTACATTTTCACCTTCATCAGTCATTTTTTTTTTAAATATAATTTTGCGTTAAAAATTGACAATGTGTAATTGGGTGGGTTAATAGAATGAAGATCGATCATAAAATAGAACAGTCGGCGCGAGAAATATAAATCGTTTGTATAAAGTTTTTAATAGAACATTTCTGAACCAAAATTTATACATACATTACATGCCCACGCATATATATAAGTATATACGTATAGTGATATAGTAGTATAGTATATTTCAATAAAAAAAATGTATAAATCACGAAGAATTTATATGTACATACACATACTTAAAGTTACCTTAGCAGTTAAATACAATCAAATGACTTTACCAAAACTAAAGAAATAATAAAGAGAACAATAGGAAAAATTAATCTAGCGAAAGATATTCACACTTGGCATGCAACGGACAAATTTACATAAAGTTAAGTACACAGCATAAATGGCAGTAAATATTCAGTTTAAATGGAAGAAATTTTAGCTGCGTATTCGGTGTGATCGTCGTTTTTATTTCGTGTTGTCACCTCGTTCCGTGTGTATGTACACACATACGCATTTGTGTGTGTGCGTGTATACAGTTATTGATCGATATACGTATAGAGTTATCTTTGCCTTGATTGTTATCGGGCTCGGTTAACGTAAACGTGTATATATATATATATATATATATATATTTATTTAACTATCCATTTATTAATATCTCCTTATTTTTTTCCACGTGCGTTGCTTCTCTTTCTATAAAACGATAGTTACGATCGATCGATCTATCGTTATTATAATCTACTATCATAGGATAACGTAAATAACTGTTTAACCTAGCGTGGACGCGCACTCTTAATATCGTTCACAACATCGGTTCCTTTTTCGATAAGATAACGCATCGCTCTTGGCCAACATAAAGGAAACAAGTAATGCAACCAGGCACTTTTAATTGAACAGACCTCATCCGAATAACGGATAACTCTAATGCCGCCACTACCACGAACGCAGTAACCTTCGCTGCAGCCTAGCAATTTGGAAACGATTGATAATTGTTCTTTGCATAATAATAATAAATATTTAGATAATTACACATAATAATACGAAACCGAAAAAAAAAATTATGCAATAAACCAGAAAAATTAATTAAAATCTCACACCGATAATTGGGAAGTTTCATCGGAACGTAATTCTCCGGATAATTATAATCCGTCATTAACTTCTATAAAAGAAAAAAAAACAAAAATCGGTACTAACAGAATATCTACCGCAGGACTCGGATACTGACACCACGGAAGCAGATATAGAAATGAATCCGATCTCAAAAACCAAATCGGAAAAAAATAATCTCAGATCCTCCGAATAGAACTAAACAAGATAAAAGCCATCCACTTCCAATTATAGTCGAAAAAAACAAGTTAATAATTCTTTAATAAAACTTTTATGCGATAAATTAAATTCGTTCGATTTTACCTACGAGAGACAGCGTTACAATAATAAAACACCAGATTGTTACAGAAGAATTCTAAAAGATAATAATGAATTCTACCTGAAGACAAATTTATGCGTGTTGTTCCGCGCAATATAAATCACTCTACACCAACTCAGGCTATCTCAGATGAACTTGCAAATCTCCGGATTATAAAGTTAAAAACGTAACCAATATCCTACACCAGAAAACTAAGGCACCTATGCCGCTATTCTATGTTGATCTACTTGAAACATCGTAAAACAAAGAAATCTTTAACCTTAAACATTTACTCTATACCACCGTACAGGTAGAAGAACCTCGTCGTAACAGAGGATTAATGTACTCGTTGTCAAAATTACCGACATACAAAAGCCTACTGTAACTTACCATTCCGTTAAGTGTGGTTGTAAACACCTGTCTACGAACTAAACCATAAAATACTTCGGCAAATATGAGCACTCTGTAGCGGGGATCATCTAGCCAACTATCGAGGATGTCCCGCTTATAAAAACCAACTAAAACCAAGAAATATAACTAAATAGCAAAATAAACAAATTAGAATTAGTCTAAATGATGAATATCACTTTCCAACTCTAACTACAAGTAACTACAATAATGACGCGATTAGTTCTTCAGCTAAAAATATAAATGAACAATAAAACAATTTACTCAATCAAAAAAGAATCGATGTAGTAATGATCACTGAGTCTCATCTAACTGAAGGTAAGAAATTTTCTATTAACGGATATAAAATTTATAATGTTAGTCATTCTGATGGCACGGCACATGATATATTATACTCGTTAAAAACAACTTACAACATACTGTTTCTCCTCAAATATAATACAAGTCATCGCTATAACAATTCATAGTCACACTCTTAATATCACTCTTGCATCAATGCATTGTTTGCCAGGCCGTAAAATTAATGATAACGAACTCGGTAACCATGTTAACAGTTCGGAAAAACATTTGTGTGTGGTGGAGACTACAAACATGTCAAATGAGGTACACGCCAAATAGTAGAGGAAAATATCTAAATAACATAATCCAAAAGCAACAATTACACTTTATAGCACCAAATCAATCCACCACACCAAAATCGTACTCCAGAATTATTGGACTTTTACGTTACTAAAGGAATCAAACACGTAATTGAAGAGTGCAAAACACTCATATCTACACTTTCTTCCGTTCATTATCCAGTACTCCTATCGCTAGATACAATTCTAAAAAAAAAAAATAATGTTAATTTAATTAACGAACCAACCGATTGGGAACTCTTTAATAAGCTAATCATTCACCATGCTAACTTAAATGTAAAAATTAAAACAAGAACATATATAAATAGAACACATAACGAACAACATAAAAACATGTGCCGAATTATCAACAAACAACCTAGCTTATATACACAAAATAAACACTAAATAGATACCAGTAAAAATCAGACAGCTAATCCGTAATATGCGACGAGCAAGAACACGTTGGCAAATATATAAATACCCTACATACAAAACAATTTACCAATTTACAATCGCTCAAGAAACCTTTTGAAACGAGCAATGAGTCAATCTCATTTCAACAAGAAGCTTCGCATCTTAAATATTGCAGATAATTCCCCATGGCGCACCACAAAAAATATCTTAAAAAATCACAATGTAATTTCTCCGATTATAACGAAAGAAGGCAATCGGTTAAAAATAAGCTCAGATACGGCCCAATATTTCGCTAATCACATGGCCAATGTTTTCTCACCGCATAGACATTTACGTACATAAACTTTGTGAATAAATAGATAAAGCACTTTCTGCTCCACTTCAATTATCAGTCCCATTAAGGATTTTTTCACCAAATGAAGTATAATATGAAATAAAGCTACCATTAAGAAAGTCACCTGGCGAAGACACAAAATAACCGGTGAATTACTTCGACATATTCCAAATCTCATGATGTTACTCCTTACATAAATACGAGACTATCATACTTTACCGATAAATGAAAAAAATCCATACTTATCATGGTTTTAAAAAGTAACAAACCAGACAGTCATGTCACGTCATATAGACCCATTAGTCTCCTGAACACCTTATTTAAACGTCTAGAAAAGTTAATACTAAGAAGAATTACTCCGATAATCGAACAGAGGAAAATAATTCCGAATCATCAGTTCGGTTTTAATCACACTACGATACATCAGTGTCATCGTTTAGCCGATGCCATAACATCTTGCTCACAAACAGGTATGTACTGTTCTGCAGTCTTCCTCGATGTAAGTCAAGCATTTGACAAAGTCTGGCATTCGGGACTAAAATACGAAACAAAGTCATTTTTGCCTTCTGAATACTACCTGCTGTTATCGTCTTATCTAGACAACCGTAAAATTAAAGTGCGATATAACAATGACTTCTCAGAACGTTGAAAAATCACAGCCACAGTTGGGTCCTGTGTTATATTCAATATATACAGCTGACATCCCAACATCTGGATATTCAAGCATATCGACATATGCAGATGATATAGCAATCATCGTCCGACACACAAATCCTAGATTAACAAAATTTCATTTACGAATTCTCGGCAAATGGTATACAAAATGGAGGATTAAAAAATCAATCCAAGTAAATCGATACATGTAACATTTACATTAAACAAACAAATCTAGCATTACAAATTTAAGAACTCGCGACTTAAATAACATATTTTAGCAGTTTAGACTTAAGTTGCTATATTAATATGTATTGTTTGCAATTAGAAAATTTGTTTATAATAGCAGGTTTTTATTTTCCTGCAGTATTTAACGTTTTGTTTTGCTTTACTCTTTATATTCTTACTGTGTTATTGTGCTAAGCTTATTACCGGTACACAATGTTTGTAAGTCCATGTGTTACATTTTCTTTTATTTTTATAACTTATGCAAATATTTTGTTGTTGTTTGTTGTTATTGAGAGTGTCATAAAACAGCAGCAGACTATGAAATACCTAGCCATAACCTTAGACCAAATGCTAAGCCGGTCACCTCATATTACGAAAAAGAACTTAAATACTCAACTAAATAAGCCTAATTGATAGAAACTCTAAAATGTCGCTAGAAAATAAGCTCTTGATTTACAACGCAATAATAGCACCGATTTGGGCATATGGCATAGAACTATGGGACTCATTTGCAAAAAGTAACATCCGGAAAATCCAACAATTACAATCGAAGGAACTTGGAATTATAATGCTCCGTAAATGGTAAATTACACAATGATCTGCATGTACAAACTGTTGAAGAATCTCACCGAATTAGATATATTTAACAACAAATGTAAATGTCAATATGTAACACAGCTGTACAATCTCATTCTACCGGATAATCCACCAAGACGTATTATGCGAGAGTATGGAGTAAATGCTCTTCTCTAAACACATTAATACATTTCACTAACAGCCAACGTGCTTATTGTTTTAAAGATAAACAGGTGCATATGAAAAAATTATATTATTCGAATTAAAAATTTAACCTCCACATAGCCCGCAAATCCTAACGGTCATTAAATTTAATTTTCATTTTTTCACCCGTAACGTTAAATCGTCGAAAACAATGTCTCTATAACTGAAAAATATCGAAGCGTATAAATCCGTTATACCAGTAAAATACAAAATTAGAGAGTATATTGAAAAATAATATTTATATTGTGTCTATATTTTATGCCATTATGGACGCACACTGCAGATAACAGGTAATTTTTATTAACTTGCGTAAGTTAAGGTCATGATTATTTTTCTCCTAGTACTGGAAGAACAACAAATCCCAAATGTTGTTAACAATCGTAATACATTTGAAAAATTAAACCGAACGTTTTCTAATATGTTATTTATTAATAAACCGCATCTCATAGACACACTACATAATTACGAACGTATAAAGCTCTTAAATAATAATAAATTTTGGAACAAAAAAAAAACAAAAAACGTAACCATGAAATTTTTATAAGGAATTTCGGATGCATATTTTTGATAATGCTGTAAATTGTTAATTAAAATAAATGTCTAAATATTGAGCACAGTTCACACTAAACATTTTATTATCCGTAGTAATCAGAATGAAAAATAAATTTTATTATAAAGTAATTAAAATTATTACGTAGGTCGAAGTAGATTTTTCATGCTGAAAGCCAAGTACGAACAACTCCGTACGGGAGAAATTACGAAACGAGTAAAACTCGAGGAGGAGTACAAGGACATTGTGAAACCTCCGAGAGCATTACATACTAAACTAGTCGATACGGTAACGTACTACCTCGAGATAAATCTTTCCGCGAAAAAAGTTTAGAACCTCGCGAAATTGCAAAACTCGACTCGTCAACGTCGTTGACTATCGAACCCTCTATCGAAATACCTCAGGAATTTGTACAAACCTTGGGTCCGGTAGCTTCCAAGTACATGAAAAATTATTTGTCGAAAAATGTAAAGACAGATTCCTCTTTCGGTATACGTATTGAGGATGATACCATGTACATGGAAATTCACCGATAATTATAGAGAACGATAATATAAAGTTGGTAAATACAGACTATTGGCACGAAGGATCGAGAGGATTATGGGAGTTATTAACGTTGGAAACACCTAAAAATTACGACGAAAAAGACTTGAAAATGTGCGAGGAACTTTCGTTGAAAACTTGCGCGTATAAATAAAAAAAACGACCCGAATAATCCGCGTTTGAAAAGTAGCGTAGGAAATAAATATAACGCCGTAATTAAACCGATTTTAATAAAAAATAATAAAATCGAGAAAACAGGCTCGGGATTACAAAAAAAATGTATATAAATAGACCCGTAGAATACGTATACTGGAACAATATCGACGAATTGTTACATAGATTGTGTATATATTATATGGTGAAGTAAAAGCTGGTAATAATAACCCTTTAATAATTAACGAAATTATAAACATTTTACAAGAATTTAAAGAAGAGGATGGATTACAAACAAAAAAGACGAGAAAAAAAAAAGTTTGATTAACGATATAATCGATAAATTACCTTTCGAGACTCATTTACCGGACGGTTATCAATACGCCGGTCCCGGTACTAATCTAGAATTGAAATTGAAAAACAGAGTCCCGCCTAAAAATAAGTTGGACGAGGCAGCCATGTACCACGATATAGCCCAAGTCTAAAAATTTGGACGATAGACACAAAGCCGACTCGCAGTTGGAAAACGAAGCGTGGAAACGAGTACTAGCTAAAGATTCCAATTTAGTCGAAAAAGCAAACGCGTGGCTCGTAACAAACGCTATGAAGGCGAAACGAGCTATAGGGGCGGGCTACATCAAACACGCGGTTAACATAAGGCACGGAACAAGGAAAACTTATCGCGAATAAACCGGTGACGTTAAAGATAAATAAAACGAGAAATAAAGACGCCGTAATGAATGAAACGTATTTACCGTTGACCGCGTATCAAATTAAACGAATTAAAAAAGACTTACCTATCAAGCTATACTCGGACACGTAAAAGTAGGCGGTTTCTTAGCGGCTTTGCTGGCGGCTGCACCGGCCTTAGCTGCTGTAGGATCGCTAATAACAAACGCTATAAGTACATATAATAACAAGAAAGCAAACGACACAAGTTGATTGAAGAACGAATACGTCACAATAAAGCGATGGAAGGCAAAGGAATATACTTGAATAAAAAACCCAAAGAAGGTAACGGACTATACAAAAAAAAGATCCCTATTAAACCGTTGAGTAACGTAGAATTGACGAAATACGCCCGACACGTACCTCGATTTAGAGGCGTTTTTATAAGAGGTAAATTACCTAGGAAAGCGTTAGACGTAGAATCGGCCATAATTAACTTGGACGACTACGACGGTCCGGGAACTCACTGGGTATGTTATAAAAAAATAGGCAATGTCGTGAATTATTACGACTCTTTCGGGGTAGCGCCGCCTTACGAATTAACTGCAGTATCGGGGTCCTAATTGCTCGGTATTTTAACAATTACGAGGTAGAACAAAAGATGGATCAAGTTATATGCGGTCATTTATGTTTAAAATTTTTATACGAGTAGCATTACGAAATAGTATATATAGAGGGCGAACGATAGAAGAATTAAACGACTATTTTAAACGACTATTTACGATATAAATGGATTCTAACGATAAACGGAGCCATCGTATACGATTTTGTTGTAGTAGTAAGTGTTTTGCGATTGATCCTAACCAAGACGAAGTCGACGTTTTAGCTTGCAACAAGTGTATGTGTTTTGGTCATTGTAAATGTAAACGATTCAACTCGTTATGGATTGTAATAAAGAATTATTTCGCAAGACTATTAAGAAATTTAGAAAACGGAAAATAATAACCGAAGGTATAGACGACATATGGGCCGTTGATTTGTTGGTTATGACGGAATACTCGAAAGAAAATAACGGTTACAAATACGTACTAGTAGCGATCGATACGTTCTCGAAATACATGTTCTTGGAGCCGTTGAAAAATAAAACGGGTGCGCGACAGTATCCGCGGTATTCGAAACAATTATGAAAAAATGGGAAAGGAAACCGAAACATTTACACGTTGATACGGGTAAAGAATTTACGAATAAAATATATTTAAAAATACGTTGGGCCAAACACGGAATTACGATGTATCGTACGTTCAACGAAGAGAATTGTGCGATAGTAGAACGAGCTCTAATCGTACGGTAAACGAAAAGTTGAAATTATTTTTTTACTTCAATAAAAACCGTAAATGGATAAATTTACTAAAAAATATTACCGACGAATATAATAACGTACATCGTACGATAGGTAGTTAATAAAGCGAACGAACGAGATATTTACGATCGTATGTATAACATTAGTAAATTGGAAAAACCTACATTTAAGATCGGCCATAAGGTGCGTATTACTAGTAAAAAAAGTATATTTAGAAATAAATATAAACCGAATTGGACGGTAGAAATTTTCGAAATATCAAACATTATAACGTATTCTATAAAAGATTTTCAAAAGGCGAAGAGATACTCGGAACATTTTACAAACCAGAATTGTTAAAGACGAAATGGAAATCCCCGTAATTAATTTCGACGAACGTAGAATAATTTTTTCCGAATACTATGAGATATATTAGGACCTAGCGGATGCGGAAAAACAAAAACGTTCTCTTAACGATACTATAGCATAAAAAAAAGGTCTCGCTAGTATTTACCTATGTTCGAAAATTCAACACACAAGTACGAGTTACTAGGCGACCTAATTACCGAATATAATAAAAATAAGAAGAAAAAAATCAGTTTCCGTATAATTTCCAACGTAAACGATATAAACTGTACCCGTAAATTCTAGAATTATTTTCGACGACATATTGACAAACGAGAAAAAATCGCGAGTTATTTCGCGACGGGACCATATCGAGTATATACTTGGCCCAGTCTTATACGAAAATACCGAAAAGTTCGGGTATCGGAGAAAATTTTAATTTTTTCATACTTTTCCGACAAGATGTCGTAAATTTACGACAAATTCATAAGGAACAAATTCGGCGAATTTAAACATTTTAAAAAAATGTGCCAATCGTGTTGGAAAAAACCGTACGCGTTTTTAGTCGTAGACAAAGATAACGGCGAGTGTTTTTACCGATTGTACACGTTTAACGAATAATACCAAACATTCAATCGGGCTCTCTAAAGGTATCCAAAAATTCTGGATACCTCGATGACGCAACCGTTTACACACGTTTTTAATCTAACAGACGTAACCGTAAGGGCCCTTTCACGTTATCCGGTTTATTTCAGATACGGGAAAAAATCGTGATCTTAAAAAAACCGCGAAGATGTAGCCATTCACGTAACACGATTAAAAACCGTGTCTTTTATAGTGAAATTAAACGTTCTGGATCAATGTTATCAGACATGTTTCATATAGATGTAGAAACACTGGACAGAAAACGGTAAAAAATGAAGGCGCTCATTTAAAACATCATGTCCCGACCTTCAACGCGATTTTTTCCCACGTAGAAATCGTGAAACTACCGAGACAGCTTCTTGTTGTAGTCTACGATTTATTTACCGCGTACGATTTTTAGTGACAACGGGAGAAAACCGTGCAGCGTGAACGCTACCCATTGCATTCCATGTATTTTGCGCTGTCGCGGGTTTTTTACGATCACGATTTTTTCCCGTGTCTGAAATAAACCGGATAACGTGAAAGGGCCCTAAGGGAACGTATCGAACCCTGTCCGACTCGTCGGGTCCATTACTCGCTTATCAAGAAACTAAACGTCTTGTTCCTTATTTAACAACTGTTTAGTATTCGCGTCTCTCGTAATTTGGGTACTGGTCACTGTTATTCTCTCCATTTCTCCGCTCAACATTCTCTTCATATTTTCGCCGTTGATTTTATCGGCCGTTTTATGATTGAGGGTGAATCCTTTCACTTTTGTCGTTTCCTTTCCTTTGTTCGTCTTGTAGTAGTAGGATTGCGGTCCGGTCGCTATCCAATCTACGATGTAATTACCCTCACCCAACTCGTCAATCCACTCGCCCAACATTTCACCGGTTGAAACTCGATTGCAACCGTTATCCGCGTACACGATCGAATCGGTGTCGCAATATAAAACCGATTTATCCAACGTCCTCAACTGCTCGTACAACCTTAGACGGGCATTCGCGGTGGTATACAACGCTACAAAAATGTTTGTATTATTATTATTCTCGACGTAATAATCTTTATACTTGTAGTTTACTTGCAACATCTCGTCGTTTAAAAATCTCACATTCAGGGACGTTAAACGATCGTCTAACAAAATCTCGTAAAACCTGCACGCGTCGCTTACGTACTCTGTAGTTCCCATGTTCAATCTTTGTCCGAATTTACCCCACAACGAGTTTAGACATAGTTTCGATACCGCTATAGGGTAATTGTCGTAATACATCACGGTCGGATACAAACTACACACGTCGATGTAACGAATTTTTTTATCAGTCGTATTTCCAACGTTCATCTTCAATTTAAACGCCTCTGTACGACCTCCGAAAAACGCGTCGCGCGGGTTTAGAGGTGTAACGTAGTCTCTCTTACTCTTTCTATATTCGATGTATTTCTTCCACTTACATTCCCACATCTCAATCAACTCGTACCCCGCGTTTCGTATAATCTTGTTACGTTCCATTCTCGTACAAATCTCCCATACTCTCCTGTTTAACGTTATTTATCGTATCCTCCTTATAACACTCGGGGCAACCGTGCCAGAAACATCCGTGATATTGGTAAACGGTTTTCGTTGTCTCGTCGTATCCGTCTACCTTGGCTCCCGCTATCTTCACCTCGCCACCATTAAGAGCGTACCGAATATTATCGTTTTTCAACGACTCGATCCACGCTAAGGAATCCAACGAGTACTTGTCTTTCGGGTCGTAGCGTTGCCACCGAGATAATAAGGCCTGATGGATCTGACGTCACACCTACTTGTGTCGAACGAAGTAGTCATAACAAACTAATCTCGTTTTGAAGTTTTTGTACCTATTCCTACTAGTGTGTTATGTATCCTTCATTCTGATGTTTGTTTTAGTAATTTTTTAAATGTTAATTTGGGATTATACATTTTTTATTTATAGCTTTCGATATGCTTAATTAAATACGTACTATAATTGTTATGTACATTTTGCGGTTCTTAATTTCTTTTAATATATAAGTAAACATTGTTTAAAATAACTTTTGTTCGGTTTACGGGAACATTAATAATTATCTTTTTACATTTTTTTATACGGTTTAGTGTTTTTAAACTGCTTTTTATTTGTTTAACGTAATGTATTTGTTATATTTTTCTGTTCGTACTGTGTTAACTTGTTTCAGTTTATATATTCTTTAAACGTTTTGTTTTTTTCGAAATATAATTTTGTATTATAGTTACTGTGGTATAAAACAAATTTAGCTTAAGATGCCATATAGATGTTGTGTTCCTAATTGTACCGGAAATTATGGTTAAGGTAACAGTTTTTTCATTTCCCGATAATGAAGATTTAAAAAAACAGTGGCAGACAGCTATTCCAAGACAAAATTTCTTACCCTCTAAATGTAGCAAAGTGTGTGAATTACATTTTAGGAATGAAGATATTGTTCGAGTTAAAGTTGTAAAGGACAAAACAGGTAATATTCAGAATGTACCTTTAAAGCATGTTCGTTTAAACAATAATGCTATTCCATGTATTTTCCCGAACTGCCCAAAATATTTATCTCAACCTTGTCAGTTTAACAGAAAAAGTAGAGATGTAAAACTACAGGAGAATGAAAACGCACAGTTGTTATTGGCCTTAGCCGAAAGTAAATCTACTTTTGACGAATATCAGAAATCAAACTGTTTCGAAGATTTTCATCAATTAACCAATATTTTGGAATGCTTTTCTGAACCAAAGACATGGTTCCGTGTAAATAGTACAACAGACATTTCGTTTTTTAAAATAGATTATGAACCTGGACCTTGGTACAATTTACACTGTACTTATTAACAATAAGTTAGAATTAAAAACGTTTTTATTTGGACACGAATTTTCGATAGAATTTGAAAAGTTAAAATCTCCTTGTAAAATAAATAGCTTAAGTAGTATTAATAATTGTTTGAATAAACTTGATGAATTAACTTCTGAAAAAATTAATAGAACGCATGACGTTATTAATCATGTTATAAATATACTTGATTCTAAAATAACACTAATGATTTATGTATGTCTTTTTTATCAGAACAGTTGAAACTAATTTGTTACCTGTAATTACATATTTAGCTGGTTATTGTTGTTTTAAAATAATACAACATTTTAAGTGTGAAATATGTAAACGTAACTTAGTAACCGATAAGGAATTAGTTACAGAAGAACATTATAATTTAATATCAACTTTAAGCAGGGGTAGTTTGTTATTTCCTAAAAATAACATTGTGTATATAGTTTTAATTACTTACATTATCTTTAACAAAATTTTGCAAGTTCATGAAGATGAATTTTTGCGTATTCATAACAAAAAACATTTTTTTATTAATTTAGTATTTAATTATTTTTACGTTCATGAATCGGTAACTGGTGAACTTAACTATTGTGAAAGTCATCAACATGAAATTACTTTACGGATGATTATAACAAGTGTAGTAAATACTTTACTAAAGAATTATTGTGAAAAATCAAATGATGTACCAAGTAAAAATAAGAAACGGAAACTTCAGACATTTGTTTGTAAATAAATACTATCGGACATAAATTTTTTACAATTCTTTGTGTTTTAATTATGTTTTTTTGTTTTTTGCTTTGAAATTTCGTTTTCCATAAAAAATAAAGCGAATGGGGTGCGACTGAAGGCTCAGTTCATGGCTGGCAGTCCCGTTTAAACAGGAAGCCTTCAATTAATTAAAAAAAATCGACTGAATTCGCAGTTTGCAATTAATTCATGTAGCGTATAGCAAATGAGCGCTAGTGTCGCAGTTTTATAGTATGACTACTCCTGAAACCGGAGAAATCGAGCCATCAGGCCTTATTATCTCGGTGGCAACGGTCGTAGTCGAATACGCCTATCGTTTTCGTTTTCAGGTATTTCGACCAGTAAATAGCCATACACACGCTAGCGATCGTCAAATATTGAAACGGGTCGATATTCGCAATCTCGAGAAACTGTTTCCTCAACTCTATACATCCTTTCCTCAGTATATCGACGTCCGAATTACAATATTCCTCCAGTTCCTTTTTCAAATTAAACGTGTACCTCTCTTCGACCCGAGCCGCGTACCATTTCCTCCAAAATCACCCGAAAATCATAAAGGATATGATCCAGGAAAAAAGACGGTTAAGACGCATATGGCAGAATACACGAAATCCGGTTGACAAAACGGAATTTAATAGAATAAACAAAAAACTGAAAAATAAGATTATTGAAATGAAAAATGTCTCCTTCAAGAACAATGTTTCTACATTAACATCAACTGAGGCTACTGATTATTCTTTATAGAAGGCTGTGAAACACGTAAAAAAAGATACGTCAACTACATCGACCACCCTTAAAGACCAGTGGGCAAGAAGTGACGAGGAAAAGGCTGAAGCTTTCGCCGACCACCTATCAGAGGTTTTCCGTCCAAATGGAACCGGCACTGATAGAATCTCAGATGCAGAAATAGAAAATTACCTACAGACTCCAAATTAAATGACGCTCCCGATAAAACCAGTGTCTCCTGCGGAAGTAAAGACACATATACTTAAACATTTACACCCAAAAAAAGCTCCGGGATACGATTTAATTACACCAAAAGTAATAAAGAAATTACCGAAAAGAGCTATAATACTGCTAACGTTTATATACACCGCAATTATTAGAACCGGATACTTTCCGATACAATTCGCCATTATCATATTTATTCAGAAACCTGGAAAAACTCCTGAAGATGTAGCTTCGTACAGGCCAATAAGTCTACTTCCGGTCTTATCGAAGTTATTTGAAAAATTATTATTAAACAGATTAAAAATTTCGTTAGCTGAAAATAAAATCGTACCGAACTACCAATTCGGATTCAGGAAACAACATAATAGAACAAATACACAGAATCGTCGATGTAATAAATCGAAGTTTCGAGCAAAAGAAATACTGCTCGGCAGTATACATCGAAAAGGCTTTCGACAGAGTGTGGCACAATGGGTTGCTATTCAAAATAAAGCAACGATTACCCTAACAATATTACATATTAATTAAGTCTTACCTCGACGAAAGATTTTTTAAAATAAATGTTAATGGCTCATACTCGAGCATTCGATCAATTAACTCACAGGGGTACGCATCGTGCTGGGACCTACGCTGTATCACATATACACCTACGACTTCCCACTCAATACAAACACAACAACAGCAATGTTTGCTGACGATATCGCGATACTATCCACCCACTGCGATGTGGCATCGGCATCGAAACAGTTACAAGATCATTTAAACGACTTTGAAAAATGGTATAAATCCTGGAAAATTACAATCAATGAACAAAAGTGCACACAAATTATATTTACGCTGAAGAGAGTGGACAGATGTCCAGTAATAAAATTAAATGAAAAAACGATCCCTACTTCGGATAGCGTGAAATATCTTGGCCTGCATCTGGACGAAAGGTTAACTTGGAGAAAGCATATAGAGGCTAAGCGAAAACAGATAAATATGAAATTCCGCAAAATGTAATGGTTACTAGGAAAAAATTCGGTATTGACCGTGGAAAATAAAATACCGCTATACAAATCAATATTGAAACCTATATGGTCGTATGGAATCCCATTGTGGGGAATTGCGAGAAAGTCAAATATAGCGATTATTCGAAGAACACAATCAAAAATATTACGATAGTCGATGCGCCAACGTGCGCAATGACGAAATTCATAATGATCTAGAAATAGCGACGGTTAAAGAAGAAATCGAAGCAGCCAACGTACGATATGTAGAACGGCTACAAAACCATTGTAACGAGCTGGCACACAGCCTGATCGAAGACGGTACCAGATTCAAACGGCTAAATCGGTCGAATATAATTAGTTAATTAATCAACAACCAGGAATGACGACCCAAGCATTCCATTAATTTTTGTGTCGAGTAATTTATTAACATTTTTTAAATCAGACAGATAACGATAGAAATTATGAATAAATAAAAATGTTAAAAACTTACACGTCTTCTTATACGATTCCGAGTATGAAAAAATCATTATAGCGCAAATCTGTCAGTATGCAAAATTTACATATAAATTCTATCCTTCGAGCCTCCGTATACCGTTCTCTCGCGATCGAATTATGCCGAGTACTCTCTACATTCATTATAGAAGGCGATAATAACTAAACGATCGATCTGAACGACGGTTAACTATACAACTCGCGAATTTTAATAGACCAGAACAACATCGTAAGGAAAATTATAAATTATAACGGTAATTTAATTGTTATCAATTTCCGTTATAAATGATAACAATATTATAAATTACCCTAACGTTTTCGCGAAAATTCTCGCATATACATTGTAACGTAATTTATCAATTATCGAAAAATACATTGTTGCACAAATAAGACGATAACGGGAAATGAGATAATTAAAAATGATAAAAATTAGGACGAAATACTCTAACCAATAAAATATAATGAGAACGACGATGATAAAAACGTGTACGTGACGATAATCTAATTTTACTAACGTATGTACGTACGTAAATACAAAACGCGAAAAATATACAAACTACGAAAAAAATAAACCTAAAAAACACCCAAAAAAACACCTAGCCCAATTCGCCTACGTGACACCTCAGTAGTAAGGGCGTAATCTTGAGAACACTTTGACCTTCATCATACACCTAGAGGTCAAAGTGTGCTCAAGTCCCTTACTACGGATTTCTATAATGTTATAGCGAAATTTATGTCCAATCTCCTTCCTAGCTTTTTTTTTCTCTTTGTTTAAAAAATAAAATTTCTATCTTACGGCATATATTATTGAACATCATAATATTTAATCGCCAACGATTATCGAACGACGCGATTTACGAATATAAAAAAATATTTTCAATTTCCGGATAAAATTTCAAAATATGCTGTAAGGGCGCTATACGAAAATTTTAGACTGGAATGTTTAGAAAAAAATTCTTTAAATACTAAAACATCTTAAAATTGATCGGGGCTTGCATTAATCGATGTAATCGATGTTTCCCTAACAGGATAAAAAGCGAACAAATTTTTTTAAACATAAATTTCATCTTTTCAATTAGTACTTATAATATTTACAAACACAAAATCGAAGGTAGCGCCGATTAGGTAATTGTAGTTATTTTAGTTAAACAATTGTTTCGGTATAAAAATAAACAAAATCGTGTAATTTTAAAATTATTTTTGGTTCTCTACTTACATTCTAAGTGAAAAACTTTCGTTAGCGAACTTTATGCTGCCGATATCAAATTTGCGCACGGCCTCCTCGGACGTCAGATCGTCAAAACCGATATTCCAATTAAACGGATTTTCCAAAGTCGATAAATTTACTTTAACCGAGCTCACCTTAGAGGCATTGTCGATTGCGATGATTTCTTTCAGCATATCGTTTTCCATATTTTAAAAATAATAATACTTCCTTATTTTTCGACAAAGAAAAAAAAGTGATGGGATAAAAAGTAAAAAAAAAAAAAATTGCCTGACCAAAAAACAAACTACTCTTAGCAGCTAATGAAATGCGTCCAAACACATAAGCGCGACTACTAACGGTTCCAAAAGGGATCCAACCAAGTTGAAATATATACCAACGGCCGAATCATAAATAGCGAGCGAACAACCTTGGCTGGTAGAGCGTGTAAAACCTAGTGCACACAAACGTACACGCGTTCATTCGTAAAAATTAATACAGATGGTAGAGAAAAAATATTATAAACAAGGAATAGAATTTCATCTTTATAAACAAAGGAAATCATTTTTTTATGACTCTCTTATCGGTATTTATTATTCGTCCTAGTCATCATTTCGTGTATTATAATATATATGTATATATTAAAGTATCAAAATCAAACTGTGTAATATTATTGTTTTCTCAAGCGGTGGATATTATGAACAAAAATTAAACAAAATGGAGGGCTCAACCCGGTTATTTATTGTCGATATGGAAATTTCTAACTAATTTAGTCACGTTCTTAGAATTTCAAAACTGCGCAGTTATAATAGAAATCCAACAAACGCAGTTTTCAGTGTGTATGTGTATGTGTTTCTCAACAACGCGTAAAAAATGTATTGGTCTCATTTTTACGTAGCAATAATAAAAACCGGTTAAAAACCGAAGAAACTTTAAACTGATATTTGAAATATTTTTAACTGGAAAATTTCCTAAATTCTCCGACTTATTAAAATTTCGAAAAAAATTGCGAAAGACTAACTTTTTTTTGTTTTATTAAAAAATTGAGACCTACCAAATGAAGCTGATTTATAGAGTATAGTATATAAGTAATTAAGAATCAGGCGGATAATATTAAAACTTTTTATATCCACTATACGACTTTCAGGAAGAGAACAAAAAGAGTATTGTGATCTAGGACAATGTTACTCTAGCGATAGGATTTTGAGGTACAGTACACTCCCGATTATTTGTGGTATTGGGTGGCGTCGGATAATACGCAACATTTTCAAATGGTCAACAAAACAATTCAAATTAACGCAAAAAGTTTATTTATAATATTATACATATTACGTAATTTACAGAGTAAAAACGTCAACAAAACGTTTGAAGGAAAAAGTTATTGCGCCGCATTGTTCTTGGGCATCCGTCGGTCGTTCGATAAAGTGTGGGCGTAAAGGATTATTATACAAACTTAAACATCTCCCATACTATACACTCTCATGAAATCACATCTTCGTGGAAGATACTTCCGAGTGCGATATGAAGCAGACTTCGGTTCATGAAATAAAATCAAGCGTGCCACAAGGGAGTGGTCTGGGTACTGTACCTCCTATTTATAGCTGACTTGCCGACCTATCAAATATCACTACTACACTTGCTATACGGCTATACTATCTATAAACAAGAATTATTTAGAAGCAACTCGACTACTACGACAGAATGTGAATATGATTGAGAAATGGACTAATGGCAGATAAGTCTTAATGAAACAAAATCGCATTATATAATGTTTACAAAATGCAAACATAATGTAAAACCAATTACTGTCAAGGGTAAAGAACTATAAGCCGCTGATTGAGTAAAATACCTATACACCTAGAGGGCTAACTTGGCAAAGACATATTAATATAAAGCGAAAGCAATTATACATTCAATTTCGTAAGTACCACTAGCTTATTAGAAATCATCATTATCCATACAAAATAAATTACTATTGTACAAAACTATCTTTAAGCCAGTACGGTCGTATGGTATTCAATTATGGGATACACGGCATCCAATTCAAATATTTCTAAAGTTGAAAGGTTCCAATCGAAATCTATACATTGCACCTTGGTATATTAGAAGTGATGACACATATATATATATATAAAGAGACTTAAAAATTGAAACTGTGAAAGAGGTACTAAGAATATACAGCGAAACATATGCACAGTACCTAAGATCAATCCGCTAGCAACAGGATTGATAACCATTAAAAGACGCGTAGATTGAAAAGGAAAATAACATTACACATAATGTAACAAAATGAATAGATATATATACTCTGTCATACATTATGTTTCTAACTTTAGCAGATTATCTCAAAAAAATAAAAGAAGTAAAAAACGATTTTAAATGTTACACGTAAGCTTTCACTTAAAATCTGTCGCCAGTTTTCATTTTTTCGAAATCAAACACCCTTTCTTTAGTTAAGATTTAAGTTTTTTTTGAATACCATTTTATCACAGAGTGATGTATCGTCTTGTTTTTTTACAGATATTGAATAAGTCCTTCGATGAGCAATAGATTAGCGTCATGGCTATCGTCTTATCCTCTTCCTCGATCTCCTCTGAAACCTGATGTTCTATCAACAATTTGTTCGTCAGTAACATTTTAAAAGCCCGAATTATTAGCATCGCAATTAATTCACTCAATCTTCGACGTCACTTCCTCCTATGACGAATCTCGTTAAATTAGCTAAGAAGAAACTTTTTCTTCTTTTTCATCTGTATGTAAAGTATTTTCCACATTAGGTAAAATTTTCCTCCAAGACTTTACTAGCGTAGATATGGTTTAACTGAATCCTAAGTAGTATTTATATCATAAATGCTGTCAAGAATCGTGTAAAAGAAAAAAAAAATCCATCTTATAAAGACAGAGTTTATTGTATTTACATCGTTTTAATTTAAACGAGGTATTACCGTTTTAATTTAAAATTACTAGAATCTCGTTATTATTTATTATTAGCCGATGTAAATATTTCAATAAAACAATTATTATTAATTAATTATTTTTTTTTTCTCGACACTTTTATAAAAAGTTTAAACGGTAACAGCTTTGGTTCTAAAATAGCGTCGGATTATTCGGAAGAAAAACATTTTTTGAAATAGGTTTTACGTTGCAAAACTTCTAGATAATAAACGATGTAACTTAAATTTCTATTATTTATTTATTTATTTATTTGTTTAATAGCAGTACTTATTGCCTTTCGGCTATGACCACTTAATTTACATTAATTATATATAAAACATTAAATTCGTACAAATAAGATTATGCATCTTAATTTAAATTAATTAAATGTAAGGCATTAATAATTTATATTAATTATATATGAAACATGAAATTCGTACAAATAAGATTATGCCACTTAATTTAAATTAATTAAATGTAAGGCATTAAATTCGTACAAATAAGATACTCGTACAGTTTACGCGTTGTATATACATTGTCCTGGAGAACATCCTTCATGTCATCTGTGGATATGTTATTCAGTACTCTGAAATTTACATATTTGTTGCACTTCAATAACAGGTGGTGTACGGTTACAGGTTCATCACAGAGTTCGCACTCTGGAGGTTCGTCGTGTTCGAAAATATATGTCCTATTCTGAGCCGGGCTAGTACTTTTTCATATATTCGACTTTCTTGAGTCGTCGTCCTTAGAGGATATATATTATTTTTTACCGACCTCAGATTATTTGTTATATCGGAACTGATCCATATTTCGTTCCATTTCCTTAGTGCGCAGTCCATGGTGATCGAACCGATCTTTGCCCGGGCCAGATGGAGAAATCTGGTCATTTCGAGGTTCAGATCAGCGTGATCTGCTCGGACCCTCGCTGCCATAGAACTCGTACCTGAAAGGTCCATTAATGCTAAATTAGGATGATTTATCTTCGTCAGACGGTTGCTCCGTAGTAAGTACTTGTCTTCGGATTTGTAGAGGTGGTTCTCAACGCTAGTATGCTGGATGAAGGACTAGTAGGATACGCACCTAACGCTTTTCGTACTGCGGTATGGTGTATTGTATCAAGTTTTTGAAGTAGTGATTTCGACGCCGTACGATACAGTATACATCCATAGTCCATTTTTGACCGGATAACTACGCGATAGATCCTCAAAAGCATGTCCGTATGCGGTCTGCACTTTTTTCCGTTTAAGATCTTTAGTATGTTTAAGGACGTCGCTATTAATAAATGTACTTTCGGACTATTTTCTAGGAAACCAAACGTTGTAAAAGTAGATAAAACAGAATTAGAACGGATTCAGGCAATTAAATACTTACTGTTCTCCATGATATCCGTCGTTTCTCTAAGGAAGATTCTATCCAAAATAAAACGGGCAAAGGACATAAAATGGAAAACATGCTTATCGGTTATCGGTAGGTGAATTCAATTTCCGAACACTTTAAAATACATCGTTTTTTTTTCTTATTATTAACAAGAATCGGCAGACGTTGTCCCCTAATAAATCGTTTACAGGCGTTCGAACTGTACAAGAAAGAATCGTCCGAAATTACTAGATTGAATCAAAGAATGGAAATTACGATGTAGCAAATATCGATACGTTATTACAGAAGGAATACTTTTAAGGAACTAAAAGCCCGTCCTCGGACCTCATGTACAAAGAACTTTTATCGATGGTTCAGTTGCAACACGTTCGTACAAACCTTCGTAGCAACGAACACAACTGATTAAACAGGAATAGATTACACGAATTAGTTCATTTACCCCGGAATAACGACGTTAATTACACAATGTTGATTTATTGATTACTAATTTTTACCATTATGTATTTATCGTGAGAGGTAAAAAATATGGATACATTATTACAGAAGGAATACTTTTAAGGAATTACAAAACCCCATCCTCAGAACTCAAGAACGAAGAACTTTTATCGATGGTTCAGTTGCAACACGTCCGTATACAAACCTTCGTAGTAACGAACACAGCTGATAAACAGGAACAGATTACATGAATTAGTTCATTTATCCCGGAATAACGACGTTAATTACACAATGTTGATTTATTGATTACTAATTTTTACCATTATGTCTTTTTCATGAGAGGTAACAAATATCGATACTTTATTACAGAAGTAATACTTTTAAGGAATTACAAAACTCGTCCTCAGAATTCGAGTACGAAGGACTTTGTAGGACTTTTATCGACGGTTCAGTTGCAACACGTCCGTACAAACCTTCATAGTAACGAACACAGCTGACTAAACAGGAACAGATTACACGAATTAGTTCATTTACCCCGGAATAACGACGTTAATTACACAATGTTGATTGATTCGAACAAAGTATTATCCTATTTTCGTTATTAAGTATTTCGTAATTTAATTTTTTTTTTCAATTGCGTTTCACATTTTTCTGATTTGAGTTTTTTTAAGCATATTTCAAATATCAAATTTTGATGCGCCGAAATAAACGAGAAAACATTTTAGTACTAATTTGACCGCGTTAATCGTATATTTTGTAGATAAAATAATTCTAGTACTAAAACACGGTAAAGATTGCTCTCGATAATCCAAAGAGCTCATTGTCTGAAACCACACATATTAAATGGTAAAATTCTATCGTTTCCAAGCCACCATTGTAAAAACCGATGTTAATTATTCTCTCAAATGTCTTCCGTAGGCAGGAAGCCAATAATATAGGTCGATAAGATGACGCAGATGATGGAGTTTTTGTCCGTTTTTTAACTGCAATTACTTTAAAGTCTCTCCAAGATTCTGGGAAAACAGAATATTTCAGGAAATAATTAAAACAATTCGCGAGTACTTTTATTGCTGAGATGTCAGGTGGTTAAAGACAGAATATGGGATACCATCCAAGCCGGGCATACTTTTACTTTTAGAGATCTCTTCAATAGTTATTTTTGAGATTAGAAAATGGTTCTGTTCAGTACTGTGGTTGTGGGAAGCGTTAGAAAAGCACGAAGCATCATCTTCATTAGGTACATAGTTTGGACAGACATTGTCAACAAAAGAAGAATGCTGTTCGGGATTGGTGGAGTCGAATTGGCCACTGAACTGTTTAGCTCCAGATCTTAGTTTACCTACAAGAATTACGGCACCACCATATCCATCTGGTCTATCATCTCTGTAGCATTGAAAACCTGGCAGATTAAAAGGAATATGTGGCCGAAGCCACGTTTCAGACTTTAGAATAATGTCAAAGTGATTAAACTTCAGAAATGATTCTAAGTTATCCTTATTGGATACTATACTCTGACTATTCCATTGTATAATTTTTAAAGGTCCCATTAAGTTAAATCGATGGGATTATCTACCTGGAGCAAACATGTGTATGTGATTATGAGTAATGGCAATATGAAAAGATAACGTGAAGAGAAAAATGGCGGAGAAGAAGAAGGAAAGTGAGATGCACGCTTTCATATGAACGGTGCTTTTATGCCATAGTACAATTAAAACATAAATGTTTCTGCAATACTCCAGCAGCAATATTGAAAGTACATTGTAATGAAGGTAAGAAGCAATATAAACACAACAGTCTAACGACACCCATTACTTGTTAAAATGTTATGCTTCTGTAATAAGAACTCGTGGTAGCTCTTCAGATGTAATACGCTAATATTTACATACTTAATTGACACAAGCACCCACACACACTCACACACACACTCACGCACACATAAAATACAGGTAGTTTTATTATTGGGATAATAAGGAATTAGAGGAGGAAAGTTTTGATAAGACGAGAGGAGAAATATAATTAGTGGTAGGTTAATTATAATAAAGAATATTGTGGGTGAGTTATTTAATACTATTTTGTACATTAATTTTACGTGTATCTTGAGGTCTTCACTATATGGGCTTGGCATTTTTCATCTCTTTAATATGCCATTATAACCTATTCTATCCTTCAGGTAAACCTTTCTTGGGTTAGCTATAGCAGTGGGAAGAAGGAAATAAGCCACTTTCTCAAAAACCGTTAATAACTTTCGAACTCACTGACGGATCCGGTTGAAATTTTCTGACGATCAAGGTTTGAATTTGCGACAAATCTTTAGTACGAGTAGCACATCCCCCAATCAACCCTTATTACCGTAAATTCACCCCAAAGAGGGGTAAACCCTTTCCATTATAATTTTTCCTGAAATAGGGGGTTTTACTAAGTAGTATATACACTTTCACGTCGTCCAGTCAATTTTAGAGTAAGTCATATATTGGTGTAACACCCTAAATAAGAAAATTAGCCACTTTCTCTTCAACCCTTGATAACTTTACGAGTATTGATGTAATCGAAAAAGTTTTCAGATAAAAAAAGTGTGTCTAAATTTTCGCTACAAATTTAGCCACTAACCTGTATTATCCTGCAAACCTTAAACAATGTAAAGGGCTTGCAAAGGGGTGAAAAAACCCCTAAAGTGTTTTAACAACTGTCGGAGATTTTATGCTTTTAATAAGTAATAGCCGATAATTTGAACACTGTAAAAAGTTCGACCCCATATATTAAGGGTTGAAAATCGGCTGAAAATCGTTTTTTTTTTTACTTAAACATCCCTATTAAATCTAGGATTGATCGGATCGTTCGAAACTAGAATTCCTCATATATACCACACTCGGGGGAAGGTTTTTCCTTATTACATTTATACCCCTTTCTTTTACACACGCGCTGGAAAAACTCCACTTTTAAATGCGTTTGTGGTAGCATTTCAGTCGGCCAAATGCGAATTTAATCGAAGATTTTTAATTAAGGAGGAATCGAGGCAGAAATTTGTTGAAGGTGTAGACTCGAATTTGCCACAACTTTCAGCGCGAGTACATCATCCCCAGACCAACCCTTCCTATTGTAAATTCACCGAAAATAAGAGTATTTTCCAATTTGTGTTATATCTTTTTTTTGAAAATCAAGGGGTTTTGCGTAGATTATTATAAACATATTTTGTCCAATTCTGTTTAAAATTCACTGAGGAATTTAGGGTTGAAGACTATTAAAAAAAGGATTAAAATTTGTAAAATTACTATTTAAGGCTACATTTAACACGTTTAAATGGTTCAAATATTATATTAAAGCCAACAAAACAATCTGTTTGTTAGTAGCTTTGTACTATATAGTGTATGTAAATTATAAGCTAAGCTATCACATGTAGCTGTAGCATGTGGGTATGAAATTGTAAGGTGTCAAAAGGGAAAGTCGCGGTTTTTCTCCGATATTGTGGTAGTTGATGGTCGCATATTTTTTCCCTATTATATTTATGATAACTGAATGGTCTGGATTCGGTTAGAACACATTACATTTTTTTTTAAAAATCGTGGTTAAAAATACAAAATTTATACAATCGTCTCGAAAATCAGGATTTATGTACTAGAAAAAGTTTAAATTAATATACCAAATTAATCTTACCGTCCAAATTAAAATTGATGTTTTTAGAGCGGGTTGAATGTTTTAAAAACTCAAAAAAATGTCTTTTCCAAAATTTCTAAATTGGAGTTTAATCCATATGCTATGGTTTATTAAATGACGTGAGTGGTCTCTCCATCTGACAGATACTCGTCGAGTAATAACGTCGGAGAGTTAGCTGTTTCCCAAGTTCGAATTAAGAATGTCGGGGCTACATCTACTCAGAGAACGTTTGAACTTTATAGACACC
This sequence comes from Coronaproctus castanopsis, assembly GCA_032883995.1. Lineage (NCBI taxonomy): Eukaryota > Metazoa > Arthropoda > Insecta > Hemiptera > Monophlebidae > Coronaproctus > Coronaproctus castanopsis. The sequence goes on from CM065053.1 coordinate 127,653,889, forward strand.
TGCTACTATATGAAATGTATCGTATAAATTTAAAAAAATGGCAAAAAAGTTTCAACTGTTTGATATGGTACCCCTTTTTATACATCTTGCAGTTTTTAATACATAGAGTTTTTATCATTAGAGCGGGAAATTTTAAATTAGAACAAAACACAAAAACTTTATAGTAGCCAGTAATAATTTAAATAGTAAATTTTACAACAGCTAGTAAATTTGAACTGTGTGAAAATTTCTATCTCATATTCAACAATCGCCGAATTATTACAGGTTGGATAGAAGCTTTTTTAATGGGAGGTGACGTTGTATCATCAGAAGGTAGGTCATCAGTAACAATATTTTGGGAAGTAACTATTAGGGATGTCGATGACGATGTTCTACCAGAAGGAAATGAAAGTAAGTGTTTATAATTGGGATAGGAGGGTGCCGCAGGCTGGTGGAGGACTTGTATGGTTTGGAAGAGATTTACGAAAGAAGTGTGACTGAGGGGAGAATAACGTACTTGACGAGTTTCTATATTGGAGGTGGAAGGTATTGGAGCATACCGTTGACTAGAAGAAGATGGGCGTTTTGCTATGTCAGAAAATGAGAAAGCCTCACTAATGTGTCCTGATTTATTCTTACGGATTGCTTCCGATATGATATGTTATCATAAGACATAATTTATTGGATTTGAAAACGTTCTTTATATATAGGACAAGATTTGTCAGGAGCCATATGAGCTCCCATACAGTTAATGCATGAAGGGGCAGAGGTATTTGTATTTGAGCAACTGGAGGATAAATAGCTCTCATGGCAAAATGAGCATCTAGGTTTGGATCGACATTGTTGTGCAGTGTGTGAGAACCGCAAGCAATTCGCACACTGTCTTCGTGGCCGTGTATACTTGGATCTACCTTTAAGCGCAACCGATATAATGCGACATTCTCTGGTAGAGAGTTACCAAGTAATTTAATTTCAACTGTCTGCGTCGGGATTAACGACCCTAATACATCTGATACTTACTACTTGGACAGAGCTTTCTATATTTTCAAAAATTTCTGTGTCTGAAATATTAGTAGGAATACCTCTAATCGCGCCAAATCTATACAATAGAGAACTTGGAATAAAAGCTGATATATTATTTTCTTTGTTGACCTGTTCAACAAAAATATTAGCATGTTCCAGACTATTAAAGACTGCTTTAATTTTATTAATACCGTTACGTTGGAAATATTCAACGCCGGGATATTTTGCTAATAATTTGCATATGGTAATCGCCAAGATTACTAATTACAATTCGAGAAAACAATATAATAGCTATATAAGGGCCTAAATGAAATGTTTTTCACATATAGTGATTAATAATTGGGTTATTAATATTAAACTTATTATTATTATTATTATTATTATTGGAGATGATCATATTATTATTATTATCATTACTACCACTATGATTATCATTATTAACATTCTCACCACTACCAATACTACTACTACTACCGCTAATACTAATATTACTATTACCAATACGACTACTACTATAGTTTTTTTTTGTTTTTTTTTTTAAATATATATTTCATATATTTTAGAAAAGTTATGTATATAAAAGTGTAAAGGACCGGAGGAGAATTATACATCAATTAAACTACACAAACACCGTCAGCATATTCATACATATATAAATAATTATTTCAAACTTGTGTGTGAAGTCCTTTGCGTGTGTACTTATGTTTAGGGGCGACAGTTAGGATGACGTAACATAGTCCCAACCATTACCGTGCAACACACCATACGAATTGTTTTCTATTAAAAAAGGAAAAATCTTTTTATATTAGTGATTACAATTTTTACAGGTGACTTATTATTACATTTACAAACTTAATTTTCTAAAAACTTAATTTTCTATACATGTAATAAATGCATAGCAGAAGATTGATCAGTTGCTACAAATATTGGTTTCACGGTTGAATTAATTTTTTTTTTAAGACCATTCTGTCAACCACATTCGGGAAACATGCTTTTTAAATAGGTTTATTGGAATTGTATTTTGAAGAGCTTGTAGCTCATTATTATCCAATAATTTAAGAGTTGTTAACAACTTCAGGTCACCCAGTATCCGAAATTCACTTATGACAGCTCTGCCTGTGATGTATAGATCTAGTGGGAGGACACCACTAATGACACAGGCAGCTGAGGTGGGAGCAGTTCGATACAAAAATGACATACTAAGAAGAAATTTTCTCTGTTGTTTATTCACATTTTTTTAGAACATTAGGTGTAATATATGTAGCAGCTCAGTGACGTAGCCAGACTTGGTTGAAGAGGGGGGTTCAAACAAAACTAAATTATAACAGTAAACCCAAGTTGAATTGAACTTTAAGTAAATAAAAAAAACTCAAGTAGGTAAACTCCAAGCCCTAAGCAATACAACTCACCAGAGTTATTTTTATACTTATTAGACGTCGAATATGAAGAAGAAGAAGAAAAGTATATTTTGATTGATTAAATTTTACAAGAAAATAATAACTTATAATATACGGTTATATCGTTCCGAAATATAAAAAATTAACCGATAAATTTAATAATAATTTTAATACACGAGTGATAGTTATAAACATTCATTGCTTAATGAAATTTACAGGAAAAATTAAACCTGCAAAATTCATAAGTAAATTTTAAACACAATGGTTAAAATAATTTATAAAATTTAAAGAGAAAAACAAAAAATACAAAAAATATATCAAATAAAATTTATCTATAATATCATTGAATTTTAAACACTACCCTAGTAAGATATGTTTAATTTGTCTATGTTTATATTTTTTATACCTATGTCGTAGAGACTGATAATCGTAGTTTCCAATTTCATTGACATTTCGGTCAGCAGACATGCGGCATGCATTAAAGAATTTTAAGGTCCTGTTTTTTATTATTTCTCGTATATAAGGATAGTTTAAAATGTCATGCATTGTTTTAATGGGCGTGTATCTGGATTTGTTCAACACTATTCTTAGGCAATGATTTTGTAATCGTTGTAATTTGTTTATATTACTTAGGCAGGTGTTCGACCATACAGGACTAGCGTAAAGAATTTTAGGTAGCATTACCTGATTATAAATCAAAAGCTTGTTCACCGGTGATAGCGTAGATTTCCTGTTACATATTGGAAACAGTACACTCATTTTTTTATGTCCTCTGTAGATACACTCGTTAATATGTTTAGTAAAAGTTAGCTTACTATCTAGTGTTACACCGAGATAATTTACTTTAGATTTCCAGTCTAAGTACTCATTATGAATTCGAACAAAGTCATTTATAGCAGGATTACGCTTTGTGAAAATAATAGTCTCTGTTTTACTATCGTTAATTTTAATTTTCCACTTATGAAAGTATTTGGACATTTTGTTAATTGCAGCGGTTAATCTGTTGCTAATCGTATCAATACGGTATGATGACGTCAGCAGAGCAGTATCGTCAGCATATAAATTAACATCAAACTTTTTTAATTGTACTAATATCATTTATGTAAATAATAAACAAGAATGGACCAAGGATGCTGCCCTGAGGTACTCCTGCCGATGCATATCTGACTTTAGAATTCTGATTTTTAATTTTCACATAAAATTTCCTGTTATGTAAATATGCTTTAGTCATGGAAACTAGTTGATATGGAAAACCATATTTTATTAATTTATACAGAATTGCATCGTGCCGAGTAGTGTCGAAAGCTTTTTCAATGTCTAGCATAGCCCAGTGTGCTTATTTTTATTAAAATTATCACTAATTAGATCACAAATTTTTACTAGCTGCGTGGTAGTGTTTAAATTCGGTCGAAAGCCGAATTGGAACTTATTAAGAATACCATTTAAATCGCTATGTTTTCTAAATCTAATGAGTAATATTTTCTCAAAAATTTTGCTAATGTTACTGAGCAGGCTAACAGGTCGTATATTTTTCATCGAGGAAGCATCCTTGCCACGTTTAGGAAGAGGTACAATTAAGGACAGTCTCCACGACAGAGGGTAGTAGCACAAACGAATGCAGGAATTAAATAATACTGTGAGAGCAACTACACCTTTACGAGATAAATTTTTAATCATTTTTACGCTAATTTTATCGTGTCCGGTACAGTATGTATTTCTTAGTGATCTAATGCAGTTCTTGACCTCTTTCGGTGAGGTTAAGTCAGCATAGTTTAATGCGGGTACGTTACTTGTTAAAAATGTATTTATTGTTTGTTTTAATTTCCGTTCGTGGTATCGTGTGGATATTGCTTTATTCTGTTCATGTATATTCTGAAAGTGTTCTGCTATAAGCTCAGCTTTATCTTCGTTTGAGTACGCTACTATATCGACACTTCCAGGTTTTTCAATAGGAGGCAAGTTTGTTTGTCCCCGGGAAAAATATTTGTTTATTTTCCATAGTTGATTATTCATTTGTGGTATATTACTGAGAAACGCGTTGTAATGAGCATTTTTTTCTTGTAACAGTCGTCTTTTAACTAATTTATTCAGCCTGTCATATAGTTGTTTAAATATATACATATTTTCATTATGATATCTCTGATAAAGTTTCCTATAATAATTTTTAATTTTTATTATTTGCAAAGTGCCAGGGCAGATCGAAAAATTTTTAACATTCCCTTTTAATAATGGGACGGAGCTTTCTGCGGCCTTTAAGATAATAGAGTTAAGATAACGAATGTAACCATCTACATAAGAAGGATTGTGTAAGGTTATTGGAATTTTGACTTCGTTTTGTATGTGTTGTTGATATTTTCTCCAGTTTGCTTTAGAGTAATCAAAATTTGGTTGTGTTACAATTCGCCTTATCGTACCACCGAGAGAACATATTATTGGATTATGATTGGAAGACAGCTTACCAATTGATATAGGATCGGTAATTTCATAGTAGTTTTTTGTAAGGACCAGATAAATTATGCTAGGTTTTGAAGACGGGTGGCCCGGAAAAAACGTAGGTTCATTGGGTGCTTTTATTTGAAAGTTTAAGGTTGCAGACAAGTTTAGTAACTCATTTCCAGCCCTGTTACCATTGTAACAGTTCCAGGTACGATGTTTCGCATTAAAATCTCCGATTATTAAAACTCTTTCGGCAGAGTGCATAAGAAATTTGATATCAGTTTGAAAGTTTATCGGTTTTGTTGGTGGCCTATAAACTGCATAAATAGTTAGCAATTTGCCATCTACACAGACTTTAGCTCCAACAGCCTGAACGTGCTTTGTTTGTGGGGTGGGAATTTCTTCGCACTGTATGCTATTATGTATTAGCAAAACTACATCTCCACTGCTCCGGGTTTTATTATTACGGAATAAATGATAGTTCGGCATCGTTAGGTAAGTGCTCTCATCTACTTTAGTTTCTGAAATTCCTGCAATTTTAACATTATTTGTGCAAATGAAATGTTCCAGTTCAATCAATTTATTCGTGATGGAATTTGCATTCCATCCGATAATGCTAATATCGTTTTTCGTTATTTGCCTAGATAGAGAATAAATATTAATCCATTACGAAGGTGTCGGTAACACATTCGATAATGGTAGTGATTATATTAAAAATATCCGAGCTGCGACTCGATTTTAACTTAGAAATGATATTTCTTAAACAAAAAAGTATCTTATTTAAACCAATTGTTTTAAGTAAATCTATAATTTGAGATAAATCGTTAGTGTTACTATTACTATTACTGTGAGTATTAATAATATAATTATTCGTATTATTTTTTTTATTAACGCCACTTGAGCGTAAGTGCGTGAATAATTAATACCATTTCTATCATTATTATTTACATTAGTATTGCTAAATGAATTTCGATTATACGAGTTGTTTCGTGTGGGATTGTTTAGGTCAACTGAATTATTATTTACGTTAGCTACATTACGACGTGACCTTTTGTTAATGACGATGCCCGATATTTTATTATAAACTGCGCAGTTCTTAGAATTAGCTGTATGATTATCGTTGCAGTTAGCACATTTTAAAATATTTTCATTCATACAGTTCTTAAAATAGTGCGGTCCACCGCATTTTACACATTTACAATTTTTAAAACAATTATAGGCCACATGACCATACCCTAAAACCAGTGGTCGGCAACGTTTTTCGGACGGCGGGCCATTTTCAAAATAAATTTTTTTATGCGGGCCACACTTTCAAATGTACCTTAAATAGTGCTTTTATCTCATATATGAGTATAAATATTATTAAAAATAAAGATAGAAAACAATTATTTTTTATCGACACGCTATGATAACAATAATGTCAGAGAACAAAAATTTTACGATTCTTAAAAGGGGGAAAAAATACAATTCTAATTACATATATATAAATATGTAAATATAAAATATTTAGGAAAATAGTTTTCATTCAAATTAAATGCGCTTTTTGTTCTTGGATATTGTTTGATAATTCATTTAAGTCCGGTTCTGTTTGGGATACTGAGATCCTCAACAAGTTTTGTAAATTTTCACCCGTCAACCTCGTTCTATATTTTGATTTTATGAAATTCATCCTTGAAAATGTTTGTTCGCATAAATAGGTGCTTGAAAAAATACAAATCATTGATTTTGCAAAATTTCTTAAATTCGGAAACTTATTTTCTGGTAGATTTGAATAAAATGTAATTAAATTATTTTCATCAAAATTATTTTTATATACATTGTTAGATTGCAAATCAATTAACTCTAGTTGTAAATTGTCTGGTGCTTTTACAATATCAAATTTTAAAGGATTTTCAAATATTAATATGTCCATTTCTTTTGCATAAAAATCTTGAAACCGATGACGAAAATTTTCATCCAGTAGTTTTAGTGACTCAATAAAAATATTGGAAGGACACTGTTTGTCGTTTTTGGTTGATAACGATTGCAAAGTAGGGAAATGACAATAATTATTCTTTTCAAGTTGAGAAATAAACAATTTTATTTTAAGCTGGAAACTTTTGATTTCTGTAAATAGCTCGTTGATTAACTTTCCTTTGCCTTGTAGCGTTGTATTTAATTTATTGAGGTAAGTTGTAATGTCCACTAGAAAAGCTAACTCGCTTATCCATTTTAAATTCGATAATTCCGGTATATTATTTCCTTTTTCTGTCATAAACATTTCAATCTCGTCTATCAACTCGAAAAATCTTTTTACAACTTTCCCACGGCGAAAAATAAATGATATCTTCCTATTCTGCGTCAATTTCATTTAAGAAATTCCAGAATGTTCGATGGTTCATACCGTTTTTGCGAATATAATTGATGGACTTTACTACAATATTCATAACATTTTTCAAATTTACAACTTTTGCGCAAAGTGCGTGTTGATGGATAATACAATGAAGTTGTAGAGGAGGCTGCGTAATATTTAATTCTTTCAATTTTTTATTAATCATGCCCACCAAACCAGTATTGTAACCCGTCATGTTCTTTGCACCGTCAGTTGTCATATTTTTTAATTTTTCCCATTTGAGATTGTACATATTGAAAACATCTAATAGTTGCAAAAATATATCCTCACCTCTTGTATTCCCATGGAGGCTTTTTAATGCAGCAAGTTCTTCTGTTACACGAAATTGTTCATCAATTCCACGGATAAAAATCAACAATTCAGCGGTGCTAGTTATATCGTTACTTTCATCAAATGCTAATGAAAAATACTCAAACTGCGAAGAATTTTCTTTTAATTTATTAAACATATTAGTTGATATATTTTCAATACGTCGAACTACTGTATGCGCAGACAAACTAATATCTTCAAATTTTTTAACTTTTTCCGGACAAATTTCGTTAACAGCAGCCAAAATACATTTTTTAATGAACTCTCCATCCGTAAATGGTTTGTTATGTTCAGCAATTAATTTCGAAATATGTAAAGACGTTTTGACTAATGATGAACTTTGTTCCTTACATTTTTCAAAAACGTTTTGTTGTGCTTCTAATGATTTTTGTAAAGAATCAATTTTATTTTGTCTGAATTTAGATTCAAATTTATCATACTCACTTTTGTGTTTCGTGTCATAGTGGCGACGTAAATTTTCTCTTCTTTGGTATTTTATTCATTTTTCCTACGATAAAATATGAATTATTTTGAAATTTATAATATATATATTTGTTAAAATAAATATATAGCAGTAAACCACCCGTTTCACGTTTAGTGAATTATTTTACCAATAAATTAAGAACATGTATTTCTCATTACCTATTATCAGGGGCGGCTTGTGGCTCTGTTACAGGTTTGAGCAAACCGATTTCAAAATGATCGAATATTATTATAAAACAAATTACTATTTTTAAATAATTGAAATAGGAACACTGATTTATAAATAATGTTTTTACGTCCTAATTTTTAAAACGTTGTAAGTTGAAAACAACAGGAAAATACTCCGTCGATAAACTGTCCCAATGTTGGAATTAAATAGCGACTGGATGCCATACGCGCTGGATTGTTCACTCAAGTAAAGACGTCAAGCGGAAATGTACTATGTAAAATCGATGTTGGTAGAGAGCTCGATTGAAGCCTCGAAGAACGCGCCGTATCTTTGTAGTGTTTGTAATCGAATAAAAATTAATGTTAGTAGTAGATAAAAGAATGCTACACTTGCTAAACGAGCCGTCGTATTCGCTGGGGAATGGGGATTAAACTTTCGTAGTAAAGTAGGTTTCCCGCTATGCTTCTGTAGAGTACATTTTTGTCACCGGCCACATTTCGTCACGCTCACGCGCTAAGTTTGGTGATTTTTCCCAAAATTATAATTGTGCTTTGGCGGGCCGCACAAAAAGTTGCAGCGGGGGTCGCCGACCCCTGCCCTAAACAGTTGTAACATTGGAGAACTGGATTTCTATTTATAAATTTTTCCCAGCGTACCATACAGTAGCATATCTCTTTAATTTTAATAATATCTTTATAGTCAGTGTTGGCCGGGAAAGTTACCGAGTATACTGGTAAATTTATTACCATACCATTTTCGGTATTTTTTTTTATAAATTGTTTTATATTAATAATTACGTTAATTTTTTGTTGGATGTCGCTTTTTACATCGTAATATTTACGTTATATGGAAGACCTTTTAAAATAAGTTTAACAGGTTTCCTTGTTTTCAGTGTGTGTGTATGGTGTTCGATTTTCATCTCCGTTAAATTTTTTAGTACTTGATCGTAATCTTCAATACATTTGGTATATGAAATGTATGTATTTTTATTCGTTTTAATTTTAATGTTAATCTTTAAGCTTTTATTAATATTAGAAATGAATTCATTATGATTTTGCTTTAGTGGACCGCGAAAAATAATTGGCGGAATTTTATTTCTATTACTACTATTATTTATAATATTATCGTTAGTATTCAGATAAATAGTATTATTATTATTATTATTATTATTATTGTTACCGGTGATATTTCCTCGGTGAATAACTTTCTTAACATCTAAGCTTACATCTAAAGCATTGTGCAGCGGAGCGAATCGGTTTTTCGTCCGAATTCCCATGTTCGATTGATTTAATCGTATTCTCTTCGGCCGGCTTTTACTATTGTGGGCGGTCGCATCAGCCCAATTTAACTTCGTTATCTCTTCTTTAAGCATATCATCATCATCATCATCAACATAATCACCATCATGATAATCGTCGTCGTAAGCACGCATAGCGTACTTGTGCGCACTCGCGGTGTGAGTTGTCGGGCCAGGTGCACATGCCCTTCCCTTTCGCTTGTAATATACGCGTTAACCTCTTCCGTCGTAATAGTTGGCGGAGGAGATCGCGCTAGTTTATTTGAACGCGTAAAAACACTTTTATCATCCATACGCGGCAAAAAAGAGCAATATGTAATTCTATTAGAAGCAATAGACGACAGAAATATTTAACGTCACTGGAACACACTAATAGTATGTTATTGAGGAGAGAGAGAGAGATGGTTACAAAGTACAATAAATTCCGCGAAAAAATAAACGATAAATAATGATTTTACGTTTTTTGAAGGAATAATACATAGTAATACTTAACTAAATTTAAAATTTAAAATATATTCTTCGCGTTTTACTACAAAATTCTTCTAGTACCTCCTATATTCTGTTGAAGATCAGATGGAGCAAAATGAAAATACAGAACAAGTAACAAGGAAGGATCCCAAACCGCCACAAATAACAATATATGGTGTTAATGATTATAATAAAATTATTAATGACCTCACAAATATTATTCCATCCAATACTATTCACTGTAGGTGTTTAGGTGACAAAAGAGTGCAAGTCAAAGTTGAGACATTTTTAGCTGAAATAAAAACATTATTTAAAGATATGATGCAGCAGCAAAGTCAGCTTTTAAGTAATCTCATTAACACTATCATGACAGCTTTACTTAACAAGAAATGAGCTACTTGAAAGTTGTAACTTGGAATGCTAATGGTGTACTTAACTATAGACAAGAACTACAAATGTATCTAATACAAAATAATATTGACATACTCCTGTTATCTGAAACACATCTTGTGAGTACACGTCATGTCACATTTGTTGGTTATGACTCATATTACACCAATCATCCTGATAGTACAGCGCATGGAGGCACAGGAGTTGTCATAAAAAGTGATATAAAACATCATAAATTAGGAAAAAGATTTGTTAGACTTTTTTTTTTATAACTAGAGGACTACCAGAAAATTTCATCGATGTTATATCAGGCAATGATCTATTCACTCGCCAGTGATATTGACAATAGTCGGAAGTATCATTAGAAAACTATGTAAACCAAAGATCTTTACAAAATATACAAACTGGGATACTTTTCGTAACCAACTAGAAGAAAAAATTAATTTAAAAATATCATTAAAAAGTAAGGAACAGATTGAAGCTTCTATTGAATACTTCAATATTCTTATGCAGCAGGCTGCTTGGTTAGCTACACTAAACAAATTTAAAAGTGAATACAAACCATCTGTTTACTATCCTGCAGAAATAAAGCAAGAAGTACATCTTAAGAGACAATTAAGGAAAAAGTGGCAAAGATATAGATTTCCTTCCGATAAAGCAGCACTGAACTATCAGACAAAAAAAGTAAAAAAATTATTACAAAACTTAAAAAATAAATCATTTAAGGAATATCTATCTAATCTATCGCCACTGAAGCAAAGTGACTACTCTCTTTGGCAAGCTGTACGAACCTTGAGAAAACCTAAAGAAGCAGCACATCCAATTAGGAAATCTAACGGGAACTAGGCTCGTACAGATCTTGATAAAGCAAAGGAATTTGGCAAACATTTAGCAAATACTTTCAAACCTAATGCAGGCATTTTGAATACTCTCCCTATGTCAAGCAATTCTGATACATCGAAACCAATAAGGCCAACTTCTCCGGCAGAAATTAAAAAAATAATTAATCTAATGAATCCTCATAAATCTCCAGGTTACGATCTAATCTCAGCAAAAAGCCTGAAAGAACTGCCGAAGAAAGGCTTAGTTTTATTAACATATAATATTAATACTATAATTCGGCTTGAATACGTTCCCATTCAACTAAAATTTTCCCAAATTATAATTGTAAAAAAAAACATCAAAGTCACCAAGTGAACTGACATCATATAGACCAATCTCGTTGTTACCAATACTCTCGAAGCTGTTTGAAAAAATCACGGTCAAACGTTTAATGCCTATAGTCGAAGACTAAAAAATTATCCCTGATCACCAATTCGGTTTTAGAGCTAAACACGGTACCATCGAACAAGTACATCGCATTACTGATATGATAGAAACATCTTTGGAACAGAAAAAAGTTTGCGACACTGTATTCATGGACATTAGTCAATCATTTGATAGAGTTTAGCATGAGGGCTTATTGCATAAAATCAAATCTCAATTTCCTCTTCAAGTATTCAGAATCTTTCAGTGAAAGATTCTTTTCTGTAAAATATGGTAATGAAGAATCACAAATATATTCAATAGAAGCAGGAGTGCCTCAGGGTAGTGTGCTGGGGCCGCTGTTGTACCTCATATACACGGCTGATGCTCCCACTCTGCCTGATGTTGAAATTGCTACTTCTGCAGATGACACGGCTATTTTATGTTCAGACGAGTGCCCGATAAAGGCAAATACGCGTCTAAAACTAGCGATTGACAAATTATCGGACTGGTTTATGACATGGCGTATCTAAGTAAATGAAAACAAATCGGTACACACAACTTTTACTAATCGGAGATTAAACGATAGTAATGTAATGATGAATGGAAATATTATCCCATTAAAAGACGAAGTCAAGTATTTGGGAATATATTTGGATAAACGGTTAACGTGGAAGAAACATGTAGTAACGAAGCGTACTGAAATACGCATTAAAATTAATCAGATGTAATGGCTTTTAGGGAGAAAGTCAGAACTAGCAGTTGAAAATAAGCTATTGCTCTACAACCAGGTCGTCAAACCTGTCTGGAAATACGGATGTCAACTATGGTGCTGCTCGAAAAAGAGTAACATAGCAATTATAGAAAGATTACAAAATAGATTTCTAAGAATCATTACAAATGCGCCATGGTATGTGACAAATCAAACTCTGCACACAGACCTAAGGATAAATTACGTAAAGGATGAAATCGTGCAAACAGCTAAAAATCATGCCGCAAGACTGGAGTCACATCCGAATAATATGGCAGTTACACTGTTAGATAACTCTGCAGTCATTCGCAGATTAAAGAGAACAAAATTTATGGATCTGGTATAAAGTATACATTCCGTATACATATTGTATGAGATGCTGTCACTGGACAGGATTCTTTAACAAGCTATATGATACTGAGATATTACATTTACTTAATAGCCTACAGAGCTAGTTGTAAATTAGCAAATATTAAAAAAAGAACAAAAATATTACAAAACTATTTATTTACTTCAAAAACGACGAAATTTAAATAAAATAAATGAAAAAAAAAATAGGTTTAACAAATGCAAAACTGCATTTAACAACGAGTATATAAGGGTGGGTTTCAGGCACCAAAACCACCTCCTGGCTACGCCACTGTAGCAGCCCCATAACCATAGAGAGACTGAATTAATCCCTTATACAAAATAAGTCTCTGTGTATAATGAAGACCCCAAGTATTATGTTGCAATCGACTGATATTGCTAAACAGTACATCACATCTTGAATGAATATAGTTGAGATGAGGCATAAATGTAAGCTTATCATCAATCAGAATTCCTAGATATTTTAAGATGGCTGTGTGCTCAATAGCATTGCCAGAGATAGCTTCAATTCTTTAATAATATGTATAATGAGAGGAATTATTGTCGAGCTTATTATTATTACTATTATCGCTATCACCATTATTACTATTATGATAAAATTATTTATTTAAGCTATCGGAACTGATGACAGTGTTATCTATACTTACTGACAGGGGCAAACCCCCGTCGCTCGAGTCGTTTATCAGCTGGTGAAACGAGTAAAGCTAGTACTATATACAAAAATGAAAACGCGAGAATAAGAAAAAGAAATAAAAAAAAGAGAAAGAAATCGACACGTGTTTAAATAAAAACTATTTACGATTAACAAGCAACACAATAAACACAACCGATCGAATGTTATCGAAACGTCATTGTTATTGAACAACTTAATTCATCCTCTAAAGAAGCCGTTTTGCAACTTTTTTAATATAATATGTCAAACTCGGTCGTTTCCAGAGGTGTGTCGAGAGGCTCGTCTTATTAACAAAACAAAAATGTATTAGACCCTGCTAGCTACAAACCGATTTCTCTCACAAACACCTTATGCAAGTTATTCGAAAGAATTGTTAATAATAGATTGCTATGGCAGTTAGAAAGCTGAGAACTCTTGGATTTTCGGTTTCAGGGAAGAAACAAGCGCCCAGGTACTATTAGTCAAACTTACAACAGATATATAAAATAATTTAATAGAAAATAAAATTACAACTGTTGTTAGCTTTGACTTAGAAAAGGCTTTCGATAAACTCTGGAAACAAAGAATTCTTCTCGTTTTATATCAGCGGGGATTTAGAGGAAATTTACCGATATTTATTCGCAATTTTTTACACCGACGGAAATTTCGAGTAAAAATAAGTTCTATTTTATCAGATACAAAAATTCAAGATAATTGTACCCCTCAGGAATCCGTAATTAGTCCTACGCTTTTTATTATAGCCATGGCTAATATTAAACAACATATACCATCTTCAGTAAGTTGCTGCATGTACGCTGACGATCTATCAATATACTACTCAAACCGAGACCCAAAATTTGTGGAACTTTTATTACAAAATACAATAAATTACTTAAATAATCGGGCCAAATCTCAAGGATTTACTTTTTCCACATCAAAAACTAAGCACATAACATTCAGCAAAAAATGAAATACAATTATATCAAACTTAAACATGGATACAATACAAATAGAAAAGGCAGATTCGTTTTAGATACTAGGACTAACATTGGACCCGAAACTTAACTGGAAAGAACACATGACTAAACTAAAAATAAGATGTTTGAAAAAAATAAATATGGTCAGGATGTTAAATAATTCATCGTGGGGATCTGATCGAAAAACATTAATACAGTTATATAAATCCTACGTGCTAAGCAGATTAAACTACGCGAGTATAATATATGATAGTGCAGCCTGTTCCACACTAAAAAAACTCAATCCTGTTCAAAATTTAGCTCTTGGAATTGCCTTGAGAGCCTTTCATCCTACTTCAAACACAGCTCTACCACGTGGAAGCAAACATATTACCGCTGCAATACAGAAGACAAATACTAGCGCTAAAATATTACACACAATCAATTTGTACACCATCCAATCCGATACCTCAGTCCTTACTAAGAAATAAATTTCATGGTACATTCTTAAAGAAACCAAATATATCTAAACCCCTATTAGAACGCGTTAACAATACGTTAACAAAACTTCAATATCAATTACCACAAATTAAAACAAACCACGCTCCAAAACTACCACCTTGGATAAAGGTTTCAATCACAATAAAAACAGAACTGGAAAAATATAATAAACACTTAACACCTATAGGAGTTCGGGTAGAGCAGATAAGTGCGTTATCGCGTTTATAAAAATTGATAACGTTTAAGTTTAGTAGTGCGCTTATATACATATTATAATGGATAAACTGGATCGTATATGCGAAGAAATTAAAGAAATTAAAACGGTATGTAATAATACGAATGCTAAAATCGATAATATCAATACAGAATTAGCGTTTCTAAAAAATGAAAACGAAATATTCAGGAATGAAATAGAAGAGATAAAGAAGGAAAATGAAAGGTTACGTTGTGAAATAAGGGGAAAATAAATCAGTATTCGAGAAGGGGTAACGTGATAATTCACGGCGTTCCTTATGAAACAAAAGAAAATATAAAAGAGAAGATAACAAAGATAGCACAGAAACTCCATGTCCAATTGGTGTTTTTTTTTTTATTTTATTTAGAACATATCCCCTTTTCCCATTCCGGCCGGTTCTTTACATTTCAATTAACATTATAATAATCTTAAAAATATAACAATTTGCATGTCTGATATAAAGTATTATGCGTGTGTGTGTGTGATAGTATATTATTGCTAGTATTCACTTTGTGTGTGATTATATATTATTGTTGAATGTATGTGTGTGTAATCCGTGGGTTGTGTTCTTATAATTATTGTGTGTCTTGTGTTGTGTGGATGCTATACTTGAGTATTTCTGGGACGGCAACCAGCGGAGGGGTGTTCTCGTTTATTAATATACAATCACACTTATTAAATATTCAATACTTATAATAAATAAATACATTTTCTCTTAAATCTAATTAAATTACTTACAAAATTGATTGAATTAAAGAAAAAAAATAATAATTTGTTTCTACCCTCCTGTATGTTATACTTAACATCCGACCACAAACCAAGACTCTATCCCATCTCTATTTGTAATCTTCTTATATATATTTGTAAGACAGTAATTCTGCGACTAGAGACTTCTACACATAACTCTGTTCTCGTCACTGTTATTTATTTTATTACTTACTCTAATGCGTTTATCTCTTAACCAAGCTTTCACCTCCTTTTTCCATTTCCCTAGTACTTTCTGTTCGATAATCTCTTGTGGTATTTTATTATATATTACCGGTATAACGTATTCATTCTTCCTATATAGTAATTTATTTGTCCCTCTTTTCCACCGTTTTTCCTTGTATGTTTTCATCGTTCTAGTGTTATAATATTTTTGCTCGTCCTTCTCTAACTGTTTATTACTTTTTTTAAATGCTAACAATATTCGATAATAAAACAACATTTTTGGGAGTAATGTATCTGTTTTTTGTAAAAGATCCCTTATTGCATATCTTTCATTTTTCCTAACATTACATATTAACTTCAGACATCTTTTTTGTAGATGATGTAATGTCACTAGTTTACTCTTATCTGCTTGTCCCCATATTGAGATGCCGTATTCTAGGCGTGATTGCCATACTGCATTATAAATTACTTGTAACATATGACCGGTAATCCGAAAGTTACGCTATGTTGTAGTACTTCATACATTTTATTCGTATATATTAGGTATAATAGTGGCGATATATTACTACCCTGTGGTACACCAACATTTAACTTAGATTTTTCACTTATTGATTTTTACTACATTATACCTATTTGTAAGAAAACTGTGAAACCATTGTAAATATGTGTTTTTAATTCCTATATTTTCTAAATCTTCTATTAATAGATCATGTCTAATTGTGTCAAACTACAAAGAGCACCAAACATTGCTGTTTGGTTCCTACAAAACCATTTACTGTGTCTACAAAATCCGTTAAAAGCGTCGTTGTAGACCTATTCTTTTGATATCCATACTGGTTGTTACTAATTACACTGTTATCAAATAAATAATTACTCAGATTTTTTGCTACATGTTTTTCTAATATCTTCCCTAACACTGTACCTATTGTTATGGGCCTGTAATTTTGTATCATTTTGTGATTTCCACTTTTAAAAATTGGCCTGATTACGCCAATTTTCATTTCATTCGGTATTTGTCCTTCTGTCAAAGATTGATTGATAATATCTGCTACTAATGTGAAAAAATCTTCATTATATTTTTTCAAATCTCTTATCCTAATCTTGTCGTAACCCACTTGATTTATTCTCATTTATTTTTCCTATCATCTGCTTTGACGTCGATACTAGTTATTTTTGGTACATAAAAGTTACACATCTCACCCACCTGGTCCTTACTATCCTGTGCTTGCAAGTTACAGCAGTGACTGACGTTAACCTGTTCTGCAAAGAAATTCATAATTTTATTTGCTGTTTCCATGTCTTTACCTAAATATTGTTTAATTATTATATCTATGTTATTCCTTTCTTTCCCTCCTATTATAGATCTCGCTATTTGCCAAATTTCTTTTGTGTTACTCACGTTAGTGTTCAATATTTTTTCAGTATAATATTGTTGTCTCCTTCCTTTTATTATATTCCTAGTTTTAGTTCGAGATTCCTTGTACAACATTTCTAATTTTTTGTTATTCCGATTTTTTCGCCATTTTCGAAAGTAATTATCCCTGTTATTTATCATTGTTATAATTTCTTTTGTCATCCACTCCTTTATTGCATCTGTTTTCCTACGTTTATTTTTCCTTATAATCGTATAAGTGCTTTCTTTGTATATTCGTTGCCATTTTTCAACTGTTTCATTATACCTTGATTCTATTCCTGTATCAAGAAAGCTATTCCAATTTTGTTTCTGTACCAAGTTTTTAAGTTTTACTTCATTTACCCGTTCAATTGTACTTTCTTTTTCTTCTATTTCTGCATACATTTTTACAAGGTTGCACCCTGTCATATAGTGGTCACTAATTTTTGTTTTTATTAAAATTGTAAATATTTCATTTTCTTGTTTCTGTTTCACTGCAATATGATCTATACATGATTGTGTCAAATTTCCAGCTCTTACCTCTTCCCTAGTATATTCCCTTATTAGCTGCACAAATCCACTTCCGGCAATTATATTTTCATATTTATGCGACATTACACTTTCTTGTCTTATATCTCTACATTTATGTCACCGATTAATAAAACTTCTTTCCTTATGCTAAATAATCGCAGTGTAGTTTTCAATGAGGTTAAGAATTTTTGGATATCTTTACTAGGTGATCTATAACATGCGATAATTGTTACACTGCTTTCTTTATTTAACCATAATTCTCCCATTATTAGTTGACTACTATAACCTTTTGCCTCTAATCTAGTCACCTCAAATAAAAATTCATTTTTTATTAATATCATAATATCTCCTTCATAATTTTCCTCTTTAGCTATTACATATTTTTTATATCCCACCGTGTTATATTTTTCATATTTTTCTTCTTCCACTATATTAGTTTCGGTCATTACAAAACCACTCGCTTTTGTCTGTATTATACACCATTGTACTTCTAACCATGCTTCCCTTAAAGATCTTACATTTAGGTGCATTATCCATAATCCCTCTACCTCTTTCCAACTACACTCCTCTATATTATTATATATTTGTATCATTATTATTATTTATAAATAAGACATTTAAGCTATTATATTTTTCACATTTATATCTTAAACATACCCGTACACCAGATTCATCCAAAGCACGTCTGTTATGTAGGATTTAACTAGTTTAATTGTAATAAATCGCCTTTGTCCACTATACGTTTCGATCTGTATCCTTCCTCTTTCCGAGTATAAATGTGTCCATTTATTTTTCGTTTTCTTTATGCAGCATATCATATTGTTGTGTCATAAAAGTCACCGCTTTTTCGATATTATCTAATTTTATCAATTTTTCTTGCATGCTATTTAATACTATCAAAACTGACTCTAGTTTATTTTCTTCGGTGCATAGTTTACTTTCTTTAGTTTTTTCCTACATTCTTCGCATTTCCAATTTTTTTTATCCGCTTCCGAACGTGTTTTCCAGGTAGCTTCCGCTATTGGACTGCACGTGTAGTCGAATAGACGACTACAAATGGTGCATTTCGAATACATTTTAGATCCGTCCAACGCCTATTTACCACTTGTAATCATTATTATTTGATTTCGTTAGAAAAAAAGAGAAAAAAAAAAGTTTCTATTTTAAAATAAGATAGATAATAAATCTAAAACTAAAACTCACCGGTTTTTAACAATGACGAGAATAATCTTTCAGATAAACAGCTGTTTCATTCAAAATTCTTTTGTATAATTATTTGTTATTTAAATAGAGCAATAGAGAACGAACGCACAAACGGCGATGTAACTGCAGCTAGAAAGGACGACTCAGTAGATCCAAACAAGATAGCGGGGGAAATCATCAAATCCTCGAATAGAAACAACATGAATAAACAATTTAGTAAAGAAGTAAGATACAAGATGATCAGCTTAAAACAAGCCGCAGATTAAGATGAAACCCATGCAACCCCTGTTACTGTGTCTGAAATAACAAGAGCTATTAAACTAGTCAAAACTGGAAAATCTCCTGAAAAGGACGAAATATTTCCGGAGTTGGTTTAAAAGTTGGGGGAAAAACCAAGGAATGGATAAGCAAGCTTTTCACTAACATCATTGACACTTGAGTTCTCCTACCTATATTCAAGGAAGCAAGGATAATAGCAATTGCAAAACCAGGGAAAGATCCAACCTGTCCTGGTAATTACAGGCCTATAGCACTGCTGAGCGACAAGGTTCTTGAAAGGGTAATCCATGGAAGAATTGAAGAACCCATAGATCAGAAAATTCAAATCGAACAAGCTGGTTTCCGGAAAAAAAGAGGCTGTATTGATCAGTTAAATGCCCTTGTCACGCATATTGAGGGCGGTTATCAAAAGAATGAAAAAACTGCGGTAGCATTTATTGACCTGTTTTGTGCATATGATACAGTATGGAAAACTGGAATCCTCTTAAAGTTCCTGAAAGCAGTTCCAAGCCAAAAGCTTTACAAACTGCTGAATAATATGATAAGTGGTAGAACCTTCACAGTCGTTGTTGGCGGAAAAGAAAACAGGAAAAGAATACTAAATAACGGCCTGCCTCAATTATCAGTTTTGTCCCCCATTCTGTTTAATTTATACATTTCAAACTTGCCAAGAACAATCGCAAGGAAATTCATATACGCAGATGATATAGCACTGGCAATCCAACACAACAGAATAAAAACAACCGAAATCAGGTTAAGGAAAGATTTGAAGGAAATAATGAAATACTTCAATAATTGACGACTCGTCCAGAATAAGGAAAAAACAGTAGTGTCCCTTTTCCATCTTAATAACCAATTATCCAAAATAAAACTTAATATAAAGGTTGATGATAAGAAATTGCTGAACGTAGATAGACCAAAATACCTTGGTGTGGCCTTTGATAGAACTTTATCACTCGAGAAACACATACAAAACACTGCAGCAAAAATAAGAACCAGAAACGGCATTCTTCACAAACTCGCGGGCACAACTTGGGGTAAAAATGCAGACGTTCTCCGTACTACAGCACTGGCGCTTTTCTTTTCAGTAGCAGAATATGCAGCTCCAACATGAATTAACAGCGCTCATACAAAGAGGGTGGACACTGAGTTAAACTCAGCCATGCGCATAATCTCAAGAACAATTTAATCAACGCCAACTGTCTGGCTCCATGTCCTATCTAATGTAACTCCACCACATATCAGAAGGCAACAAGCTGCAATGAAGGAATGGGGTAAACATGATCGAAAAACTTTGCTAATCCATCAAGACCTCAATGCACCACGAAGATTGAAATCAAGAAAACCTCCACATGCTACAGGACAGGAGCTCATTAAGAACAATTTTAACTCAACAGATGCATGGAAGCAGAGTGGGACAGAGGCAACCCAGATGGTAAAAATCTGGTTGACCACCCAAACTCCAGACCACCTGGTTTTGAATTACCTCGAATAACGTGGACTGGACCGGTCATGGAAGAACAGGCCAAATGCTAAAGCTGTGGGGCCTTTCCAATATCCAGAAATGCGACTGCGGTGCGGAATGCCAGACTATCGATCATATTGTAACGAAGTGCCCTACGAGGGCTGTACTAGGAGGCTGGGCCGAGATAAAGGATCTCACGCACAATGCGAGGGAATGGCTCAAACGATTGGACCTGAAGTTACAGGACGAGGCGGATATAGATCCCGTGCCCAGGGACATACGCAAAAGTAAAGTAAAGTAAGTTACCCGCGGTAATCGTAAAATTAAACAATCGAGAAAAAAATCCCAACTGATAATAAATTCAAAGAAAAAAAAGTTAAATAGCAGAGATGTAGGATCGATACCAGCTAGATATATATATATATATATATATATATATATATATATATATATATATATATATATATATATAAAAATGAAGATCTTAAAAATGATACGAGACGACTACTGTTAGCAGCGAAAAGAGAGGGAAAAACTGGGAAGTTGGCGTTCGTATGAGAAAAAGAAGGGAAGATATACGTAAAACGGACTACGGACGCGTCTACCGTAAGATTAATACAATGCAGTTGGAACAGTTGATCAAAGATACGGTTACATCAGCAGCAGCACAAGAAATCGAAACAAGCCGAATTACTAAATGTACCGTTTCGAATTCGAATGCAGTTAATATAGATAATGTGTCGTCAATTACGACGCGTTCGAATAAAAATAAATGATTTGTAAGGCCGAACTCAAACATTTGCCCAGTCTAGTAGCCTAGTCGGTCAGAGCAAATCAGACTTCACCCCCCCACAATATAATAAATATGGTAAGAGTAATAAAAGTTGTTTTATTAAATTGAATTGCTATGAAAGATAAATCTAAAAATAATACTTTTAATGATAATTATTTAAATAAAATTAAAATAGCGTGTTTTAACGTAAGAACACTTAAAAATAACGAAAACCTGATAGAATTAGAGGAAGCATTTAACAAAAGTAACCTGGATATATTAGAAGGACTGGCAGAAACAAGGAGACAAGGTAATACAATTTTATCGTTAAAGTCTGGAAATCTATTATGTTGGACAGGAAGTGATAAAGGTCAGAGAGGAATTGGTTTTATGATAAATCGAAATTGGAAGAAAAGTTTAATCGAATATAAACGCTATACGGACAGGATTTCGTTAGTAAATTTCAAAATAGGTGAAGGTAGTACGTTAACAATAATACAGGTCTATTCCTCGACGACAACAGCGGACGATCTAGAGATACAGAAATTTTATAATGAGTTGCATGAAATTACAGTAAATTTGAAAATATATAGGAACCACCAGCTTATTGTTATGGGGGGATTTTAACAGTCAAGGATTATTGGTCCTCATAATTATGGCGAGAGAAATAGAAGTGGGGAGAAGTTGGTGGAATTTTGCTTAGAAAAAATTTCGGAATTATAAATAGCTTTTTTAAAAAACGCAAGGGTCGGTTATGGACATGGACATCGCCAAATGGTAAATATAATACTCAGACTATATGTTGACAAATTGTAGAGAGAACATAAAACACTTTGACGTAAATTTTTGTTACTATTCAGGTAATAGGCCTATTTTTTTTTCGAAATAACATGTAATGTAAAGAGACGACTACAGAAATGGCAAAATCTCTGTGCGGCAATAAATTGGAATATAGGAAGGTTTTGGAAAAAATTTGGAATGAAAAACAGGAGAAAGGTTACACATGCCATATAGACGAACTAGAGAGTTTTATCCGGGAATTAATTAAAAGCACCCGAAATAAATTAAAGTATTTAAAAAGAGGAGAGAAAGATAAGTTTAAACTGCCAAGAGATATTGTAGAAAAAATAAAAGATAGAAGTTGATAATTAAGAAAAATAACACGCCGAAAGAGAAAATAGAACTAAATATAAATATGTAAATTAATAAAATATAAAATAAGAAATTTTAAAAAATTAAAAGAAGATGCGATGATAAAGGAGATTTTGGAATCAACGAAGAATATGAAAACTATAAGAAGAAAGTTGCGTCATGGAGTAAAATGGCACACATGTTTAAAGAATAATTGTAATAAATATGATGAGAGATCAAATATAAATGAGGTGGCCACAAATTATTTCAATAATCTCTACGAAAATATTAACATCAATAAGAAACTTTGCTGGGGAGAGCAGACTTTAGTCGACGAACCAGAATTCTTAAAATCTGAAATAGAAAAGGTGGCTGAGAATCTAAAAAAATATAAAGCATCAGGAGCAGATGAAATTACAAACGAACAAATAAAAACGCTGGAAAAAAAATGGTTGACCTGTTAATGAATTTATTTAACCTAGTATTACACCAGAAGACTGAAATATTATTCTAATTTAAGTAGAAAAAAAAAGAAAAAATAAAGAATTATAGACCAATTTGTTTGAGTTCTAGCTTATCTAAAGTTTTTTCCAACGTACTGACAAATAGAATCACAAATATAATAAATGATGAATAACCTCCGGAGTAAGCAGGTTTTCGTAATGGATATTCAACGATAGATCATCTACACGTAATAAATCAATTGATAGAAAAGTGCAACGAATTTCAAATAGATCTAAATCTAGTTTTCATAGACTACACAAAGACTTTCGATTCGCTTGATCGCAATTTCCTATTAATAGCACTAAAAAAAACAAGCGATTCCAGATATATAGCAATAGATCATCGCGCATCACTATATTATAGTATACGAATGTAACCGGTGTGTCTTTATTTCTTTGTGGTGTGCAGTTTTGTAACTGTAATTTTAATGTTTATTTAGCGAATTCTTAATATTGATTTCTTATTGTGGTTAATATATGATGTATTCGATGAAATTTAATTTTCAAAAATGTCTAACGATATAGGTTATAATGTGATATCAAAGTCTAAAACTGAAAATAACGGGTAATTTTTTATTAGAAATATGTTATATTATTGTTATTTAAAACGTCATATGTAACTATAATTTTCATATAATAATAATATGACTATTAGCTAGCATGTTGACTGAATAATTTTCAATTAAATCAAATCCGAAGAATGGTGTAATATAATTAAACGAACACATTCTGTATTTGAGCTATTCTACCGTTTAAAACTAAATATTTGTTTATAAAATTTTTTTCTATTATTGCAATTTGACGATAAACCTGCGTTTAATTTCATTTCTAAATTTTTAACTAGAACTATTTCTTATTTATAAACAGCAAGAAATATAAATTAAAATCACTAAACGTTTTATAAAAATCACAACAAACGTACTTCATATTTCATCTATGTGGAATGAAATTTATGTATCTAGAGTACAAATATATAGTTTATATAGTTTTATTTATAGCAGGAAAAGTGAAGCTGTACAAATTCTACAATGCTGAACTTAATATTTTCATTTGTCGCTAAAGTGACAATAATCATTCGTGATTGTTTTACTCCTATGATTTTTAAACATTTTTTACCCTCTCGTAATGAATTGAGTAATCTCATTATATTTACACTGTGAATTAGGTAGTGTTAAATTGTTCGTTTATATTGTATTTATAATATTTTTTATATTTATCATTTATTAGTTTTCAAAGTTTTTAATTTAATTTTAACATAGAATATATGAATTCGTATTAGATTTATTAAAACGTATTTTTTTTAAAAAGAGTACTTTATCGAAATATTAATACTCATGATGTAGATTATTTGATTCTAAATAATACAAGTTATTTGTTCAATTTTAGTATTGTTCTTGGTTTCTAAGGTCTATATATATAACGAAAGAATTATTTTATGAGATCGGAAGGTACAGGATTAGCATTTGACCGGTAGAAAGTAGGTGTAATTCCTTCAAATTAACTTATAACATGATCACTGATACCTCAATTACACAAGCTTAAAATTTCTTCATTATTTTAAAAGTTTACTACGAATTACATCTTAAAAATTTAATTTATCTTCAAATTTCTGTTGAAGAAAAGTGGTTTCTAACGTTGAAGTAATTAAAAACATATTTCGATATTGTTTATATGTTACATAAATATTGTTAGCTTGTGTCAAATTTTGAACCGTCATATTCAGAATTAATGTACATATCAATATAACTGAAATTATGACTGAAACTTGTAAGTTTACGGTGAGAACAGTATCATGTAATAGAAGCACTCGTATGGAAAAATGAATGTTAGATTAGATTGCTCATGCCTATAGCTCGATGAAACTGAAGTGCTGCTTCTACAGCAGTTGGATCATCAGATAGAACTGTTTTGAATGAACTACCATTGAAGTTTTGGGGACGGTATACGGAATATTGTGGGCAGTCAAAGAACAAGTGCCGGAGTGTTAAGGGGGTTCGGGCGCAATGAGCGCACAGAGGTGGATCTGTTCTCTACTTAGAATATAACCATGAGTCAGTGCAGTGTGGCCAATACGAATACGGGAAAGTACTACCTGATCCTTTCTGCTTTGCGCCGAATATTTCCAAGGAAGAGGAGAGGAGCGAATGGATCTAAGAAGATTCGTTGGAGGAATTGCATTCCACAGATCACAAAATAATTTATTTGCTATATATTTGATGAAGGTGACTGCATCTGCCTCAGGTATAGGTATTAAGGGATAAGGTTGGATTCGAGCTGCCTCTTTAGCTGCTCTATCAGCTAATTCACTTAATGTGAACCCTGTGTGGCTTGGAATCCATATTAGGGTTATTTTCAGAGTAGGGTGTTGGTACAAGAGATTCAATATTTTTATAGCAATAGGATGGATTTTGGAAGAATTAGGGTTGAAACACATAATGGAAGATAGTGAATCAGAACATATTAAAAGATCATTGTGATTTTCATTGACCGCAGCGGATACAGCAAGGTAGATTGCGTATAATTCAGTGGAAAATACCGAGTACTGTGGAGGCAAGCTGTAGCGAAGAATATGATCCTCTAAAACCACCGCACAACCACAATATGTATTAAGTTTAGATGCGTCGGTATAAATTTTTTTACATCCTCTGTATTTATCTATGGATTGTTCAATGCGGATATTTATTTGATCTGCAGAGAGTGACTTTATTGCGGAATGCATTAGAGATGTGTCGGTTTGGATGGAAAAGAGATGCCAGGGAGGATATGGCGTGTGATTTTTATAAATTAAATCAGGAATTTCTGGAATAGGAAAGTTATCAGGAAGTTGGAAAAGTGTTTGTAGGTGTATATTCCATTTTTTAATAAGGTATTTTCTTCTTAAAAACGGAGGCCATTCTTCAGCTTCGCAATAAACACTGTCAATCGGACTTGTACGAAAAGCACCGATGGCTATTCTAATTGCTGTATTACAGATGATATCCAGTTTTCTCAATGTGGTATTTTTAATGGTTGTGCTGTATATTTATTATACGAAGTAATTAAAAATTCGTATTCGGAGAATTGAAATATATTAATCTGTTTCTTTTAACTTAGGCGTGTAGATAAATTATTTCATCTGTATTTAGTATAATTAATATTTTCTTGCATTTCTAATTATTACTGGTGAAAATGGAAACGTATTTAATGTGCAGCAGATAGTTTAATACGAATTTCGTAATTTCGTATATATATTAAAATAAATCGGAGGTATTTAGAAGAACATTTGGTTTATTATAAAAAAAAAAAGTTTTTATAGATAACTGTTGTCTGTTGGAAAATCAAGTCAAACAATTTGTCATATATTATGAAAAGTCGAGATTTCAATCCGCTAAACGTTTTAACGAGTCGTTTTCACATAATAAAATATAAGTATTTCATAATTCCTCTCCTTAAGTCGCATTACGCTTATTATAATGTATTCTGATCCATGAAAAAAAAAACAATTTTTATTTTACAATTTTTATTTTTTGCAGTAAATTTTATTTTAGGATGTAAAACGCGATTATACGTATTGAATTGAAAAAACAGGCGAAGAAAAATTGAAATTGGTTTATTATGTTCAAAATTATATAAAATCGTTTTCTTTTTCCTCACTCAATCGTCTATGTTTTTACACGGGTCGTACAAACTTGTGCATAATATTTGCTTTGATCGTTACATTGTACTGAGACAGGTTTCTTGATGTGATTTACTACAATAATTGTTTTGTTTGCGAATTTTATAACAAACATGTTCGAATGTTTGCGTTGTCACTTTTAACGGGGTTTTTTACTGTTTATTTTTATCGCAGTTCTTTTGAATTAGTTTTTGACGAAAATATACCGGAAACTCGTGAACTGAATAGTGACTATACTAGTACCGTTGAAAAGTCGTCAAAGTCGAAGAAAAGACGCGTTCAAAAATATAGAAGAGCGTGGGAACGTTTAGCAGAATTTAAAAATTGGTTAACACCTTGTAATAAGAATATGGTTGCAGAAGTGATGGTTTTACGTAAACATGCTTACACGCTCAGAATGTCTGCGGTATTCGATAGAAAGTACTGCGTGAGATTATGAAAAGAAACACAGAAGAAAGTAATGAATATGCCGATAAACGTGTACGTATTATTAATCAAGACAAAGACGTACAACTGAATAACGCCGATAATAATACAAGCAAAAACGATAACTACGAAAAAAATGTAGTTATTTTAAACGATAGCTCCATTTTGAACGATAATAATTGTGAAAATGTCGAAATAAAACAAGAATTCGACATTGATGAATACAATTGTAATGAGGAACATATTAAAACTGACAACTTAGCGAACGATCATCTGCTTACGATGGTGATGATGATAATAGTTATGGTGGTAGTGGTACTGTTAACGAGGTAACAGACAATATACCTCATGTAAGTGATTACAACAAGGATAATATTGATGAAGATGGTGATAATAACCCGATTACCAAATATCCGCTCATGCCTTTTCAAGGTATTATATTACAGCGTAATAACTATTTTAATATTTTATCAAAATGAACTAGTTATTATTGTCATCTAAATTTGTAGATAACAGTAATAACTAGTTCGTGCGAATAAATTGTGAAATTAAAAATGATAGTAATAAATCAAAGGAATCTGTTATATTTTTTAGAATTTATCGAAGACGCAAACATAATTTTATAAATTGTGGAACCTTAAGCTTTATCGCATTCAAAATTTAATAAGCGGTGAATACATGTGATAGGATTTTATAACTGAATTGTTAAGTCCTTGGTAAAATTATTGAAAACGTAAATTGATGACGTTTTAAGTTTTATATATTCAATTTTGATGGAGAACGCGATAAATTAACTTCTAAATTATTTATTTATATATATATATATATATATATATATATATATATATATATATATATATATAATATTTCGTGAATTATAAATAAAACAGCTTAATAGTTATTATGAAAGAACTTACGAAAGCTCATTTCGCGAACTAGATGACATAGATTTATAGTATGAACGGCAAAATTAAAAAAAAAAAAAATATTTACAACAGAAATAAATAAGGTTTTGTTTTTAAAGGATTCTGCATTACATATGGCGGGTACTAACGGTTGATAATTAATGTGTAGACTGATAATTATCGTTTAGAAGTGAAAAAATCGATGTTTTATCAGAATCATCTGCAAATAATATTCTTAATTTAAAATGGCGCAAAAGTGTTAAATTATTTCTACGAAAAGTATAAGTTTGTGTAACTTGATTTTCTAAAAAATAAATAAAAACCTCGATTTGGTTAAATATCCTACGGTCGAAGCCTTTGATAAATCAAACTAATGAATTGTATTAATAATTTTTTTTTTTTTTTTTTTTTTTTTTTTTTAATAGTTGAGTAATACAATCTTAACACTAAGTTAAATAATTATTAACATTAACAAAAGTTACTTAACAAGCAAGTAGAACATGAGTGGAACTATAATCCATTGACTATAGTCCAAAACATATATTATATACATATATACTCTTCACATGGCCAAATCCTGTGGTTTGAAGCGTTTAAGCCTCCTGATGTCCAGCTCAGTGTCGAGAAGTTGTATTGCCTCCACGTTGACGTGTTGATGTAGCCGCTTCTCATGAGCTGTGGCAAAGTCTATGATGACTTCGTTGATCATCTTCATGTTGAGGTCTCTATGAATGTCATCGTTCCTTGAGTAGCGATAAGCATCAACGGCAGCTCGAAGGATGATGTTTTGACGTGCTTGGATCATATACCTATTACTTTTTTTGGCACATCCCCAGATTTGTATGCCATAGGTCCAGATAGGCTTGATAATTTGTTGGTACAAGAGTCGCTTACAGTAGATATCCAGGGTGGATCGTCTACCGATCAGCCAGTATAACTGCCTCATCTTGAGTTTGATCTGATTAGCCTTCTTTTTGACGTGTGTTCTGTAGGTGAGCCTCGAGTCCAGGTGCATACCTAAGTATTTTACGGATGAGCTCTGTGGGATCTGGGTACCATTGAGACTTACACAGTGCTTGCTGTCTATTTGTTTGAGAGCATATGTGACGTGTACTGATTTAAGTTCATTTAATTTAATTTTCCAGTCACAGGTCCATTTGGTGACTTTATCGAGAGCTTTCTGCAGGTTCTCAGTAGCTTCGACCTGTGAGCCACTTACTGCTAATATGGCCGTATCGTCGGCAAATGTAGCTGTGGTAGTGTCTTTAGTTAAAGGTATATCTTGTGTATACATCACGTACAGAAGGGGTCCGAGTACACTGCCCTGTGGTACTCCTGCTCGTATATCGTAGAAGTTTGAGTGAGTTTCTTCATGTACTACTCTGAATTTCCTGTTAGCAAGGTATGACTCAAGTAGCCGACAGTAGTTACCAGGAAGGAGTCTCTTTAACTTAAAGATTAGCCCCTGATACCATACTCTGTCAAAAGCTTGTGATACATCGAGGAAGGCTGCAGAGCAGTATTTCCTTTCTTCCAGCGCTTTCTCAATAATTGATGTAATTCTATGTACTTGATCGATTGTTGAGTGATTATTCCTGAAACCAAATTGATGGTCTGGAATGCCTGTTAATGGTTTGAGACGCTTAAGCAGCAGTTTCTCAAATAATTTTGATATTGCTGGGAGTAGCGATATTGGTCGGTATGACGCTACTTCACTGCTTGGTTTTTCTGGTTTTTTGAGCATGATTATTTGAGCGATTTTAAAGCACTGAGGTACATACTCAAGACGCAGACAGGCGTTAAATAGGTATGTTAGTATAACTATTCCTTTCTTTGATAATTCCTTTAATATCCCAGGAGAGATTTCATCAATTCCAGGCGCTTTTTTCGGATTAATATTATTTTCAATTTCTTTGGCTACTTCAAGTGGAGTGACAAATTTGAAGCCATTTGAGGGTGTATTTGTAAAAATTACGAACTTGTATGTTGGTTTTTTTCAGCGTGGAATATAATAAAAAAAATAACGCATTCGAAATAAATTTAAAATAAATATTTATGTTTTTCGTATAAATTGTAGAGCATTACGATTATTTTAAATTTAATATAATTCTCATTTCATGCTTACTTGAAAATGGCTCAATTTTCTAATTTATATTTATATAGTTGGTATAATAAATGTTCAATGTCATCGACGGCACCAGAGGTACATAAGGTGCAACAAGGGTCACTTATAAGATGGAACTTATGTAAATAGGAACCAAATTTTCCACGCCTTGAGAGCACATGCGCATTATAAAAATTAATGTTTAAATTTTTCAATTTCATTCGATTGGAAATTTTCGGAAAAAACACATAGGTCTTCCTTACAGTTTTACATCTATTCCTGCCATGATGCAATAAGTGAGTTTTTAATGAATTTTTTTAGAATTTTAATATTAGGATCGTTCCCTAAGCTAGAAGTTTCAACATTTAAGAACTGGAAACTCTCAACACAGGAAATATCCCCAACCACTCTGTATTCAGAGATGATTGAGGAACCCGTGACAAGCAGATCCAGTAGAAGAATGAAGAATGTTAGAGATAACATTGGCAGCAGACGTAGGGCAGGTTCGATATAGAGATGAAACATTTAAAAGACATTTCCTCTAGTGCCGGTTAACAAGGTTAATGGTTCTTTTATTGATATATATGTGAGAGCCATACCTATACAGAGACTCAATAAGCCCTTTACAAAGGATGACCCTTTCCCTATATCGCATACCGAAAGTGTTAGGTTGAAGGCGTTTAAGTTTATTATAGACGCCATCACATTTACGATGGATATACTCTACATGTGGTAGGAAAGTAAGTCCATAATCCAAGATGAAACCTAGATATTTCAACTGTTTAGTATGAGAAATTTGTTGGGCAGGTATTATCCTAAGTTCTTCTACTTTCTTTACTATTTTCTGGTCACCAAACACAATAAATTGACATTTGGGAGCAGAAAAAGCAAGACCTAATTTGTTAATAAAGGATTCCAGTTGTAAACATACAACTTCAATTAATTTGAAATCATAATCATTTGAGCAATTTTAGAGAAATAACTATTAAATTGGGTGTGATATTATTAGAATTTTCAATACGTTGTTGAAGATTGATATTATATTTTTCATTAATGTTTTTAGAAAAAAGAGTTAAATCTAATTTTTTAAATGTCTTTGAGCTTTACAAATCTGAAAAGAAAGGGTAGGGAGAATATTTCGGTGAAATGTTAGAACCAATTGTTGGATTCTGGCATGAATAATTAAATAATCAGTAATGCTCTCCACGTTGTACTTATTAAACGTAGGTGTTTTATAATTTTTAATGACTAGATCATTACCGAACAAAAATTCGGCAAAAGTTGTTGAGGTGTCATCGAATGAAACTCTACTCTCCACGGCTGGCAACCTTATATTGAAGTCGCCAACCAGAATAGTTAAATATTTACAGTTGGGCTTAATGGTTCTATCCATAAGGTCCAGGTGATTATATTTGGGTTTATTAAGAGATAAATAGCATGCAAGGAACAAGTATTTATTTATAATTATGGCTATAACGTTGTTTTGGTTGAGCGTTATGGGGGACATTGCGCTTGATTATAAATGCGATTCTATTATTATAATACGAAATAAGGTCGTAGGGAACGGAGAGAGCATCATTATATAGATAAAGTTCAGGCAATAACCGCCAGGTCACTGCTAGAATCCGCTACACTGTTTAAGAAAAGGAGCTGACAAGTATATGAGTTACCTACATTAAGATATGTAAGTTTAAGATCCAAAGTTGGTCTTAGATCTTAAATGTTGAACCGCTTTAACGTAACACGGACAATTTTTGTTTGAGGTAGTGTGTTCTGCTTGCCATAGACTTGGTGATGATGTCTGTATTACCAAGGACGCAATCAACATTTCTATAGTTGCACGATTTAGCTATTGAGTTATATAGGCAGTTAACACAGGTTAATTCCTTGTGTTTCGTAATAAATTGTAAATAACTATCTTGGATGCGACAAAACTTTTCGGAGTTTCCAAATCGGTTGCATTTGTTGCATCGAATCTTCGAATACTAGCGATTCCCATTTTATTCGGATACGTTTCTATTCAGGTAGTTGCTTATATTGATCCGGTGTGCATCTTATGTATACACGACTCGCTTTTCTTCCTTGGACTTTTGTAACAGAGACTGGTGGCGAGCCAAATGTGTCAATAAAATAATTATTGATCTCTTCTTCTAGAAAGTTATTTGTTCTGAAGACTACAATTGTGGGGTCTAGCAGCTTCGTTAATAATTGCTTTCAATTTTTCTGAATCTTGTTTCGTCGCTGTATTAATTATTGCGGTGTTGCTATTTAGTTTTTTATAAAAGTTAACTTGCACCTTTTCTTTACTCGGGCGGACTTTTTCCTTTAATTGCTTATCAAACTCTTCCACGTTATACATTTTAATTATAAGTTTATTCTTATTTACTGCTACCATGTGAGTGTCGATTTCTGACGACGATTTTAGAATATTCTTCTTGGTTTCAGTTACGCTCTTGCTATTAAATTGAGCTCTTACTTCATTTGTTAAATGAAACCCCCCCTAAGAATTTAACTTTATCTATTGTTCATGAGTGAACTCACGAACAAGGATGAGCACCCAAACTCCAACGAAGTGGGTGAGTAAATGAAAACATTAATAAGAAAGGAAAACACAGAACAAAAACAAAAATATAATAATAATAAACCGAACCAGATGTAAGTTGATTATGACGATAATTTTAACTGTTAAAGTGGTTGCACTGATAATTTAAAATTAAACGGTCGTTCTTTATACTGATCATATACAACTAAATAGCGATGCAAGTAAAAGAACAATCTTACCGATTTTTAAAAATTACATAACTTACGAACAGTAAATTTTTCCGTAATAACAATCGCTGAAATACTCGAAACAAACTGATTCGAATACACATCAGTTATATACTGAAATTTTCTTTTGCACTTATAGAGCAATATTCCCACTATCGCAATCAACACGAAACATTACGAATGTCAGTTTCAACCAGTCATCTGGAACCTTTCCGGTATCATAGGTATATATCAATCAATCGTAACAACTTCAGTTACGAGTATTAGTGTTGTATTTTGTTCATTCCCTCGATGACTTAACGGAATTAAAACGATTGCTTAAATATTGCATTTATATTCTTTCGCTTTATATTATAAGCGAACTTATTAAATTAGGAAAAAAAAAAAACGAAAATCAAATGAAATAAATCAAATTGCATTCAAACGATCGAATCAATCAGGACCACACCAATAGAACAAGAACGCATATTTGTGTAACTATATGTAATCAGATTTAAAAAAAAAAATAAAAGTTAGGAATTAATTAAAGTATATTAAATTGCAGTAGAAAAGTAATAAAAAACCTGCCAACAAATATATAAAATCTGTTATATATGCTTATACATATATATAGATACAAAAAGAGATAAGTAGTAAAGTAAATTGTCACAGATAAAATTGTAGACAATATGAAACGAGAATGTCTCTAATGAAGTTAATGTAAATCTTAAATAATTCGTAGTTATAGTTTATGCTCTGACGGTGATAAATGGATTACTGTTGCATTCGCTGTATAAAATGTTTGAAATATATGCGTAGGTATACTGGATAAATGTAATATATCTTTCATTTTTTTTTGACTTTGGCCAATCTAGACGTGTTTAATATAATTACGGAATAGTTATTTTGGATTATTCAAAGTTTTTCGTATGATTTTAAAATAGCGCGTTTAACTTTTTTTTATTTAGTGTTTTAAAAGTTTCAACCGGTGTATTTGTTGGCTTTTCTGTTTTCCGGCGCTTCTTGTCGCTTTTTCTACTTTTTCAATTATGATTTGCGGTTCTGGTCTTTCATTAACAATATGGAACAGATTTTCAATATATTCAAATTTCTCTTCTTTGTGTATTATTATTTTATCCGGTTTATCTACCAACTTAGTTGATTACACGGTGTACATATTAAATGCATATTTATTTTTAATTTCTGAACCAAATTTTCTTTGCCTCTCGTATTCTTTTGCGTATTAGTCGGTTGCTGATACTCTTGCATGTGTCTAATTTTAAAAATGTATCCCTTTCCAATTATTCCAATTATTTCGTTACGAACGATTTTGTTTTTTTGAATAACTCAAAAACTACTCGACCAATTTTTTAAGTGAAATTTTATTTAAAAATGAGAAAACGAGAGATTAGCTTACAATCATTTGTGGAACACAATATCGTTCAGACGATCGCTATTTTCAAAAATACATTCGTTTAATCTGTTTACAAAGTTTTCGAATACTTTCTCAAGCAGAGGTCGCTGAATTTTTGAAATTTCCTCAGACGTTCGAGTTCTCACGTCTTGCAGATATGGTGAACGTGTTTCGTAAACGCGGCAAGGTATCCCCATAAAACAAAATAAAATTTAGCGAGTGCAGCGACCAAACGAACGCGACAATATGCGGTTACCAAACGCTTCTGAACGTTTCTGCCGAACAGTGACTCTTCGCAACATCTCGTTGAAACCATGTACGGCCAAGACGACGACGAAGTAAGGGGGCGAAAATGAGTTTATTATCTCGATATAGCGCGTTCCACTGACAGTGCCAGTGAAAAAAATAAGGAGCTCTCTCGAAAGTTTTAACCCATCTTAAAATTGAATTGCGAGATGGTACAGGTTTACATTGGGGGTAACTTTGAATTTATTTCGAAACTATCTTTGCACGGTCGTGATCAGTTCACGGCGAAAATAACGTTCGACGCAAAACGCGCGCTCCTTCTCGTTATAGGCTGCCGTGATAACTGAAACCGGGCAAAACCGAATTTTTCGGGTATACACTAAATCGAGCACACGGTTTGCGTTCTAGTAGTGTTACCAACTGCGCTATTCAAAAAACGAAACCACCCGTTTTATCTGGGTCACCGTGTATACGATATTTTTAATCTCGTAAAGATTTTCTATATTGCGTTGCTATGTCGATTATTTTGTCCATCTGTTTTATAATAACTTACTGATTGTAAGTTATTGGTCATTAATTTTACGATTAAATCATTTTGTTTTTAAATTTTTTATTTTTATAATTCCATTAGTAAGTTACGGTCTATCGGAATAGCTCCTCTGGTACAGTTTTTACTATTCTACCCACTGTGTTCCTATCTATATTTGTACTAACTTTGCCGTTCGAATCCCCCCATTATTTTGTTTTTCAATTAGTACGGTTTAAAATAATTTTTAAGCGTTTCAAAACAGGAATTTTGAGCATACACGAACTTTATGAATTAGAATAAAGTAGGCTAGTTCTATAACCGATATCTAAAAGTAAAGAATATAGCGTCGACATCTAGATATAAAGAGGTAGTCCTCGGTCGTGTTCGGTTGATATAAGTCTTACATGTGAAGTGTTTACAAACGGAGAACGGCATATCTAATCACAATACTCTTCTCATAATCGCCCATATCTTAACTTTCTTCCTAACTTACATGTCTCAACGTCAGTTTGCTGATCATTCGTATAATCTCTGTCACTCATTAAAATGCACCTCGAAATGTTTTTCTTCGACGTAAGTAGCAGGATAAAAATATAAATGGCAAAGTTAAATATACCAAACGCTTATTTTTCTTAAAATGTTTATTTAG
This sequence comes from Coronaproctus castanopsis, assembly GCA_032883995.1. Taxonomy (NCBI): domain Eukaryota; kingdom Metazoa; phylum Arthropoda; class Insecta; order Hemiptera; family Monophlebidae; genus Coronaproctus; species Coronaproctus castanopsis. Next base: position 127,689,824 of record CM065053.1, read on the forward strand.
TATAATTTTCACATTTGTCGTTTTTGCATAGCCTTATATTTATGTGTCATAAGATAAGATCCATTCAATAATTACGATGTTAATTAAATCGAATCACCTAATCGTCTACTTATTTGTTCCGTCCTTTACGTTTCAATTTCTGACTCGCGTACAGTAGCGTGCAAAACACATTTAACTATTCTCCACCGTAATTACTAATTAATATCGCACCTTCTTAGAAAGCTACCGAATTTTTTAGACTTTACGCGTACCATTTCAATTCTGGATTTTATTTCTAATTCCGTTAATACAGTAAACGAGATACTGAAATTTGTTCACATTCTCTAGTATTTTATTCTCAATTTATCTCATTATGCGTAGGGTATTTATTTTAACTACATCGTCACTTTTACCTATTAATTGATATCTTTGCATAACAGATTTAGACGATTAAAAAATTCTTTCAAATATTCTTGCTACTAACACCATTGTCACATTAACACTCCTTGAAATACTGTTACATATATTTTAAATAACAATGGAAATAGAATACAACCTTCCTTTTATCAATACACGTGAACGCCATCCACTTTTAGGCAAGCGGTTTGATTCAAGTAAAAACCATTTATTAATTATAGTTTGAACTGATTTATATTATCAAAAGCTTCTTCAAAGTTGATGAAACAAAGGAAATCTGTTTTTTGTCGATCTGCACATTTTTCGATCAGAGGTTTAATATAGCTTCTCTTGCGCTGAACCCATTTTTGAATCCGAATTAAGTTTTTTGAAATATTTTCTTCTATTGTTTTCATTAAATAGGTCTCGAGTGTTATTTTTGGATTTTAAGTGACCAGATATTAGGGTAATCTTTCTATGATCATTGTCGTTCCTTGCATTATGTTTCATTGATAAATGTGTAAACAATGACTTTAACCATTCAACTAGTAATGTTTCAAAATCATGAATTTTATATAACAGTTTTGTCAAATGCTGCATATTATTTTCGCATTGATTAACTCTACAACTTTGGTTGGTATACCATCCGGAATTACAGACTTCGAATTTTTCTCTAGACTTATTGCTATCTGAACTTCCGTCTTTAAAATCGGTGACCTGTCATGTTTATCATATGCACTTATGATTGTATTTGTACGTACATCTTAAAACAACGTCTCGGCATAGTTCTCCGATACTTGTATCTTTCCTTGTCTTACAGTTGCAATACTTTCTTGCTTATCATTGCTACTGTATTTTTCCTCCATGTGTTCGTTATTTTTTATCTTCTTGTGCAGTTGGAGATTACTCTACAATTTTCGTTACTTTTCCGTGAACGCAAAATAAAATTTAGTTAAGTAGTTACACGACTCATTTAATGCGGAATTTCGATTACCTTTCAAAGTTTCTTTTTTATGAAAACTAAATTAAATGCAAATTTGCATCAGAACTTATTCTTAGGGTCGACGTTTCATCTTTATAATTTTCTCTTTTCTTTTTTTTTTAAAAATAATTTATATGAAAAATTTATTGTAATCGAGCGCTGTGTACACTTTAATGTAAGACGTACAGCGCCATCTCTTAATATTATCGTAAACTAAAAGTACAAACAATAATTTCGTAGATAGAAGCAGTGATAATCATAATTCATTATTTGGGAGCCTCGTTTTATTTATGTAGGCTGATTCAACACGAATTCGATCTAAGTCAAAACATACCTGATACCACAAATCAAATCGACTCGTTATTAGGTTTGCACCATATCCATTGTTAAGAATTCATTTTTTCATTTAAATATTGAATATAAAAATAACGAACGTCCTAAATCGACATGCAATAGTCAAATCAAATTGTTTTTACAAAAATTTGTATTTTATGGCGAATTTTGTTGTACATATACACACACTATATATATATATATATATATATATATGGGGGCGTGGTAGGAACCTGCACGCGATGCCCCTGGAAACAGCGAGATAATTATGCGTAAAACAATGCAGAATTCGCTGACTAATCCTACCAACCACGGTCAAAAGAAAAGGTCCTTTTCAGGAGTAATGTCAATAAACATTGAAGGACTGACATCAGGAAAGGATAATATTCTGTCTGAACTATGCAAGAAAACTAAATGCGATGTGCTCTGCATACAAGAAACACATTGGGAAACAAAATATAGGAAACCAAATGTATCCGGGATGAAACTGGCGATGGAAAGACCACACAAAAAATATGGAAGTGCTATATTTACTAGGCCAGACTTGGAAATTACATCAACTGGACGTACAGAAGAGAATGACATAGAAATAATTACAGTAGACATAGGGAAATGTAGTGTAACATCGGTTTATAAACCTCCAAACATACCCTTCAAGTTCGAGAAACCTGTGAACTATGGAAGTACAAGTACAAGTATTATAATTGGGGATTTCAATAGCCACAGCACGATGTGGGGATACTCAAAGAATAATGATGACGGAGAAGCTGTTGAAAACTGGGCAGAAATGAACTGCTTGAGTTTAGTTCACGATCTTAAATTACCTTCATCGTTTAATAGTGGTAGATGGCGGAGAGGATATAATCCGGATAACATTTTTGTGAGTGATAACATATGGGACATGACCACTAAAGCAGTATTGGATCCCATACCGAAATCACAGCATCGGCCAATTCTGTGTGAAGTAAATGCAGCAATAGTGCCGCGAAAAGTACCATTTAGAAGAAGATTTAATTTTAAAAAAGCAAAATGGATGGAATTTGCAAATGATTTGGATAAAAAGGTAGAAACAATAGAACCAACACCAGTCAACTATCATTATTTTGTGGAGGTCTTAAAAATAGTATCTAAAAGGCATATACCAAGAGGATGTCGCACTAATTATATAAAAGGATTATGTCAAGAAGCTATTGACAATCTAGAAGAATACTATAAAAGATATGAAACAGATCCTTTTGACGAAGCTACCATTGAAATGGGAGAAAATCTCATGGGAATAATAGCAGGAGAAAGGAAAAAAGAGTGGATTTCAACTATAGAAAATCTGGATATGTCGAAAAATAGTTACAAAGCTTGGAAACTGATAAAAAACATGAATAATGAAATACTACAACCAAAAGAATATATAAATATTACACCAGACCAAATAGCAAATAAATTATTATTGAATGGAAAAATTAAAGGTAGAACAGATAAACCAAAACTGATATTGAAAACAACTGATAATATGAGCCAACTTGATGAACCGCTCAGAATGGATGAACTAGATAGGGCAATTAAGACAATGAAAGATCGGAAAGCACCCAGAGTCGATAACATAATGACGGAACAAATTAAACATATAGGACCTAAAGCTAAAAAATGGCTTCTGGATATGTTTAATAATTGCATTATCATGGACCGAATTCCTAAAGAATGGTTAAAATCGCACGTGGTTGCATTACTTAAACCGGGAAAAACCGCCTGGAAATTTTAGGCCTGTCTCTTTACTTTGCCATAGTTATAAAATATTTGAACGAATAATATTAAATAGAACAAGTGAAAAAATAGACTCAAAACTTATTGAACAGCAGCCCGGATTTAGAGCTGGAAGGTCATGCACAGCGCAAATCTTAAACCTGGTACAGGAAATAGAAAATGGATATGAACACAAAATGGTAACAGGGGCGACGTTCATAGATTTAAGCGCAGCATACGACACAGTAAATCATAGAATATTAACAAAAAAAATTTACGAGCTTACTGCCGACTACAAATTAACCAAAATCATTAGCACATTATTGAGGAATCGGCGATTCTATGTAACGATACAAAACAAAAAGAGCAGATGGAGGAAACAGAACAACGGTTTACCACAAGGAAGCGTGCTTGCACCAATGTTGTTTAACATATATACTAATGATCAACCAATTGGAAGTTCAACAAAACACTTCATATATGCTGATGATTTAGCTATTATAACTCAAGAGAAAACGTTTTGCGAGGTAGAAAATAATTTGAATGGAATACTGAAGACTATGGAAAAATACTATGCTAGCAATTACCTCAAACCGAATCCTAATAAAACCCACGGCGTTTCATTTGAGAAATAAGGATGCAAAGCGTAAATTAAATATTAAATGGCAAGGGATATCGCTGGAACATTGTGACAACCCAAAGTACTTAGGCGTTAAGTTGGATCGAGCCTTAACATTTAAAGAACACCGCGAAGATACCAAAAGAAAAATTGGTACAAGGAACGGTTTACTCCGAAAATTGATTGGCTCCACCTGGGGTGCAGATCCAAATGTATTAAGAACATCAGCTTTAGCTCTGTGTTATTCCGCAGGTGAATATGCTAGTGCAGTATGGCGGAATTCAGTACACGTAAAAAGAATTGATGTAGCACTACATGAAACCGATCGTATAGTTACAGGATGTTTGAAGCCGACACCGATCGATAAAGTATAAATATTATCCGGCATAGCACCACCAGGTATAAGACGGGAAGTGATGGCTGGAAAGGAAAAAACAAAACAAGAACAAGATATAAGACATCCATTGAATGCAAAAGAAGCAGCAATAAGTCGACTCAAGTCAAGAAAGAGTTTTCTTAAAACAGCAAATGCTCTGACACAAACGCCGGAAATCACTAGGTAGGCGCTATGGAAAGGAAGGCTGAAAGAAAACCGATTAAAATTATGGGAACAACCGAACGAACATCTACCTCCCGGTAATAAATTGCCGTGGTCAACATGGAAAACTCTAAATAGAATAAGAACTATGACAGGTAGAACAGCAAAGAACATGAAACAGTGGAAAATTACAGATAATGACAGATGTGATTGTGGCATGGTACAAGATTCGGAGCACCTATTAACTTGCTCATTGCTGCCGGTGCGATGCGGGATGGAAGATATGACAAGAATAGACGGAATCTCGGACGACGCAGTTCAAATAGTGAAATATTGAAAAAAAAAAGGAATATAAATGACCGACACGATAAGAAGAATATATATATATATATATATATATATATATATATATATATATATATATAATATAATTTAACTATGGCAAAATTACATTTTTAGTTTTCATCAAACAAGTAATTTGTTTCCGATTAACGAAACATTATGAAACAAATCTTATTCTTGTGTCATATTCTTCCAAATACTTTTCGTGGTCGGATAGCAGGTAACACTTGAGTTCTCTTGCTGACAGGATGAGACGTTGGATTGAGCTGATACTGGTTCAACTGTTAGTGTTTTGTATCCAGTCTATTCACCGTCTTCCTGCACTTATTTTTGTTTCAATCTTCCAACTATAGGTTTTCAAATTTTTATCCTCGTAAGTTCCTAAATTCTTCTCTGGCATCTCAATATATTTATCTCCTTCTTCATCATCGGTAATTTCCCGTTGGCACTGGGTTTGCTATATAAATAGATTGCTTCGAACTAATTTGGTTCTTTGCTAGATCTGAAGTACTACTGGCATCTGTAAGATCCATCGTTATAATATCATGTCATCTTTGTTTTGGCCTTCCTACTGGTATTTTACTCGGAACTTGAAACGTATGCACTTCCGATATCAGTGAACACCATCCCAATTCTCTTGAGTTCATAGAACGTGTCTATACTACCTTAGATGGCTTTCACGGAGTTTACTTACAATAGGCACTAGTCCCATTATAGCGCAGTGTTGTTAGTTTCTGATTCGATCGGATAAACGGATGCTCATTGGTCATCTTCACATGACCATTTCCACCACATGCATCGCCTGTTACTGGCCTGCACTCACCGCTATACAGTGTAACTGGTCTAATAACTGTTCTTTAAATTTTTTACTTCAGCCGAATGCGCATGTGTTTGTCGCACAATACACCGGTTACAGATTTCTATTTTAGCCATGTTATGCTTATTCAATTGTGAACTGCTTCCGATGCATCAGTCGCTCTGTATACAAGAATCAAGATATTTAAAGCTATTTGTCCGGGGTAGTTGTTATTGTGTAAACTCAATTGCATTAATATTAATAGTCACGCATTCTGTTTTATTCACATTTACTTTAAGGCCAAACTTAATTAGTCTACCCATATTTGGGCTCTATTTTGAATTACATTCTTTCAATTTTTGATTAAAACACCATCGTCTGCTTACAGAGGTGTCCAGGGTATAGGCGTTTGTAAAAATTCGTAATTTTTTATACAGACCATCATTCGAATCTTTAGAGCTGTTTTCGATATCCCCATGTATGTGATTTACTATACAATTTTTCCTATATATATATATGTGTGTGTATGTGTGTGCACCTATTAATGCATATCCAGTTGTTAAATTGTTGTTAAAACCTTCGACGATAATAATTAAATGTTTTCGTAAATATTAACACATTAATATCACGGCGGTTTACCTCGTTCATTCAAAAACTTTACAAGATCGTAAAAATTTATTTAACATTTTAATATTGTCTTCCTTGGAATCAATTTATTATATGTAATTAATTACACGTGCAAATGTCTCTTCGTAAGAGATGACGTACTTAATATTTATTGGACAAGTTTCGATTATGGGTTTTTCCTCAATTTAAATTTTAGTCTTGTCATTATATATTATATATATATATATATATATATATATATATATATATATATATATATATATATATATATGCATGTATGTATGTATGTAAAAATGGTTGCACTGTTTGCATTTTAGTTAAGATTACGAAACAGTAAACTGTAAAAAGCAAAAGGAGAAAAACTTTGTGCAATTAAAATTATTTTGTTTGTTATTTCATAATTTTATATTTTTTTATTGAAAATTACGAACTAAACACTTTCAAAATCGATTTATAAAACGTTTCTTAAATGAATTAACTTCCACTCGATTTTTACTAAAAAGTAAATTATTTATTTATTAATAATAAAGTTTAAATAAAGATAGTATTAACGATTCATAAACTTACCTAAAAAGTAAAATCGATTTTGAATGTGTTTAGTTCGTATTTTGAATCAAAAAATATAAAATTATGAAATAACAAACAAAATAGGTTTATTTACAAAACAGTTTATATATGTATATATATATATATATATATATATATATATATATATATATATATATAATCAACATCATCATAAAGATAGCATCTGAGGTTTAGGAGGTTGTACACCGCAACGATTATACATATATATATATGTGTATGTATATATATATTTGAAACTGGATGATTTAAACAATCGAGAATTTTCTATATTTATAATAATTAATTACATACTTTTTTCTTCCCTAATGTACAAATTGGACAATAAAACATTCAATAAAAATTGAAACGTAAGCAACAACAACAATAAAAATAATCAAATCAAATCAAATCGAACTTTATTTGGAAAATAGCGCACGTTGAATACAAAGTAATTAAACAGATTATATGTAATACTATATAATAGAAATATGCGTTACTTCTCAAACCCGGCTAAAAACTGCGCGAACAGATATGAGTGTATTTCTAAATGTTAACGCAGTATAATCATACTAGCACACGTAATAAGAAATTTAAATTATTACAAATTTTGATCTCAGTATAAATATAATCAATGTTTTACAGCGTAAGAAATAAATAAAATAAAATTACTATATATATATATATATATATATATATATATATATATATATATATATATATATATAGTAATTTTATTTTATTTATTTCTTATATATATATACTGATACAAAGAATTCTATATACGTGAAATCGTACAATCTCCCATATAGATAGAGTTCATCAATAGATCATATCATACCAATACACACACACACAAAAAAAACAACATACAAAACAACCTCTCCACCAACGGATATATAATAATAGTAATAATAATATAAATAAAATATAAAACGGTGTACGAACAAGTTTATTTTTCAACGTAGTATGATCGCGATAATTTAATCGCACTTAACAACACGTTTACGATAATTACGGACTTATTAAATTTTATTGCAAAAAGTACGAACAACAATCAAAGCAAAATGACGAAAATTAGCCTGTTTTTCCGCGAAAAGTAATTACCGAACATTTTCCTTTTATTATTGTATTTTTATTATGTAAATATACATATATAATTCTCGATCCCTCTTCCTCCCTCCCTCACACTCTCTCTCTTTCTCTCTCTCTCTCTCTCTCTGTCTTTATATATATATATATATATATATATATATATATATATATATATACATGTACGTTGTGTGCATGCTGGTATACTGGCACGTATACAATAATTGTTTATTAAATTAAATCTTTTAAAGGAATACAGCATCGCTGTGTATTTAATAATAGTGAATATAACATGTATGATATTTTATTTATTCTATATTTGATGGAAGCGATTGCATCCGATTCGGATGTAGTAGTTAATGGATATGGTTGGATGGTAGCTGATTCTTTAGCTGTTTTGTCCGCAGGTTCATTTAGTCGATGTGTAACTCGGGATCTATAATAAAATTACATTAAGAGTATGATTACGGTATAAGAGATTCAAGAGGGTGTATAATTTTGTGGAGTTACAGTTGAAACACAGAGAGAATCGTGTTAGAAGATTTTTTATGGTTTTTCGATGGACGGTAATAGCGAATATATTGCGCACAGTTCACGAGTATCGAAGGGGTAGGCTGTAACAGGGGAGATCGTCCTGTAAAACTAGGGCACAACCGCGAAGTTTATTAAATTGTACGCGTCCGTGTTGTTAGATTTTTGTACATTCTTTATATTTGTTTACAATCTTCTGCTCGATGCGATTATTTATTCGAATTATGGAAATCGGATGTATTGCGGAAGGTGTTCTCCTGCAATGATTTCACTCGTAGATCGTAAAACATTTAAAGAGGTTAAAAGACTTATCTCCACTCTCAGGCTGAAAAATTCAGTTGGTCACGATCAAATTAGCATAAAAATGATCAAAAATCTACCAACAAAAGCAATAGTCGCCCTGGAGGTTCTATTTAATTCACGTTTACGCCTATGCTATTATCCTGTGTCGTGGAGAGTATCGGTAACGGTACCTTTGGTAAAAGCCAGGAAAGATTCCTCTTTGTTTCAAAATGTTAGAGACCTGTGAGTTTACTCGGTAATATAAGTAAGTTTTTTGAAAAAATAATACTAGTAAGATTGAGGGGGCATTTAGTGAGAGAGAATCCATCATAGCTGATTCGCAATATAGTTTTCGACCAAAACTATGTACGACAATCCAACTGGCCGGTGTCTGTGACAAATTTACTGATTAACCAGAATAAACATTCGGGCGTTGTCTTGATGGACATAAGCGTTTGACATAGCACGACATGATGGAATAATATATAAATTAATTAAATATAATTTCCCTACGTATCTTGTATTTATTATTAAATCTTATCCGATGAATAGAAAATTCTATGTGAAACTGAAACACCATAACACTGACATAAGGTACGTTTAAAGCTGGGGTGCCTCAAGGCAGTATCTTAGGCCCATTCCTTTTTATTATATATATATATATATATATTAATGATTTACCGACAATACCAAAAGTAGATATAAATCTCTATGCTGATGACACCTAATGGTATCTTCTTATAGAATAGACACTATAAGTAATAGATTAACTAAAGCAATTGACGTCATGTCTAAATTTTACCACAAATGGAAAATAAAAGTTAACTATGAGAAAAGAGAGTCAATAATTTTTACCAGACGTTCGTTAAAATAAAAAACGTCGAACTCGACTGGAAGGAACATGTGAAGCATTTAGGCGTCATCGTGGACAGAAGACTTACATTTACAAAACATATAAACGATTGTATAAGTAGAACAATACGCAAAATGGGTTATCTATTTCGTATATTTAATAAAAGATCTGCGCTTTCAACGCAAAACAAAGCGTACGGAAGCAAACGGATAAAGACCTAAAGATCGAGTTCTATGTCGTATATTACTTTAATTAAGTATTTAAACGTGTTAGGTATAATTTTTTTTTTATTATTAAACAGTATTTTGTAACACCGTCGCGCGTGAACTCTTGTCCATCTGGTTTAACTCTGTTACAAAAACGACTTACTCTAAATATATATATATATATATGTATATATATATATATATATATATATATATATATATATATATATGTGTGTGTACATATATATATATGTATGTATATGCAAGTACGCGCATCGTAAACGTAAAAATAAAATTCGTAACTGTAAACATTTTATCATAAACAAATCGAATCGTATTCGTTTTGCGACATAATCGACTGTAACGAAATTAAACGACGATAATTATCATTTCATATATTCATCCTAATTATGATTACTATTTTATCACTTAATTATTACGCAATAAGGAAACCGATTCAGAAAAACGATCGTAAATTTACGCTGAATCGAAATTTCGTTATACACGGGTCGGTGTAATCGAAATTTATTTATTTTCGTATTTCAAACAGTGTAGTATGCAGCTCTAAAATAAGAAGTCGATTCGAAATAAATGAAAATGAACTTTCCAAGGAAAGGGATAAAAACGAATAGTTCTAAAGTGATTAGTTCTAAGGTGATTAGTTCTAAGGTGATTAGTTCTAAGGTGATTACTTCTGAGGTGATTAGTTCTAAGGTGATTACTTCTAAGGTGATTAGTTCTAAGATTAGTTCTAAGGTGGTTAGTTCTAAGGTGATTAGTTCTAAGGTGATTAGTTGTAGGAGGGCAGCATTCCGCAGATCGCGACAAGTTTTACTTGTTCTGTATTTGATGAAAGCTGATTAAATTCGGAAGCGTCTAAATTTTAATTCAATTAAAATCGTATAGAACGAGCAGACACAAACATTGAATACAATCAACACATTTCGGGGGAGTGCTTACAATTTTCCTAACCAGAAATAGAAATATTTGTACATATATAAATTTATCGTATTATACTTTATATATATATATATATATATATGTGTGTGTGTGTGTGTATGTATATGTATGTTAAATAATGTGCAGCGGTGATATAGTCGCTGGAGTGCTGGACTATCAGCCGAACATTCTTCTCATCAACGGGTAACTCTCCTAATTATTAGGGGGAAGACAGTGACACCGCACTCCGTATAACATCAAATGGGCCACACCTGAGTCGTATATAATTAGAACCTTGAATTCATGAAATTAACGTATTGTGTTTGTGGGCTAGTTACAATGAAGATGATGTTGGTAACTGGGAAAAGAGATAAATTTAAAGTTAAAAAAGAAGTAGTTAGACATTATAAGAATACGAGGACAAAAAGTACGCTTTAAAAATGAAATATTTAGGTGTAATAATTGACAAAAATCTTAATTTTAATAATCGTATCAAATATATTATCATCGACAAAATAAGATTAAAAAATATATATTAACAAAATGGTCGTTTTTTACACCAATAATTTTTTGGCTTAAATTTCACCGAGAGAATGATTTTATTATTCCGATCGAAAATAGAATTACAACGGTGTTATTTATTATTCTGAATTAAATAAAAATAAAAGGAATTAAAATAAAATCGGAACAAAAGAAAGTATGAATAAATGTAATATCGGCTTTTCAACCTCTTACGAACGCGCGACGAATGTTATTGCAGTCGGTTGTCCCGGTTGAACTGCAATTAACCGAAACAAACGAGATTAAAAGAAAAATCCCGATAAAAGAGAACCCCGAAAGACGAAATTAGCAAAATCGACAGTATGATAGGCAAGTGACCGGAACAATAATGATCAAGTAGGATTTCGAACGTACAAAATAATTCCTGGGATGAATGATTATCTCTAATAAACATTTAGTGATGGATTATTTTTTAACACAGTTCATAACTGGTCGCGTAAATTTTCTGACATACCTTTAAAAATTCCAAACAGTGATAATTGTACAGTGTTCGGAACTGAAACAGATTCACCCGACCATACGTTTTTAGAATGTTCAGTTATTAATAAACGAATACGAATTAAATTCAAGATGAATACGAAAGATATGTTGGAATGTTAGATCTACAGTTGCGTTGTAAGGAGCACATTACTAAAAAATGAACTAATAAAATGTACTGGCTTCTGAGTAGAAAATCTAAACTATCCTTACGATATAAAGCTACTACCTCCACTTGAAATATAAAAATCATACAACACTTTCAATCGAGAGTTTTAATATAATCGGTCAATGCACCCTTGCATATATATATATATATAATTTGGTTCCTCTCGCATATCTCCCTCACGTTCAAGGTTCGCGTCAAACTGGGTCAAGCTAAAACAGATACATTACTCGAACTTTATCCATACACCGTGTTTAAAATAATTTACATTATATATATGTTTATATTTTGTTTATTTTTTTTATCACTTAAGATGAAACTTTTTTTTTTTTTTGAAGATCTATCACTTCTTTTTGGTTTTTATTATTTATATTATTTTTCAAACAATATCTTCGGTCGAAAGTTTTTCGATAACCCACAGAGAACGCTCAGTTTATATATACACGTACGTAGAAAAATTTATTAGTATTTAGGATATATCATTTTAATTATCATCGAAATATCCATTATATTTATACCGGTTATTTAATTACTTCAGAACATGTTTTGAAAAATAAATTTAATTTTTAAATTTATTATTATTATTATTATATGAAAATTATAATGTTTTTCTCTATTTTAAATGTGTAACTAGAATTACCGCTATTATTATTTACATCATCGTCATCATTAGAGTTTATTATTAGAATTAGAATTATTAACAATTTAGTGCCCTATTTCGAGAAAATTATTATTTAAAATTACATCGCTTTAAAGTTAAAATTTCGAAGGATTATTTTAGTTGTGGTAGATTGTTACAAAAACAAAAAAAATTACGAAAAATAAAATCCGCTTACATTAAATTCGTAAAGTAAAAAAATAATCAATTAAAATTCAATGTAGAAAAACTAGGACAACCTTCAATGAAACGGCGACAGAGAAGAAAGAGATAATGTACATATGGATTTCATAAATATTAGACGAGGATAGAATGTACACAATCTGTGTACGCGTTATAAATACACTGCCCTCGTTTGAGAGAACATATAGGTTCAAAACCTGTCAGCGTGAAGACGTAAATCCTTTATTAATTATTTTTTTCTTCAAAAAGAAATATTACTTACACATTATATACATACCTGCATGCATACATACATATATACATATATATTATTTAGAATTCTGCTTTTTTCAAAATTAAGCTCTAAATTTAACGATTGTTGTCGTTTAATTATCACTTTTAACTCGTACCGACGTATTATAAAATAAAAATACATCCGCTTTTATATTGTTAAAATTGATAGAATTATTAACCTACTATAATTCCATGGATGAATCCTTTCATTCACGTTGTTTCCTATATGGCACATGAAATTTTAATGCTAACAGAATTATACATGTTCGGGTTATTCTCTTATTTTATATTGACGCATCCCCATTTAATGGCTGTGTTGGTGTCGTCATGAATAACGTCATTGTACTGTATTTGTTTTCTCAGTCATTTTCCATCCTTTCAGCCGAACTCTCGTCAATGACTTCATACTAAGCTGTAGCATCCAACAGCCATCGGTTGTATGTTCAGACTCTCTCTCAGCGATCCTTTATACAATGTATTTAGCAACGGTCATCATCTTACAGCTAATGAAGTGACATCGCTCATATTATTCAAACCAAGCCAATTAGTCTCGTTCTGGGGTGGATTCCGGCTCATGCCGGGATACATTGTTACCGATCCCAAACGTCGCAATTTCAGCTATTGATGTAGGTAATTATGTCAAATCAAGACTTTTTTGCTTCGTGGCAACAAAAGTGGCAAACGACCTTCTCGTTAAATAAGCTTCGCCAAATCGAGAATTCCGTTTTATCTTGGAAGGCTTTGCTTCCAAACTACAAAGAAGACGTTGTCCTCAACAAATTACGGCTAGGTCATACCCATTCACACCTGATCAACAGGACTTGTGTAACATCACGCTTTCCATCTCCCATGTCCTCTTGACTATCCTTGCACTCCTCACTCAGATTGTCTCTCAACCTTTCTTCCTCACTTCCTCCTCTGTTCAAAGATGAATACTCCTCTATTACTAATCTAATCATATAGTTACGCACGTCCCATTTCTAATCCTTTATTTCACTTGCTCCCCCTCGTGCCTCCAGCCATAGTTGCTGCACACGGGACTTTAAACTCAAATTAATATTAATAATCAGAACAAATCAAATTTTATTTGTAGAATATAATAATAATAATAATATTTTCGGGCTAGTATGAAATGTCTCAATTTTAAAACATTTGTAAGAATTATATAAAAAGCGATGTTGCATAATAAACACCGAAATTCATAGATCTAACACGGTAAGAGGAATAGTTTGGATGTACAAGTGGAGAAGTACGAAAATTATCCCACAGACCAAACTGAAATATTCGATAAAAAAAAACCACATAAACGATATTCAACTATTATTTTTTAATTTTATATATATATATATATATATATATATATATATATATATATATATATATATATACGTCCATGTGGTGACAGGTTCACCCACGGTTTCTCGTGCCTGTCGTAAAGGGCGACTGAAAGGTGAGCGAATATTCCGGCGCTATATTCGATTCCCAACCGTAGCATTGCCAACGGAGTGGCACCCTGGTCTTCGTCTGTTCTTCATCTAAGGAGCGCCCGATAACAGAGTACTCTGAAGGAACCATCGCAGTATTTTTCTCTAGTTTATCCGTGATAAGTTCAAAAACAATATTTAATACTGGCAAATTCAGATTAAAGAGTTGGGGAGGTCCGGAAAATACTGAAACTTACTATCATGACAATGGAATATATGTACATCTTTTCTCAATCCACTATACCGAAAATGTATTTAGTAACATCGTTTACTACTGTGCTATCACCTGCTCGTTTTTTCCTACAATCCATCGAACATGGGGATATCTTACCATAATAGTCCTAGTATCATTGTATATATATATATATATATATATATATATATATATATATATATATATATATATATATATATATATATATATATAAGTGAGTCAATTCTGCCTGTTATATGTCAGAAACATTTTGTAGCATTCCTGTTAATTCGTGTTAGTAATCTTACACATCGACATCCAGATCATTCAAAATCGACACATTTTCTGTACCTCAAGCGTCAATCTGCCTGACATTTGCTCGTTTAATACTCGGTAATATTTTCTATTATTACTTTCAGGCAGTGAATATTTTCGCATTGTAAAATTGAAAAGAAGATTCAAAATAAATATATTCTGAAAAAGCACGATGTTCCTATATTACTTATACATAATCACGAGAGTTTGTTTAATTCAGTTTTTGTTAGTATTATTATTATTATCATCACTATATAGTTACATCGTGCGATTATATCCTGTTTATTGCGTTCATTACTTCAATTATTACGTTTACTTCGATATAAGTTCGTTCATATCCTATTTATCGTGGCGTTATCGGATAATCGTGTACGAGCAAAGTATTTATCAGCGTTGATGTTATAATACCGGACTTTGTACCATTGGTGAGATAAAATCAATTTTATTTTATTTCCAATTACTAATCATTATAATATATTATAATATTTGAAATTATTTCATTATTCGTGAATCAAGATTTAATTTTGGTTTTATACATCAAGTATTCGTTTATTTATCGTGATTTTAATTATAAAGAAACTATGTCGGTGTGTAACAAATGCTTATCTGCTTTACCCGATAATGGGGAATTCGTTACATGCGGCGGTTGCCGACGGTTATCTACACTTCGCGTGCGCCGGTTTACAACAATGGACATGGGCTAGATGTTCGAAAAAAAGTAAACAGGCGTGGCGTTGTATCGTTTGTAGTACCTCCGAAAATAATACACACACACGAACGTCAGCTGACAAGGAAGAAGATATCGCGACGCTGTTGTCTGATATGCGAGAAACGAATTCTCCTACGTTCGTAACACGGTTCAAACTTTACAGAGCTTCCTGCGTGCTAATACTAAGAAATTAGAGGACGCTTTAAGTCATATTAATAAATTAAGCGACGAAAATAATTCCTTAAAGAACGAAAACCTGCTGCTGCAAGAAAGAGTAACAAATTTGGAACAATATACTAGAAGCAATAATGTCATTATTATTAGTAACGTTCCGTTAACTGAGGATGAAAATATCCCGGAAATGGTTAAAAAACTTGGACGGTACAGTAATTACGGACACTGATTAAAGAAAACGAGTAGACAACAGCATGCTAATATCCTAGTTTTTGTCGGCCCACGGTACAATATCAGCAAGTTAAGAACGCGAGAAAACATCGTATAAATTATCGTCGTCTGAATTTGCCGGAAATGCCTACCAACTCGATTGTGTACGTTAACGAGCATACGCAGAACTTGAGATTATTGGTTGCGGCGAAGACATTAACGAATCACAATTTTAAATATGTGTGGTCCAGGAACGGAAGAATTTTTGTCCGGAAGATACATCAGCCGTAGTCATGATACAGAATGCCGACCAAGTGGACAATCTAGCATTGGCTAACGAATCCGGAGAAGAGGAGCGCAGAAATTTGTGACTTTATTATTTAAGTTACAATTTAAGAACGTTCTATGTGAGAGATATGTGGGTATGCCCGTTGGATAGTTTCGATGTGTATAATGTATAAGTGCGTTAAAGTGTTTTTACTATTATGTCAATCATGTCGATGCGTCTGCTTGGTCGCTTAGAATTATTTGTTTGTTTTTTCTTGGCGTGTACAATCATTGTCATATATATATAGAATATTGGGAAATTGGTTAGAATGAAAGATAACTTCTTTAGGACTTTAATATTAAACGTCACCAGCTTGCGTAAGCATTACGATGATCTATTAATTTTCCTGAATGAACAGCGCGTGCAGTACGATATTATTATTATTACGGAATCCTGGTTGTATGAAGAAGAAATTGATCGATATAGCATTTCAGGTTTCACGACAGCAGCGCATTGCAGAGAGAATAAAAGGTCTGGCGGTATCGTGGTCTATGTGAGAGAAAATATTCGTTTCAATAGAGTTCATTTTAATATACATACCGCGAATTTAGTACATTTACAAGTTCATCTTGAGAATGATGTAATTTCGATCGCTTTTTGTGATTCGAATTATTCAAAATTTTTAAATGAATCAGATACAATTATTCACGCATCTGCTCAGAGAACGATTATCACGGGAGTTATTAATATAAATTTATTAGATAAAGACCGTAGTAGCGAGTGTCTTCATTATATATGTCTTCTAACGGGTTTAATAGTTTAGTAAATGAACCAACATTTATTCAATCGAATGTGAATTACGAATTGTGTTTAGACCATATTTTTGTTCGACGTTCAGAAAATTGCACGTCGAAGATCGAATGTACGTACGAGATAGTGGATGTAGATTTCACTGAACATTGTGGTCTCTCGGCTGAATTTATCTTTACTGATAGGCGTATAGTATCGAATGAGGTAAACTATTTCCGAATTAATCGACATTTATTTAAAACAACCTTGTCTAATACTTCTGTGGGATCCATACCAGCAAAGCGACGATAAATGAGAAATTTGAATGTGGTATATAAACAAAATCACTGAGATTGTTGATAGTTGTAAAGAGCGAATTAGTAAAGGTAAATCCTACCGTAGTAGACACGAGTGTATTTCATCGGAAGTGAGCAAAAAATATTTTGTACAAACATGCAAAATTGTTCCCAACTGATAAATCTATTAAGTATAAATCTACATCCAAAACTGTGCAGCGAGCTTCGAGGAAAGCTAAAAAAAAAAAAATATTACACTAACTTATTAAATAAACACGGACGCGATCGAAAATACTACTATTGTAAATCGGGTAATTGGTAAAAAACAAAAAAAAACAGTTCTTTGGAACTTGTTATTAATAAACACTAAAACTATCGTCGATGTCAACGAACGATCAGCAGCAGCACGCAGTTTCAAATACTACTCCGAAGAATGCGTAAATAATTTATCGAGTGATAACGTAGTAGCGGAGCAATTACTGTAAACCATATACTTCGTTTTCGTTACATTCAAGATTAGTTGATTATAACCATTTAGATACCTTATCCACATTATTACGAATCAATGTCTGCATTATATCTGGAAAACGCGAATTTATTAAGAGAACTGTGCCATCAGCGTAGCTGACTATTTTACCCGTAACATTTAAATTGAAGTCATTAATATATATGAAAAATAAAAAGGGACCGAGCACATTTCCTTGCGGTACCCCAGATTCCTGTCACTCGCTTAAAGTATCTTTTATTTTTGTAACGTATCGTCTATTATCGAGATATGATCTAAACCAGTTATGTATGATTCCTCCGAATCCACAAGCATACAATTTACCGAGCAAAATACAATGATCAACTGTATATACATAAATCGAAGTATACAGCTACAACGGAACGCTCCAAGTTGTTCGCAATGTATGAAACATGGTGATAGAGGGCGCTATCAGTATTTTTACCCGGTAAAAAACCAAATTGGTTTTCGCTGAAATAATATTCATCTTCAATAGATAACATAATATCTATAACACACTTCTCTAGTATTTTAGAAATATTGGATAGAATACTCACTGGTCTGTAATTAGCTATAATTGTTTTGTCACCAATTTTATAAATTTGGCGTAATTGCGCCTAATTTTAAAACTTCCGGGAATTGTCCATGCTACAGGGATTCGTTGAATAGGGTTATGTTACTACGAAGAAATCGATGCTTTCTTTTATTAAAACAATTGAAATTCCATCAAAGTTAAAAGAAGCTTTATTTTGTAAAACTGAGGAAGTTGACTTATTTTACTATTTAACGCAGTATCAAGTCACCTGCGTCGATTGTACTTAGCCTTTTATGAACCCATTCTGTCATATGGTATAATACACTGGAGACGGTGCGGCTAAGGGTCACATTGCACCATTACGAGTTCTACAAAATGCGGTATTCGAAATAATTCATATCAACGACATCATGAGCAATGCAAATTCATTACTGACAATTCAACAGTTGTACGAAGTTGGCCTTCTAAATTTTGTCTGTGTGCAAATCGGGAACGTTTTCATATAAGCCTCTTACGAAGAAGAAAATCGAGATTTGCAAACGAAGAAAGAGAGCTTATACCTTTGTTTAAAAAATACCGCACGAGGATGCAGGTTGTATATGCAGGAGCTGTACTCTATAACAAGGTACCGAATGTAGTAAAACATGATCTTATAAATCGTAGGGGGCGACGGAAGTACTTGTCGATGTACATTTTGAATAAGTAAATGTGTAAAGTTTGAATATATGTATGCATGTGTTGGGAATGCTGGCACTTGGTGCGCCCTACGTTTACGGGCACCTGTGTATGTGTCGTATGTGTAGCGAGCCTGTATATACAGGTGTATGTGATTTGTTTCAATATGGGTGCATGTATGCAAAAGACGAAAAAGATTATTTCTCAGTGTATTGCGACCATGCGAGTGGTAGTGATACGTTTAGGTGCGATTAAATTGTAGATAAGTATTTAAGTATACAGCAGTAGGCGTATGTATTCATGTTTAAGTATATATGTCTATTTATTTATAAGTTTACATTTGCAATCTACTGAGCGGTTATCGATATCCATATTGGTGGTGGGAAGATTTTAATTTATTTCGTTTACACGTGTAAGATCATTTGTATATAGATTAATATAGACCGCTGTTCGCGCAACCTATGCGCATTAGCGGAAATTAAGCGTAGTAAAATTTTTTGTTTTATTTCATGTAACAAATATATTTGACTTGATTTGATTATTATTAATTGTTGCTATTTTAAAAAAGCCGTTGTCAACATTAACCGGTATTTAAAATTTTCGTTAATAAATATTTTACACGTCACATTCCGTAAACGTGCATTAGTCATGACGTCAAAAATCTCGACACGTCCTATTTAGTAGAACGGCGCTTATTTATTTCCGTAGTCGTTCGTCGTTCAGAACCGTTTAGATCGTTTTAACTTAACATTTGTGTGTTTATTAATTTAAAAAATAATAATAAATAAATTCCTTCGCCGGTTCGTTAACACAATAAATAAATAAACAAACAAAAAAAACAAACAAACAAATAAATAAATAAATAAATAAATAAATAAATAAATAAACGACCTATTATCGAAAATGAAAATTTTAATTGAAAATGTTTATTTTCCGCCTATAGAGTCCTATTTTTTTGTCCGTGTTCTTTCTGAATAATTAATTTGGAGTAAATACGCATAACGCCCGTGCGTCATCCAGCCCGGTTGACGTCAGAATTTTCCACGTGACGTCATCGTCTTAGTCTAAGTTTATCGGTCGACGCGGTCGTTGTGTCGATTTAAAATACGTATCTATAAACGAATAAGTAAACAATTTTCTCGACTTCGCAGAAGGTAGACGAACTACTGTAAACAATCTTTTTTAGTGGATAGGCGAGTTGGCCTAATATTTCGCGTACCGTATTTAATAATAAATTTTAAAAATAAAATAATTTAAAAAACACACCCGGTTTGTTAATTAAAAATGATTTCGGAGAATGATAAACTTTTCGACAACTGACGTGTATTAATTGCGGTATAGTAGAATTTCGTAATGCGCCGGACAAAAGTAATGACGTCACGTACAGAATATAAACCGGCTTTAGTTAAGTCTAACCGGATTTGAAATTATTTTCGTTAGCGTATATTTAATTATGTTAGAGGTGTTTTAATCATATACGCGATGTTAATATCGGTAAAACTATATCTTTATGACCATCCGTCTGTCTAGATAAAACCATTAACCCTTTCATTTACCACGTCCACTATACGGTACGTGAAATTTTAATATTGAAAAAATTATATATTTCCCGGTTGACCGTGAAACGTCTCGATTCTAATAATGTAAACACGTTCTCAAAATCATCTAGAGTTATTCAAAAAGTATCGTTATATAATAAAACAACGTGTATAAGAGATTTATAATTTTCTGTCAACATACTGAAAGGGTTAATAAACCGCGCCTAAACTTTAACCCAGATCATATCGTTTTATTATTATATTCTGCGATCGGAAAAATCAAAACTTTACAGCGATTTCATCGGCGATTAACAGAAATTAGAAAAATCAAAACCTAGCAGCGATTTAAAACTTTTATCCAATTAGACGACTATTGTTTACTTGTCAGAACTAAGCTATTTATTACGAATATTACAAACCGTTTCCTTAGCCTCTGCAACATCCTATAAGAAACGAATTAACTGTTTAAAAAATTACTACAGTATAATTTGACAATCCAAATGGGAAAAAGATACAATTTGGGGTCACATTTTTATACGACCCAACTATTAAAAGGACATAAATTGCCGAGTACTTATGAGGTTTTGACCTAAGCAAAAAAAATGATAAATGCTACTGCAGTTTGAAACATTATTTTTCCAAACTGTGCCAAACCATAACACACTTCAACGAAACAAATCTAAAGTTTGATGAAATCGCTCAAAATTTCAAAAAAAACTTGTAACATACGAGAATTATCTAGGAGAGGATATGTACGACGATAATTCTTCTGAATTTACGGACATCATTTTCAGACAAGATAATAGTTCGCTACATGAGAGCGCAATAGGAAATCAGTAATATTTTGCTTCGATAACAAGAGCTTACAGCAGACGCATTTACAAAGGAGAGAGCGATACAAGTAGTTTCTTGCGCAAAACAAAAAAAAAAAATTAACGGTTTGCTCTCGTGAAATGGCAAGAATGTTTAATTGGAATGTTGTCGTGTCGCGTGTACGATATCGTATAAATTATAAACTGCGTCCTTTATTATATTGATATGTTTCAGCATACATTGTGGCCTATTCGCGCGCCCCCTCTTAAACATTAAGTAGTTGTGTGTGTGTGTATGTGTGTGATGGCGATACGTGTGCGATCCGTCAACGAACTAGAAGATATGCTTAGAGGTACTTGCCGCCGAACAAACGCAACCAGAGAAATTTCATTCGATCCGTACATCAAACTATGCCTATGTTAACCGCGTCAGTAATCTATCTGGATAAAGCGTAGGATATCCTGTGCTTCCTCTATAAGATTACACTTGAAAGTGGACACGAAGTTCGCGCTGCGCACATATTCAATATCCAACAGTTGCATCTTTCATTCGTGTTATATTGCGGTGGATTCCTACAAACAGTCAGGATTTTCGTTGATATTAGTTACAAACTAGGATTCGGACGTAAGATATTGGTAGGGGATAAGTGATTCAGACACGGAATCCTCTATACGCCAATAGATTCTATCTGGAAAACTATCTAGACTTTGAAAGGAACGGGTTCGTAGTATCCGTGAAACGCAGAAATATACCTATATTTCATACGGCTGACAATATATGTAGACATATTATAAGAACAATTTTCTTCTTCTTCTTCTACACTTTAATCTTAGCCAACAGGCCGAGAAGCGATATGTACCATTTTAATTATTACGTACGAAGAAAAATTCTACTCTCCTAGTTGATGCTCGAACGTTCCTCCATTATTCGTCACATCCGAAGTCATTTTAAATCGTTACACACAAAAAGCTTAGAAACGAGCCGTATCTATCATTCACAGTGGTCGGTATTCGAATTACTTCATTATATTTTTTAAAACACGCCCTAATTTATTCACGTCCGGTAAAAAAATTTTTTACAACGTTACGATATAATTTTAATTTTAATTTATTTTTTAAATTGTTTGACAATTTCAGTATTTGTTCTGTATATAGCGGTTGTCGCATTTTTACATCGACAGGCACTCATTTTATAATTTCAATGGAGGATAATTTTAATTTAATTACTTTAAAAATATATATATATATTATAAATATTAAGCGCGAATATTTGTACAATTAAAAAATTAGTTAGGGCATTAAGCAATAGAGAAGAGGAAATCGACAGGTGAATACTAACGGATATCGAATGATTAAAAACAGATTTATAACGTTCGAAGTTTACCGGTTTTCAAAATAAATTTATAACCGCAATAGGCCAGTTATCAATTCTCACAAGAGCGTAAACAAGTATATATATATATATATATATATATATATATATATATATATATATATATATACATAATATACTAAAATATTATCGTCTCCTACCAGTGTTACGTAATTTATTAAATGATGCCAATACACTTCATCTCTCGAACAATCTATATATCATTGTATTTAGCATTTAATGTTTCAGGTTTGATTCGACTTTCGTAACATCTTTAGGAAAATACGTTAATATTGTTTATAAGTTAACGTTAGTTAATTATATAATGTATATATATATACACACACACGTACATGCATACACACACACAGATATATAGGTGTGTACTTCATCATCTTCACCATCAATTGTATGCAACGCGGCTGCTGTTAAATAAAATTTTTATCGTACACAGAATCGGAGACCAAGCAATTATAGTTTGATCGTCTGCTTGTTTGAAGTCTTTCTCCGCCTAAACGAATACCATATGTGGTTTGTTTCCGCTAGAGTTAATTTAAGTACTAAAAAGGAATGGAGATAACAAACAACCTTGTCGTACTGCTTTATTTACTTTTGCGGGTTTAGATATATCATCCCCATCTACAGTAATAACCGCCGTTTGGAGTATGTATAAATTATATTTCAAGTTTAAAAATGCGTTTGGGGAATTCTATTTGCTCAAGGAGAGGAAAAAGTTTATCCCAACTGACCTGATCAAACGAAAGCTGAATTGTACTTTATCTAAAAATTGTTCTACATATTTTTCTAAACGTTTTTTAATTATTTGTAGCAATATTTTAGATGCGTAGGGGATAATGCTTATAGTTCTATAGTCGGTACATAGTTATTTTCTTTGGAATCGGAACAATCACCGAAGTACAGTCTTCTGGATACCTTCGTTATGTACATTTGAAATAAATTGTTAAAGTCTGTCGTGAGTTTTTCTTCCGCTCATTTTTATCAATTTCGCTGGTATATTATCTGCACCGGGCACTTTATTATTTCTTAGCATATTTACTGTCGTATTAAATTCGTCTTTTCTCTCATTAGATAATTGATCTAGTTGTACCTTTTTCATCGGTGGTTTTCACTTTAATTGGGTATCGCGATATAAATTATAAACCTGCCATGTTGATCTTTTCTCTATTGTGTTTACAACTTCGTTATTAATTTGACCTATTAGCGCTGTTGTTTTAAGTACTTTATATTCCCTAGATATATTTTTTATTGTTTTATAAACTTGTTCATGTTTCCCTTAAATTTCTAATTTTTAAAGTTCAAGTCACCTCAAGTCCCACGATTCTTTCTTTCTTTTCCTACAAGCTCTACCGATAGAATTTTTAAGGACCTATATTTTATTTTCCCTTCTTCGCTGGTATCATTTTTATATCTCCGCTTTTCATCGGCTAATTGCAATATTTGTTCTGTAATCCACGGTTTATCTTTAGTTCTTGTTTTGCCAAGCATTTTCTGTGCACAGTTTATTATTGTTGATTTAACGTCGCTCAACAATCGTGTAGTTCTGTTATAATTTTATCCGTTTTCATCTGATACTGAGTCTTTATTTGTTCATTGTTCAGATTATTAAGATTCCATTTACTACTGGTTTATTCCGAATTATCTTTTTAAATTTAAGGTATGCCTTTATAATCACCACGAAATGGTCCGTATCAGCGTCCGGACCTGGGTATGACGTTGATTTCTTACTTGATTTTTATATCTCTGTTTTACTAGTATGAAGTCGATTTGATATCTTTCTTTGTCGCCAGGCGACTTCCAAGTATATCTTTTTCTTAGTGGGGTCTTATGTGACAGTAATAATGTACAAAAATCAATGAGATAATTACCGCGATTATTTCTAGTTCCAAGCCCATATTTACCAGTTATTCCTTCCTCTAAATCTTCTCCAACTATTTCGTTCCAATCCCCCATTATTATTACGTTATCACTTGCTTTTGTTTTTTCCAGTAATTCTTCTAATTTTTCATATGCTTCGTCTATTTCTGTTTCATCGCTACTGCATGTTGGCATATAGACTTGTAAAACTGTTAGATCTACTGGACATGCAGCGAAACGTGCCAGAATAAATCTATTTTCGATTACTTTAACATTTATCAATGCTTTTGCTGATGCTTTATTTAGAATCAATGCTACACCACCTTGAGCTACCACCGTGTACTATTTTATATTCTCCTCGAGAAAAAATCTCCTTCATCAATCCAGCGTGTCTCTGCTAATCCAATAATATATATTTTACTCCTTTCCATTTCTCTTTTAATTATTTCAAGTTTTCCAATTTGGAGCATAGTTCGTATATTCCACGTTTGCTATTTTTAAACAGGGTTTTCGTTTGATGACTACCGAAGAAGCCCTGCCACTTTCCAAGCCGGACAAGGAAAAAAGTGTCGCTGTTACTGAGGTTGCCGGTACTAAAAACTGTGTTTGTGATTACCATGATTACTAGGAGAAAGATGCGGTGGTTTCCCCTTGCTTTCCACATGATTTTCTGTTAAGATTGACTCCTTTAGCCTTTAGGTAAAGACCCGAACCGCAAGGCAGCAGTTTGTTACTGAGGAGATAATAGTATTGTAAGGTTTTTACGGCGACCTTAACCCGCCGAGGGAGAGACAGTCGTAAGATTTATGCAGACTTTTATAGCTAGTTCCTCAAGCTGACTATCTGAGTCCTCGTGTATCCTACCATGTCAACTGGAACTACCTGCCTGAGTGCCTGACGCTTACCACCGGTAGCCGCTCTTGGTCCGCGACTATATATATATTGTTCCGTATTTTTTTTTGTAAAATATTTAGATATAAGAATACACGCTATTAAAAACAGTTACATACGAAACTATTTTAATCGTGTAGAATTTCGTTTCATAAATTTCCGGGGTTATAACAAAAAATTTCAGTATTGACACAGATATCAGAAACAGACCACCTTGTTTATGTTTTACTGAAAAAGAAATTTCCAATTTCTCGATGGGATTTTATTTCTAGAAATAATTCTTTCGTAGATTAAAATAAAATATTTTCTAAATACTTCAAATCGAAATGGTATCCGAGATACAAATCAATTACACTTACTAACACATATGTAGTAAAAAACTAAGCTTATCACATTCGAACGATTATGTGATCGAGCTGAACTTTTTAACGTGCATTCAGTTAAATATCGAGAAAAAGACGACGGGGAAAATCTACGTTTACAAAATTTTAATTTGCGGTCGCGGCCCATTACTTCGAAATTCGTGATTCTCATTTCGTTTTTACCATCAAAGAGCTTGTGTGCATTAGCAGGATCTTTTCCACTTATATACTACAGAAAATACCATACTTACTTCTATTTAAGCCGTCTGCTTAGCTACAATAAAACATTTTCATACACCAAAGAACGTAAATCCCCTAACCGCTATTTTGCAAATGACCCTACACCAAACCTACTTAAAAATGTCGTAATATTTTCGATCGGTCGTGTTTATTGTGTTGCTTGTTAATCGTAAATAGTTCTTATTTAAACACGTATCTATTTCTTTCTCTTTTTTTTATTTCTTTTTCTTATTCTCGCGTTTTCATTTTTCTATATAGTACTAACTTTACTCGTTTCGCCAGCTGATGAATGACTCGAGCGACGTCCGTAAGTATAGATAACTCGTTCGTCAGTTCCGATAGCTTAAATAAAGAATTTTATAAAAATAGTAATAATGGTGATGGCGATAATACTATTAATAATAAGCCCTATTTATCTCATAACTATAGTAATAGTCCTAGTAATAATAGTAATATTAGTATTAGCGGTAGTAGTAGTATTGGTAATGGTAATAACGTTAATAATGATAATTATAGTAGTAGTAATGATAATGGTGGTAATAGTATGATCTAGTAATAATAATTTTAATATTAATAACTCAATTATTAATTCACTATATGTGAAAAACGTTCATTCGACCCATTATATAGCTATTATATCATCTTCTCGAGTAGCAAATCTTGGCAATTACCATCCTTTGGCCATATGCAAATTATTAGCAAAATATCCCGGCGTTGTCCAACGTAACGGTATTAATAAAATTAAAGCAGTCTTTAATAGTCTGCAACATGCTAATATTTTTGTTGAACAGGTCAACAAAGAAAATAATATATCAGCTTTTATTCCAAATTCTCTTTTGTATAGATTTGGCGTGATTAGAGGTTTTCCCACTAATATTTCATGCACAAATTTTTGAAAATATAGAAAGCTCCGTCCATGTTTTAAGTATCAGATGTATCCACCGTCGCGCGGAAGGGTCGTTAATCCCAACGCAGACGGTTTAAATTAAATTCCTTGACATTAGTGACGCTTTCTTCTTTTCAGACATAGTAAAACGCCCATCTTCTAATCAACGGTATGCTCCAATACCTTCCACCCCCATATAGAAACTCGTCAAGTACGTTATTCTTCCCCTCAGTCATACTTTTTTCGTAAATCTCTTCCAAATCATACTCTTTCACAGCCTGTGGCACCCTCCTATCCAAATTATCATTTCCTTCTGGTAGAACATCGTCATCGCCATCCCTAACAGTTACTACCCAAAATATTGTTACTGGTGGCCCACCCTTTGATGATACAAAGTCACCCCCCCATTAAAAAAGCTTCTATTCCATTTACTCTTCAATATTCATCTTCTTCTAATCATAAATCTCAATCTAGAATAAAAGAATCCAACAAATTCGTTTTTCCAAATTCTTCTAATAATGACACTCGTTCAGATACACGTAAAACTAAATTACAAAATAATATTAAATAATTCACTCACAATATTTCTTATTATAATTAACCTACCAGTAATTATATTTCTCTTTTCGTCTTATCAAAACTTTCCTCCTCTAATACCTTATTATCTTAAATTCGTATCGTATTTCCCATTTTTTTCCTCCTATTTTTTTTGGTTTCTTTTCGTGTCCTACACTACATAGTTCTCTTCTAAATCCCTCGATTTATCTCTCGTCTCAAACAATCTTCTACTTTTCAGTAAATGGGTTGTTTTGGATATTCCGTTAGGAAGTGATCACTTGCCTATGGAAATTGTTCTCGGTGACCCAACTGCAACCATATTTAATTATAAACATCTAGACCGATTTATCTGGATTCTTCCTACTAATGGAGGCTTAGATTTCACTAATTTTCTCGAATCCTTGTGCCAATCGATTTTGAGTAGTCCTGCATTTAATATTCCGGTATATAAAGAGTTTATCAGTCTATTGCAGTTATTGTTAAGTCGTTATGCTTCTAAAAGATTTTATCACTCAGGTAACCTGAATGTACTATTTTAGTGGAACTATAATTGTGCCGTGCTTCAACACAAATTAAGTGTAGCATTTAAACAATTTCGTAGAAGCAAAATCATATCCGATTACTTATCTTATAAACACCTGAAGCAATTACAAGGCAAGTATTACTAACCAATAAAAGGGAGAGTTGGAAAAAATTCGTTACTTCTATCAATCGCACAACCTGCTTCTCACATATGAAAAAAAAAAGCAAATCATTTGTGAACTCTGCATACTATAACCCTTCTTCAGTTGATATGGATACTGAAAATTATTATAATTTTGTCGACACCATTTCACCATCGTACGTCCCAGATATTACAGAACTTGCATACAATCCACATTGTATAAATATCCATCCGGACAACCACTTTTCTTCCTTTCCCATCACCCTAACAGAAATCCAACACACTTTATCTCGGAATAAAAGATCCTCCCTTGGTATTGATGGGATCACCTTTCAAATATTAAATAATTTGCCAACTTCTGCCATACGTATATTATTAAACTGCTTCAAATATGTTTTAAACTCTGCTTCAGTTCCCGAGGAATGGTCAGAATTCATCATTATCCCCATAAAAAAAATCATACCGCTTTACCTAATTCTTCATCTTACCGCCCTATATCTCTGGCCTCTTGCCTAAGAAAAATTTTTGAAAAGATTCTCAAAAACAGAATAGTCTGGTGGTTGGAAAATCGTCGTCTATTTCCACCTGGAATGTACGGTTTCCGTAGTAATCTTAGCTCTTTAAATTGCGTGGCGCAATTAGTAGGTGACATCTACAAATCTTTCATTTCCAATAAATATTTAATAACTTGTTTTTTAGACATAAAAAAAGCCTTTGATAACATCTCAATTCCTATCTTACACGAGTCTCTGACAAACTTGGATGTCCCATCACCATTTAAAGAAGCATTGTGTAACTTATTCACCAAAAGACAGCTTACCTTTTTTCGTTCCAATATGAAACCAACAACTCACACGGTGTACTTAGGTATTCCCCAAGGGTCCGTTCTTAGCCCTATTTTATTTAACATAGTATTGTTTAAACTTCTCAATACACCCCTTCCAGATACAGTGAAAATTTTATCTTTCGCAGACGATATAATAGTTTACGTCATGCACGATAATCTAGATAATGCTATCCAAACTCTTAATATATCGCTTAGATCCATAGTCCAAGTTTTGTCTAAATTAGGTCTTACTGTTTCGGACAACAAATGTGCTTTGATAATATTCTCATATAGAACCGTCAATACCGACTCACACGGACTTATGTATAACAACAATCTCATAACCTTTGTTCATTACCATCAGTACTTGGGATTTATTTTTGATCGCAGGTTAACGTGGAGGCTGCATACGGAGAAAGTTTAAGGCTTTTAAAATAATAAGTCTTATAAAAGCACTGAGTCACACTCCTTGGGGTGGTGACCCCTTAACTTTACTACTTTTGTATAAAAATTTCATACGTTCTATTCTCGACTATGGCTGTTTTATTTTTGGGAATGCTTCTAATCACTGCCTTTCTAGGCTAGATAAAATTCAAAACGAGTACTTACGCATATGTTTAGGAGCACTTCGTGCTACCGCTGTACCTGCTCTCGAGATGGAGGCAAAGGTTCCTCATCTATCCTTACGAAGAATGTTTCTGTGAGATAAATTTCTTCTAAAAGCATTCACTCATAACCCCCTTCTTTGTATATTCTGTACTTAGAGATTTTTCACAACTGGCGTTTCTCTATACTTCGACGTCCTTTATTGTGTCATTCCTCTGGTCATCTTTCCAGGTACAGTGATATTCTTCTTCCATCCTACCCATCACCCTTCTAACGATTCCTTTCGAGTATAATACCGTTAGCCTTAATATCAACATACAACTGTTTTCCTCATTTAAGAACAAGGTTCTACCACTAGCCGCCAATTATAATTTTTACTCCTTGATTAATAGAAACTATCCGAACTCTCTTCTAATTTTCACTGATGGCTCGAATCAGTCGGAGCTGCATTCGTAATCCCCGCTCTCAACATTTCAAAAAAATTTACCCTTAATAGAATATGCTCCATTTTTACTGCAGAAGCTACAGCTATTCTTCAATCTCTCCGATATGTATATGTAAATCGCCCATCTACTAATATTCTTATCCTCTCCGATTCTAAAAGTTGGTTGCGGACATTACAGCACTTACAGCTCAACGTTTACCATCAATTGTTTACAAAATTTCTAGCGGGGGAGTGGCCATATTAGTAAACCATAGATTAATTCATCATTTACTACCTATAAAAACATTAAAAGGAACAGAAGCCATTGGTATCTCGCTTACAATCAACAATGAAAAAATTCATTTGTATTCGATATACTGTCCTCCGAATAAACGCTACTTTGAGCAAGACATCTACACGCTATTGCAATCTAGCAATAAAGTTATCATAGCCGGGGATTTTAATGCCAGACATAGGGGTTGGAACTGCCATTCCAACAACAAGTCAGGTAATACATTACTCGATCTTTCTTATCGTCAGAATTTTACAATCTTAGCCCCAAACCGGCCAACTTATTATCCAGCATCAAATACTCACAAACCTAGTACAATTGATCTAGTCCTCTCTAAACACTTTCCCTATGTTTCGAAACCTATATCTCTCCCATACTTAAGTTCAAATCATAGCCCCATTTACTTTGAAATTACTAAATTATGTCAAATAATTCCTGAAAAATATGCTTTTGACTTCAAACGAGCCGATTGGAATAATTATAGAAACTTCATATATAATATCTTAAACATATCCAAACGACCTAATTCAACCAAGGAAGTAGATGATGCCATCACTACCTTCAACGATACCATATTAAAATCTGCGCAAACTTATATTCCTCAGAAGTTATCTAGTAATCATCATTACTATCTCCCTGATCAAATAAAAATCCTAGTAAAACTAAAAAACCACTATAGGAGAATATATCAAAGAAATAGGTTGGCTAAGGATAAAATAATTTTAAATTTCCTAACACACATCGTAAAAACAAAAATCCTACAACACCGTAATGATAATTGGAACAAAAAACTCCAATCGGTATCGGTACGAGATTATCTGGAAAATAACTAAAATACACGAAAGTACTCATACATACCATATCGTATAATAAACAGCCTATTCAGATAAAGATAAAGTCGAATTATTATCAAACTACTATTATCAGGTCTATTCTCAAAAGCTTTCTACTGTTTATCATACTAGAAAAGTTAACTCTACTGTTCGTAAATTTTGTAAATCTAATATTACGTCTGTTAATAAAATCAAATTGGTTTCGCCTAAGGAATTACACACACACATAAAAAACCTGAATAACAAAATATCTACTGGTACAGATTTTATACAGGTCATAATGATCAAGAATCTACCAAAAAAAGCAGTAGTCTATCTGACTAATATTATAAATGCAATCATATTATTAGGATATTATCCTAAAATATGGAAAACATCTAGCATCATTCCTATTCCCAAACCAGGCAAAGATAGTTCGCTAGTACAAAATATAAGACCAATAAGTCTAATTAGCAATGTGAGTAAAATATGCGAAAAAGTGATCTTACAAAGATTAAAATCTTATTCCAATGAGCGAAATATCTTAAATGAAACGCAGTTTGGGTTTAGAAATCACCTATCAACGGTTATGCAACTAGCCCGCCTTACAGATCATATCACTGACCAGTTTAATCAAAATAAATACACCGGGCTATTACTGTTAGACATAGAAAAAGCTTTTGATAGTGCATGGCACAATGGCATCATTTATAAAATGATACAGTACGGATTTCCTAAATATCTTATATTGATCATAAAATCCTATTTATATGCTAGACTTTTTACAGTACAATTAAGTAATACATATTCTAACCTCAAACTGATCTCCTCTGGCGTTCCACAGGGTAGTATTCTTGGGCCTTTTCTGTATATATTGTATATAAATGATCTAACACATATAAAGGGCACGAACACTGCGTTATATGCAGATGATACTGCAGTGTTTACTTCTTCTTACAGGATTGACACCATACAAAAAAGACTTATGGATAGTTATCATAAACTATACAAATATTATAATAAATGGAAAATCAAAATCAACAACCAAAAAACCGAGACCATACTTTTTTACTAAACGTAGACCTCAAACAGAACATTCTATAAAAATATCCAATGAACAGCTATACTGGAAATCATACGTTAAATATCTCGGTCTTATACTTGATAAAAACCTGACATTTTCAAAGCACATTAATCACACTATTTAAAAAGCCCATACGAGACTATATAAATTATTTCCTATATTCAATAAGAAATCAAAAATGAGTACAGCCAACAAATATTTAATTTATAAAACTTATTTTATGCCATTACTGTTATATTCCTGTCCAATCTAGTGTAGCGTAAGCAAGACAACTTTGGACAAATTACAAGCATTCCAAAATAAGTGTTTACGAATTATACTGAATGCTCCAATTTATACGAAAGTATCAGAAATGCACACTAAATTAAAGCATCCATACATATTTTTTTTTTTTTTTTTTTTGGCCTGTACCATAGTCCATACATATCTGAAGCTGTAAGTAGCCAGTCCAACAAATTCTATGTAAAGTGTAGTACTAACCCACATGCCATAATAAGGAAAATCGGCAATTACACACGACAATCACTCCAACTACAATACAAAAAATATAAACATAAAAGAATTAGGCATGCGCTTCTCTAAACGGCATGGTTATCTAACTCGAAACGACGCTATACATTAAATTTTCTTTATTATCTTAAGCTATATAATAAGAATTATGTACATGAAAATATGGATATGTATAAGAAAATGTGTTATATGTTTCACTATATATATATCACTATACATTAAATAGATAAATTAGTAAAGTTAAGCAGGGTTTTTATTTGTATTTTTTCTCTGCAGTTGATTTTATTTTCTTAATCCTATATTAGTATTAATATTAAATCAAATATCGCACAGTATGAGCAATTATGTAAGCTCGGTATGTGTACATAAATGGGAATTGTAATTTATTTATTAAGCTGAAATATACTTGTTATTATTATTATTATTATTATTATTATTATAACGTTTACCATCAATTGTTTACAAAATTTCTAATTACATATACCGATTAAACTCTTTCGGTGTAAGAGTTAAATTTATTTGGATCCCCGGTCATAGCGGTATCCATGGCAATAATCTAGCTGATCATTTAGTCACTTCAACGGTTACATTAAAGACTCTTTTGTTTTATACTCCCCCTATAGATCTCCTAGCGTACATCGCATAAGGAATACTGGAAAAATCTGTGGTCCGATCTATTTACTGCAAAGCATTATAAATCCATTCAACCCGACATACCTTCTAATCCATGGTTCTACAATATTAAAGTTGAAACGATCAAATTGCGGGGTTTTATTACTGCCATTTGTCGACATAGATACCCATTTAGTGGCCGATGCAGACCATGTTATCCCAGAGTGTTCCCATCATAGTAATTTTCGTGTTGCATTTTATCAAGCTCTTCACAGCCTTAAAGTTCCGTTTCCTATAAATATTGCATTTCTCTTAGCTCTTCAAAATGCTGAAGTATATACGGCCCTATACTCCTATATTTTAGATTCTGGTATCATTATTTAACACATCCCTACATTACATCTTACTCTGCCTAATTTATAAATAGCCCTTTCTTATTCATTCCATAATATACAGACATAGGTAAACTGTATGGAAGCCCCCCCCCCAAAAAAACCCTACTTAACATACTATCAACATATTACATAAGCTACATTTCAAAATCAACATTGAATTACAATATAATGATACCTCCTTGGGACCCTTCCAAAACAAAATAGACTTATCTCTCACACAGCAAAATAAATCTACACACCCCACAAATATAAAAGAAATGGTATTAAGCACTATTCAAAAATACAATGACTACACACACGCATACACAGACGGAGCAAAATCTACAGCAGGCGGCGAGAATTCACCAGCAGCTTGCTCTTACCAAATTGATAACATACTACACTCAATCCGACTGAGCGATGACTGCACTTCTCTGGATGCAGAGTTGTATGGAATTATGTACTGTATTCAGTACATCAGATCAGCTGTACTTCCATGTCGAAAAGCATTGGTTATAACCTGACTCCCTCTCCTCTCTACAACTAATATGCCGTCAAGACAATAAAAATAGCATAATATTAGAAATCCAACACAATCTACACACACTACATAAGGAAGGAAGGGAAATCCGCTTTCTGTGGATCCCAAGTCACATTGGGATGCACGGTATTGATAAATCAGACCTTGAAGCTCGGTCTATGGTACTTTCAAAGCTCACCACCTCCATCCACATTAGTACACGTACTCATGAATAACAGTAAACAGGAATGGACCACCGACTGGACCTCACAAACAACCGCATAAAATCAACCATAGAACCTTGGTGGCCTCCAGATGGCACAAGCAGAAAAGAATATGCTACCCTAAACCGTCTATGTGTGGGTCATACAGCCATATCGCATCTTTATACCAAAAGCCTTCCACCAAGAAACTGCCCCCTATGCGGACATTTAACAGAACCAACAGTCACACACTTAATCTACAACTCCCAAACACTCACACCACACAGGCTAAAACACAAAATACAGGGGCCGATACACAAAATACTCTGAAACAACCCTCAATTAATAGGTAGTATTTTGCTTTTGCAAGAGAAAGCGGACTCCTTGCATACATAGACGCTCTTCTCCTTATGCTGTAAATAACCCTGGTAGTTACAAACGGCATATGGAGAATTACATAATATTTAAAAACAAAAACAAAAAAAAATTAATTATTGTATTCGGTCTGTAGTTTGCCGTTTACATTCAACTAAAGACTGTACAAGTAATTTTTTGATCATGTCCGTCCACTTAGAGGATGACGAATTCCTTGTATTTGTCCCTAAATTATTAATGCTTCATTGAGTGCTCACTCCGCATAATATGACTGAAAAATCGTAATATTCCTGACTGAATATATTTGAACAGTCTACTTTTAATATCGAGCTTCCATACTATGAAAAGGTTTATTTTCTTCAATCTTCAAAGTATAGAAGCATACGTCTCAAAACCTACATTTCGAAACTATCGACATGTTATATATATCTTTAGCTTTCAGCGTCCAAATTTCCATGCGTATGTGACTCTATATATATATATGCTCATACCACACACACACACACAAAGATATGCGTGTAATATATACGTTTCTGATTTGCTATATTTTAGTTCCTCAGCAGGCATAAGTATTTTGTTGATATTATTTCCAGTTTAATTTCGCGTACATATTCATTTCACGTGACAACAAAATGATTTGCAAAAGTCTGTAAAGTATTTATTTATGACACTTCCCGGTGTGACCAAACTTGATGCACATATCCTAACTTTTATTTTATGTTTCTTCGAATTACGTTCGTACATTTTTTTTTTTAATTTTATATTTATTTTTCAACCAGCGTTTTTTATAATAATGAATAATTGAATATTTTACATAGTCAAGGCAAACCTTATTTTTTTCTTTGTTCAGAAGAAAGACATTTCCTCTATTATCACTGTGCATCGTAAAACTGTTTTTATGATTTCTTCATTTCTATATATTAATCGCGTATTATTACACGTACATATACAAACATATATACTCCATATGTATATCTATCTATCTATATATATATATATATATATATATATATATATATATATATATATATATATATATTCACATTAACATAAAAATATGCATATATGTTTATTCAGACAACAAACATACAACACAAACACGGTACACACACACACACAACACATATATTTTATATATATATTATATAATTTTAAAATTATTATGCAAAGTTCGATTAGCCACGTACCACAGTGAGTGTTTTAATTAATCGGATAACTTCGAGCCCTTGTATATTATTTGTATACCGCAATTACATTGCATGACGCTATATATATATATATATACATATATCGATAAGCTTAGTAAGTGTTGATAATAGATAATAAGTACATTGATATTTTTCATTTGATGTCGGTATGTCGGATGTTTCTTCCAAGTATATTTAACACTATTTTATTGCATTTTTTAAAAACTTACTTTTACATATTTGTAAGATTACTTGTCTTAAACGTAATTTTTAACTTCGGATTGATATTTTTGACAGAAACTGAGTTAAAACGCGCGTGTAAAGTTTCGAAAATATTTTCAATTTTCGAACGCAACTGAAAAACTGGATAACATAACACAATTCGATGTACCTAGTCCATGGTAGAAAAGTACCAGAAAATCGTTTTGAAATAAGTCTCCACAATAATTTGGACATAATAGTCGATGAGGACGTAGGTCGGTAAAATTTAAGATCCTGAAGATTATTAGTGTTTATTAACTTCAGTTGTAATCTAATAGAGAATTTTTTATTCACGTGATATTTTTTATCGATAATAAAATCAGAATTAGGAGCTTTTATCGGTATTAAATTTATCGTAAATACGTATTATCTTCACATTTAGATAAAAATGAATCCTTATTTCCCTTGATCACGGCTTCAAGCGTGAACAGCTGAAGTTTTTATGAAAGAAAAAATTAAGAAAGTTGCGAGGAACATTATAAAATTAAAAAAAATTTAACGACCGTATTAATTAACACCTTTGGCAAGGCAAAGCGCGCGACATAAACTTTTTTAAACGATTTTGGCTTCGGATATTGCTGTTAATATGTAAGATCTATCGTATAAAGCCCCCCACCCAAAAAAACGTATAAAAATTTAAAACCGAACGCGAAAATTTCCAAGGGTTCTTTCATTTTCTTTTTTTTTCATTTCGTCTTTTTTCGCGATGATTCGACATCGTAAAAAACATTTTATAAGAAAGTTAGGCAGTATTAAAATACGTGTCAAACGACGTTATAGTTATCCTTCAAGAAAATATGGGTTTAAAGGTTCAAAGGTTATGGGCCGATATGAAGGGTTCTATGAGAGATAGAACGTTAAATTTGACGTAGTAGACGTCGATTATGTTATAACATCAAATTCATCAAAATCAACCGGTAAAGAGATTTTGCAAATTTAAAATTCAGTTTTAGATTTTTAAAAATTTATCGAGCGATTTTATGGCGGCCATTTCTACAGTACATTTAGCATAGGCAATGTTTTTTTAATATATATATATGTATATATCACAAAATATACATGCAAGGCTAACTACTGTCTTTGTCTAATATACGCGACTGATCATATGCTTATCATTACATACGCCTACTGCTGTGTACATTACATAAACGAGCGCGTTGGAGCAGCAACTATACAGTTTACTGTTGTGTCTGTCTACTAGCGTGAGTATCGTGCGCATTACATTAAGGCGCAGTTAGGATCGGCAAGAGACAACTCATTCTGTTTATCATTACGTGCGTCTAATATCGTGCACAGTACTTTACCGCGCGGGTAGCAGCAGCAGCAGCAAGAAACAACAACAGATTCTGTTTATCATTATATACGCCTACTATGGAGGACATTGCGTTGCCACGCATATTTATCCACTTGCGTGATATGGCAGGATGTATATAAACATCCGACCGTGGTACCTATATATATATTATATTTATATATATAGAAGCATGCTTTGGTAGCAAAATATTTAATATATTATTTACACACATACACACGCATGTATATATATATATATATATATATATATATATATATATATACATATATATATATAAAAGAACACGTGTTTGTAGAACAATATTACATGTTATTTTTCACATATACAAAATATTATATATTTATTCATTTATTTATTTATTTTATACATATATTGCACACGCTTTGATAGCAAAATATTGTATTACACGTTTTGATAATTATATATACGTGTATATATATATATATATATAATAATTTTTTTTTTTTAATTTAAATTCTTCACATCTAGAACTGACTAATCTAGTCATTTACTAGATAGTAGTAATGACAGGATCATGATTATCAAGATCAGCCCATCAGCACGATCTCGATTTTATTAATTGAATCATTCACACCAGATCAACAACATTTCTCCTTTTCAATCTCTTGCGTCCTACTGGTTGATGTAAAAGGTTTAGTGCAAGAACGTTTTCATGTCCTTCCAGTCTCGACAAATGATTGGCGGCAGCTAATTTTATTTCTTCTGTAACGTACTTGATTTGTAAATCTTGATGTAACGTATAATTAGATACATACCAAGGTGCTCCCACCAGCGACTTTAGCGTCTTGTTTTGGTAGCGTTGAATTCTACTAATATTACTTTTGGACACACATGCCCATAGTTCGGCTGCGTACAACCATATTGGTTTTAGCACCATGCGATATATCAACACTTTGTTTTCCACCTGTAATTGAGAGCGCGGTCCAAGCAGCCAATGGAGTTGCTTTGTTTTTAGATTGAACTCTGTTAATTTGGTTTTAATATGCTGCAGCCATGTAAAGGTTTCATCTAGGTGTACTCCAAGATATTTAACAGATGAACATGTGTTTATTTGTTTGCTATTGATAGTTATATGGTAATTATTACGTTCAATTTTCTCCTTTGTGAAAATGATGTGACTGCTTTTATTTTCATTTATTGAAATTTTCCACTTATTCAACCATGTCAGGATATTATTTAAATTATTTTGTAAATTTTCTGTGGACTTTTGTGGGTTCGCATGTGTTGACATAATTGCCATATCATCAGCAAACGTTGCTGTTAGTGCATCATCAGCATCTGGCATATCATAGGTAAACAGTAGATACAATAGTGGACCGAGTACACTTCCCTACGGTACGCCGGCCTCGATTTTTTGTATTTGTGATTCAGTTCCGTTTACTACCACTCGGAAATACCTGCCTGTTAAATAAGATTTCAAGATATTGAAATACTGAGTCGGCAATAGTTTTTTACACTTGTAAAGAATTCCTGGATGTCAAACTTTGTCAAAAGCCTGATGCACATCAAGGAAGGCAGTCGAGGTTACTGTTTTATTTTGAAACGTTTCTTCAATCTTGTTAACCAGTCCGTGCACTTGTTGCACGGTTGAGTGGTCAGCTCGAAAACCAAATTGATGATTCGGAATTATATCTTTCCTGCTTAAGCACGTATGTATTCTTTTTTCCAGAAGTTTTTCAAGTACTTTAGCTAAAATTGAAAGGAGTGAAATCGGCCGATAAGAGAAGACATTTTGTGAAGGTTTACCTGGTTTTATAATAATAAAATAATAATAATAATAACCTTTATTTAGCATAACTAAATTAACAATTTATAAATATCTGTTACAGCTAAAATCAATTTCTAAAATTAATTTCTAATGTAGTCATGCTAGGCCCTTTCGAGCGAAGGTCTCTCTCCCAATTTTTCTCGGTTGCGTTTGTTGTGTGCCAATCTATACAGAGCGCTTAGAATTTTTTGAAGTCGTCATCCCAACGTGTAAAGAGTCATGACTTTTTTCTCTTGCGGTACGCTAGGAACCATTCCGTTACTTTCTTCGTCCACCGCTGACCTCTGTATCTTAATGCAATATTTTTGATTTTAATTTCTAGCTTTGCTAGTATTGGTCTTGTTTTCCCGTCAGTTTTTTTGCCTATTCTCTTGACAAATTCCACCTCTTCATCGCGTGCTATTTCCATATCGTTATTTAATATATCCAAAACTTTCTGTTCCACGTATTTTCTATGCGTTTCATTATCGTTTTCCTTTACGCCGTAAAGAATTATGTTTTTACTTCTAACTAGTCGTTCTAGTTTGTTTATTCTGTTGTCTTGTTCTATTATTTTTTGTTCTAGTAGTTTTATTTTATTATTAAATAAATCACTTATTCTGTTTTCTTTTCCAAACATTGTAGCATATCCTTTTTTAGCTCATTTCGTAATTCGATAAACATTTCTTTTATATCACCGGTATTCATATCGGGGTGGGTGGGTGTTTCTTTATCGCGGAATAATTAGTATCGTTATCTAGAATATCGACTGTTATCGGATTTCAATTTCTCTATTAAGTTTACTACGTTAGCCTTTAGATAAAACCCTATCCGCAAGGAAGCGGTTTCCTATCGGGATAGCAGGTGAGACATGCCTTACCTCGCCAAGGGCTAGTAAAGTAGTTTTATGCAGACGAAAGTTATAACCTATCTTTCTGATCCCTCATGATTACTGCCCTGTCACTTTTTATGCTGATGTCGCACGATGTTACCAAATAACTTGGCGATATAAAATAAATAGAATAGGCGATTGGCTGTTCAATCGTTCGGTGACATTTCCCACCAACTTTCAATTTTATAGGATTTTTAATTATTGTAATTATCCCTTTATTTAACGTGTAAATTCGGTTTATTATATATATATATATACATATATATATATATAAATTTTATATATAAATATCCAATCTTGGCGTTCAAAAAGGGGGGAAAATAGGATTTTTTATTATTGTAATTATCCCTTTATTTAACGTATAAATTCGGTTTATTATATATATATATATATATATATATATATATATATATATATATATATATATATATATAAATTTTATATATAAATATCCGATCCTGGCGTTCAAAAAGGGGGAAAAATAATTACCTGGATTTATTGCGAGTTTTAGAATTTTATTAGTTAATAAAAGTATAAACAAAAAATGTACTGTATAATTAGGAACACCAACATTACTATTACTAATACAATAATAATGAAACGAATTTGGATGTATAGCGCTGTAAATATGGGGCACTGTTCTAATCGCAATATAATACAAAGATTTCAAAATAAAGTACACGAATAAAGATATTCACTGTAATCGCGAATCAGAATACGCGGATAAAATCGCATTAACACACTCAAATCTAGGCGACTCGAACAACATACAAAATAGCCAAACAAGAAGTAGATTATCGAGAAAACATGTCTCAGATGACGTATTAGATTAGTAGGTAGGATGGACTATTGGGTCTACATTGCACAATTTATTATGTAAATAAATATTAACTAAATTAATTGCGGTTTTTTGAGAATTTATGAATTAATAATAAAAATCATCATTTAAAAATCCAGGTATCTGACGCATTTTTCGTTACGGTATTTCAATAAGTCGCAGGAAACTAACGGGGATTTACGACGATATCCAGCAGAGATAGTGAAAGAGGAAAACGATCGTCGTTTAGAATTAATAAAAGGCCATGAAACGAATCGACAAAATCACGGTTAATTAATTACATTAAGGAAACAATCCGCCGAAATAATTCCCCGACAGATCTTTATGATTTACGATTGACTTTACGCAATCGTTACTATCGCGATGTTATACGACTATCGAGTATCATCATTAATTTGTTATTATTATAATATTATTATTATAATATTATTATTATAATATTATTATTATTAGCACTACGACGATTACAGCGGGTGCCATGGAGTGGATTGGGCCAAGGTTGCTCTGCGATAAACACGAAATTTATTCGGTCACTCGTTTTACAACGAGAAACCGGACTTCCGGATATATCAACTTTCGGAAGAATTTACCTTACGCGTGGCTACATTTAAAACCTCTCGGTTTCGTTTATTTTTCGATAGCGGTTAGTCTTCGTTGACAACGACATCAAACGGGTACGATTTTATATCAGCTACTACTAAAGATCTTTTTTATATCAAACAACCTTCCTCCGAGGTGGTCGTTTAAGTTTCTAATTTGTATAATCATCTTCTCCTTCTGAAATTTACTTCGTTCCGAGTTTGAATTTAATCTCAGCGTCGTTTTAAACTCCACCTGGAGGGACGAAAAAGTAACTACATTTACGTGACTGCATAGGATTTTAAGACGAGTAAAATAAATCTGTCCGTTGTCAAGGTACCCCATTCGATTAGTTTATTACTTACACAGAAGGCGAGTTTGTGAGAAACATTGACAAGCACATGTTGAATGACGTAAAAATATAATAAATGTTACGTGATATTATTACATTATTAACGATATATATATATATATATATATATATATATATATATATATATATATATATATATATATATAAAATTATAATTGATAGGATTTATATTCTAATAGGTTTTATTTATTATTCCGTTTTAAAATTTTACTATCGTTCAAGAGTCGAATTGCAACATCGCTCGATAATAATTGTCCTAACGATTAAGTTGAAATATAAATTGCCTTGATCTAATAAAAACAGTTATTTTTTGAATGATCATTAAAAAAACTGGCATAAGCCTTGAAAAATAAATGTTATATTATTTTTTTATTATTATTATGTTGTAAATAAATAAATAAAAAAAAAGTAAGGAAGGTCTAATCGTTAAATTTATATTTAACCGGGGATTTCCTAAAAATTTACGATAATGAAATATACGCGTATCAATTGGATAGGTTAATTTTCATTAAGAAACAATATACACACATACATTAAGTAATATACGTAATTAATCAATCCAATCATTGTTCTTCGTAAGAATTTGGTGATACATATATGATTTCAAAAATTATATATGCATGCACATACACAAGTATATATATATATATATATATATATATATAT
This sequence comes from Coronaproctus castanopsis, assembly GCA_032883995.1. NCBI lineage: Eukaryota > Metazoa > Arthropoda > Insecta > Hemiptera > Monophlebidae > Coronaproctus > Coronaproctus castanopsis. Next base: position 127,732,826 of record CM065053.1, read on the forward strand.
ATATATATATATATATATATGAAACCTAACGATTACAACAAATACGTCTAGAAATGGCTCAAATCGAGGTAATTCCTACTGACTGATAAATTTGACGAATCTCAGATTTGATGACTTAAATGGTTGGCTGAGAATCTGGACAAACGTGAACTTATTCATGACTATCACGCCCCGGCTCAGCTTCCCCCGCGATTAGAATGTGACCGATCAATATAATTTTTGAAATTCGATTTAAACATTCACGTTCGTTAGCCTACAAATAATTTTTGCGTTGCCCGATTCTTACCACGAGCAAGTAAACTTGAGTTGGGAATCTTTTTTTATTTTTATCTTTTTTTTTTTTTTATTTTTTATTTATGCGCTTTTTAATAAGATTTTTTGTATTTTAAAATTATATTTGTAATATGTGAAAATTATAAAAATATTGTTAGTGTCCATTTGTTTGCGGGGTGATAAAATATATACATCATCAGTTCTAGAAGCTGCCTGCATATAATTGTCCACGCGAAAAACATTCTGATCTCAAATTAATATCAATGTCTCTGCCTCTGTGCTTTATTGATTGTGATTACGAGTTTTGTCTTTATCGGAAATTGTAGTCTTATAAATTGGAATAGTAAATTAGATGGAATCTGTGTGATCCGGAGCATCAGAACAGTCTCTCCTGTAGTTTGGCTGATTAAAATAATTGCTTCAAAAATGTTATTACAGATGCGATTTTCACTTGTAACACCTCGTACCATTACATAACTTTGAAGGATTGATGTTTCGCAGTAGTATGACAGGCATTCCTAGTTTAAGGCGGAGTTGTGAAATGGAAGTCCTGCAGCATCAAGTGAATTGGAAAATTTTGTTGGTTAGTGAACAGCATCTTTCGTATTAATAAGAGAATCAATAGATTTATATTGTTTATCGGTACTTTGCATTTTGTCTAAAAATAACGTTATTAATTTCGAAAGCCGATGAATTTCTAAGTGTTATTGTCGATATTTCGCAAAGCCACTCGTGCAATTTTTGTAATAAGTTGTTGATTTCCGGATAAATATGAAAAATTAATTCATCTAAATTATATAATATAGTACCGACATTAATATCTACTACGGACGTATAATCATTATTAGTAATCACCAATATTTAATGATTTTGAAGAAAAGTCTTCATTTCCACCACTAAGGTGAACTTTCATATTAGTTCTCAATTTAAGTCTGAACATTTTTCCATAATGGAGATGATTTCAAGCATGCTCGAACAATACGCTAGTTCCACTTGCAATGACAGGTAATGTTTGCCGGACATCTCCTGCGAAAACAGTAATTATATCATTCATGAATTTGGTACTTGATTTAGACTACTCATCGTACGTTCGTCTCATAAAGTTTAGTATCTTGTAGAATTCGACCTAATGATCCCTTTTCGCGAATACTACAAATTCAAAGGTAATTTAAAAGTTGAATGAGCAGTTCTCCCACCGCTGATTAGTGTAGCAGATCCCTGATGAAGCTACATAAATCGCAATATTGTCAGTTGATCGCACACGAGCAATAAGAAGGTTGATTAAAGAACGTTTTTCCCAGTACTTCCAAAAGCATTTAAGAAAAAAAACTTTGGAATCATTGCTATCAATATTGCCACAAATATATTCGAATGCCTGACGTTGATCTGCGACTAATTTAGGAAGTTTTCTGTGTACTAATGCCATTAGTTTATTAACATAAAAAAATTGTGGTAACATTGTATCATGACGATTAATTAACTCTCGACCATCACGCGTAGGAGTTGGTAAACCAAAATGATTAGATTTTTCACTGAGAGTAATAACAATATTTTCAATCTCAATAAGTCCCTTATTAAATACTTCGCTCGAAAAAGTTACGACGGCGAACTTGGTGCAGAATATTTTGACGGAAACATTCTTTAAACATATTCCATAATACGCGAGATGAAGCAGGATGACAAAAAACTAGTAAAATTGCAAACAATTCTCTTAGTTTAGGCGAAGACTGGCATAAACATCTACTAAAATCTCTTTCTAATGAGTATCATTTTCTAATAATCCTAGTGCAGCGCAAGCAGATTGAAATATTAGATGTAGAACACGGTTAACAGTTTTCATGCCATTAAATGACGTGGGTCCCTTGACGTTATGCAGTAACATATGCAGATATAAGCTTTTGACTAAACTATTTTTCAATTAGTTATTATAAATAAATTAGTTATTACAAATTAATTGATTAATTGAACTGTTCTACAACGTTTGTTGTCATGCTTGCAATTACAGTAAAATAAATACTGTAAAAATGGTAATTAATCTATTAATACATTAATTAATCAATTAATGGACATTGAAACTATACTATGTCCTCCGCGATACTCACAATAATGTGAAAAAGGTTTGGTAACGATTGATAGCATTGATTTTACAAAAAAAAACCTGTACAAGAAAAAACCGCTTGATCTTTATATAATAGTATAGATTTATTATCTAATCGGTAAGTTTTAACTTTCGAAAAATTTATTAAATTTAATAGCGTCAGGACAAAACTCAAAAATCGATAGATCATATTTTCAAAAAATGCCGAAAGCGTACACAAAAAAAATGCGATTACAAGTGATAAAGCCAAAAAAAAATAGATTGAGAAATTAGATATTAATTTATGAAAATACATAGTAAATTATCTGTTTATACCTGAAAACATATGGATAATTTTAATAATTTCAATTACAACTTATTTCAATATATTACTTTTTAATATTGCAAAATGTGGCACGCGTCAATCGTAATCTAATGTCACGTGTTTCGTGTGTTAACTTTGTGTCTTAATAATCGTGTATTTTTTCCCACGCCAGTATAACTTATATTCCGTTCGCATTTACATCCTAGTTTGTTAGTAGTAAACACCTTTCATTTTTACTGTGGAATCGCTATGATCATCACGCCGGTCGGTCATTCTCGTCAATCAGCCACTCAGCTTTATCGTCTGTATCGCCGTCGTGTTCTACGGAAATACCATTACCATCGTTAAAGGTAATGCCACTTCATTTAATTCTCTTAATACTAAATCGTCTATTAAGAAATCTAGGACCTTTACTAGCACAACAAAACAAACACACGGTACAGTAATCAAAATTAACATTAATGTAACACAAAACGAACAAACTTCCGAAAGGAGATCAAGCAATAATACTGGTAGATGACGTTCAATTAAAAGATTAAAACTCCTAAAATCAGAAAATATTTTATTTGCATCACCACAATTGTGTAAATATCGCACGCGACTGTATTTGTTGGCACAGCCTGGTCAGCCATGTAACAGATCACGGTCACGGTACCCTTGCATGGGGTAACACGACTCACTTATGATGATATCCAACAACCTATTCACTAAATCTATTGCAGATACTTTTGCGTATAACTGTTAAGAAATACGGATATCCAATAAACAAATATTCGTACCTAAACTCATTAATCCCTCAAAGAGATTAGTTATATAAAATGTATCACCACACTTACCGCATAAAGAAATTGAAAAATCGTTGCAAGATCTTAATATAGAATTAGTGTCACAAATGTCATTTATTAAGGCAGACATTGCTGAAAACGGATTTGAACACATTTATAGTTTCACGCGTTAGATATATATTACTAAAAAAGATACAATCTACATGCACCATTAATAATACCAAATTCTATAGTAATAACTTGTGAAGATAAACAATACCGACTATTTCCATTCACCGCTGCAGCAGATCATCAACCAGAACAAAAGATGGTGATCAACAAATTACACATGATATGAGAATAAAAATAAAATATGTATTCAATCAGATGAAGCAATGAGGCACCATTGAATTATAGTGTTGATTCTAAAAAAAAAGTACAAGAACAAATTGCTTTTAAACGGTCATATCCAACAACTCCTGAACTACTAACAAATTTAAATCCAGTGGATAAACAAATACAAAATTCCGTTCAAACCGATAGGTTTTATATATATATATATAAATTTCAATCTGACTGATGTAGCCAATAAGCAACTGGGATGTGAGTTATAACAGGATGGGAAGAAATCATTAAACAATGACACTCCGAACTACCTCTTCGATATTGATGCTGTTCCCCAGAGTGATATGCCATATGTTAACTGCCCTGTAAAGCAATAATTTCGATTTTAGAGGTAATTCGGAAGTTTTGCCCAGGAGCCAGTACATGTTCCGCAGTTTAAGTTTTATTTCTTTAACTTTGAGATCCTGATGTATTCCTTCCGGATCAAACGGCGATCAAGCCACATACCCAGGTATCGGAATTTATTTTCCTGTGAAATCGTACCATTAAGATCAACAGTTGGGCAGGTGTTCCACCTAGTTGTAAATGTAACATGTACTGACTTGGATGAGTTAATTTTAACCCTCCATTGTCGTGCCCAGATGTCAAAGTCGTTCAAACTGCGCTGTACTTTTTCCTGACGCCGCTACCGGCGAATAATGCTGTATCATCGGCAAATGCCGCCATCTCCACATTTGTGTTTACGGGAAAGTCGAACATATATATGAGAAAAAGGATTTGCCCGAAAACAGAACCATGCGGAACTCCAGCCTTGACAGGATAAAATTTTGATACATCACTATCGAATTTGAAAAAATCTATGTCTGTTTATTGCATATAATTTCCCTTGTATTCAATTTTACTAATACATTTACCCCATCGTGTATTACGAATTGGAGCCGAAAAAAAAAATTAAATTAAAGAATATTACAAAATGTACACATAATAAACGAAACAGTGTAATATTCGAATATAGGCATACATACACGAGCGGAAACAAACAAAAATTTGTAACCTAACCACTTCTTCAAAATAAATAGAATCTTAACCATGAAATTTACACGATCGTGAACAACATTCTAAGTGATAAATAATATAAACAATTGTGATAAACTAACTTGCACTTAGTATGCGCTACACCCGTTGTGACATAATGACACATATAACATATACATACACATAGACAATAATAATAATAATAATAATAATAATGGGAATATTTGTAAATTTTATATAAAAAGATCATCAAAGCGTTTCGGTAATTAAGCCATTATCACGGGGACATATGAAATAAAATATAAAAGTGTACAATTTATAAAGATATAAAACAACTACAAAAATTCCAGATTCCTTATTTGGAGAATAAGCTCGAATCAATAATTCAAATGCTTCGTTCTCCTTAGACATGAGTGTAAATATGTGTATAAGTATGTACGTGTATATGTATGCGTGGGTATCTCTGTGTGTATGTGTATGTTTGTGTGGTTGTGAATATATATACGTACGCTTACGTGTATATAATCTTTCTTTCGCTGGTCAGCCATATTTTGCTCCGTTATCTCATAATCAGTATAATAATTTGCATATACGAAAAGACCTATCCCTTATAACTACGGATGGTCGAGCATACAATTATGCGAATAGACCTATTCCTGTCAACCAGGGACGGTCGAGCATAAAATGAAACTTAATATTTTACAGTGGAACTGTCGCAGTGTGAAAAATAACTGTGACAGCCTTGATAGATTAATTGATGAATACGAAGCTGACGTAGTGTTATTATCGGAGACATGGCTTGAACCCATTGAACAATTCGAGTATAAAAATTTTACTACTTATAGAAACGATAGACAGGATGGATATGGTGGCGTGGCAATTTTAGTGCGGGACCACATCACGTCTTTTCCTATTCCTTCCAGTTTATCGCAGGATAGCTCGAATTTCATACAATTGATAGGCACTAAGATTAATATAAATTCGTCTTTTTATATTCATATTTATAGTATATATGTTAAACCTTCCTCTCGTCTAAATATTTCTATTTTCTCAGATATTTTTAATTTATTGAAAACTCCATTCATTATCGGTGGCGACTGGAATGCGAATAATGTAGCCTGGGGTAGTTCCACAAATAATTATTTAGGGAACGTGTTATATGAAGCCTTTTTGAATGTTGACTGCTGCATCTTGAACGATGGCAGTCCAACTCATTTTGGTAGGCCTGGAACTGTTGCCAACCCATTAGATTTGACATTTTGCTCGCCTACATTTGGTCTAATAGCTAGCTGGAAAATTATCCCAGACACTTCAGGGAGTGACCACTGCCCCATATTAATAGAAATAGGTATAAATGAGGTACAGGATAGTTACAGATTTTTTGATCAGTCCTTAGGGAAAAGGTGGAACTATATTCGTACGAATTGGCAATGGTTTTCTGCTCAGCTTCAGAAACATGATTTAAATATATGCAATGAGACTGACCCTAGGATCCAGTTCCAGTTGTTATATGAAGCTATCAGCGAAGCCCTATCAAACTCGTCACCAACTATAAAGGAGCATGAATATAAGAAAACAAGGAAAAGTAACTCAAGCCTTTGGTGGTCAGTTTCCTGCCAACGCGCAGCTGATGATAGAAGGAGAGCTTTTCTACAATATAAGGAAAATAGTTCTGTTGAAAATTATCTGCACTGGCGGAAAATTAATGCTTTAGCTAAGCGGGAATTTAAACTTACAAAAAGGAAGAAGTGGCAACAGTTTTGCATGCAATTCAATCGACAAATAAGGTATAGGAGTTATCTAAATCGTTCAGGAGTTCTTCTTATAATAAAGTTAGACAGTTGTCAGAGGACAATTTTTATTCATTTGTTGAGTCACTGGCTCCGCCTCATGTACCTGAACTAGAAGAAGTTATAATACCTGAAAGTAGCCCCTCGGATCACTTTTTAGATGCTCCTTTTACTGAAAAGGAGGTAGCTTACATTTTATCAACGAAGGATTCAACATCGCCAGGATACGATAGTGTTTCTTTCGAAGTATTAAAAAACTGCCGGAGAATTTTTTTACTATCTTCGTTCACATTTTAAATAAAGTTTGGCAAACTAAATCGATTCCAAGTTCTTGGATGCTTTTTGTTATCGTCCCTGTGCCTAAGAAAAATGGATCACTTAGACTAATTGCATTAGCCTCTTGTTTTAGAAAAATTTGTGAATCCGTTATAGCTTCACGTCTCAACTGGTGGTTAGAGCATAATGAAATCCTCCCAACTAATATGTATGGTTTTCGAAATAACACCAGTACATTGGACTGCGTGGGTGATTTAGTTGGTAATATATTTATTTATTTATTTATTTATTTACAAAACAATACGGCGTACACAACAGCATAACGCCAATTACAGTGTACGCTCTTACAGAATAATTATAAAGTAAACGTATGAACAAAAATAAAACTGAACCACACTCACATAACACGCTAATTAATATAAATAATATTTAGATTGAAAACAAAAAATTACTAATACAAACCGAAAAATGATTCTAATGTAATACAATACCCACATACAAGCACACATCCGAAAAGCACAAAAAAACCAGGAATATACCAGTCATACACCCGTACTCTCATGTAAACAAACTCTCCATCGGGGCACGCGCATATAACCAGAATAAAACAAACTTACTGAAAAGTAACAACTGAAATATAGAGTTTAAAAAAATTTATTATATACAAATTTACTATCGAAATGAATATCTAACTGTGGATGAATATTTAGTACGTTATTATATAGACGTAAGGTGGATAAAAGTGGTGAGTTGTAACCTAGATTTGTACGAGCATGCGGTTCATAGAAAATACGATGTGACCTACTATTAACACTGGGAACCATAAATGAAATTGTAGATAATAAATAATTGTCATCTATGCGAGCGTTACAAAGATCATGCAGGAACCTCAACTTACTTATCTTTCTTCTAGCACTCGAGGATTTAATATTTAGGAAATCGCATAAAATATTATAACTTAAAAATGTTGGATAGACACCAGTTTGGCGGTAATAAATATACCTCAAAAACTGAGATTGAACTTTTTCCAACATATGAATATATTTAGTGTAGAAAGGATCCCAAGCCACAGATGCGTATTCTAATTGCGAACTTACAAGAGTGTTGAATAGTAACAGCGGAGTCCTAGGATCACGAAATACGCATGAATTTCTAATGATGAAACCCATAGTTCTGTAAGCATTTTTGGTAACATTACCAATATGAGTTGCAAATTTAAGCTCGTTGTCAATATAAACCCCCAAATCCCGAACACAAGTTAAATTACAAACTGGAACATTACCCATAGAGTAATCAAAGAGACATTTATTTTTTGTACGACAAAATCGAGTATAAACACACTTCTTATAATTAATTATTGTCGCTCCATGTCACCATTCTACACAAATCATCTTGCAACAATTCACAATCACTGACAGTTTTAATTGATCTAAAAATTTTTAAGTCATCCGCAAATAATAGAAATTTTGAATGTAAGTTAATTCCTACATCATTTATGAAAATATTAAATAATAGTGGACCCAAATTAGACCCCCTGTGGTACTCCGGAAGTAGGAGTATTGGGACCGGTATCCGTTAAATAATACGTAACACACACGCGAAGTTAAATATGATCTAAATAACTGTATGTAATCGTCAGAAAATCCGTAATTATGTAACTTAACCAGAAGTAAACTATGGCTGACTTTGTCAAAAGCCTTACTAAAATCCGTATAAATACAATCAACTTGAAGACGCTGCTCCAAACAGTCAGTAATTAATTTTGTATATGTAACAAGATTAGTTGTAGTAGATCTAGACCTTAAGAAACCATGCTGTTCAGGAACAACTCTAGGCAAAAAAATTTATACAATCTTTCATATAGAATTGACTCTAATATTTTGCTGGCTACACATAGTAGGGAGATAGGACGATAGTTTTCAGCTGCATAACGATCACCAGACTTGAAAATTGGAACAACCTTAGCCGTTTTTAACAATACAGGCCATTTACCTGTTCAAATAATAAGATTGAACAAGTATATAAGTGGCTTTTCAAACTCTACCGAACATAGTTTAAACAATATTGCCGGTAATCCATCAGGCCCAACACTCCACTTAGGTTTCAGAATCTTAATAGATTTTTTATAATCATTTATGGTGATTGGAGCAAGTTTTAAGTGTCTTCCATCTTTAATTAAAGAAGTTTTAAGTGTCATGAAGCTGTCAGTCACATGAACAGATGAAAAATACTCTGCAAAAGCATTTGAAATATTCTTAGTAGAACAATGATCTATATTTTTGTATTTTACTACGCTAGGGTGTAGCCGATCATTACGTCTATATTTAACAAAAGCCCAAAAATTGCTAGTGTTTTTTTGAATACCAGCCTCGGTCTTAAGAATATAATCATTATAAGAATTCCTTATTAGCTTTTTAACTTCAGCCCGTAGTTTACTAAACTTAAAATAATCAGTTTCCTTGCGGGTTCTACGATAGGATTTTCTAAACTTATGTTTTCAGTTTTAGTTGACGAACAATTTTTGGGGTAAACCAAGGTGGGTATGTTGACTTTCTAGATGATTTCTTGGTAAGATGCTTCTGAAGTTTATTGTATATTAGACTATAAAAATAAGTAGTTGCATCATCCACATTTCTGATATTATAAAGTTTTTCCCAATCAATCAAGGAAATTTTTTATTTTAATGTTAAAGGGTTTGCTTTCCTAAAGTTGTAATGTGCCACACGCTTGTACTAAAATCCACTTTATATAAAGAACTACAGCGAACAGTGATATCCAGAGCAGGATGATACTTATCCTCAGGAAGAAGCGAATCAAGTGACCTCTGTACACTCAAAACGGAAGTAGTAATGATCAAATCTAAAGTTTTTCTCTGCGAATTAATGACATTATTTACTAAGCTGAGATTATTAATTTCAATGAAATTTGAAAGCGAATTAATATTTTTATTAAGATAATCAAGCGGAGTACCAGAACCAGAGATGGATAAGTTGAAATCGCCCATAATCATAATATTAATTGTATTTTTCATATTCAATAATAAATTATGACATTCATAAAAAAATCTGCTATAACAAGAGCAAGATGTACCAGGAGGAACATAAATACAACCGATAATTGTTTGTACATGCAGACTAACATTCCTGACCTTAATCCAAACTGAATCTATATTCCCAAAACTGGGAAACGCAATTTCTTCTGCTACATATGTGTCCTTAATCGCTAACACCCCTCCTACCAACTCTATCCCGACGATAAGCAAAATAACCTTGATTTAAAAATTCATTGTTGTAAACACTTCCACTTAACCAAGTTTCAGTGAATCCTACAATATCAAAGTTACTTCTACACATTCCTAAATGAAGTTCTTTTAACTTTGTATTTAATCCCCGAACATTTTGGTAATACACTTTAGGTCCCATTATAGTAACTGTTTGAAAATTTGGCGATAAATAATAGAATAAATAAGAACTCCAATAAATAAGAACTCCAATAAATAAGAATAGACGAGTTTAAGTAAGAAATTTGACAACTCTAACCTATTACATATAAAAAACGGAAAAGAAGTAGAACAGTTCCTAAAATATATCCACCTTGCATAATCAAAAAACCACCTGAATATGCTAATCCGTAAGGGTAACAAACATTCAAATATATATCGACGAATAAATAAAAATCCACGTAATAATTCTCTTAAGAATAGTTTCAGCAAAACTGCGTATAGCATAAAGAGAGATAAAACTAGTATTAGTATTAATGAAGTGACTAAATGAACGGTAGAAAGTATACATACTTTAAATACACTGACATACAACACAAAAATACGCTTAAAAATGATGATAATAAAATACATGCGCACCAATACATAATATACCAACCACACTCATAATATATATACATATACATACTACAAATAAACATAAAGTACATTTAATATAAGACAACGCGAGAGTGGGAAATTTTAAATCGTCTTCTCTTCCAAAATTCTAAATGACAATTTATCGTAATCGGCCAGCGTTCTTATCACAATCCTTTGATTAGACGCACTGTCAATGACACAGTTTATTTTACCGTCTTCCGTCCAGACATTTCTACGACCGTATTTATTACCCGTACTATGTTTATCCGTTTCTTCGTTAAATGTTCCCGTATTACTCTATATTTGTATTTTTCAATAATCGTTTATTACTGAATAGTAATTTCCGATATCTATAGCTGACGAACTTTACTACAATTGGTCGAGTATTAATCCCCAGTTTATCTACTTGTCGCTTTCCAATCCTATGCGACATACAAATAGCTTCCATCGGAACATTTACTGATAATTTTTCTTTAGCCAGTTTCATAATACACTCATCCGTATCTTCTTTATCTGTTTCGGGAATTCCGTATATCATCAACGAATTTCGACGGCTATATTGTTCCAATTCTTCTAACTTGTTACTAACTTGAGTATTCATATCTGTTACCTTTCTATTAAGTTCCATGAAGAAATTCGTCAGTGTATTCTTCACATGGAATTTATTCGTAACGATAATATTATATAAATGAGATAAACGTACCTTTTAAAATATATTTGTATTATAACGCGCTACACATCAATGTCACTATACCAGAAACACACGTCTTATCATTTTAACAGCACAGAAAATATAAGTCTCATTAATAAAGAATACAATATTACTGTTTTCCTCGATATAATGAACGCCTTTAACAATGTACATTTGCCCACTTTACAGCAGAAACTGTTGTCCCTAGACATTCCAGGGCATTGCTGCCATTTCATTAGCAGACTATTTTCGCAACGCCACATTTTAATAAGTTCATCGTCCACCAGATACCATCGAGTGGTATATAGGGGAATTCCTCAGGGTTCTTCCCTCAGTCCGTTGCTTTTTAATTTATATATTTCAGAACTCGCACACGTATCTTTGTATTCCAAAACTCTCCTTTATGCCGATGACATTGCGGTATTTAGTTCCAATACATCATTTTCCGACGCCGTATGTAATATTAATATGGATATTGATTTAATCGAACGAGTTCTTTATAAGTTGGGGTTAACTCTAAGTCCCCAGAAAAGTGCGGCAGTGGTTTTTACATACAGACATCTCACAGTCAATAACTTCTCTATCACAACAGAAAATGGAGTTATTCCCTTTTGCAAGTCAATACGGTATTTGGGTATTACGTTGGATACGCGTTTAACATGGAGGCCACATATTGATCATCTTATAAAAACTATTAACCGCGCCGTTAACATTCTACGTAATTTATACAATACTCGTTGGGGGGGGTGATCCTTTCATACTGTTGACTCTTTATAAGTTGCTAATTCGTTCTAAAATGGAGTATGGTTGTGTTTTTTATGGATCTGCAGCTGAATCATTGTTAAATAAGCTTGATCGTGTGCAAAATGAGTGTGTGAGGCTCTGTATTGGTGCAGTTAGAAGTACTACGATACCGGCATTGTTGGCAGAGTGTAAGGTTCCTCCGTTACAGCTGTGACGGAGTTATTTAGCATTAAAGCTCTTGATCGGTAGAATGTACATAGATCGCTTTCCGCTATACAATTTATTCTACCACATTTATTCCAACTGACGGTTTTCATACAGCAAAATGCCTCCGCTGGCTTCGGTTTTACCTAGGTTGGATGAATTTCATGTGCAGACTATGCGAATTAATATACCCATCCAATTTATGTTACGTATTCATACAATTTTGCCAATAAAATAACATTTTTCTTTCCAGAGAACTATGTCCATTGGCCTCCCCCACTGATCCGGGCTACATTTAATAATATTATCGCTGAAAATTTTCCTACGCATATCCTTGTTTATACAGATGGATCGAAGTCAGCTCAGGGAACTGGCAGCAGTTTATATCCCATCTCTTAATATTAGCAGTGCATACAAATTATCTGATCTCTGTTCCTCATTTACAGCTGAGTGTGTGGCAGTATTTCTTTCTTTGTCGTCCTTAATTGATGCGAATCTTCCAGGTAATTATCTCGTTATTACCGACTCACAAAGTATTTCAAAGGCTATTGAATGCAAAGGGAAGGTGTCAGATTCATTGATTTCAGCCATCATGTTGAAACTTAATCAGCTGGAAAACCTCAGTATATTTGTGTCATTCTTGTAGGTACCGGGACATCGAGGAGTTCCCGATAATGAAATGGTAGATGCAATAGCTAAAAGGGGTTCTTCTAGTGGTGTTTTATTCTATTCAGTTTCATCTCGTGACGTCATTCATTTTACACAGTCTGATCATAAAAAACTCTGGGAACAGACATATATGGAGTGCATACAGCGGTCGCCTCTTACTGCGTATTATCAGCTGCAGCCGTCTCTCCCTAGGTTCCCATGGTTCTACGTTTTCAAAAACATCAAGCGGAGAGGAATTGTGCTCATCAGCAGATTGCGGTTTGGGCATTGCTTGTTGCCGGACCGCCTGTTCGTTATGCAGCCTAGAGATAATCCGTATTGTCCTCTACATGCTGGTCGTGTAGTCTGCAACCCTGATCACGTGTTCTTCGAATGTCCTTCATTAACAGCATTACGTTCTGAACTGTATCTCAAATTACTGTACGCATCTCGTGGTGGTCCTCCTTATAACGTAATGTCACTTCTGCATGTTGAGAATCTAGATTTGTTCTCGGACATAGCGACTTTTCTCGAGAAGTTGTCCGAGTTCATAAGAATATGAGTTAGTGATTATTACGGCTCCACGTTGAGTAAGCTGTAAAGGCATACCCATAAAACAAACAAACAAAAACAACAACAACAACAAGTAAAATAAAATGAGAGAAAATTCCTCATTCATATGTACAATATTACAAAAATAGCGATGAAACAATTTATAAAACAATCTGATACCATTCATCATCGGATTATTGTGTAAATGTTTTTTTTACACTTTGTTATTTTAATTAAATATTTTTATTTTGTTTTTTATTTTGTGTTTATATATTTTTACACATTATAGATTTTTATTTGTAATTTTTTTATATCCAATTGATTATATATATATATATATATATATATATATATATATATATATATATATATATATATATATATATATATATATATTATACATAGTAAAGGAACAAATAATTTTAAATGGTGGTGACTATTATAAGTATGTGCGGTGGGTTAAAAAATCGTAACCGTGTGTAATTGTAGAAAACGTACTTTGAGGTTGCAGAAAAAACATAAACAACGCTTGTCGATACGCGTGGTGTATTCGTAATTATTTTTTAATTATAACGTTCTTCGTTAATTGGGTGCGTTCGACAAAAAAAATTAATAATTGATACTATTATTATTATTATTATGTTTATCAGGATATTAACCAGTTGCTCGTAAATTACAACACTCAACCTATGGCCAATTAAAATAAACATCGGAGGATAACGTGGATAAAATGGATTTTCTTTTATTAGTAATCTACTTCAATTTTCAGCCTTACGTAAGAATAGGAAAACCAGAATAATAAAATCCACACTTAAATAATATATTACAATTTATGGGTATGTTTTTTTAGATAAATTTTCAACTAGAATATTAAAAAGATCTTCGAATAAAAGATTAAAAAACTGGAATATTTCGAATGCTAGACTGTGGTGCATTTTGCACCACGGATCACCTTATTATAGACCGTTGATTTAACCGATGCCGGTAGGGACTACGAGAAGAAAAAGTTATAATAGGTGAATTGTGAACGGTTCCATGTTGCATAGTGTAAATTTAACAGGAGATTGAATACGTTTGAAATGAACTTATTCAACTTGTTACAACATTTACGAACAAAATCGAAAAAAATTAATTATTAAATTTTAATTAATAATAATAGTTATACGAGCATTAGTTTTCTTTAAGTAAAATCATCTAAGTAATTCTCGGTAAAAGTCGAATAAATTCATTTGAAACGTATTCAATCTCCTGTCAAAATTTCATCATGCAACACGGAACCCTTCACAATTCACCTATTAACTTCTTCTTCTTGCATTCTCGACCGACCTCGGTTAAATCTCCGTCCAATTCTTCGTTTGCCTTCAATTCTACCAATCAGAATAAGTGTTCGAAATATTTCAGTTTCTAGTTTTTATTAGTTCGATCAATTAGCTGTGTTTTTTTTTTTTGTATACAATGTACCTTCAAGAGTCACGCTAACACTAAAATTCAAAGCTCGTATAGTATTTCCTAAAAGCCCAAATATTTAAGTTTCCGAGTTTTTATTATTTCGATCAATTAGGTTTTTTTTTTTGGTATCGAGTGTACCTTCAAGATTCACGCTAACACTAAAAATCAAAGCTCGTAATCTTTCTTCAAAGCCCACGTCTCAGAACGCATATAGCACTTTAGAATTCGTACAACTTAACTCCAAGGGGGGAGATCGTGAGCCGTTGAATACATTTCTCGCCTGTTCGATCCGATTTTTGACCTTCGTTTCAGATCCACCCGCAATATTCAACTGCGCATCGAAATAATTCGACAATTCTGTTTTTTTTTCAAGCGAACTCCATCGGTTGCTATTGTTTCCAATAACAACCGCGTTTGCTTTTTTCGTTTAACGATATTTCATATTTTCAATTTTATTTAAATTTTCTACGATCAATTTTAAATTCTCGCAATAGAAGCCGTGAAAATACGGCTAGCGAATATTATTTATACATGTTCTACCGATTCAGATACCTATCGTACTATCTTCGAGGGCTTTCTTGAATATTTGTTCGGCGTATATATTGGACAAAATTGACGACAGGATACAGCCTTACCTCCTATTCGCGGAAAACTAATCGCTTTGATCGAGATAGGTTTTTGATTACTTTACTGTTTTTAGGATCTATTCTAATGTATTGTATTTCAAATAATCTTCGATGTCTGACTCAAAGGCTTTTCCAAATTCCAGCTGATTTACAGGTATCCGAGATAGATGCGGATATATTATACAAAAATATAGCTAATAAAATTAGCAACCCGTCCACGTACAGAACTTCCCTAAATATTGCAGTAAACTGTAAAGGAGACGGTCCTTAATTATCCTGCAAGACTGACAACCGACGAGATTCATATACCGCCTGACGAAGTAAACCGTTTGTTAACCGATTTAGAAGTTGGTCATAAAAATTGATTTCGACGCATACGTTAAAAAATCTAATTTCTTACAAAGCCAATTCGTAGGAATTGATTTTTTACTCATTCGTCTGTAATATGTACAAACATACAAACACACACACACATATTTATATATATGTATATATTTTGCGTTTGTAAGTATATATGTATTGTTACTACAAGAAGATCACAACTGTCTTCATACTGTGGTTTCATACAAAGACAACTGGTAATAGGAATTTATTTTTTATCAATACGCAATATATAGGTATAAGGAATGCGATTAAAGGTACGTATGTGTGTGTGTGAATGTATATATACAATTTATATAATTACCTGCTTTTATATCACTTCATATATATATATATATATATATATATATATATATATATATATATATATATATCATACATAATAAAGCGTAGGTACTAATATTACCATTATTGTATATTATTTATTAATGAAATTTTATTGCACGTGTGAAATGACAGAAATGGCCGGATAAACGAGTTCACTTGATCGCATTCTTTTAAGATGACCTAAATATTTTTCCCAAAACTAATTTATATAATACATACATACATACATACATATATATATATATATATTCTAACATGAAAACTAGAAATTGCAGTCGGGATTGATGAAGTTGATACAAATTTAATTACATAAAAATCGTTGATATCGCGATAAATATTGCCATCTTATTACTGCACCTATTTAAACTGGCATGTACGTTAGTTGATTTTTTTACGATTACGATGTTATTAAATTTATAGAATTTTTTATAACGTAATTCGAAAAGTTGATTTAATAATAAAATATGTAATAATTTGTAAAGACGCGCGCGGACACACACACACACACACACACAAACACATATACAACGAACGCTTTGATCTCACCTGTTAATAATGTATATATAATTTTATATGTATATATTGTGTGTGTGTGTGTATGTAATATTTGTCACATAATTTCACCTGTAACCGAATATTAGTTGTTTTACAATTATTACGTAACTTATGTGTAAATTCGTGTCTCCAATGTTTTCATCGATTCCTGTAAAAGTACTTAAGAGTTATCTCCCTCAGCTGCGTCATTTCGATTTTGTCTGATGATGTGAATTGAGATTTACGTCGGGTCGTGTGTAACGATTATGCTTTCTTTTGATCACTTTTCGATTATCGCGATTGTAGAGATGAGTTTATCGTTCATTACACTTTGAGCAGCGCAAATGAGCGACGTGTTTCGTTCGAACGAATGGCATTATTGTCTTTCCACAATTTCCGCTCATAGTACACAACGCGTTCCTAACTTGCTTTTATTTTTATATTTTTATTTTTATGCGTTGGTGCGCCATTATAGTTTTCAATAGAATATATAATTCATGTAGACTACTATTTAGTTTTTTCTGAATACGTTTATAAATCGTCGTCGATACTCTGGCACCGTGTCGTTTTTTTAACGCCAGGACAGTGTGTTGTAGCTCGAAGAATGAAATGAATAAGGCGTACGGTACGGCACGTGGATGCGTATCGGTGAAATTCATTCTTTACAATACAGGCAGGTGTTCCACAACGAAGTGGACCTTTCTTCTATCTACTGTGCACGAAAGATCTACCATTGCATGACCAGACTACTACAACATCGTTTGCCGATGATACAGCTATCCTTTCGATAGAAGATAGGCAAGCAAATGCAACCTTTAACTAGTAATGTGCTCTAAACAGAGTAGGCTGCGTGGGCTTTACACTGGCGCATTAAATTAAAAGAAGCTAAATCTCAACGTGTATTTTTCACATTGAGACAGACTCGCTTCATCGCGTCTATCTTGGCACTTTAACCAATTCCACAATATGATTTATGATTCAAGTAAATATCTCGGCATGCCTTCGACGTTCCACTTTCGTGAAGACGCATGTAAAGATGAAGTATAGACAAATTCAGAGACGGCTCCTACGATGGAACTCCATACTTCGTGTATACTGCGAACGCCTTCTCTATTAGCAGATAATAGAACCCATTTGAACATACCGTATTGCATTGTGGGGATGTACTAAAAAGTCCAATCGCAATATGATGTAGGCATAACGAAGCATCATACTCTAGCGTTATTTTCGTAATGATGATATTCGTCGAGACGTGGGAGTAAAAGTGACTAATCACAGGTGATTTGAGACGGTATTCAGTTGCCAATCGAATGAGATTTCATCGACATATTTATTTATTTATTTATTTATTTATTTATTTATTTATTTATTTACAAAAACATTACGGCGTACACAACAGCAAAGCGCCAATTACAGTGTATGCACTTACAAAATAATTATAAAGTAAAATAATGAATAAAAATAAAAATAAAACTAAACCACACTCATACTACACGCTAATTAATATAAATGATACTAAGAATGAAAAAATAAATTGCTAATACCAACCGAAAAATGATACATGTTTCTAATGAAATACAATACCTATATACAAGCACAAATCCGAACATAATAAAAAACAGAAATGAAATACCAATCATACACCCATACTCTCATGTAAACAAACTGTCCATCGGGACACGTACATATGACCGAAATAAAACAAATATACTGAAAAGTAATAACTGAAATAAAGAGCTTAAAAAAAATTATTATATACAAATTTACTATCGAAATGAATATCTAACTGTGGATGAATGTTTAGTACGTTATTGTATAGACGCAAGATGGATAGAAGTGATGAATTATAACCTAAATTTGTACGAGCATGAGATTCATAGAAAATACGATGTGACCTCTAACACTGTATAAATAAGATTTTAGATAATAAATAATTGTCATCTATGTGAGCGTTACAAAGATCATGCAAAAACCTCAGCTGACTTATCTTTCTTCTAGCACTCAAGGGTTTAATATTTAGGAAATCACATAAAATAGTATAACTCAGAAGTGCAGGATAGACACCAGTTTGACGGTAATAGATATACCTCAAAAATTGAGATTGAACTTTTTCCACCATATGAATATATTTAGTGTAGAAAGGATCCCAAACCACAGACGTTGAAGCTCTTAAACTTTTGAACACTGACGAAGATATACGTTGTTTAAAGCGTTCTAAGCCGCAGGACCTTGCATTGTAGCTGCTTTTGCTTATAAAGGCTTTGGCTATTGGACCAAATGACCCCACGCGTTTTACTTCACTTTATTAAAATTCAATAAAATCATCAATTATTTAATTAAAATTCAATAAAATTATAAATTATTTAACTTCGAGTTAAGCTTGTGCTCTTTAAAACAAAAATATTAAACACGTTAATCGCGATGTTATTTATAGTTTTTCGTTGTATATCTGTGTCACTGTCGACTCATTCCGTCGTGTGGTACATACGTGCGGTATCTTTTACTTTTCTTTTATTAGCGAAAATAATTGGACGTTTCTAGAAATACCTTTTCAAACCCCGGCCTGCAGGTGGTTAACAAATAGTCAAATAGTGGTAAGCATGTCGACTGCAGTTCACTACGGATCGGAAGAAGGCAACTGGGTCGGAACATTCCAATAGAAAATATGAATTCGCTCTGTTCCGCATACGTTGTGGACACGCACTTCTTACACACAAGCATTTCTTTCTAGGCCAGAGTGTACCGTTATGCTCGTCAACCTCTTACTATTCCTCACATTCTCCTATCATGTGCTTCGAACTCAGCTCACCGTCTTACTATTGGACTTGCATCCTCTCTAACCCGAAATCCTAATTCACCATCTGCTGAATCTAAACTTATAACTTTCCTTACTTCATCCAACCTTCTCCCCTTAATCTAACTACCCTTCCATACCTCTGGCCTTAGAAGCAGTATAAGGCACGTTAAATAAATAAAAAAAAATAAAACAAAAATAAATTCAAGAATCTAGAGACCAGTTCTTTTGTTTATCAAAGGTTACGTTTATTACTTGTTGCTATTTTTTATCATTTTTTATTCAGTCCTGATGATTAACCAGTGAAACTAGTAAACTGTTTCGATTAAAGACGTACATATTTTGATAAGGTATAAAAAAAAAAGTATTATTATTGTTTTAGTTTTATTTTAAATTAAGTAAAATATCGTTAAAATTTCGCTACGCCATCAGTGTAAAATATTGATTACGAATATAAAACATATATAACATATATTTCAATTTCGAACATATTTTATTACGTAAATTGTATATAATAGAAGGACAACGACTATATAGGGCTTAAATAGCTAACTATATAAACATAGGGACATAGATATAAACATAGGAACGTAGATATAAACATAGTAACATAGATATAAACAACAAAGATATAAACATTAACGTATTATGTGTGGTTGTAGTTCTGTACAAGTGTACTTAAATGAAATTAAATGCGATAGAATAACAATGACATAGTACCACCTACATCTAAATTGCGCTTACAGAATAGTTACGTTAGTGGCCAGCTGTTTTTTTATTGTTATAATGATTCTATGGACGATCTGGATCATTTCAATTTCGAGTGCCCAGCTTTCAATTTTGTACTAAATATATTACTCAAAAATAGAAATTAATTTAACTACCTTAAGTTCTTCGAGGGTTCTTCGAGGGTGCTATGCGATACAAATATCAGTATATTGAATAATATTTTGCGGATAAAAAAAAAAAAAAAACACTAAATATTTAAAGAAATGTATTTTTAGGACAAACACATTACTTAGCCAACGAAACATCCAATATTATTATTTCCATCTACTTGTAAACACACACAAAAACATGGTCATAAAACTCTACTTCGAAGTTGGTTAAAAAATCCTGTGCCCAATTAAAAAAATAGAAAAAAACTCTACTTTGTGGTAACCTGGTTTTCGGGGGGGAAATATATATATAATATATAAACACACTGTGTGTATATATAAACTTACAATTCATAAAAAGATCGATAAAATTTAAAAAAGATGAAACTTCTAATCCGCGCCTAGGTATAATATCTTTTCTTATTAAAGCCGGACGGTTGAGCATTCGATCCTAGATTGCGGTACAGTTTTGTTATCATTACATAATCTTTAATTATCACAGGGAAAGCAACGGCATCGCACTCCATTTAACATCATATGCGCGAGCAATTACGTTGCATACAATTACTGTCTTGAACGCTAGACTATTTTGTATACAAAAATAAAGTCGCGATATTAGGATGATTCGATGATTAAATTTAGTCGGTTCCGATATTCGGCGTCTATTGTTTTTTTTTTTTTAATTTTTCTTTTAATTTGAATTATTTCTCGTAATTACGTAACTCTTTTCGACATTTGATCTATTCTTACGATTAAAATGACGCTAACGAATGAATTAAGTTAGAAAAAAAATCTAAATTTATTAACAGCAGTTTTTAACTGAAGAAATTCCGAATAAATATAATACCAATAACAAGTTGTACAAAGCACAAAAAGACAATAACAATATGTAATAACAAGTTATAGTGGTAGGAATAGTTTAAAAAAAACATTGTTTTAGGCTCTGCTATCGTAATAGTCGAGCGTAATAAGAACCGATTGATAAAAAAAAATTATGTACTAACAAACAAAAAATATTTGCTCAATTTTTTTTAACACAAATTTATGTCATCAACCAGATGTTGTCTCTTGAGAATACACTCGATCTTTTGACAATATGCCTATTAGCAAGGTCACAATTTAGGTCTACACCCGATACGTAATCGTTTTCCAATAATCTTTAGCTCCTATAATTTCCGCTTTACTATAAATTATTCCCCCCGGGTATATAATTATATTCAAATCTTAATATTTGTACGTAATAAATAATTTTGAAACGAAACATTAGTGACTTCTTTCCTATCCATCGTCTGCAAGAAATATATCCCAACAATTTAACGTAAAAAAACACGAGATTAACTAGAATATTTTTATCGAATTCTAAGTAATATATTATATATATCAGAAATATTTTTTTTCGGATAACACATATTTACTAACATCTAAATAGAAAGAATAAAGCACGCTTAATTTAGAGATTTAAATAGAGAAACTGAGTTTACGATTAGTTAAAATCAATTAAAATTTACTAAGGCAACATTTAATAGTTTAGCGCGCGTCAATCGTCCCCGCAAAAATAACTTCAACAATTTTTTTGTTCGATGGGTTATCAAGACTTTCCGTCCCAGTGTGTCCACAAATTTCAACGCTAACAAAATTGTCAGTTATTATAATAAAGGGGATATTTGGTGGACTTTCCGAGAATATTTTTATAACGTATTAAAACTTATCTACAGTTATCTAAAAACATTGGTATGGCACATAAAATAAATTTATTGATAAGATATACGACATCATTTTAAAATAACGTGTAAAAACTACGGTGTTATTATTTATATGAGAGAGTTAAATTGATCCACCTAGACTAGATCACAATGTATATATATATATATATATATATATATATATATATATATATATATATATATATATATATATAAATTTTTGAGGCATTTTATACCTTCTGTGAAATATACTGTATTTCGAAAATGTAAGTACCTACTAAAATAGAGTCAACTGTAATTCACTTAGGAGTCCTTAACTTCTTCATAGACAAAATTTATAATTGTGTATCAATAATTGTTTGTATGCGACTGTATAAGAGAATTGTAATTAACTATTAAAATGATGGACTATTTTAAAAGACGAAATATAGCGAATATCGAACAAAAGAAAATATCAAAGTACGAGTATATCTAGAATTAAATGCGGAAATCGGCCGGATAAAAACGTGACTGCTCAACGTACTGCCTAAACAAATCATAAATGAAAATGCAGAGAGTTCAATTAATTAAAAGTAGGATATTATTAAGAAGAAAATTAACGAGGTTTTGGAAAATAATGACGAAATTAAAAACAAACGAATTCGGTACAGTTAACACAATCTATAGTGTTAATACGGGAAAGTGAAAATGTGGTTGTGCTATACGTGTGAGTGAAAATCGGTTGTAAATACATAGTGTAAAAGTTACAATCGAAGTAAATTATAAGGAAATTCTATGTGAAATAAATACTTCTATTAATAACGCGTAATTAAATCGTACGAAATTTTAATATCCGCGGATAAGCGATATTTAAAATCAAAATTATATATTAAAAATTTAGCGATTTTAACTAATTTTTCGTTTATTTCTTTGAAAAAATTACTACATTCCGCGCTATTAAAAAAAAAAATTAAATTAAATCTTGGCATATATTATAACTAAGCGTGTAAGTCGAATTATTGTGCACGTCAATGTGCGCTCGTTTATTCGTACTGTCTATCCGATAGGGAAAATATTATTTTATATTCGATATGTAATTATAACCTTAAAATAAAGTTTTATTCCTATTTTTAATCGTATGCGTATAATTTCTTCTCCACATTTAAGTCGTTTACGAATATAATAATATCGTCGTTAGTAATTATGTCGCTGTTAATATTCAAAACTTCTTGCAAGGTCTACAATTAGAACATCTACCCTAAATATATTCATACGGTGGAAAAAGTTCAATTTTTTCGTGAGTTTTATGAGAACCGATCTGACGGATAATTCTGCGACATTTCGTTTTATCCACGACCAATCTTATCCACCGGATGTTGTTTTACTATTTGGTCAATATGTCTTAACGTTGTTCTTCCATTTCTGGCACCTTCTATCTCGCCTTTTATAATCTTCTTAAAATATGCCCTACCGTAACTAGCGACAATTTCTTTTAATACCGCGTCGTTTAGTCGTTATTCCAACTTGTTGCAGTACTGATATGTTAGTTGCTCGTCCACGGTATACCTTCATCGAATCGTCTCCGGCAGGGCATTTCGAAAGTGTTTATAATAAATAAATAAATTTTTAAAGTTAAACTTGATTCTTAAACGCTATGGCATGGCAATTAATAAGAAGAAAACGGTGGTGTAATGAGATGCAGTAAAATGGAAAATAATAAAACATAAACATAAATTTAGAAAAAAAGAAGCGGTAGAACAGGTAAAAAAATACAAACACATCGGTTCAATGAAGATGGAAGAAGTGATCAAAAAATAAGGTCAAGAATATCACAGGCAAAAGCCGCATTTATGGAAATCACTGTTAACATAAAAAAATTTTTAATGGAGAAATAGGGAAAAGGTTAATAAAGGTGTACGTTTGGAGCGTGCTGCTGCATGGTTCCGAAATATGGGTTATAAACAATCGTAGACAAAAGCAATTAGAAGCGTTTGAAATAAAATGCAAAAAGTTAAATGGACAGATAAAGCAAAGAATATAGATGTGCTTAAGACCATATTATTAAAAGCGATGCTTAATGAAGTATATAAGAGAAAGAAGATGCAGCTGACTATAAGAAATAACAAATATTTAACAACAGTAATCGAAAATGGAAGAAGATCAAGAGGAAGACCGAGACAAAAGTACATCGCTCAAATAATGGAAGACGCAAAAGTACGTACGTACCAAGAATTAAAAGAAAACCAGAAACCTGAAAGTAGAGTGCTCTACATACACCAATCGAAAGATTGAGGAATGAAGAAATAAATTTTCAAGCAAATATAAAAAAGACTTCATTATCACTGAAGCCTTTATAGAATAGTTCATTTTTTTTTATCTGCCCGCTCGCATTACAAGGTATGGTTAGTTATTTAGCAGAGGCTGCTAATTACTGAAAAATATTCTAGAAAAAATTTAATTAATTGCGGGGCTGTTTTTTTTCAACCGTTAATTCTAGGAAAAATAATTTATTACGTTTAGAACGAGCTGGTCATAATGAAAATTTAATTAAACAACAAAAAAAAAATAGAGTTCATAAATTACGAAACGTTCAACGTATCGTGGATAAATAAATTAATCATAGTAATAACGGTAAACAATAATAATAATAATAATAAACGTACATAAAAATCGTTAGAGCTTGAAGATCGGTTGAGAATGTAGTTGTAGCAAACACCTAGCCGTGTCGATAACTGTTGTAAAAGTACGAAAAAAAAAATGGCATCTGCTTATCAGAATGCTAAAATACAACGTAAAAAAATATTTAAGTACTTCTGGTGGAATTCGAGCAGCAGACACACTGTTGCCGAAATACATAATCATATAAAGAAGCTAAAAAATAAAAAGTCTGTTGGTTGGACAAGGTTTTTGGGATTTTCCTTAAAAATCTACCCATCAAAGCTCTAGTTAAATTATCATAATAAATTCGATGTTTTTCGCATTTCCCTATTTCTCGGAAGACGTCTAAAGTAATACCCATCCCTGAGGCTGGTAAGAGTACCTCGGATCCTGTAAATCTACGTCCTGTCTCTCTTCTCAGTAATCTTAGCAAGATAGCTGAAAAAATTATTCTCAGTCGAATACAAACCTTTACCCGAATTAATAATATTCTGTGATGAATATATCGGAGAGTAGTGATTTTATGAATTAATTATAAACTAAACAAAATATAACACAATCACTAAAAGTTTTTAATCGCGAAGCTTTTCGACAGTTCCGTCATTAAACTTTTAGTGATAGTGTTATATTTTGTTTGGTTTATAATTAATTAATAATATTCTTATTTTTTTTTTTTTCAAAAATAGTATATTTGATAGAAATATAATTTTATATTATGAAACTTAAAGTGACAATCCAATTAAGTTTAATGCCACTTTAAATTCTATTTACAATCTTAACTTACATTTTTAATTCGATATAATACTATTATCATCTAAAATGAATAGTGAAATAACAATATAAGAACATTAAATCTTAGTATATCAAATTATAATTTTTTCTATTATTTATTTCCTCAATAGCTAACATGTTGAATTCTTTATATTTACTATTTACCAATTCTTCTGCTTTACATTCTATTACAATATCATTACAATTACACCCCTGCAAGATATGATAAACCGTATCCGCAAAATTACATCGAATACAGTTATCAGTTTCAGCAATACCAAAACGTTTTAATTAAGTTTTGAAACTACCATGTCCAGTAATAAATTGTGTGTTATAATAATTGGGAATAAGTATTACGGAATCTATCATTTATATTTGGAAAATACTGATACGTTAAGCCACTATATGTATTCCACATGATTTGATATTGCTCTAAATAATATTGATTAAGTACTTTTTTAAACTGTTTATCGTTTAAGTGTTTGCATTCGTATTTATATTTGTTATTAATATAATCTACTTGATTAAATTCGTGTGTTAAATTAATATCGTTTTTAATGTAAAATAACTTAATATGTTTACGTATTTCTACGTCTATAGGCATAATTCCGGCTATTACTATCGAAGCCCAATAACTAGTAGTTTTATATCCTTTAATCATTTTAATAGCTATTGTTCTTTGAAATGATCTTATTAACGTTTTAAACCTTTCAATTTTTAACATATCATCGTAAATACTACTGCTATAGATTATATTTGGCATAATTATGGATTTATACATAATTAGTCCTTTTTTATAATTTACTCTATTATTGTTATTATAAAGTTTATTAAAAATATGTAAAAATTTGTTTATTTTATTCTTAACATTATGGAAATGGTTATAGAATTTTAAATTGTTATCAATTGTAACGCCCAGGTATTTTATACTTGTCACACATTGAATATTAATATTATTATTTGTTAAATTTAATTCTTTGTTTTTGAATTTTTTGTTAAATAAAATATATTTTGATTTTGTCATATTAATATTTAAATTATAATCATTTAAAAATTTTTCAATTTCCTTATACACTCTACATATATTTACTTCCATAATGTTTTCCTTCTTATCCGCAATTATCATGGCTATGTCATCGATGAAGGTAACAATTTTAACACTTTCAGGTATTTTAGTTTTGTAAATTCTAGAAAATACCATATTCCATAAATACGGACCTAAAACTGATCCTTGCAGTACTCCTGTCATTAACGCATGTTCTTCTTGTGTGTACCAATGTTTATAATTGTATATCTATTATGAAAATAATGATTTAATATATTTCTTAGATTTTGATCTAGTCTCATTTCTTCTAGCAGTAACATTAATTTATTTAAATTTAGGCTATCAAATGCCTTAGTTATGTCCAATGTTACTAGGGCTACATTGTATCCTTTATTTTTAAAGGTTTTTACCGCTTTTATTACTTCAAAATTTGCCAATTCCGCTGACCTATTCTCCAATCCGCCATATTGATCTTTGTTAATTATTTCCATATCTTGACTTAATTTTTTTAATTTTTGTAGTATACATTTTTCATAAATTTTGCTTATATTTGAGAGCAAAGATATTGCTCTATATGAGCTTGATTCACACATTGGTCTGTTTGCTTTCGGTAATATAACAGTTTTGGATACTCTCCACATTTCTGGAAAGTAATTTAATTTAAACAGGACATTTATCAATTTGTTGATTACCCCCAGGTATCTTAATATTAAATATTTTTAGCATTCCATTTGTTGTTTTAATCCTGCTGATGTTTTGTTATTTAAATGTTTTATAATTTCATCTGTTTCATCATTGCTAAATTGATGATATACTTTATTTTCTTTAAATTTTGGATTAAATGGGTTTGTATTGATGTAAAGTTTGTTACAAAGTAAATTTACTTTGTCTTCATCTGTAGTAGCAACCCCATCTAATGTTGGTGTTTGTATTTTTTTATTTTTATTTAACAATATTTTGTATTTTAATCCAAATATGTTTTTATCATCCATCAATTTTTTCCATGCATTCTCCTTAGATTCTTTAATCATATACTTATATGATTTAAACTCTTTTTTGTATTCATTGTAGAATTTCAATTTTGTTTGTATATGTTTGCATCTATAATATTTTTTATAAGCTCTGTGTACTTTATTCCTTTTTAATTGTAATTCTCGATTCCACCAATAAACATTACTTTTTTTCCTTACAACATACGATTGAAAAAAAAAATTAAATTCTCGCATCTCTTCATAAGCGAATAAATAATATTCTTATTGAACAACAGTTTCAGGAGTAAACTATCAACAGTTATTCAATTGGCGAGGATTACAGATTTCATAACAGATGGTTTTAATCAAAATAAACACACAGGATTACTTCTCATAGACATTGAGAAAGCCTTTGATATTATATGGCAATCTCGGATTAATATATAAATTAATTCAACTAAATTTCCTAATTATATCGTTAGACTTATTACAGATTATTTAACAAATAGGAAATTTATGGTAAAAATAAATAATTGTAACTACGTGGCAGGGTCTATCTTAGCTGGTGTACCTCGAGGGAGTATAACCCTATCTTTTTCTCTTATTCCCAAGGGTAAACACCTTCAGATGGCGTTGTATGCGGATGATACGGCTATATATTGTACGTCGTATCGTATAGATATTATTCAAAGAAGGCTATTTGAGAAATTAAGATCATCTTCAATAAATAGAAAATTAACATAAATGTTGATAAAGGTCAATATTATTTACAAAAAGAAGACCTAACTCTCTAACTCCTATAATGATTAACAACACACCCATAGAATGGAAGACTCGGATCAAATATCTCGGTGTTATTCTAGATAAAGGTCTTACCTTTTCTAAACATATAGAACACACCGTTAATAAAACTCGCGCCTCTTTATTTAAATTATATCCTATCTCTAATAGGAAATGCTAATACCGCAAATAAGCTAATTATCTACAAATGTATCTTAAGACCGATAATGTTGTATGCGTGTGCTGTGTGGTCTTACGTAAGTCTAACTTATGTAAATTGCAAACCATGCAAAACAAATGTTGTAGAATCATTCTTAAAGCTCCGTTTTATGCTAGAATAGTTCGTATGCACAGACTTTTGAAACATGTGCATCAAGTAATAAATCAGCAAATCAAAAAAATGTTTAATGATTAGTACAATAAGCGCGTTTATAAACAATATAGGAAACTACACTCGCACCAGTCTCCAATTAATAAGAAATATAAACATAAAAGAATTAAACATACATTATTATGATTTCCTGATGCTATATAGTTATTATTTAAGTTTAAGTTTATTTTATGTATATAGTTATTTTTCTATTCATTACTACTCCGATGATCGTCCGTTATTTCATATTCCATTTTATTCAATACTTATTTCATGCGGGTTTTGATGGTGCTTTTTCCTGCAATCTATTTTAAGCTTCGTTTCGTTTATTTATATTATTATTTATATCGCGATACACGGGAAGAATCTTGTTTTATTTCAGTACGTGTAGATGATAATTGTTGTTTCTTATTTTAAATGTAAAAATACACGTTTTATTTATTTATCGTTTGTTGCAGTAAGTCGGCAAGTGAAACATATGTTTATATTCAATATTCAATTATTGCGATACAAATAATAACGAACATTTTCTTATATCTTAAGGGTAAACAACAAGCTTACAGGTTTAAATTAATAGAACTGAAGTATAATATGTGCGAGGTATTTTGAAATTTATATAAGTATTACATACTAGCGTGTATTTTCGAGTAGCTCAAATTCGAATGGCCGATATTGTTGCAAATAAAAATTAAATCGTCATTTATTTAGATAATCGTTAACATCGCGTTTCACATATATCGATTTAGGGAATGTATTGGCCGACCACTTACACGAACATGTTTATTACTGAATAAAATACTATTAATTACTCGTAAAATTACTTCAGGATATATATGCAAAAGGTAAAGTGAGAAGTGAATATTTGACATGAACAATCTCATTGAGAGCACATAGACGATCTATGATCTAACCGGGGTTTTTAATTTTATTTTCAGTGAACCGCGTGTACGAACAAATATTTGGGTTTAAGTTCTCTGTAGCCCTTTATATAATTCTGTTTTAAACACGTGAGTATATATTTCGATAACATTTCATTAATAACTTCCCGAACATACTTTACAATAAGGATATAAGTTTCGATTTTGTTTAAAATATCCAGGTGTTCTCTCTACTTCGTAATTCTTATTTTATTTTATTTTTTTAAATTTAATTTTTAATTTAATATTCGTTAAATGTTCAATGCGTTCGTAATGTCGCTGCACCTATACAGAAGATTTTTGATCGTTTCAGGATTTGTATTATGCGGTGCGTGTCTAGCGTGTGTGTTCCTTTATTGATGTACATCCGGTATGTAAGTAAAAATTTTTATATTGTATTTATTAATCTGTTGAGAAGTATGCGTGCGTATTTCTCTAGTAGGATTATGTAAATGGGACGTAAATTGCGCGCTTTAATGCGTGCGATGCGAGTATACATAATTTTTTTTATATGTATCGTTTTTTTTGTAATTCTTAAATTATTATTATTTTTTTTAAAATGGGCATTCCAACCAGAACTGTAAAAAACGGATGCTTTGCCTTATTAAATATTTATACTAGAGGCTGGTAATCAAATATGATCATGTATACGATATTGTTCTGTTAAGCAGGCATCTGAGATTAGTTGGGAGACGGATATACGTGGCAGGAATTTTACATTCTATAATAACTGCAACTGAAAAATAGATCAGGATGGGTGCAGAATGACGAAGGGCTAATTTGTGTGTAAATAGAACGTTTTATACTATTTAATAATTATAAGTCTACACTATAATAGGTTTTTTAGATGTTGTGTGGGCTCCTTTACAACGAATAAATAAATTATTGCGGTCTAGGACAGGACGCAAAAAGAGTACGTGTTGGTAATAATAATAATAATAATTATCATCATCATCATCGTAAAGTCAAGCCAAAATAGGTTGGTTGTAATCGTTAATACACAAACTTGAATATTAAACAAATCCGGTAATATTTCGCACTTTTTTAAAATGTCAAAAAACAATAAACCCGATTGCTGTTTGAACATTAAACAGCGATAATAATCGCTACTATGAAAAATAAAAGTAAAAATCGTAATAATAATAACCGTAACAACGACGAGAATAATATTAATCGATGGAAATAAACATAATAAGGAAAATAGTAATAATGCGCGATAAAAGATTAATTGTTATAAATATTAAACAAAGTAAAAGTGAATTATATAAATTCGATATATGTTTCGTAGAATATTTCTCGTAAAAAAAAAGTTGACCAGGTAAAACCAAAGTAAAATAAATAAATAAATAAAAAGTGTATTTCGAAAAACAGAACGAACTGTAACATAAAAGCAGAAAATAAAAATTTGCGCATCCCGAAAACAGATTTCTTACCGCGTATACCACGAGTATAATAACCGTATACGATAATACAATAAAATAGAGATTACCGGGAAAAAATTACAACCAAACCTGTAAAACGAAAGTATTTAACGAGAGCTTAAGGAATACAGCAAAAATCATCAAGTCTATAATAATATCGATAAAGTAATTAACTGGGTGCAATTTTCGTAATTTAATATTTAACTCATTCAATTACCGCATTATAAATAATTTCATTTCTAACCGAAGATAATCGATTTCAGAAGAGAAACCGTTTACGCGGAACGATTAAACCGCAAAAACCGAAAAACATTCGAAAAAATATTACAAACTGTCGTAATTGAAAAAAAAAACAACTTTTCCATATAACCGCGCCAAAATTTCAGAACTAATCGACAGTGCGTACTATTTATATAACGTGGATTGTAAATAGCTTAGCGTTCTGTAATAATAAAACCCGTACTGCGACTTCTCTATTATTACTAATTCTTCTCCTATCGTTTCCTTTTCAGAGCCCCGGAAAGGGATTCGTGTTACGAAATAGCATAGCCTCGACGGTATGAAAGTCTGCAGGCGGAAACAATCTTACCGTAAATCGTAAAATCCTTAGTAAATTCGCTAACGTGAAACACTTGTCATTTTGGCACACGGAATGTGAGAACGCTGCATGCGATTGGAAAACTTCAAAGTGTTATTCAAGAGATGAAAAGGATGTGAGATTGGACCTTCTACAGAAATCTGCCAACAAAATGAAGGAACATTCTACTACTCAGGATATGATAATCAAGACCCTCGACCGAGGAATGAAGTTGGGATAATCGTTTCATCAAAATTGAAACAACATGTCGTCGTAGGTTTTACACCCGTTTTTTAGATCGTATTATACTTCTGCAGATCTAAGGCGCGCAGTATAAATTTTTTTACAAATTTATGCTCCAACAAATGAACCAAATTTTATAATGAACTACCGGAGGACTTACATGGTTCTATTCACAATATCATAGATCAACTTCAGAAACAAGACATCCTGATAATTATGGGAGATTTTAATGCTAAGGTAGGATGTGGTAGACGTGATAACTCGGTTCGGACATTTTGGTAACAACAATGAAAGGGGAGATAAACTATTACATTTTTCTGAACAGAATAATCTAATCATAACGATTGCGTGGTTTAAATTACCGAATCATCGTCAGTACATATGGAAATCTCCTAGAGATAATAAAACAAATCTGATGAGAAATCAAACCGATTATGTTTTGATTAACCAACATTTCAGAAATTTGATCAAGAAAGCTTCAACTTACCCAGGAACAGTGATTCGGATCATATACTGGCTGTAAAATTTAAATTAAGTTATAAAAAAATAAGACGACGCCAATCGAGTAAAATGGTAGATCAAACCGTGCCAAGGTCGCAAAAAATAAAAGACAAGGTTGCAAAAAAATTTAATATTCAATTAAAAGAATATAAACAACGTGATTCAACTACGCAGCTAAAGTTGTCAATGCTCAATCAAATAGTACAAACGATTTGTCAAAGATACTTAAGGTGTCAGTTGCCTAAAGAATATGTGGATGACAGATGAAATTCTAGAATTGATTGAACGAAGGGAATATAAGGATAAGGACGCGAAAAAATATACTGCGTTATATAAACAAATTAAGAAAAAGATTAAAGATGCAAAGAATATTTGGATGGAAGAAAAATGTAGAGAAATAAAAACGTTAGCAGAAAAACACGACTCTTTCCAAATGCGGACAAAACGGCCAGATCAGATACCAGGGGATTTAATACGATTATTGAAAGATGATCGCATAAAGGATTTAACAGGTCTTCTTAATAATATTTATATCTCTGATCGGATACACCTTCGGAAAATGGTTAAAATATTCTTTTGTTCTAATTCCTAAGAAACCATATCCAAAGGAATGCAGCGATTAAAGAACTATTAGTTTAATGAGCCACCTGCTAAAGATCTTTCTAAGAATCGTTTACCAAAGAATTAAAAGAAAATGCGAACAAGATCTATCGGCAACATAGTTTGGTTTTCGTGATGGACATAGAACTAGAGACGCATTGGCAGCATTACGCATAATTTTACAAAAACGTAGGGTGATGAACAAAAATGACTTCATATGTTTTATTGATTATGAAAAGGCGTTTGACAATGTTCGCCACGATAAGTTGATAAAAAACCTTCAAAACACAGGAACTGACAACGACTTGAATATAATAAGAAACTTATATTGGAATCAAGAAGCAGAATTGGTATTAAATAGAAATTAGTCGAAGATAAACTTCGAAGTTAAACGTGGTCTACGACAATATTTTGTGTTGTCCCCCACTATTATGCTACAAATCGCCGAACAAACCATAATGTACCAACTGTACGGAATAAAAATTAATGGTAAAATCATTAATCCATTATGCAGATGACACAATCGTATTAGCAGATAATCACCAAGACCTGCAAAAATTTAATGAAACTGGTGTAGCCTGCATATACACGTTAAGAAAACTAAGTGGATGGTGACAAGCAAACAACAAGTTGATAGTCTCGTTATAAATATAAACAATGAAAGTATTTAAAGGGTCAGTAGATTCAAATATCTTGGTTGTTACTATAAATGAAAATTCGGATATGGATGTTGAAGTTAAAGCGAAATGCAGTTACGCGCAACAGCTCGATCACTTAGTCTTAGCATAAGACACATTGTTCGCTGTTACATTCACTCAATTTTGTTATATGGAATCGAAACTATGCCTTTAAATAAGAAACAAATAACTCGATATGAAGCTGTACAAATGTGGCTCCATCGAAGGATGTTGAGAATCCCATGGACGGCCAAGATATCGAATAAAGATGTTTTAAAGAAGGCTAATACAAGCCGAATATTAAAAAAATCACATTATAGAACCTATATTGACCATATCATCAGTGGCGAAAAATATGAAATACTTCAGATGTTAATACAAGAAAAGATGTTAAGGGAACAGAAGTCCTGGAAGAAGCAGAACAGATTGGCTGCAAAATATTATAAGCTGGACAAACACGTTTTCTCTACAGCAATTACTGACAGATGCAAGACAGCGCAAAGTCTGAACCACCGATTAGTGATAGCCTGTGAAGAGTATGGCACGAGATGATGATGAAAGAAGATTATGCTTCAGTCTTCTACGTATGAATTTTTTATATCTTAATGATAATGACTCGTAGTTATAGTTTACTATTCCTCTGACAATGACAAACGGATTACTGTTGCATCTGCTGTAGACATTTTTGAAATATATACGCGGAATATCTTATATATTGGATAAATATATTTTGAATTTTTTGAACTTTAGTATATCTACGTGCATTTAATATAATTCGAGAAAAAATCTGTACAAACAATCTCTCAAGCATATGGACAACTGCTATTAGCTTACACATCGTTTAAAAAATTCTACACTGACGCATCTAAATCGAGGGAAGGAACTGGATGCTCTTAGATATTTTCTGTTCTGTCTGCGGAACTAATTGCACTAAAATTAGCGATAGAAATGAAATATTAAGATATTGTTATCTTCACAGACTCACATGCAACTATACAAAGTATTAACGATCACCAATTTTAAAACAAAATATCATCCTGTAACTCAAGAAATCCACGATGCCGTTTACAGATCTAACCTTAACATAATCTTCTGTTGGATTCCGAGTCATTCAGACATCACTCACAACATAGCTGACAAGGCCAGCAAAACAGGCATCAACTATGTTTCCAGTTCCACCCCGATTGCTGTTACTGCAGCGGATGTTGCTAGTCATGGAGCATCAGCTCGGGGTATGTGGAAGCAAATATGGATATACGCTCCAACCATGAATAATGTACGGAGTATCAAAGCAGACACAACTCCCTGGAAAACGTCGATATAACCATCGCGCGGCAAAGAAGTAGTCCTTACCCGGCTCCGCATTAGGCATACAGCCCTCACACACAAACATATCATCGATCGAAGGGACGCCCCATTGTGCTGTTATTGTGGCCAGCAATGTACAACTTGTCCACAACATTCTCTATGAGTGCCCTGCCCTCCAATCTTATCACATAACCCGACATTCTTCATTTTCATCCACTATCTCTGATAATCTTAACGTGATCGATCGCACACCTAATTTCTGAAATGCACTAAACTCTTTCCTCTAATATAAATATCAGTTGCAGTACATGGCACCGCTTTAAAAAAAAAAAAGCAACATATTATTTATAATTCTTTCAACATGTCAATTTTCCTACTAGGATATTAGTATGTCATGCAAGCGGTGGAATGCTACGGTGTAAAACGATTTATAGATCTAAGCGTCTGTGGCGTTCCTGTTTTTCTGGAACAGCCTTTGACAACGATTTTTAATTCGGATTAGTAATATATAGAGAATGTGGTGCTTGTATCCGTTATTAGATTAATTTATAGGAATTGACTTGGAAACATGTAATACATGTTGTACATTTTTGATGACCTGGTCAATGTGTGATATATTACCAATAGGATACAATTTAAATTATTTTTGTTCAAAAATTCATTTCCGGTTAGCAAGATTAAAGTTGCATGATGATTCATTATTAATAATGGTAACGATCAGTGATCAATAAAAGAGAATAGGATTGTGGTCTGCAAATAGAATGAACATTCTTAAAACAAAGTCTATAATGCTGGGTTTGACAGTGCTAGAAAATGGATAATATGCAGGTGCATATGCTGCAAGAATATTAAGATTAAATTTAAAAGAAACTTCATATAATTGAATGGCTGCTTTATTGTTATAATAATTCCAAATTAAATTTTTTGCATTAAGATCTCCAAAAATTATGACTTTTGATTTGGTTTTAGGTAATCCGTGTTTTCTTTTTTCTTTTTCGCAGTTACGTATCGCTAATAATTGTTACTATCGCCGTTGTTGTCCCTGTCGTCGTTATCGTTCGGTGTATATGTGTGTGTATGCATTTCACGTGTATGCTTCCTCATCGCAACGTGTTATCGTCAGCACGTGCTTCGTCCTAGTATTTTATATTTCGTTGATTAAATTTATCTATTGCGTCTATATAATAGTAAGTGGAACAAAGTCCACTTATGGTTCTCTGCAAATAATCAAGCGGACAACCCGTTTCAATTCCCCGATGATAATAATAACAGCGCGGAAAATGACGGTAATTATAACATATCGTAAATTGTAAGTGTTCAAAATTCTACTTCTATGGCTAACAGCGTTATTAAATCAGTTATTTTAGTAAGGGGATTCGATACAATTAATTTTGTAATTAAACGACATTCGTCTATTAAAAATAATAGTAAAGGCGGCATTCAATAAAGAAATACTAAGAATTTGAAAATTAAAACCCATTTAAAAGAAAACCAAGGCTATTGTCAAACGAAGGCACTATACACAAGTTCTCAACACTCTTCTGATATTAAAAAGATTCGAACCCTTCTAGTATACCAAATGATGAGGAATGGCAATCGCCCACTCATAAATATTTTATAAAAAAAAATTAACGGTCATGTAGAATCTGCTGGCTTGCTGAAAAATAGAATTTCTCTTTTAGCTGACAATTCTAACGAAATAATGGCGAAAACAATTCTCACGAGATAACCATGACTGATTCCAAATCAGATAATTTCGCCTCTAATTCCGTTAAACCAACCCCAATTCTCATATTGAGGGTGTTGTTGACTTTATTCGATTAAAAAAAAAATTATTAGACTTAGCTAAAGAAAAACTTATTTTTAAAGCGAATATTAATGGTGTAACCATTAAATCTGATACCGCAGACGATTACCGCAACATTGTTAAATACTTTATAGAAACGAAATATAAATGTTATACATATTAGCTAAAAGAACTCAAACCATTTGCCAGATCAACTAAAGCGATCACCGAAGAACTAACCAATATGGGATACTTACTTAAATTGGTTACAAATATAATGCAAAATAAGATAAAAATGCCATTACCATTATTTTTTGT
This sequence comes from Coronaproctus castanopsis, assembly GCA_032883995.1. Lineage (NCBI taxonomy): Eukaryota > Metazoa > Arthropoda > Insecta > Hemiptera > Monophlebidae > Coronaproctus > Coronaproctus castanopsis. The sequence goes on from CM065053.1 coordinate 127,770,023, forward strand.
TAATTTGAATCAACATCCAAATAATTCAAATATATTTTAGAAAACGTATCTACTAGACCCAGTAATTAAAGCAGAAGAACCACCCCGCAGGCATAAAACTATCCCTCAGTGTCGTCGATGACAGTCATATGGGCATACTAAACATTACTGTGCAAAGATCTCAAATGTGTCCGCTGTGGAAATGATCATCACAAATGTCAAAAACCAGCCTCCATTCCACCTACTTGCGCTCTGTGCAAGCAGGCTCATCCAGCTAACTACAAAGGTTGCTCTAGCTATAAAGATCTACAACGTCTTCGTAATTCTCCTCGACATGTTTTAAAAAAATACTAATCATCCACAAAGCCAAGATCGACTAGTTAAAGTTTATTTAGCATAACCAGAACAAAATAAATTGAACATTAATTCTGAATCATCCGACATTCTGTCTAGACCATCTACATCATCACGTGTGGCAGTTCTCAAACGTTTAACTAATCACCAAACTTCTTACTCTTCCACATAGAATATTTTAAATATGTTTTAAAGCTACCATCTCCAGTAATAAATTGCACTTTATAAATAATTGCGGTGAAATCTGGGAAATATTTGTACGCTCTGATTTCACATTTTTTAATATTGTAAAATATTAAATGTTGATTTAGTATATCTTTAAACTGTTTAACGTTAATTTGTTTACAATTTTTTTTATTAATATATTTTACTTGATTAAATTCATGTTCCGTGTTAATATTATTTTTAATTAATAAATAAATTAATATCTTTCTTTTTTTCGAAGTCAATGAGTTATAATTTCTATAACCACTATTAATGCGCTAACTCGTTGTTTTGTATGCTTTCATCATTCTGATAACTATAATTCCTTGATAGAATCTTGTTATAAACATCTTAATTTTTAACATATCATTATATTTGGTATTACATATTACCGATTTATATAAACTCCGAGTTCTCGGTATACCTAAATTATTTATTTGATATATAGTGGTATAGCTAGTGAAGCGTCAATTTGATTATTGGGTCACTTACAGTTTTATCTTGTTTAATATATTTATCCGTATCTTTATAGATAACAACCGTAATGTAAGGAGTTACTAATAACTCCGGAGTAAGATCTAAACATCAGATGATTTAACCTTTCGAATTTCCCCGGGTGATCGTTGTTAACTTAGTATTATCAAAAGCATTAATAACTTGGGACAACTAGCCGTAAGCATAATATATAGTACAGCATCATAGCAGTTTAAAGACTAAGATCATCAATTCGGCTAACGTGGAATTCTAGATACAATTAGCATCCGAGCGTTCTGATCTTAAGTTCTCCGAATGACGAGCTTATCTATCCCTTCATCTCTCAGTCGACTACAATTTCCCGTTCACTTGTCACCGAGTCATTTCCTATCACATGACTGAAAAATATCCGCCTATAAAAGATAGCCTACGTTATGGCTGTTGGATCAAGAATTCACGGAATAATACGACGTTGGAAAATGGCACGAATGTGATCCGTAGATAACTGCGAGTGATATTAACGTCCGAATTAAAAGAGCTTCGGTTTGCTGGCATATTCGGTGATATTTCGATAATTTTCTACACCTCGGAACATTCTAAGTCATATCTATTCTTCTTTTTATCTTTGACATACATTTATCTTTATCAGATACTTGGATTCCGAGGTATATACTTTAACATCATTATTTATCTTTATCAGATATTTGGATTCCGAGGTATATACTTTAATATCATTTATATTTTGAAATGGCTGCAGCATATCGATCAACATTAAACAGTATTTACATCGACTGAAAACGGCAATCCTGCAAATTTGCTTTAATCCTCTTAAGAAGAAAAAAATTACGCCAAAAATTATAACAAACTGTCAGAAGGATTTCGAACATGCGTGTATACACACAAAAATAATATAAATAATCAATTTTGTATGAACACTATATATATATAATGCATTTACTAACACACTTAACACTCGTTTACACACACCACTCACATACACCTTCATATATATATATATATATATATATATATATATATATATATATATATATATATCATTATCATCATCAACATCGTATTTTAAGATCGCTACTAGTCATTGTACGTTTATTCTTACGTACAAAATGGACTAGCATTCAAGGCACTAATTATAAGCAGGAATATGGGGATACATGGAGCTACCACTGCCTTCTCTGTGATAATTGAAAATAATGTAATGATCAGAAACTTTATAAACTTTTATGCCGCGAGTTGGTTTCAAATCCTCTCTACCATTGAATTGACAATCGAACACTTCAGCAATTATGCGACCGCAACATTCCATATATATATATATATATGTGTGTGTGTATATGTATGTATGTATGAATATATTAGATCACGCAAATTTAAAAATTTTTCGATTAATGAACGTATGAAACATTGCCAAATTTTCCGATGTTTCATGCAGATCCTGTGTAATTAATTTTAACTAACACGTTACGTAATTTTATTTGATGGCTAAGCTTATTGACGAAAATTTATTTCTTTCGCTCTAAGGTATTTTCGCGCGCTTTTTATTAGTCTGTATACGCGTACACGCACAGATCCTTCATTTTGTCACCCGTTGAAATAGTCTTCTTTTTTTTTTTTCATCCCATTTTACGAGTTATATCACGGGAAACAATTTCATTGAAACATCCGGTTATTTTATAAAAATGTATTTTGTATTACGTATGGCAAAAATAATCTAATAAAATTAATTATAAACCTAAATTAAGCTGATAATATATATATATATATATATATATATATATATATATATATATATATATATATAATCTCGATAGATACATCTATACATATTTCATAGTGTTTGTAACACGTATGTATCAATTTATTCAAAGCTGGTTTCAGGCGATCTTAAACTTTATCATATCTTCACCGTGGTGGATATATAAATTCCGATCGTTTAAAATAAATCAGGTATAAATGAAGATATATATATATACATACATGTATATATATATATATACACATAGGACCTCGTGGTGTAAAGGTGATACTTAAAAATGATTAAGAAAAATTGTATACAAGTGTCAATGAGAAATATTTTTATTTTTTTTTACACATGGGAAAGTCTCAATATCAAGCCTCCTCCTTCTTATCGTGTCGGTCAACTTATATCACTTTGGTATTTTATTTATACTGGTTACATATTCCATTCTGCAAGCAAAAGCGTTCGTCCATCATCTTGAACAGGTTTTTATCAATCAAACGACGTTATATTGGATTTAGATACTATTAGGTCATTGTGATAAATAAACGAAAATATTAAGCACTTTTCCATTGTGGAAGTATTTAATTAAACTGACCAAAATCTGAATATGAAAAGAGCACCTGGATATGATGAGATTACACCTCAAATAATTAAGGAACTGCCAAGAAATTCGTTTATTCTTGTAAACATATTCAATGTCATATTATGCACAGGAAGTGTTCCTAAGCAATGGAAAAGAGCACAGGTAATAATGCTGTTGAAGCCAGGTAAATCGTCAAGTTTACCTTCGTCATATCGACCTATATCTTTGCTTCCTATAATGTCCAAATTATTTGAAAAACTTTTATTAAAGCAGCTTAGACATATCATTGAAACAAAGCAGCTAATTCCGGACCATCAATTTGGTTTTTGTAACAATCGTAGTACAATTGATCAGGTGCATCGCGTCTTAAATGAGATAAACGAAACTCTTGAGGAAAAGAAATATTGCTGCGGTGTATTCCTCAATGTTGCCCAAACGTTTGATGATGTCGGTTTGTTCATTAAATTACGTGAACAGTTTTCGTATTCGTGGTGTTGCATTCCGGAATCATACCTGACTAACCGGCAGTTTAGAATTACGCATGAGGAAACGAAGTCTGACTAGAAAAACATATTATAGAGGAATACCCCAAGGTAGTGTCTTAGGGCCTACCCCTTATCTCCTTTACACAGCTGATATCCCAACAAACAATCGTACCGTTATCTCTACGTTTGCCGATGACACAGAAATTCTAGCTACAGATAAGATTCAACAGCGTGTTACTGAAAATATGCAGCTAACAATAAATAAATTAAGCGCTTGAATGGAACGTTGAAAAATTAAAGTTAACAGCGAAAAATCGGCGCACATAAACTTCCCCAATAGAAAATATTCCAATAGCACTCAATCAGCACATAATCCCACAAAAGGAATCAAGTACCTAGGAATTCACGTTGATTCGTGTCTAAATTGGAAGCACTATGTTCGGCAGAAATGTAAAATCATAGGAAAGAACTCAACGCTATCTATTGAAAATAAACGATTTTTATATATGGCCATTTATTTGGATTTACGGAACACAATTGTGAGGTTGTACTAGTATTTCCAATATAGATCCCATATATAAAACACCAAAACGTTGCACTTCATACGATCGATTTGAACGCAATAATGAACATACACCGAGACTTTCTTAATTCTAATAGTCATTATTTGGATTTATGGAACACAATTGTGAGGTTGTACTAGTATTTCCAATATAGATCCCATATATAAAACACCAAAACGTTGCACTTCATACGATCGATTTGAACGCAATAATGAACATACACCGAGACTTTTTTAATTCTAATAGTCATCGATGAAATTATCAGGTTTAGACGTGCAAAACGATTGGAAAAACACAGCAATGCTGAAACTCGCGGACAACTCCGAAGATTTAAGATGACTTAAACGTCGGAAACCATATGATTTAGTGAAGTAATGAAATAAGACGGAGTCGCTTCATTTGAAGTGTACCTCTTCACACGCGCCTTCAACTTTATCATCGTTGTTGTCAAATATATAGTCGTCACAATAATTGAAAAAAAAATTCTGCATCGCAAACGTAATAATGAGCAGTATATGGCTCTGAATTTTCTGCCATGCCGCGTTGACATCCGTAATTTTTCATACTTTCATGTCCTTTGTCCTGTCATAGTTCATATTCTATTCAAGGTTTCACATATTGACCACGGCAATTTATTATCGTGAGATACGCTCGTTTGGTTGTTCCCATAATTTCAATCGATTACTTTTCAGTCTTCTCTTCGTAATTATGTTTATTCTTCATTCAACGATCCGTATAAAAAAATATGATAAATATATTCACCACATTGGCTGGTATACTCGCAAAGTTTTCAGAAAACAGTTCCAACCATAATTATAACACATAAGAACAGAACTATTTTGTTCTTCGGTTGTTTTACATACCCAGAGCTGTTAGTATTTTATCGACTAATTGCACGAATAGCTGGCCAGTAGTCTTTTTATCATTAAAACTTCCATTCCCTGATGGAGTTCGAACACAGGTCGCGTGGGCGCAACAAGGCGTACACGCTATGAGATCATCGTATCGTATGATGTTGATTTATAGTTCGAGCTCTAAACGCGGAAGCCAGTCTAAACACTCGTCACGTAGTCGATGTAAATCTTCAGCCGTAATCCCATTTTACGAGTTCGGATTCTGACAGTCGCCACTCTTTTCGACGAAGTTCCATCCGTAGAGATTGCTCCGTAGGCTTCTCGACGAGAGCTCCATTTTTGAAGGAATTACATACCGATTTCCAAACCTTGGTCCATTGTTCTTTCCAGTTGAGTGCAAATCGTGCTCGATCCAAATTACATAATAATTTTTAAACGCTCGCACATTTATTACATGTACGGAGCACGTACAAAAGTAAGTACAGTGGTATTATATGTGTTCTTCTTGTTTAATTAAAAAAAAAACACAACAATAATCTAAGAAAACGGATTATCGGTCTCAATCGTATCGTCTAAAAACCAGACGTCAATGTCTCAGAAGACAGACCTCAAACTGTCTAGAGTAGCCGGTTTCCCGAAACGATGACGTATGATTTAAAATTAAATGGAAACAACGATAATCAATTATTAGTCGGCGATATTTCCGTAAAGCTATTATTATTGAATAATAATAATAATTACGAAAAGCGATTAATTATCTGAAATAATTCGACGACGTCTATAATAATGGTAAAATTTTCCCCTATGATACATTGTCACGTTTCCAGTATATTTTAACGAAGTTTGTAATAATCGATTAGACGGGGTTTTTACTGGCAGTGTTCATTTTTAAATCCGACACTAACTACGAAGTGATTGTACGTTGACAGCGTAATTGGCCGAATGTTCGATTAATATTGTCTTCTATGCCGGTTGAATTGATGCTATTTCCAAAACAAGAAACTCGCGTTTAGAACACGCCCGCCCAATTTCGACACGTTTTTGATTAATGCTTGTTTTATTCCACAATCGTTTGTACGTAATACTTTATATCCGCGATGTTAACTTAAACGATGTTACCAACAATGCAATTATAATATATACAGACGTTTCTATACGAATAGTCTAAACAGCTATTTCTTTCTATTCGAATATTTTCCAGCTCTTTTACAGTTACTTCGTGAAGCCAGGTCGCGTCTCGATATTCTTAAACCGACTGGTTCCCCCCCAAGAATTAACCGTCGCACTTCCACCCCGTTCTTTGCATATTTTATAATATATATGTTCCTTCAAGCTTTCATCAATATACCATTTTACAACAATATGTACATTTACAATATTATTATACAAACATGTATATAGTCTAATTTACAAAATTTACATCCACACTCTATACACAACTTGTTTCAGTCGTGCAACTTTTTCACAGCCTAATCTAGTAGACTCTCGGGATATCCGCTTTTTATTTACCGCATTTTAATTACCTCATTTAGTAGTAAGTGGCGGACGCTATTTTAAACTGATTCCTTCTCCCATTGTCGCGCCACATCTCTTCTAATCGTTATAAATTGTTATTTATTTTATTTTATATAATAATTACGCAAAATCTTACGATCTTCTTATATTATTATTCCGTTTATATTATCCTTATCTTGTCATCACCGCCTTAGCTACCCCTCTAATCTTCTTTCTTTCGATATTTCTTCCGCTATATTATTTAACAATTTCGTCTTCGTGTATTTATTAGATAACCTCTTCGTGTTTTCCTTCGTTCGTATCTTACATGCGTGTTTTCCTTTAAATCGATATTTTTACTTCTTAAAATATCATCTCACACCGACTAGTTTACGGATTTTTTTAATCGTCATCGTGAATATTATTTAATCGGTCGATAATTTTGCGGTTTTATTTCGTACTCTAGCTGATTTTTAAGCGTTCGTTGAATATCTGTCGCGTAATTTCTAAATGCTTATCGGTAAGGTTTGATTCACACTATAGGTATGAAATCACGCTGGCAGGATGTTCACATTTAGCTTCAGTCAGTTTTCGACCGTCAATGATCAGATTCGATTGTACTCTGCTTTTAATAAAAAATATTTTTACTCGTGTTTTGTATTTAAAACATATTAAATATTTAATTAACCGTTTATATTTTCCGTTGAAAAATATCATTAAACTTTTCGATTAAAGAATTAACTATAATAATAATAATAATAATAATAATAATAATATTAACGTGTGGAAAAACATACAGCAAAGAGAAGAGTGTCGGTGTATTCAAGTTTATTGCGACGAAAAGAGTCACTATCGTTATTTAATCAATGATGAAGAAAAATTTTTACAATGGCGTCGAATAGATTTCGGTACGTTCGAAATCATTTTAGATAAAATTACTTCAAAAATTCCTAAAGAAAATACAAGATTTCGTATTTCTCCTGAGACTACAACCACTATTATTCGAACGTAATCGAAATAAAACCTTTTTCGATTATTATTATTAAATTCAATTCGTAACCTGAAGATAAAACCTATATTAATTTTCGTTTTCCCTTTAAACTAGAAATCACTAAATCCCGCATTATATATTTATTTATATAATGTTTTTTTCTGGGGAACTTATATAATTGATTTATCTAGTTTGAGGCGAGTGAATCTCAGTTATTTCCGAAATATTTAGGTAGTTTACTGACAGAATTAATTTTATTATATGAACAAATTTATTACACTTTTCTTCGATTAATCTTTCATATATACGTAAAGCTGTTCGGCTTTGTTTATTTATTCGATTCTATCCATTGTGCTAGTTACGTCCTTATCTCTTTTTGATCTTTATCTCCGTAATTTTCTCTATACATATGAAAATTTCCTACCCAGCACATTGAAGATGGGGTCGAGGCAAAAAAATTAATCGCAGTATTTATAGACTTAACGCTCGCTTACGATACATTAATCAGCGGATCATTATTAAGCAAACATTTTATCATATCACTGGTGATTTTAAATTTACAACCGTTTTCGCAAAATTACTATAGAATCGATAGATCTCGTTAGATGGGAAAAATAGCCTCTGGAAGGCTCCCAAAACGAAGTGCAAGCGGCTGAATTATTCAGTATTTTTATACAAATGATCGGTCTATTCTGAAAGACTTAGGCCATTTTATTTACACTGATGATAAAGCTGTCACCTGACGAGGAAAATCTTTTGAATCAATTAACAGAACGCTATCTTTCAAGAAACATACTGCCTAAACACAAGAATAATGTATTACGTAAACTAGCTGGAAGTTCATGACACACTACAGACGTGAGTATTGATACCATTCAATTCAGCCGCGGAATATGTATGCTCAGTATGAATGAATGCTGCACATACGAAACGTACTGACACCACGCTAAACTGAAGCTACCGCATTACTACAAGGTGTACCTAAAATCAACACCCCCGTAGAAAAATACGTGTGCTTTCCAGTAACGTCCACTCGCAGTTAGACGGCAAACAGCTGGCAGCACTGAAAAGAGCAAATAACCGGAATATGCGTGACAGAGATTGATGTTTAGACAAAAACACCCACGAATTGTGGATTGAGTCAACAGAGAACGTCGTTTCAGGAACCGAACTGAAATACGAAATATGACGCTCACTAAACAGGCTAAGAAATGGTCGGACAAACAAGATACGACGACTTTTCCTTCATCTATCCAATACCTTTTCAACTGCAGCAGTTGCTTAGGTAAGTACGACCTTACTTAACAACTTATTACTACATATAGACTGTCGCCTTCGCAAAATTCTGGACTAACACCGAAAGATTTCTTTTCCCGACATAAAGGAGAAAAAGTTATAAATATAACTTAATAATAATAATGACAAAAATGATATATAACAAATTAAATGATTTTTAACTAATAACACATTCCAATTTTAAACCGAGACGTTTTCCAACAGGTACTATTAAAAATAAATTGAAACTTATATTTAACGAACGCTTACATTCATATAAAAAAACGACGAGAATAAATCATCGTTGACCACTAATAAAAATGCAATAACTGTCTCCTCGTCAGCATCCAAACTACGAGCAGTAAGTCCCGTTAAAATTATTCGTAAAATAAATGCATATCGTCTATACCGGTTAAAAGACAACATTCTAAATACACCGACAGGCGACAGTGATGATAATTGGCAAATACCAAAACATACGTCCGAATTAATATGAAATACTGTCAGTAGTTTTACTTGAAATAATAATGATAAACCGGTTAACGATAACGTATTTCAATTTGTCACTAACGAAAACGAAAGTTCATAAATTCTCGTCTCCTAATCTCCTAACGCGAATAACGCGCTAAACGAGGGAAATGTTTATAATACGAATAACGAGATAAAGTAAAAACATGAAATTAACAACGTCGATAACGCGGGAATATATCGATCGCATAAATATTTTACTTTAGTTACATATTATTTGGATTTAATTTTTATGTGCAGAATTATTTCTTTAGTTTTGTTTCAACTTGGTTAATATATGTAAACCTCTGCTACACACACATACACACACATACTACACACATATATATTATATTATATATATATATATATATATATATATATATATATATATATATATACACGAAAATGAAAACAAAAATGGATGTTTGTAATAATACGATATCCAGAATTCGAACGGGCTATAGAGTTGATTGGTAGAATAAATTAATGGCAAAAATAAATTGCCCATAATGACATTAATAAACGTGAAAACTGAATTGATATTAAAACGCTGTACTAAACAAAAATACGAATTGTTATTAATATTTTTTCCAGACAAAGTTGGAACTTTACGCTTTGAATCTAACGGCTATATATGTATGTATATATATATATATAAAATCCTGGCCTACAGTATTACACAGATTTTGTATATAAATAGCACTCTTTAATAAGAAATCTGGATATTTTACAAGGCTAGTAAACAAGTTATCATACCCAATGTGAATTATTATTATTATTATTATTCAGCCATAGAGTTTTCGGTAAGGTGAGATCAACACGAAAAATGAACTATAAGCTAGATGTGTATAACACAACTACAGCATCCGATGAGATCAAGTGGATACTATGGAATAATTATTTATATTTATTTTCGCGCGAAGTAATACACGTTGTTATTATTATGCAATATTATATATATATTAGTAGTAGTAGTAGTAAATTTTATAAGCGTAATTGTTAACCTTGAATGTGTATACAAAATATTTGCAATAAACTTTATATATGTATATATACATATGGAGTATGAAATTTTGTCAGTTCTGAAATTTACGACCAATTTCGCGCAGCGGCTTATTAAATGCGTCCTTCTAGAAAGTTGTATGGAATAAAACGATTTACAACTTTAACTCAAACGGCGTAAATAAAAAAAGATTTTAAAAACGTTTTTTTTGTTTAAAAAAAAAATAAAATAATTAATATTTAAAAAGTAGTTAAAATAACTAAATTTCCTACAAAGATTTTCGGCCTCGGCCATTAAGCCATTATCAAGTGGACATAAAAAATAAAATATAAAAATATATATACAATTTTTTAGAACATATAAAAGGAAAAAACAAAAAAAAAAGTAAGTGTAAGAAATACTTAATTTAAATGTACAATATTACAAAAGAGAGCAAAGTGAGAAAACAGATTTGATTATAAAATAATCTGACATTGAATATGAAAAATGTTTATACGATTTTTAAAAATCGTTACATTCTACACTGTTCAAATTACGAAATATTTTTCTGATTTTAACGTTAATAAAATATTTTGAAAAAAGGGAAGGTTTATAAAAAATTCGTAATTTTCATTTTTATCGATAAATTCGAAAAAGAACCAAATTTTTTATATTTTGGTTAAATTTTCTGAGCTGTACAGGCGCAGAAGAAATCGATACAACTAATTATACTAAACATTCTACTTGTCGTATTAGAAATGATTATTTTCTTATTAATGATGTATTCAAAATATTTTCAGAAAATGAACTTGTTTTCGTCGTTTTCAACGTAAAGTGCTTATTTTCATGATCAAAGCATCTTTTGTATATATATATATATATATATATATATATATATATATATATATAAATTAATAGCAAATACAATTAGCGTAGAAAAATATTATTGCAGAGGACTTACCTACATTGCTATGATAAAACTTCGTCAGTATGTCTTCCAAATGAGAATACATCTTTGAACAGTATGCGTGAAATATAGATTTCTAAAGTAAATATTAATTAGTTTTGATTTTCCAATGTTTACTCGGATAATCTGCATCACATATTGTTTCTGGAAATTAAGAAATAAGTAGCAAAAATTATTAAAAACAAGGCGAAGTCAAAATCTTTCAAATTTCCACGCATCGTACATTGCGCACACAAATGAATAAATACATAATATATATTTTTAGAAAATAACAGGCGTACATACACATACATATACAGTGAGCCTAGATATTGTTAAGTATGCTAACATATATTATATATATATATATATGTATGTAGTATATGTATATATATACATTGTGTATATATTTTTAAATTTATGAATATAATATAAATATATGAAAAAACTGTAGTAACCCAGAGTAGATATTATTATTATTATAATATATATATGTGTGCGTGTGTGTGCGCGCGCTTAATTTTAAACAATTCTGAAATGAAAGTTGCAAATTGATCTAATAAAATAATTTGATTGAGTTTAAATGTACAGTCTACTCCATTGTATTTGCTACACACGTAAATTATATGTCCAATGATTTCTGTTCCTTTTCCTAGGCAATTACAACATATCTGCAATAATTTTTAATTTATGTGTATAATATCCAATGAAACTATGACGGGAAAGGATCTGTGTCGTGTAGCGATTTACTGTAATATTTTTTGTTTTTAAAATGTTCTATTACGTTAAGAAAAAAACTAATTTATTAATTTATCTTTCGTTAATGAATCATATCTTACTTCTAATTTAGTCAAAATTTGTATATCGAACTTTTCGAGAAGTACTTTATTTACGATATCATTGAATTATTTTTTTGACATTAAAGATTGAAGATCGTATTTTGATATAACGATCAATATGTAAGATACGTGCTTTTGTATACAACGTAGTATTAAAAGTAAATATGTTTATTCTTATTAAGTTGAGCTCTTAGTTAAACTTGTTCAATACTAAAAAATGTTATTAATTCATTTATTTACAGACATAACACACACACATATATATGTATGTATGCATAATGTATGTGGGTTTTTGTTTCATAAATAATATTATCGAGTAATTGGACTAATAGCTAATACTGGCCAAGCAAATTTAGAAATGTATTTTATCTCTACTGCTAGATTGGTATTAGTTATTATTTTTTTCTGGTGTCATGATCATGTCACTTTGATATTTACTTTAAACCATTCAATCCATTTTTCCTTTCTACCTTGTCCAGCTCTGAGATAAGCTTATTAGCAGTTGATGCGTCGCTTTTTTCTTGATACCGTTTATATAAATCGGTACATATTCTGTTCCATCCAGTCTTATATTGTTTTCGGAATCCTCTGGGTATGCATTTTTTAGCAGCACTACTCACCATTGCACAGAAACGTTCATAGTTCTTAGCTGTAGGCTGAATCCATCTGATGTAATCATCTAATATTCTAGTCAGTCTTCTGGAAGTTCCATCTGGGAATAGGTGCCGTTTCTAGGTATGTGAATTCTAATCCTATGTTAAGTATAACAGGGCGGTGCTGCTGTGCGGAAAAGTGTGCGTGAGAACTCTGCGTTTCCCTAGTATAGACTGTAACTGAGCGTCCATTGTAACAAAGCAATGCAAGAAAGGAAAAATAGATTAATCTCGTAGAGTAAACTTCACACATTCTAGCCAAAAAGCTTTGCAATTACTCATGAGATTGTCTGGAGAAGAAAGGGCAACATCAGCCAAAGTTACTCCAAATCATATCGCAAACAAAATAATTGAATCTTTACGTCTTCCAGGATACAAGCAACAAAGCACTCTGGTTAAAAAATAACTCCGTGATTTAAAGCACAACGCAGAAAGCAGATCTCCCTTGGCAAAACCTTTTGATACGACCGAACTAGAAAATGTTATAAAGTCAATAAAACTTTATAAAGTAGCTGGTAAGGATCGCATATATCCAGAATTCATAAAATACCTTGGGTATAAAGCGAGAAAATAGCTATTAGCTTTTTATAACTCCATTCTTGAAAAAGGAAACCTCCCGAACTTATTTAAAGCTTCTATGGTGATGCCCATCTTAAAACCTGGAAAGGATACTGCTACAGCTGAGAACATTATTGAGCGTCTGTTATAAACTATTTGAAAGACTGCTATACAATAGAATTGCCATAATAATTAATGGAAATATTCCAGTTGAACAGGCTGGTTTTCGGGCAAAACGTAGCTGCATAGATCAAGTTGTTGGCCTCACAACATTTGGCTATCAGAAAAACTTCTGCTGTATTTATAGACCTATTCTCAGCGAACGATACTGTATGGCGTTATAGTTTGATCAATAAATTTATGAAAGTAATCTCATATAACACCACTGCCACGCTATTGAATTAAATACTGTCAAACCAAATATTCACAGTACACATTGCACATAAAGAAAGCAGCAGACGTCGACTTAATAACGGCCTTCCACAAGGATCAATGCTGGCACCACTACTATTCAACTTATACATATAGGATGTGCTATCAACCACAGTTAGAAATTTATTTTTGCTGATGGTATCACAATCGCACACAAACCTTATCAGAAAAGCTGAGATGACATTAGAATCTGATCTTAAAACACTAGATGACTATTTCTCACGATAAAACGTTGCTAAAACTGTAACATCTTGCTTTCACCTGAATACTCAACTGGCGAAGTTGAAGCTTCAAATCAATTTAAAAGGAAATATATTTAAATATGAAGAGTGTCCGACATATCTGGGTATACTTTTGGACAGGTCGCTCACATATAAAAGACATACGGAAAAGGTAGCAGCTAAGATCAAAGCTTGAACAAACATCATTCAGAAACTATCCGGCGCCTCATGGGGCACATCAGCCCTTCCGCTTGTATATTCCACCCCCGAACACGCTGCATCTATATGGATAAACAGTAAACATGCGAAGAAGATAGATATTGCGCTAAACGAAACAATGCGACTAATTACCGGCACGATAAGGTCAACTCCAACAGTGTGACGGCCCATACTTAGTAACATCGCACCTCCCAGGATAAGACGGAAAATGACCACAAAAAAAGAATGGTCGAAACATAATCTGATGCCAGAATTACCATTACATCAAGATACAGAGATCAATGAACGCCTTAAGTCAAGGCAACCTGCATGCTTAACCGCCAAAAAATTAATAGCTGAAAAATACGATGCTCAAAGTGAATGGAAGCATGAATGGGAGTCGGCAAATTGCGATAAATATGGACTGATAAACACATCACGGAAGGTTGAAATAGATTCCGGCCTGTCACGACGAGAGTGAGTAGTACTTAATCGCATTCGTACAAGGCAAATGCGGTGATATGAAATCAAAATGTGGTTTGACCAGCAACCCAGCATGTGACTGTGAGCACCCACGCATAACCGTGGAGCATATTGTCCTTGAGTGCCCAAAAAGATTTCTGCGGGGACTTTTAAGAGATTTGTTCATTAACGCCGTCTGCTCTGTCGTGGTTGCAGAAACTGGATGTAGAGTTATAAATTATGTTCGTTGACGCGGCTGTTGCCATACGAAAGAAGAAGAACCATTCAATTTTCTTTTTTCCTTTTTTTTGGGTAGGAACAAGATGCTACAACTGTAAAGTCCTGTTTCACCGTTTTCTGTCAGGGTTCATTCTCCTGCCTTTGGTAAAATACCCTACACAGCGGCTTGTTATTTATTGAGGAGATAACATTGTAAGAAATATATGGCGGCCTCATCACGCCGAGAATGAGGAAGTCGTATAAGATATTGAAGACTTTTGACAGACAATTCTTCAAGCTGCGTATCTGCACTCTCATTTCTCATTGCCCTGTAACTACTGCAATCGTCTACTTCAGGCTTTCTACCAGTAGCCTACATATCTACAGGCTATTCCGCCTGTGGATACTCCTCGTTCGGGTTGGATTCCTGGCGGTGATGTATATATATATATATATATATATATATATATATATATATATCGATTATTTAGGCGAGATTAATAAGTGTGACACGAAAGTCAAGCGTCTAGAGTATCTATTTCTGTGTCAAACTCTCCGGTCGGCATTTATAGGTGTAATTACTTTTCATTAATTCTTAAAATTCTAATTTACTTTACTTTCTGATTTAATACGATGTGCATTGAATAATACGATTTGAACATATTTATTTATGCATATTCTTATCGAATGGTCGTTATCTCCGATTCTATTTATTTCACGTTCATGTTATTATAATTTTTAATTTCGATCGTTAATAATATTCAATATTATAATGTTATAAAACAGTTCCGACGTACGTGAACGATTTTATGCGATGCGTGATTAAACAAAGTTTTCTTTCTTACGTCTATAATTACCCGTCTGATGTCGGAAAACGCAGTTTGCAATGATATTGCTATCGCGACATCTTCTTTAAAATGTAAGATCACATAACCGCTTACTCTTCTTAGATCGAACTTTTTCTAAAGAACGAACTAACTTGAACACACTCTCCCTATAGAGATTCGTTAAATACACCTTCAATATAAAATTCCTTGTTCATGCGGACTTAGGTAGACAGACTGGTAGAAGCGTTAATCAAAGACTAAAAGAACACAAGGCAGATTGTAAGCATAAGAGGAACGATTCGTCTGCACTGGTTTCTCGCATCAGTGTGTCCAGGGAATCACGAAGTACAATTTGACAATTTTGAAATGTTATCAAAAATGGATAAATATAGGTCCAGAATTGTTTGTGAAGCAATTGAAATTTTTAAACATCCAAATTTCAATAGAGAAGATGAACACCAGCTTAATTCAACGTGGTTGCCGGTCATTAATGGTAAAAAAACAAGGTAGTATAAAAACAACTGTTTGCCGAGTAAACAACTCCGTTCTCAAGCATGATACTACAAACACTGATAAATGAATGTGCGCGCAGCAGGACGTCTTCGAAAAATTTTGACAACATTAAGTCAAGATTATGCTCGTCTAAACACAATTTTGTAAATATGCCTACACTTTCATAACCGCACTCAGTTTGATAATGAAAACTTCAAGTGTTTTCGAAAGGTCACAAGGTAAAAATACGAACATGGTTTTCACCGGAAAAAATTATAGACGTATGGATATCAACACTATGAAAGTTTGAAGGTGTATTTTCTTTCTTATTTCAGTTTTGTCCTTTCGCTTCCGAGAGCGCGCTAATAAAAAATATTTTGTTAATTTCCTTCAATAAATTTGAAATCTGTAAGCCGTAAGTCGTATACTACAAATTTTCAATATTTAGTGTTTGAATGATAAGAGGACGCAATGCATGCACTAAATTTCCTAATACCTAGAAGGTAGAACCCTTTGAAATGAAAAGATGCGAATCCATGTAATTTTGTATAAAAATTTAGTTCGCTAATACGTTCCTGAAATTAACCGAACGTTAAAATTTTCTTTTTCTATAGCTTTAATTTTCGATCATTACACGAATGCCTAGTCGAGAAACTAGTTTCATCGAATATATACACGATATAAGATGACTAGGTTATTATTCCTACTTACATGATAAGTACTATTTGTAATAAAAATAAAATAAATTTATTTGACCCTCGGATATAGAGAGATTTTCCCTGGTAAGCAAAATAAATCTATTAGAAATATATACTTAATAATAACGTATACAGGAGAAAAATTGAAATTAGAACACAGAAAATAATAAAATCTATTATCACTGAACCATGGAAACCTGACGATGCTGTAACCAGAAAAACTAGTAGCCTGCGGTTTTGTGTAAAAAGTGTTTTTCATTTATATGTAAAAAATCTTATAAAAATACAGAAAAAAGAAAAAAGGAAGAATTATCCGGAGGCAATTATGTAAGAAGTTACACTCATAATAAAATATTCAAAATATTTACAAAGTACAGCATTTAGGTAGCGGTAAATAATAATAAACTAATTAACCTCTATTAAAAATAATACAATAGAAAATAGAAACATATTAAACAACTTATATTTTTATAAATTAAATTGTAATAATTATATATATATATTTATTTATTTATAGGTAAACCAGGTAGACAATTTAAACTAAGGTCCAATAAACATTTAAATTCCGATAAAAACTATGATAATAAATAATTATATGGCAAAACATTGTAAAGAATCTAAATCATTACATATAAAGTAAAAAATAAAAAAGATAAAAAGAAAATTAATAGAAAAATCAAACTTAAGAAATAAGTACAATTTATTAGACATATTATTAACATCTGATGGTGAATTAGTTTTAAAGACCATATTACGAATATACTCAGTATTTAGTGTGAAAAATTATAGGTTATTATAATTGTACCGGTTAACGAGCATGTTTTGAACTAAATATGCTAAAGGTTAGTTATTAAGTTTAGTACGAATTTTTGGCATCTCATTTTTCTTCTTATTATTATGTATAATTCGTATATTATAAACTTTTATAAATTACTTCTATTTGAAAATGGCGTAAAATTGCCCAAAAGCTTCTTTATTGTGTATTAATAATTAGTTTATTGTTAATTTTTTTATTAAAAAAATCATTACTCTACACATATGTGTGCTTGCAAGTTTGTATATACATCATTAATGTATCGATAGTTTCATGATTAAATAAAAGATGTGCGTAATTGATTGTGATAATAAGATGAATGAATTCCTATATGTTCCGCAATAATGTTTATAATCGACATAATATTGGTTAGAATAAATTATTACAACAAAGACTGAACATTTATCGAACATGCGTAGTCAGGTTCAAATTGTAAGTTAACACATGTTTGATGACGCCTAATTTATTTCTCATCTGCCCCGTCACCGAGTACTTTAGTTATTTCTTGCCAAATTACTGACCCAGAATATTTTAATATAACGCACCCAGAATATTTTAATATAACGCACCCAGAATATCTTAATATAAAGCAAGAACTAATCATACTACGGACACTACCACCCGGACATTATATATGAATATATATACAATATTGTATATATATATATATATATATATATATATATATATATATATATATATATATATAATTATTTATTATCAATTCAAGGATTGTTTTATAATGAAATTAATGGACGCTGTAAAACGAATCGACTGGCTAAAATGGAGTGGGGTCACGTTACGAGACGAGGCGTTGATAGAATACTTTTATTTCTTTTGTATTTAACGATCTGAGGCTGGTGTAGCCGATAAACTGTTAGAATGTATGATGCGACGGAATAGGAGATGTCACTAAAAATTGACAATCCGAGTTACATCGATAGTCAATCGAACCGGCATGGAATATTTAAGGGTACGTAACGATGTAATATACAATTGTTGTTGACGTCGGTATCTCTAGTAAATCAACCGCTGGCTGGTTTGCGCGACCTACTAACCTGCGTAGACAGCGTATCTACCTCCGACACACATTTAGAACACCGATCCGGACGATAGACGAATTTAACGTTGTTGTAACTGAGTGCGATTGATAGGCATTGTAAGGAGAGGAAGTGCTCATATGATATTGTGAAACGGATAGAAATTAGTAGAAATCACACTGTCACCGTGTATATTCATATGAATTTCTGATTGTTTTGAACGCAATCAGATTTTTACAACGATACCCATTTCTGTCTGAGGGATTTCCGCGTGTCCCTCAAAATGAACGTTTAGAATCGGACTTCCCCGTTCCAAGGAGTACTATTTCTTCAGTATATATATATATATATGTATATACCGATACAGTTTGCTTAAATCACTTATCATGAAGTGTTCAAATGTAATTGGAAACAGATCGATCGGGTTGAATTAAAGTGTGAAAACATGACAAATTTCAACGCAAATAAATAAATAAACGCTCGTTAACTGAATCAGGATTAAAGAAAAAACTTAAATTCAATATATAAATTAAGTACCCGATTACCTGTCAATTGGTGTCGCCTGTTAAAGTCAACAGAAATTTCGTGTATCTTATGAAGATGCGAAGCCAATGTTTTACCCAATACGTACAGGGGTACGACAAGGTAGCGTCTTAGGACCCATCCTGTACCTCCTGTACACACTGAACATACCAACAACGTCAAAAACTACGACTGCAATGTTCGCTGATGATACAGCAATATTGTCAGTCAGCGAGTCTCACGCTGAAGCAACGCGAAAACTTCAGAATGCTTTGGATTGTGTAGCAAAATGGACGAAGGATTGGAACTTTAAGCTTAATGAGCAAAAATCTTCTCCATGTCACTTTTGCCTTGCGGAAACAAGATTTCCATCAAGCAGTTTATGTGAATAATCAAAATATACCTAGCGCTGATACGGCAAAATAATTGGGACTACATCTAGATGTCAAGCTAACTTGGAGAGCTCACATCGATGCGAAAGCTCAACAAATCAGAGGAAAAATACGCCAAATATATTGGCTTATTGGGCGACACTCTAAGATGAAGCTTGAAAACAAAGTACTCATCTACCAAATAATCATACGACCCAAATGGACGTATGGAATCCAATTATGGTGGTGCGCCAAAGCATCAAATAGAAGAATTATACAAACAGTGCAAAACAAGATTTTTCGCATGATAATCAACGCTAGATGGTTTGAACGGAATGAATTATTGCATAATGACCTTATGACTAAGTTGGTCGACGAACTTATTGTTGACTATGCTCACCGGCATGAACGCAGACCCAAGAAACATCTGAACCCGGAAGTATCCGTTCTCATTAAAACTGGCGAAGACTCAAGACGCCTTAAACGTCTCAAACCACAGGATCTAGTCCTTTTATAAAATATTTATTAAATGTGTACTTGCATGCTTATGTGTGTGTGTGTGTGTGCACGTACAACGCATGAACTTGCGTGTATACCTATGCGTTATATATAGATGTGTGTGTGTTGTAAGTATACAGGTATATTCATAAATAACAGCGTTTAGCTATATAACAGCATTCAGCTATGTTAATAATCTCAGTTTTAATCATAATTATTACTTATTTAGAATATATTCTAAGATTGTAATATATATATAGTTCTATAAAATATTAAAAAAAAAAATTCAAAACGATCAAATATCGTATAATCTTATTTTAATAAAACCACGTAATAATAATAATCAAATCAAATCAAATTTATTTCAGAAGTGTTTACAATATTTAAAATATTAACAATTTAATTATAAAACATATAATAATAAGATTGGAAAAATATAATTACAACTTGTAATAAGAAACAGAGCTAAAGATAATAATAATAATAATAATAATAATGAGCGTCGTATTTTTTTAAATGAATTTCGTATTTAATTTTAGTTTAAATTTTTCTTTAATTACAAAAACAACTCTTCGGAAAAGGTTAACCGTAATAAACGATCAGTCGTCGATATGTTTTTTACGTGATACCTTAAAATGCCTTTGGCTTAAAATTTAAACAACGATAAAATATTATCTATCCATGATCAAACACACACACGTATGCATATGTATATATTAGTATACTTGTTAATGTAGAAATAAATAAACAAATAAAGATACGCATATATACGTATATTTATTTTCCAAAATATTTAAAATAAACCGGTTCAAACGGCCAACATCGTATTCTTAAGCTTAATGGAGGAAAATAAACTAAACTCGATTAAACGCTTTGATAGGACGGGCGGAGGAATTACTGGTATAAATATATTTATGGAACGAAGGAGTTCTCAGGTAAAACATATTTCAATTTTATTTATACCTCGAATACAAAGTCCATAAATGTAGTAATATATCGTCATTTGTAATTGAAGGACGTTTTCAACGAACAAACATGTTTACTACATTTTAAAATCAATTTTAAAATTCTGGATATAACCCGTCGTCGGTAAGATTATTTTATTTGAAAACAAAAAAAAAAAAAGATATCGATTCATTTCTAGTCGAGCATGAGTCGATATGCGAACAGAAAAACGTTAATAAAGTTATACAGAGCATTAGAGATGGATCCGCCGTTATCTTTATTTATTCGCTTGTGCTGCGCCACCACAAATGTTCAATTATGTTGAACAATGTTAAAGTTTCGTAGGAAGGAAATGAGGATATTGTACGAGGTTGAATACGTGAACGATAACGAGTCAAATGATAATAAAACGCGTGGGTGAACAAGGGGAAGGGGTCGGATTTGGGAATACGTAAAAAATACAGAATGTAAATCGAGTACTGCAACAATTAATGTGCATTACAGTATAATGGAGAAAATTGAAGATATCTATAAAAACAAAAAAAAATATAGAGAATAAGATTTCACGATTGGCCTAACTTTATTCAATTATTTTCCAGCACAAACCCACCTATATATATATATTACTATATTAAATTAACCATACGCTTTCCAAACATCTATCATGTATCATCCTTACATCTATCTGCCCCTCCCTTTTTATGTAAGGATCTCGTCCCAACTGGTGGATTTCTCAAATATCTTTATTTCTTTGTGCTCATATTTATTCAGAAACGCGAGATGCGCCGCGATTTAATGTTAAAAAATAAGTTGCAATTAATATGATAAGTCGACGCTAGTGAACGTCGTAATTCCTGTTACACCTGATTATCTCGAAAGGTACGCTTGTTGCTGGAAATTAATTAGTAGGTTTTGAATTTTTAAGGTTGGTTGTTTTTTTTAAACGAAATTTTACAGTGGAACATAAATATAAAAATTTCATATAATTCGATTCGTTTTAACGAAGGAATTTTAATTTCGATAGAGCGTGCCTGATGAAAAATGGAACGTAAATGTGACCGATCACGTCGGTTCGTAAAGATGAGAGTCACGTGTATTTGGAACGTGGAATATTTACAAATGAATCAATTAGAATAGATAATACGGTGTCGAGGAAAATCTATTGGTTCCAAGTAGCATGTATAAATTAGAAACAAGTAACCAAGATATTATGCGAGAAAAGAATACCGATTCACACGAAGGGAAGATTTACTAAACGTTTATTAGATCTGCGATGTTATATGGATTCGAATTGGAACAAAAAATGAAAATATTTATGGCAAAAAAGATGATTGTGCGTGTGGGAGCTGCACCCATCCAATAGAAATTAAGAAAAGCGTGACTCCGATGTACATTATAAAGAAAGACTAGCCCAGTATAGGTGTTAATAGATTAAGAGCATTAATAAGGTAGGTCAAGAAGATAGTGGATTAAATGCATCAAAAGCGACATGGTGGTAGCTAGTGTTGAGATAATGATGTTAATGATCGTATAAAATAGAGAATAATGTGCCAACAAGCGGGCCTCTTAATGGAAAGACGCTAAGAAAGAAAGAGGTTTTCGTTAATTGTGGAAGCATTAACAGGTTTTCTTTTCACAATTCATATATATTCACTTAAGCCAAGTCCAAGTAGTCCTGCAATTCTAGAAGAAAATTCTTATAGTCATACATATATATATATATATATATCACGATTCCCTTATTTTTATCCATTGCTGGATGTAAGTGTACCCTCCTTTTCCCATTCTGTCCCAATCATCATTCAACCATTTCACCCCGGCTGATTTTTGAACGTCGTCTTGACATCGCGTGCACAGCCGATCACTGTTTCTATGTCCATTGTGTTATTCTTTTGGTGCACCTAATTTCTTCTTCTAGCTATATGATCAATCCAGTACTATTTTCAGCTTGGTTTGCTGTCTTATCCACGTATTGAATTTTCCATCCAGCCTCTTGATATTCAGCATTGCTCTTTCATTGGCCCTCTGCATTACGGTCAGTTTTCTAACGATATATTTTATAACGCACTACGTTTCCGTTCTATATGTGAGCAAGGGGGTATGGACTCTTAACATATTTTGTAACACACCACGTTTCCGTTGTATCTGTGACCACTGGAGGATGCGCACTCTTCATATAGTTTTTTTTTAATCAGTTCGATATGTCTCTGTTTTTAACACGTTATTGAGTTTTCCTAAGGCTATCAATGGAAGGTGCGTCCGTCTTTTAATTTCTTTACACACTACTTCTTTGTCTACTGTGATTACTTGGCCCAGGTACACGTATTCATCTTTATTTCTAGTTACGAGTGCGAGTTCATGTTGTTTTATTTAAATTTATCTTCAGTCCTACAGCTGCAGAACAACTATCAAGGTCGTTCACCATACTCTGTAAACCATGTGCGCTATTACTGATTAATAAAATCTAATCGACAAAACGCGAATGATTGAGTATTCCCATCTATATTAATACCGTGTAATTCTCAGTTTACATTTTTGAACATGCTTTTCAGGGATACTATGAATAACTACGATGATATTGTGTCCCCTAACCTAATTCCTCTGTTTATTGGTATTTCAATTGTTTTTTCCACACGTTGTACTTTCATGGTGGGCAAATCATATATATTTTTTATTACGTTCATATACTCGTCTTCTATGCCTTGTTCGCTAAGACATTTTATTGTTGTTCATATTTCTACCGTATCGAATGCTTTATGGTAGTCCACGAATGCCATGTGTAATTCTAGATTATATTCGTTGCATTTTAAAATTAAAATTATCGTAGTTTGCACGTGGTCATCCGTGCTGAAACCGGATCTAAGACCCGCTTGTTCGCATGGTTGATAATAACCTATTTGTTCTAATAGCCGATTTATAATAATATTGTATAAATCTTGTAAATATGCGACATTAAACTAATTGGTCTACAATTTTTAATCTTAGTCATGTCACCTTTCTCGTGTATTAAGACGACATATCATTTCCGGTATTGTGGTCAACTTGCTGTATCAATCTTTATCGCATAGGTAATTTCTGAAGTCTTTTTTTTGTTTTTTTTGAAGTGGGAGAGGGAAAATCTTCAAAAGATATTTATAAGTACCATATATATTTTTGAGAGCAGCATATGCACTCAGCAAGAGCTGCTGGATTCCAAAGAAATCAGCGTGTGGGATTTTTACCCACTAAAAAAACCCTCCATCTGTTGAAAAAAGAGAAAAATATACATGTAAATATAGAGGTCCATGAATAAATGCAAAGACCTCCACAATATAATAACATAATATGTGATGGAAAAGGGATGGAAAAGGGATGAAAAATGCATAGTCCCTTATTCCACCAAGAAAGCATATAACGAGTTTGTGATTTATAAAATATTACATTAAATTATAATAAATCTTGATATAAACTTATATCATAGTATAAATAATAAATTACTGTATACGTTTGTGACTTACAAACTTAAATAGATGAATAACTGTTATTAAAGAAAAGAATAAAACAACTTGTTAACAATGACTTACACCTTAATAAATGAATATACATGTAATCATTAATCAGTAAGAGTTATACAATTATCTACAAAAACAATACCTAGTAAAAGACTTAAGAAATAATAAGTAAAGCAGCTGACCATGCTAGACTCAATATTATTGATATTGGGATAACGTTTGAATTGAGTTGAAATGAAAACAATGAACAAGATATTTCTTAAACTTTACAATAGTTTCTTCTGAATACTCTAAAAATGTTTTATGAAACTTATAAAATGGAAAACATTTTGATTCCTGGATCCCAAAACTTAACACGAATAGCAGCAAAGGCAGGACACTGAAATAATGTATGTCTAATATCATCATCAACTGATGAACATAGAGAACATGATGGAACATTGGTAAGCTTAAACCTATACAAATATGATCCAAGCTTACCGTGCCCAGTTAATAATTGCACATTATAAAAATTGATATTAAAATTTTTTATTTTCAGTCTCAATGAGACATCTGGCAGGAACTCATAAGTTTTCCTGCCAGTAAGTTCAGCGTCCCACCTTTGCTGCCATTCCTTAACAAGCATCATATATATATATATGTTTTTTATATTGCTTATAAAGCAGCTGCTGAGGGCACAGTAGAGAATCCAGGAACAGGAATTGTTGAATGTCAGGATTATTACCCTTGAGAAGCCTAAAGGCCCCAGCAGCGGCCCTCCCCGTAAGATAAAGATCCAGGGGAAAGACACCACAGATGACACAGGCAGCTGAAGTTGGTGTTGTACGATAACAAGAAGAGATGCGAAGCAGGAATTTACGCTGATGTTTATTAACACAATTCAACACCTTCCTATTAACATAAATTGCAGCCTCATAACCATAGATGGACTGCACAATGCCTTTATATATGATTAACCTTTCCTTAAAAGCAAGTCCCCAAGAGTTATTTTGAATCCGAAGTAATTTATTGTAAATGATAGTACATTTAGCTGAAATATTTTGAACATGCGACAGGAAGGTTAATTTTTTGTCAATAACAATACCCAGATATTTTAATTCCTTAGTATGTTCAATTGTGGAAGAAGATAATAATTCTAGAGTTTTCACCTGTACAACCAAAGAAGGATTAACAAAGACAGAGAATTTACACTTTGTTGGAGAGAAAGTTAAACCTAGATCTGATATTATAGATTCTAAGTATTTGAATACATAGGGTAAACTTAAGAAACTCTGAATCTTTGTAGATTTCAAAATAAGACAAAGATCATCCGCATAAGAAATAAGATGACAATCCATACTGCAAGCGACAGAAAGAGCATCAATTTTATGATGAACTACAGAGTACAATACGTTCCAAAGAGTGGGACCCAACACAGAGCCTTCGGGAACACGACACATAGGATTTTTGTGGACTGTAGAAGCTCCAATGGTAAGAGAAGCAGTCCTCTGATAGATGTATGGATTAGTTTACTACTTTTTAATACTTCTATAATTGCAGACCACCTACAATTATCAAAAGCACCCTTGATATCATAGGAGACAACTACCACAGGACAATTATCTTTAAGTCCATCTTTAATCAAAATAACCAAATGGAAAACTGCATGCCCAGAAGAGCAACCAGATCTAAAACCATATTGATTACTATGCAAGATATTTTTTGAATAACTTTTTCAAATACCTTCCAAATGCCATTTAGTAGGGAGATAGGACGATAAGCTGATAGTTCAGACAAATCTTTATTAGGTTTTTGTAGTAGTTTTTTTGGAAACGTATTAAACAATAAGCACTTATTGAACATAGTGATCAGTAGATTTGGAAATAGTAAATTAAGACGTTTAATTACTTTATTAGTAATTCTATCTTCCCCAGGTGATTTCCTATTAGTCAAATTCTTAACTAATTTAACAATAAGCAAATTATCAATATCAGGAGCTGAAGCACCAGAGGAAGATCAGCTTTCCACGGGAAAAAATAATCTAATAGAGCATAAACCTTATCCTGATTAGTTTTTAAATATGAATGAGATACCAAAAGATCGGGCATGGGTAAACTAACCGGATTCTTAAGAACCATCTTGTATGGTCTACCTCATGCTGAGCTTTTAGATACAAGATCTTTCCACTGTTGTAACCTAGCTCTAGCAACTTCAAGTTTATAAAGCCTATTAAGTTCTTTTGGTGTATTTTGCAAAATAAATAAACGGAAAGGATCTTTACACATCCATTTCTTTTTACGAACAATATTAATTCTAACTCCCTATTCCACCAGTCCACTTGAGGAATCAATATAGGAAATTGACTTTGTTTAATTAGATCTGAAATATATTTGTTAAATTTATTAATCAACTTATCTAATTCTACACCATAACTACACTGTAGTACATTATTAATGAATATATCTACCAAATTAAAATTAATTTTAAAAACAAATATCTCTGTTATCTATCCTCAGGCACTGCTTAGGAGGGTAACGAGCTACATTAGTAGCAATAGAAAAATAAAAAGTTTTGTGAAATGCAAGAGCAAAAGGTTTCATCACCAATAATACTTCACTAGCAATACCTGAAGATATTAGTAAGTAGTCGATTATACTACTACCATTATAATTAATAAAAGTGGGTAATCTATTATTCGCAATGATAAGATCATTACTACCAACGATATCGAGTAACTGGAAGGAATCCCTAGAAGGTTCCATAGAAGACAACCTAATATTAAAATCACCCACAATTACAACACTGAAATTAGGAAAACTCTTTAATGCAGAATCGATTGCACTTAATGCTCTACACTCATCCTTATTAGGGGAAATGTAAGTAGCTAAAATAATAATTTTACCAATCTCAATAGCAATCAAATTGAATTTGGAAAATACTCATCTATGAGCAACAGTCTTATTGATAATACCAGCAATACGATTATTAATATAAGCATAAAAATTACTACAAACAGATAGAATCCCACCTCGAAGGTAGGGCTCAGCTAAAATACATAAATTGTAATTAGAAGTGTAAAAATCTCTCAAGAATAGGGATTGACATGAGTATGAATTATCAACATTTAAGTATTTAAGGGTCCCCATAGTCTATGCAGGCCCTGAGATCCTCCCGTGCCCTCAGCAGACTCAGACATTCTTTAGAAGGAAGAGCATGGTCAACTGCAGCAAATGCTGAAGCAAGTCTTCCTTATCAGATATTTTATGAGTAACTTCATGCCATGGGCATGAGCTTTTGATTTTATCAAAAACACAAGCTGAACAAATATGGTTATCTGTACAGGACTTGTGGAATGCTATATAATCTTCGGTCGCATGATAAAACTTCTCAGGGTGGCCATATTTACCACACTTCTTACATAGTGGAGGGTTAATCGCCTCAACAAACGGTAATGATTCCCACAGAATCCTAATCCTACCATTAGATGGCAGGAGTTTAAACTGCTGTGGCAACAGTTGAACATATATCCGTGATCCACGAGTATTTGTAATTTTATTGACAGTAATCGGATCAGATCCAGAAAGATCTTTAAAATGCTGTTTCACATCTTCTTCACTAATATTATTGGCCCAGAAGATAAGTATTGTAGGATTAATGCGCCTTTCTTCATGGACAGTGCAATCCTGAATCCTTTCTTTAATTAAATTACTCAGTTTAGTAGAGTCCGCTTTAAATGAAGTATTAATAATAGCAGTTTTGCTATTTATCTTTTTATAAAAGGTAACACTCACTTTTTCCTTAGGAAGTGATACACTTTGTTTTAGTGCGCTGAAAAATTTATCTGCATCTTCAGTTTTAACTATGTTGGCACTGATTTTTGCCCAGTAACTGCTGCTTTGTAAGAAAGTCCATCTGAAGGTACAGGTCTCTGTGAGTGCAAAACAGCACTAACAGCAGACTTAACATCAGTAGCTTTTGCTTTAACAATAGATTCTAATTTTTTTAAGATCAAGGAAGCTTCAGCTATTTTCCTGCCCAGCAGCAGTTATCACACCATTCTTCTGTGTCTTAGTGACACTTTTTTCATTAAACTGACATTTAATATTAACAGTTAAATCAATAACATTTTTAAATAGCCGACCTAAAAAAAAAACCTGGAACCCGCAACTTATAACTACTTAAAAAATCAGAAAAAGTTTAAAAATCAAAAACTTATATGATCTAAACATCCAAATTACACCAGGTTAGAAGTAAAATAACCACAAACACTAGCTTAATAATATGATATTAAAAAGTGAAAAAGTTGAAAAAAGTTTAAGATTCAATTTGTAAAAAGTACACACCTGAAAAATGCGCGCCTAGCACGTACAAGACTGGAGGAGGAAGGAGAGAAACACTTACCTCAGCCCCAGATCCTGAATGCACAAACGGACAACCACGCACGATGAATGCCCGGCAAACTTTTGCAATATAAATGTTTGATTTTCTTTTGTTTCAGTTACACTACACTCTCACACAGTTATTTATTAAGTACTCTGCTTCCCTGCACCTTTATCACAACTTAACTTAATACACTTGCCCTTCCACATAAGTGTGGATTGAGGACCAACATTAAACGAAAAGAAATTATAATTTAAACCTATTCAAACCTAAACCTATGCAAACCTATCTAAACCTATATAAACCTATCCAAACTTATATAAAAGTTAGCATTTGTGGTAAGTTGCCTTTAAGCTTTCCTAATGTTATCTGGTTTTTCGCATTAAGTTTTATCTTTGTATCATATAGTTCTGTATAACATCTATCAATTTCTTGAATAGTTCTATTTTATCAGTGAGAGTATCCACATTGTGGTTTTTGTCACTAGTTTACTTTATGTAGATCATTGCTTTCTTGGAAACATTAGCACCTCTCTTATAACTATCTTTGTATTATGTTTTCGTAAATCTTTTCTCATTTGTTTTCGCATCAGTTTATTCAGTTCTATCCGTTCAACTTGATTTCTACATGTATAAACTTTCATTTTTCACCTTTTTTCCATTAGATGTTTTGTGACGTCGCTTATTTTCCCGATTTTTCCTAGTCGCAGCTTCTTTAATAATATTAGTAATCAGTTCATTTTGCTTATTTATTCCTAACGTTATAATATTTCCTACTTTCTGAATCTGTACTTTTAGTTCTTCTAGTTATTCATCTTTGTTTCTTCAGACACACACATACATATATATATATTTTTTTTTTTTCACGACGCTCGCAACGAACACCCGACTGTGATGATGATGAATTGATGATATATATATATATATATATATATATATATATATATATATATATATATATATATATATATAATCATAATATTGTTCATTTTCAAACATCGAAGCTACCTTATTGAAGATAATTTATGAATAAAAAATGGGATCATTCAAGACATAATACAACGCAAGTGAGCGCGAATATCATATTATAGGGAGTGGCGTAACACTGACTTCATGAAAATTAAGAGTGAAAAGATGATGAAAAACTTTTACTCCGCCGGTTGGAATCGAACCTTAGACCTTCGAATACTACAGCAACTTACAACCACGGCGTATTTACGTACATATTCAGAAACCTTCTGTCGATCAAAAAAAAAAAGGTACGCTCTCTGTATCATTTTACCATCGTGTACTACATACAATTCTTATGTCTCTGGCAACATCATGTGACAAACCGCTACATTTTACAGCGGGTAAATCGTAAACCTATGCAATTGCTGTTTTACAGGAATTATCTAACGTGGTTCCAGACACCTTCGTAATGGATTAATATTTTATTCTCTTTCTATGCAAATAACGAAAAACGATATTAGCATTATCGGATGGAATGTAAATTCCATCACTAATAAAATGATTGAAATGAAATTACCGATCATATATCAATTAGTAAGCTGTCTTCCAATTATAATCCAATAATATGTTCTCTCGGTGGTACGATAAGGCGAATTGTAAAACAACCAAAGTTTGATTACTCTAAAGCAAACTGGAGAAAGTCCTTTTTATGTAGATGGTTACATTCGTTATCTTAACTCTATTATCTTAAAGACTGCTGAAAGCTCCATCCCATTATTAAAAAAGAATGTTAAAAATTTTTCGATCTCCCCTGGCACTTTGCAAATAATAAAAATTAAAAATTATTATAGGAAACTTTATCAGAGATGTCATAATGAAAATATGTATATATTTAAACAACTATATGATGATGGGTCGAATAAATTAGTTAAAAGACGACAAAACGCTCATTACAACACGTTTCTCGGTAATATACCACAAATGAATAATCGGATATGGAAAGTAAACAAATATTTTTCCCGGGGACAAACAAACTTGCTGCCTATTAAAAGACCTGGAAGTGTCGATATAATAGCGTACTCAAACGAAGATAAGGCTGAGCTTATAGCAGAACACTTTCAGAATATTCATGAACAGAATAAAGCAATGTCCACACGATATCACGAACGGAAATTAAGACAAACAATAAATACATTTTTAACGAATAACGCACCTATATTAAACTATGCATACATACTCTACTGATTAAAAATTTATCACGTAAAGGTATAGTTGCTCTCACGGTGTTATTTAATTCCTGCATTCGTCTGTGCTACTACCCTGTGTCGTGAAGACTGTCCTTAATTGTACCTCTTCCTAAACCAGGCAAGGATGCTTCCTCGATGAAAAATATTCGACCTGTTAGTTTGCTCAGTAACATCAGCAAAATTTTTGAGAAAATATTACTCATTACATTTAGAAAATATAGCGATTTAAATGATATTATTAATAAGTCCCAATTTGGTTTTCGACCGAATTTAAACACTACCACGCAGCTAGTAAAAGTTTGTGATCTAATTACTGATAATTTTAATAAAAATAAAGACATTGAAAAAGGTTTCGACACTACTTGGCACGATGGAATTCTGTAATAATATACGGTTTTCCACATCAACTAGTTTCCATGACTAAAGCATATTTACATAACAGGAAATTTTATGTGAAAATTAAAAATCAGAAATATAAAGTCAGATATGCATCGGCAGGAGTACCTCAGGACAGCATTCTTGGTCCATTCTTGTTTATTATCTACATAAATGATATTAGCACAATTAAAGAAGTTCATGTCAATTTATATGCTGACGATACTACTCTGCTGACGTCATCATATCGTATTGATACGATTAGCAACAGATTAACTGTTGCAATTAACAAAATATCCAAATATTTTCATAAGTGGAAAATTAAAATTAATGATAGTAAAACAGAGACTATTATTTTCACAAAGCGTAAACCTGCTATAAATGACTTTGTTCGAATTCATAATGAGTACCTAGACTGGAAATCTAAAGTCAATTATCTCGGTGTAACACTAGTTATGATGTCATACTATCTAATAATTTTGCCACTCTACTCCCACCAAGCCACACACATTTTAACTTGTCATTTAACACATTTTCCACCATAGATCTTGCTCTGGTTTCACCTACACTATACCCTATCCTCAGTTCTTCAGTGTTGATGACTTGTGCTCTAGCGACCATTTCCCAATTATCATACAAATCACAACACCAAACACTACTACTCAAGTAATACAAACACCGCATCTACTTTTCCATAAAAATGCAGTCAAGGTACCCATCAAACCATTCAGTTCTATTAAAGAAAACCTGGACATATTCCTTGAGCCAATCTTTAAAGTCGCAGACACAACTATACCCAAATCAGCTCCAAACATACGTCCAAGAAGGGTCCCATGGTGGTGCAATGAGATTGCGGTAGCAATCCAACAACGTAAACGTGCACTCAGGAAATATAAACACTCACAGTTAATCACCGACCTAATTCATTTAAAAAAATCACGCACTTCATCCCTGAGATATTCGACAACTTTTCTTGATACAAAATCAGCGGCTGGAAAAGAGCAAATACATTTCCCACGAGATCCTGATGCACCATACAACTGTGACTTTAATATCTCACTAAACTTCCAGCTCAACCAAAATACACCAAACACTGCACCCGGTCCAGATTTAGTACATCCTTATATGTTAAAGTACCTTCCACCAAGTTTTTCTATTCCTTTTAAATTTATACAACCAAATATGGAGATCCAGCATCATTCCCAAAAACTGGAATTCAGCTATAGTTATTCCAATACTAAAACCCAACAAAAATCCCTTCTTCCCAGATAATTACAGACCAATATATCTTCTGAGTGTTCTTCCGAAAACGCTGGAGAAGATGGTTAATAGGCGTATCTTATTTTATAACAATCTCCATTCTCCTTTGCAAGCTGGTGGGCGTAAAACGAGATCTGCTATAGATCAACTGCTCACTTTACAGAGGCAGATATTAACATCACGACATGATAGACAGCACTTATATGCTGTATTCTTCGATTTAGAAAAAGCGTTTGACCGCTTGTGGCGACATGGACTATTAATAAAAATAAAGTCCGCCGGCATAACCGGCAATTTAAGCAAATACTTATGCAATTTTCTAAACAAGCGAACTTTTCAAGTTAAGATCGGTTTGTCGAAATCAACACCACTTCAGACTGAAAACGGTGTTCCACAAGGCTCTGCACTTAGTGCAACCTTGTTCATATTGTATATCGATGATATAGCAAATTATATCTCGCAGTCTGTTACCGTTTGGTTTTACATTGACGACCTTAATATACCCTTGTCATCTAGTATTCGTTCTAATGCACAAAAAATCCTACAAAATACCATAGATCGTTTGCAGCAATGGTCTGATACGAAAGGATTATATTTTTCCTCATCCAAATCATCATACATTATTTTCCATAAGAGACGTCTATCATCTCCCAGCTTTTCTTTAAGAATAAATAACTCTCCCTTAGCATCCAAAACAAGAGTAAAATTACTAGGTCTATTGTTCGACTCCTTAACCTGGCGTTATCATATAACCGAAGTCAAGAGTAGGTGTTTAAAACTACTCCCAATTCTAAAATATTTCTCAAACCCAAAATACAATATAAAAATCCAAATCCTCATAAATATCTATAAAACTATAATCCTCTCACGAATCAACTATGGGTGTCAGGTATACTCAACAGCCAGTAAATCTATATTAAGAACATTAGATACAGTACACCATGCTGGACTTCGATTCATCCTTGAAGTACATCCCTCATCGTCATCAAATAGCTTGTGTGCATTAGCAGGAGCTTTTCCACTTATACACTACAGAAAATACCATACTTACCAAATGACCCTATACCAAACCTAATTAACATACTATCAACATATCACATAAGCTTCATTCCAAAATCAACATTGAATTACAATATAATGATACCTCCTTGGGACCCTTCCGAAACAAAATAGACTTATCTCTCACACAGCAAAATAAATCTACACACCCTACAAATATAAAATAAATGGTATTAAGCACTATTCAAAAATACAATGACATACACAGACGGAGCAAAATCTGCAGCAGGCGGCGAGAATTCACCAGCAGCTTGCTCTTACCAAATTGATAATATACTACACTCAATCCGACTAAGCGATGGCTGCACTTCTCTGGATGCAGAATTGTATGGAATTATGTACTGTATTCAGTAATCAGATCAGCTGTACTTCCATGTCGAAAAGCATTGATTATAACTGACTCCCTCTCCTCTCTACAACTAATATGCCGTCAAGATAATAAAAATAGCATAATATTAGAAATCCAACACAATCGACACACACTACATAAGGAAGGAAGGGAAATCCGTTTTCTGTGGATCAAAAGTCACATTTGGATGCACGGTAGTGACATAGTAGACCTTGAAGCTCGGTCTATGGTACTTTCACCAGTACCAGAACACTCACCATCTCCATCAACATTAGTCCATGTACTCATGAATAACAGCAAACAGGAATGGACCACCGACTGGACCTCACAAACAACCTTACTTAGGAGCATAAAATCAACTGGCCTCCAGATGGCACAAGCCGAAAAGAATATGGTACTCTGAACCGTCTACGGGTGGGTCATACAGCCATATCGCGCAATTATCTTTATATCGAAAGCCCGCCACCAACAAACTGCCCCCTATGCGGACATTTAACAGAACCAACTGTCACACACTTAATCTACAACTGCCAAACACACACCACACAGGCTAAAACACAAAATACAGGGTCCGATAAACAAAATACTCTGAAACAACCCTTAATCAATAGGTAGTATTCTGGCTTTTACAAGAGAAAGCGGACGTCTAGCATACATATAAACTAGACACAAGTCTCCTTACGCTGTAATAAACTAGACACACGTCTCCTTACGCTGTAATAACCCTGGTAGTTACAAACGGCATATGGAGATTTACATAATATTTAAAAAAAAAAAAAAAAAAAAAAAAAAAAAAAAAAACTAGATAGTAAGCTAACGTTTACTAAACATATTAACGAACAGAGGACATTAAAAAATGAGTGCGCTGTTTCCAATATTTAACAGGAAATCTACACTATCACCGATGAACAAGCTTTTGATTTATAATCAGGTAATTCAACCTAAAATTCTTTATGCTGTGTAGTCGAACACATGCCCAAGTAATATAAACGAATTACAACGATTACAAAATCATTACCTAAGAATGTTGTTTATGTCTTAGTATAGTTGCCTAGAAAAAGACGTATACTCTTGCTTCGTGCGTTGAATATAAAAAGAGATAAATATTATAAAAGAAATATATATATATAAAAGAACATCAAGTTGTACAAAGTATTAGTATGCCGTATTACAATATACTATATAAATGCATTATCAACAAGATGAACATAGATTTTTCTACAGATGTTTTCTGCATAAATGATACGCTCAATATAAATAATGTAATTTTGAAAGAAATAATAGACGGACAATTCCTGGAATACGAATGTATATATATATATATATATACACGGATGCTTCGATAAATATGGAAATTCGGCAGCGTTCTATAATAAAACTCTGGACAATAAAAGGACATTTAAAATTCCACCAGTATATTCCTCTTGCACGGCAGAAATAATATCTATTCCAATATGGTAATAGACCAAATCAAGAAACACAAATAGATTAACAGATTCAATGTCAGCAATCCAGAAAGACAAGCAGGATAACATTTTATGGAATATCGTGAAGATATGCGGTAAACTTAAAGAATATAATACTAAAGTAGTATTTAAGTGGATTCCGAGGCGTAGAATAATACAGGGAAACTGCATTGTGGATCAACTTACGAAGAATGTACTAGAATATGAAATATCCTTGGAAGGAACTTAGATAGACTGGGATCATAGGTACAAAAATCTTAGTGCAAATTGTGGAAAATATTATTACAGTATCCAAAAGGAAATACGTCAAGATACCGGGTTTTCGAATAACATGCATAGAGACTACATTAAAACAATGACAAGATTGCGGACGGAACATAACTCCAAAAAAACTAAAAGAAATTAAAATAATAAATTCGGATTTATGTGAATGCACAAAAAAACATAAAATTTAGAACTGCAGGATAAGAAATATAAAAAGAGAACAACTGGGAAAAGAAATTGTTCGAACATACAATACATTGTCAGTAGGTATTGGTCAGATGATGGGCGAACAGACTACAAGAGTGGCTGGGTGGCTGGGGAGTTGTATCGATTTATAAAGATTATAATATATAAATTAAAGTTCATCGAATGTTATACATTTTGTTAGTTAATAAAAATATTTATAGTACAAAGAAAACTGGCTAAATGGGAAATACCGATACAAAAAAAAAATATATATATATATTATGTATGTATGTGCGCACGTATATATAAAACTAAAGCAGATTTGTACACCTCAGACGTACGTTTTTATCAAAACAAAATTGTATTTATAAAGATATACCACATTCGTTCGCGGCAAAGTTGATTTGTTGATAATGTCTAGTAAGGATTATAAATTTAATAAAAATATATTTTAAAATTTTTTACTTATTTTTTTTTGGCGCAACAAAAACCTAATTTTCCTGATATCCTTGAAATAAGTAAATAAGTAGGTGAGTGAAAAAGAAAGGGTGAAAAACGTACGCTCGAAGTTTATAAAAAAAAAAAATCAATTAAATAGTGAAACAGAGTATAAAGTGAGCGACACGTTAAGACCACCCTAGTGATCAATTTTAGTTAAAAATAAATCCTTACTATATATATATATATATATATATATATATATATATATATATATATATATAAAAGCTCTAGTATTACATATAGCAAACTCGTATTTTGCATGCATATAGTAAAAAATTGCAATTTTTAAAATGGAACTGTATATTTTGAAGCGGACGTAAACGTTATAAAATAAAAAGAGAAAGGAGCGGTTAATCTTGTTTTCCGTCTCAGTCAAGCTCATTATTACAAATGAATAAACAACGGCGATAATAATAATCATAATAACAGGTTTCCTTTTTACGCACGCGCGTGTTTTTCCTTGTGCATTTAACTTCCTTTTTCAGAAACTCGACGATGGTAAACAATTTAAACTATAAAATTGCAATGTGCGTAATATTCGACCTTCTATTTAACGAAATAAACATCCCAAAGAAAAATAAATTAATCCCGTCCAATCTGGGCTAATGAATGTAAACGTCTTCTTAAGCAAAAATTTAATTAACGGGTGGGGCTCCCGCCCCGGGGGAGTTGAGATAAGTTCTGGAACATATATATGAAGTTTTTCTAATGCGGAAAGCAGATTAGTGCCCAATTAAAAAGACGAAAGTAATTACATATATATTTTATTTAACCGATAAAACTAATAAAAATTGACGAATTTTTACGATATATCGCAGATCTAACAACGAATTCAAGCACACACACATGCAGAAACAACATAAATGATATCACGATATGGGCATAAATAATAAGAAAAAAGCATAAACGTATTAGCAACTTATTAAATATTAAATCAATCAGAAAATTCGGCTCCTTTACTTTTCTCCACTCTTCTGACCTCGATGACTTCTTCGTAGCTACATCCAGTGTGATTCTAGTTTTTTCTTTTCTTCCGTGTGTTCATTGAAATGGGCAGTTCCTATATTCTCCTGTTATTTCTCGTAGGACATGAGCCTGTTTTCCTTGTTACGTATTAAAAAAAAAAAAACCGTTTACAGCATTGCTGTTAATAGTTAATAATAAACAGATTTCGACTTTCAGATCGTCCAATATCGACGTACTTATGCTGTCCAAGTTATTCTAACCTAAACCCATATTTAAAACGCGCCAATTCGCCTGACATCTGTACGTTATATACAGGTTCCCAAATCAGTCATCGCTATTGAAAAAATTAAGAGCTATTTATTAATTTTATCTTATTTAGCTTACTAAGTGCGGCGCTTTCCAAACCGTGGTTTTAGTTCCGTTATTGTATATGTTACCAGTATCTGGCGTTTCTTGATATCTTTTTCGCACCCTCCGGTTCATACGATGAGCGATCTCAAATAATTACATAAGGTGACACAGGCAAGGCAAGAGGTTCTGCTTTTTTTTAATAGCGCAGTTGACAACGTTGCTACAACGGAAACCGCGTGCTCCACGTTTAGTGTACACACGACAGATTTGTTTTCATACAGTTTCAGTTATTGTGACATCTTATAATGAGAATATTTTCGACGTGAATCAATCACGACCGTGATAAAGGAGTTTCGAAAAGGATTCAATGTTATGCGATTTTTTTTGTGAAGATACGTGGAGAGCTCCATAAGATCTGGAAGAACTGAAAACTCGGATTTCTGAAGAAATTTCAATAATTCAGCGACCTATGCTCGAAAAAGTGTTAACAAATTCTGTAAGGACTCTATTATTGCAAATGGCGATCATCTGAATGATATTGTGTTCCACAAATAATTGTATAATCTCCGGTTTTCCTATTTTTAAATAGAGTTTTATTCAAAAATTTTGGTGAAATAGTTTTTAAGTTATTCAAAAAACAACAAAACCGTCCGTCTTCTCTGTGTCACCCTATATATTTGTCTTTATAGACGTGGATGTTATCATCCTTAAATATCTATGTAACTTTTGTTTTCTCCGCATTAATACGCGAACCACATTTTTCAGCGTTGACATTAAATGTTTTATTTATTTTTTCTTATTTACTAAAAGGAGGACGTCGTCTGCATATCGAAGGTTGCTAATTTAATGGTCACCAATGCCTCTTGCCAACCTTCTACCACTATTTCCATTATATATTCAGTAATATATTTTGAAGAGTAAGAGCGATAGCGCACATTCTCGGCGAACGTCTTTTTTAAGCGGAAATTTATGAGTTCCATCTATCGTTAGAACACTGTACAGATTTTTGTTTTTTTTTTTAAATTGGAAGGAAAATTGCTTTACACCAGTCTTCCAATTATTCTCAAAGCTTTTAGTGGAAATTAATCCTCTCCGAGTATATTTTTAGATTCCAGTTGCACATAATTATTGTCTTACCCGCTAGCTTATTTTTCATTCAAAAATAAAGTATAATTTTCTAGATCGCGATATTCAGCAACTAATAATTTTATATATCTGGAAGGTTACAGCGCTGATATTGAACACAAAATTAAATTTGCTAAATTGCATAGTCCTTCCAATAGCTACTTACGCGTGTGAAACATGGTCCCTTACTGTTGAGTCTGTCAACAGAATAGATGGGTTCGAAAGCTGGGCATATATTAAGAATATCGCGGATGGACAGAAAGACTAATAAATATGTTTTCCAGAAGTTGAAAATACATAGACGTTTATCAAGCAGAATAAGGAAAAGATTTCTTGGTTTCTCTGGACATATTGCGAGAGATATGAATTGTCTACAACGTCTAATAATCACCGGAAAAGTGAGAATAGACGAAGAAAAAAAGGAAGATCAAGAACGCGCTGGGCTGATCAGTTAAAATTGTTAATTGACTTAAACATGCACGAAGCACTGCTGGTTGCTCACAATAGATCAACATGGAGATCGATAATGCGGCTGTTTCTTAACAACACTACGCCCTCTACAGAGATAAAAGAAGAAGAAGAATATATAAATAAATAATCCGGATATGTCTTTAGAAAATAGGAATCTGAATAATCAGCGAACGAACTTTTAAAGACGCCAGTGGCGGCTCGTGTTTAAAAAGTCTATCGGTTGGAATTACACCCTCTCCCCAACATATACAAACATTTTTTTATTTCACACAACATCGCCGAGTAACATTAATCATACGAAAGTAAATAAAGTGTAATTCAAATACAATAACTTTTTAAACCGTAATCAGAAAAACTAAACATTATGAAGTTTGATTATCAATCCGAGATATAAATTTGTATTACATTAAAATAAAATATATTAAAAATTTATTTCCGCCTATATAAGTACAAAATTTACTCAATTAGAAAAGTATAAACCTTTTTACAATTCGATAAACTCTACGTATAATAGTTAAATATTCTCATCACAAAACAATCCTCTGAAAATGAAATGATCAATTGCCTTAAATAATAAATATTGAGGAAGGAAAAAATTCGACGTATATTAACATCGAACAGTAATAATGTGAATAACATGAATTGCGGAGAATAAGTGAAATAATTCGGAAATGTACACAGTAAAAGAAAGAAACGCCAAATTCAAAGAAGAAAAAAGGTCCTAGACTCGTGCGTTTGTTGGCCTGTAGTATGCACACACAACCACATCCACGTGTTATGAAAAATACAACGAGAAAAACCTGGCCGCATGAAGTGTACTTCAAGGATTCTAACTTCTACACCCATAGTAACATTAGGCGCAAAATCACAATATAACGCTGTATATGGCTTTCTCACGCCTTCTTCAGGTTGCATCGCGGAATGTGCAACCACCAACCGTTGTAACTGGGCATTTTAAAGCACTTTCTAACGATTTTTTACATTTTTTTATAATATTCTCTACAAAAATTATAATTAAAAAATTCGCATATTTTGGTTTAATTTCCATCAAATAATTAATACTTCATTTATTTACTTTTATTACATAATAAATTCTTAAGCTGTTATGGATATTTCTGGTGATTATGAAACCTTTGTACACGAGACGCCACTGAAAGGCATAATTTATTGCACAAATTTCTGGGTGCGGGAAGTTCAATATTTTTTTAAAATAAGAATATTCTCAAAGCAGGATTTTCGTTTACATAAATTTAGTCTAACGTAAACTCCCATCGAAATATTATGTTTATTTTCGAATTCGGCGAAGAAACTTTAATCACATACGAAATTATTTTAATGCTAAGAATTTTTCCGATTGATATGAAATGTCTTGATTTTAAAAATATTTATATAAACACGTTGATAAATTAGCTAACGTCATCTAAGAATCCATATGTTATGAACGTTTGCGCGTTGAAATTTTACAATGAGTGACTAAAAATCGTTAATGTCGAATTATTTTTTATCGGGGATAGAAGTGTTTCTATCGCAGGTATTTTGATTTATCCAGTTCATATCTCATGAGCATAATCACCAAATTTGTCATGCTGTGTACATTCTGGATCGTGTGTTCGATGTTGGACACTTGGTACCTACCCAAATTTCGTTTTTTATTATTACCTTATCGCGGTATTTTAATTTCCGGGTTTTAATTGTGTTTTTTTTTTCATTATTTCTTTGCACTTGTATTCAACGCTTCGCCAATGCTGTATTTTGTTGGCCTAATTTGTTTCGAATATCCGGGAAAGCATCCAGTTTTATTTCCGTTAATTTTCATCGATCATTTGAATTACCGCCTAGATATTTAATTAATATTTTTTCTTCGTTTTTAAAATTTTATCCCCTAAACTATAAACGACGTTATGATTAAATGTCAGCAACTTTTGCTTTTTCCATATTTATTACATTTTACGAATGTGTTCAGCTACAGTCCATAGACACTGGACGGATATATGTAATTAATATGTATTTAACCGCGTTTGAGAAAAAAAAGAAACAATTAAGATAGGGATCATAATTACATACAAGCGCACACATTTGTATGTTTAATATAGGGTGACCCATAGAAGACGGACGGCTTTGTTGCTTTGTGAATAATTCAAAAACTACTAGACCAAAATTTTTGAATGAAATTTGATTTAAAACTAGTTACAAAATTTTCAAAGACTTTTTCGAACACATGTCGCTGAATTTTTGAAATTTCTTCAGAAATTCGAATTTTCAGGTCCTGCAAATCTTGTGGACATGTTTCTTAAACGAGGTTCTTACGGTATACCCGCAAAAAAAAAATTGGCGTAACTTTGAATCCTTTTTTAAACGCTCTTTTCGCACTGTCATGATCGATTCACGTCAAAAATAACATTCCACGCAAAACGCGCGCTCATTCTTGTTATAGGATGTCACGATAACTGAAACTGGACAAAAACAAATCTTGCCTGTGTACCCTAAACTGGGAGCAGCACACGGTTTGCGTTGTAGTAGTGTTACCAACTGCGTTATTCAAAAGACAAAACCGTCCGTTTTCTCTAGGTCTATATATTATATATATATATATATATATATATATATATATATATATATATATATATATATATATATATATATTATAGATAGATAGATAGATAGATTGATAGATAAATAAATATATAATCATCATCAACATCATATTGACTGTTGACATACTAATTACACGCAACGCCGATGCACGCACTCATACGACGTTACATAGAGTGGGGTGCCACTGCTTTCTTCATGATAATTAAGGGTATGGTGGAAAACTTTATGAACTTTGTGTCGCAAGCTTGAATAGAAACCCCCGCGATCATTGAGTCGACAGTTGAACGGTCTAGCAATTATCATCAGAATTAAGTGCCGTCTCCGTATCGGAGGTAGGCGACTACTTACCTATACATATTTTGTTGTACAGTGTAAGTAGTGCAAAAGGCAATCATAATATGGCGTTAGCTCAAATAGACACACATACACACCCGTGAGAATTGATTGTAATCGCTTTGTTATCAGGACACAATACAGCCCTGCGTGTTTTTGTTATACTATATCGTTACTAGGGCGCATAATATGATGTTGTGCGTGGTTTCCGTATAGAAGTTAGTTAGCCACCAGGCTATCCTGACGACTATTCTAGCAATTATGTTGTCATATATATATATAATATTAACGACTAAATGATAAATTTTATACAGATGGTATAACGACGTACGCATGTTTCAAATGATAAAAATTTAAAGCGCTTTTAGAACTTAAAATTTAAATGCACGCCCGTCTTTTCTTTTTATTATTATTATTATTATTATTAATATTATATTTTTTACCGTGTAAATGTTTTTGACCATGATTATATACATTTTAACAAAGTAATTATGTGTATGTACATTATATATATATATATATATATATATATATATATATATATATATATATATATATACATTTATCATTATATCACTACTGGATTTATACATGGACTAAGTTAGTTTATCGCATTATTTACTCGTATATTTAATTCCTTATACTATTCATCGCTTACAATGTTTTTCACGCTGTATTTACGTTTATATTTGTTTTGACGAAATGGTTATAAATTATTGTCTTTGTTTCCTCGTTTATTATATGGACGCTCATGCGGGTGGTAGTAGTAGAATATTACATTAACTGTTTCGTTTACTATGTACATTATGATTAATATTGAAAACTCATTCAATTTCAATAGAAATATTTTATTTTCTATTATGTTTTTCGAATAACTTTTTCTCGCGAGTGATTTGTTTTCCGCCGGAAAATGATCCTGTAATTTTACATCGTTCGTTTCATGGCATTCTTCGTCTCTTGAGGATTTGCTAAGATCGATTGGTTCGTTTACGATGATTAAATTTTTCCATATTTTTAATCAGTATCGCATTTTACGTATTTCGTCTTGCAGAACCGAATTAATCTAATCCCCGTAATTATTTATGCAACAATACAGGTTCTCGTTTTGAAGTTTTTTTCACGAGATTCAAACTAATCGGAGTATATTTAGCCGGCAGAGGTAATAACCGGAATATTAAAGTACGCGACTCCGCTAGAAATTCCGTCCGTAATGGACTGACCAGAAGATGCCGATGATAATTCCTTAACGGTCGTCTATATAATTTATATTTACACGTTTTGTCCGTACCATCTTAGTTTTCGTCAGCGTATTTATTGCGTTCTATAATGATTTATTTTTATCTCGTTAATTACCTTCGAACCGTGATTTAAAAGTCGGTACGTGATTCGTGTCACCGACACCAGCCTATCGTATAATCTGGTTTCCAGTAATCTTAATCTATTTGCAGGAATGTAAATCGAATAAAATCGACGACATTGAAACGACAAAAAACGTTACGTAATTTTCTGTATCGATAATTTACAACGTCCAACGTAAAAATATCAAAACACATCTGTTTATTTAAAAGTATTACGCTTATTACGATTTTAATATCGCAATTATTATTATTATTATAAAAAAATTATTATTATGAATTTTTTTTT
This sequence comes from Coronaproctus castanopsis, assembly GCA_032883995.1. Taxonomy (NCBI): domain Eukaryota; kingdom Metazoa; phylum Arthropoda; class Insecta; order Hemiptera; family Monophlebidae; genus Coronaproctus; species Coronaproctus castanopsis. The sequence continues at coordinate 127,814,257 of CM065053.1, forward strand.
TTGACCCCAGTCCGACGAAGCCGGTGGGGCAAGTTTATTAGGTTACTTGTGTACAAAAGACATGTTGTGTGCTTATTATATTATATAAATTACAAATTGTAAACTAGAGTGATGTGAGTAAGGTGCAATGTGTACTAACAAGTTAAAACGAATATGCAGTGGTGATGTTTATACTTGGTCACCATTGCATTTAAGAATTTCATATATACGAGAGAATATTCTAAAAACAAAAAAAAAACAATTACATTACCTAATTTTAGTTATATACAATTATAAATTAACAAGTTATATTTGAAACAGTAATTAAATAAGAATAAGAACATAGATAAGAAAGTTAAACAAAATAAGTTGGGATGACATTTGTATATTACTAAAACTATATTAAAGGATCTATTGTTTCAAACTAAATTTTTTTTTCATTATTAAGTGAAAATATTGTAGCCATGTTGTGTGGTTAAAATTTGTTTATTACAAGTGGAGAGGTTTTATCAATTACGAAATTATCTCTAATATCCTTTAGGAGTGGACACTCATAAATGATTATTATTATTGTTACTATTATTACTATTTGTTTCCAGATGTGCTTAAAGTGGGTATACTCCTATTATAAAAGTGGTCACAAAGAAAACGTAATTATCGATCAATTTGTATACTACCTACTATTTCAAAAATGTTCGAAAAATATGATATATTAAGTTAAACAATATTTTTTTAGCATTAATCAGTTTTTTGGTTAATAAAGAAACGGATGATGATTTGAACATGTATCCTGCAGTACTAATTGCCATGAAGAAGGTTGTACTTGGATTTATCTACGGCTAGATTACACCGTAGTATACTGTTAAGAAAAAATTTTTAATTGCGGGTTTAGGGATATTAAAAGCTATTTAGAAACCAGAACACGCGTAGTCGAACTTAATGATGAATATAGTGATAGCGTCAGATCTCTGGTGTATCACATTGCAGCGTATTAGGAGACCTTACTTTTTTCTAACTTATATAAATGATCTACGCGATTTACAAGTACGTGGAAAATTATTTCGCTACTTCGACGATACTGTATCGATGGTGCATTCTAGAAGATTCCGTTCAAACTCACTTGGACATAATAGCCAATTGGTTAAGCGACAATTAATTAATAGTAAATAATACGAAAATGAAATACGTAATCTATACAAATCAATACTTGGTAGACTGAGATCAATTGCATATATAAAATTGGATAATACAATATTGACTAGGACTAACGAAACTAAATGCCTCGGTTTTTTTTTTTTTAAATGGGGTGCCTTTACAGCTTACCCAACGTGATACTGTTACATCTTAAGCATGCTGACTTCTCTAGAAACGTCGCTATATGGGGAAATAATTGTAGATTATCCAGATGTAGGACGATACATTATACGGAGGTGTAATACTCGAAGAACGTAGCGAGATAAGGTAAAGCTCCGAACGCAAGCTACAGCAGAGCAATGATCGAGACTGCCTGTTCAGAATGGAGGGGACAGAATGGACTTTCTCTAAGCTGCATACGGAAAAGACGATCAGGCAACAAATGATGTCTAAATCGCAATATGCTGATGAGTACAATTCCCTTATAATCTTCTTAAAGAGATAGAGATTACTTGATAAAAGATTAAGCTAGAGGGCACATTCTCTTTGTTTGTCTAAACAGTTAAGAAAACTTAATTATTGTTATCAGAAAGTACCATCTTAACGGTATCTCTGAACTTGACTTCTGTACTAAAGAATTATCATAAATGTAATATATCGATCGATGTAGGAAAGACAAGATCAGCGGGAGTACTTCAAGCGGTGATTCGATACCTCGATAAAACTCGTATGAAATTCCAGACTATTTATCAAGGAGTTGTTGTATTTAGTAATTTTGCGCAAAGAACTAAAAATTGATATTCTCAACTATAAACTATGGCGTCGAAAACTGTTAACATCGTTCACGCTGGGTAAATAGAACAATAAACAATAGTACACAGTAAAACTGGGTTGACTTGACCGCAGTTACTGGCATATGAGTATTTTACTTTACTTCTTATGTCCGGTATTTGATCTTTAGTGCGTGTGAAAGTACACATATATAAGATGTTCGCGATAACTTGTCGTAAATTTCACGTTCGGTAGCGTATTATCAACAAGCGTTGTATATGTGTGATACAAATGTATGTGTGTGTGTAGTATATAAAACCTTATTATTTTTATCAATTAAATTAATACGTTTATTTAAGTAGTTTCTTTCAGTTATTTGTAAAAAAAAAAATTTTTTTCTTATTTTTTTCATTTAACCGAGTTGTTTATTCATTCGTAGATTAATGTTACTGTTGTTAATATTAATTGTATGTAGAATTGGCATTCGCGCACTCATGCGCAAAGCGAATGTTAATAAGCTTAATAATTTTATATGTAAGTATTATTCAAGGAGAAATAAAAATGATTTGATTTGATTTGATTATTGTCATTAATATTTTTATTAAGTCGGTCTAAATTTAACGTAATATATGATGAAGGGAATACTAGATTTGGAAGAGTTCCTACAGCGACTATACCTAATTTTAATAAAGCCCGTTTGTGGATACAGTCATCTTATATGAGGCCTAAAATTTGTCTACCTTCCGACTTGAAGATTCATCTATTAAATTACAAGTGTCGACGAAGGAAACTGTTAACATCACTCGTGACTATCTAATGAATGTGTTTGTAACAGGATTAATGTTGCGACTGTAAAGCTTTTTGTATGCCACACTAGTCACGGTGTATATCTATAAATATGTACGTGCATTCACATATACTTGGGTATGTAGATAAATGTATACCACAATTTGTTTATATTTAGAGATTAGTAAGAATTTTATATAACATTTTTGTTGCCTTATTATTTAGTGATAGTGCGCCAGTGCTAGTTACAACAACATAAAATAATATAAAATAAAAATAACACATTTGCCAGAGTGGTGTATAATTTTTTTTTTTTTTTTTTTTAACTTCAAGTTAATCATTCTTGAAATGGAGATTAATTAGCTTGTGGATAATTTAAGACGAGGAATTCGATTTTAATTTTATACTAAAAATCGAATTAAACGTCGAAAACGGTGACGATAAGATTTATTGCACTGTTATTTATAATTAATACGGCGCTCGTGCAATGATGCGCACAGCCGGTAATTACGGATGTTTACATACTGTATGTCATTTATATATTACGCTTATGATGGAAGTGTAATTCAAAATAAATTTAAATTATTATTAATATTATTATTATTATTATTAATACTATTAATAATATTATCATTGCTATTATTATTACTATTATCATCATATTTATACTGAGTGTTTTACGAGGATGCGAGTCTTATACAGCGAGACGACCTTTCCTACAACAATTGGAAGATTCTACAACAATTGGAAAATCGCGCGATAAATTTTACATATATATTTTTCCGAAATATCTGACTTAGATGTTTGTTAGCAATTTATTATTGACATAATTAGAAATTTCTATTTTACACGAGATTACGATTACGAAATATTTCACATTATTCGTTCTGCAACAAATAAACTTAATAGATAAGACAAGTCTACATTATATAAGTATAGATAAATATGTACAGAGTGCAAAAGTGTATATATATATATATATATATATTATATACATGTATACAATATGTATACGTACATGTTTCATGTTAGGTACATACTCGGTTTGAAGGAAGTGTATGCATTATTTGTGAGCACATCTTCACCTGCCTTTGTATCTATAAGAATGTATCAAGTGTTCGTTGGTTATAAGCAACATGGCGTATTTTTATATATATAAAGAGATATATATATGAATGTATGTGTGTGTGCGTGTAGTTAATAAATACATCCTTATGAGAACTTGTTATTATACGTATTATCACTGACATGTGAGTGTCCGTATTTTTGTTATGAAAATTATTGTACCTATATATAATTTATATATTGTTTATAGTACTGCATATAGTAGACTACATTACTTAAATTTCCACATTTATATATATATATATATTCTAACCACGAAATTTACGGTCTGTCGCGTTTTCGTGTTCGTTCTATTTTCGCAGTAACAGTTCGTATTCGTCTTGTCGCACGATATGCCACAGATAATCAATCTTGCGCTGTTACGAGTAGTTACTATTTTTTTTTTATTAAAGGCCGTACAACTTCTTTGAGAAGTTTAATAAACCGTATAGAAAAGCGCAAAATAAAACTGTTAGGACGTGTAATAAGATGTAATACCTGTCTAGAAAATTTTAATAGAGGTGTTTAAGTTATAGGCAACAGGCTAAGAGGAAAACCTCGCTTGATAACAAATAAATATAAAAAACCTTCGGACATGCTGGCCACCAAACAGGATACAATAGCTGCGGCGCGAAGCATTTTACCTTTATAGCGCATAAAAAAGAAGGCGCAGGGAAGACGTGAAACTTAAAGTACTTTTCCCAAAAAGACGCTTATTTAAATTTCACAAAGAAAAGGAACGCACTTTTATGCTTACTGTGCAACGAAGATTTGAACGAAATAACGGATAGCCGTGCGCGCATGCGCGAGAGAATACCGGACGCGAAAAAATTACTTCATAATTTCTGTACGTGTTTGTAGTATGTAAACTGAATATACACGTATATATGAGTACAGCATGCGGGCAAGAGTTGAGGAGCCCGACTAGGCCTGCCTGTGTAGAAGCCCTTAGACCGCCAGCTCGCTCGTTTTACAGATTAACTTTCGATATACAACGTACCAATAGAAGTTTCACTTCGAAAAGATTTGAATATAATTATAATCGTTCGTTATTAGTAAATTAGTAAAAAGAGAGAATAAAATGATTAGTGCGCGAATACTCTTGTATTATCTACCACGCCTCTTATTTCGACTGATAGTCGTAATCCAGAATGCACCTTAATAAGATGTCTACATAATCGTTCTTCTCTGTGAATTCTCTTTCATTCTTGATACCTGAAACAACGTCAACGTACTAAAACTACGTCCTGTTTCCGTTGCAAATAATAGGTGGCAATCTCACCGTTACAAAAATCGTCTAATACACACACACACAAAAGAAAAAAAATTTACGAGTCGAACATATTTCGTTAGAGTTCTGTGTTCAGTTCTTTCGTGCTTATTAACCGCTTGTTATACGGAGACTACACACGGGAATCCGACACTTAATAACGGCTAATATACGTCATTTTGTTTTAGCTTTTTGACGTGATTCGCCATTATTCCGATAATAAATCTACGACAGAGATTACCTGCCCCGAATATTGTCTGTAATCGAACTTGCAAGGCGCGTGCAAATAATAATAATAATAATGCCGATGTTACGAAAATAGCTAATAAAATAAATATTTTTCAATAATTTCCCAGAATTACGGAGGTAACAATTTTTATGGAAATTTTCAATAACGTAAAATTTCCCATAAAGCCTGGCCAGTTTATTACAACTTGTACCGAGTAGACACAGTAAATATCCGGTTGTTACATGTATATATATATATATATATATATTATATATATATATATATATATATTTACGCCCACGAAATAAGTTCAAGCGTTTTTTAAGTTCATTAAAATACATACACACGCAAATACATACATACATATATATTTATGTTTATAGATAGATGTAGATAGATTAGACGGACAGATATCAAAATTGTTGACAGCGAAGAACATCACGATTGTAAAAGATAAATTAACACATTCATTCGTGAATAAGTCGCAAGGTTTATTTGTTCTCGGTAGAATACACACCCAAACTTGTTCAATGGTTTTAATTCCGACGAATATACAGTTAATTGCATTTATGTTTGTATATGAATCAGCATATATAACAAAAGGATATTTCTAATCAACAATATTAATGCAGAAAACGTAATACGATTTTATTAATGGCTAAAATGCATTTGTATATAAGCAAATACACGCGAATATACAAAAAATACACATATTTGTACACTTATACACTTATTTAACGTGTAAAAATTTACATATTACATATAGACATGTAGTACATGCATATGCGATGGGTGTTTATTTATGGGTCCAGACATCGTGCGCAAATAAATTTCCGTATTATTCGAAAAGAAATTTAACCGCGTAAATATATTTGACTTAACGACGTAAATCGCGACGCTATAATAAACGAAACGATATCCAATAAATAAGATCCATCTGAAATGATTACCTTTATTATGCAAGCGGTAAAATGCATACCACAAATGAGACTCTTTGACGAAAAATTTAGGACTTAAAACTCTCGGCATCTGCGCAGTCGTTGCTATCCGTAAAGTATAGCTGATGATATCCTCTCATTATTCGCTCAGAAGAAAACACAAACCATGGTAATATATACAAGAGGTCACATAACACACCTACTTTGTCATAATACTCGCAGACATTTGGTTGACCCCGGGATGAGAAAAACTACTCGACCAAAATTTTCGAATGAAATTTTATTTAAAAATAGGAAAACGAGAGATTAGCTTACAATTATTTGTGGAACAGAATATCGTTCAGATGACCGCCATTTGCAACGATAACTTCATTCAGTCTTTTTACAACGTTTTTGAACACTTTTTCGAGGTCCCTGAATTTTTGAAACTTGTTTAGAAATTCGTCATCAAGTCTTCTAGATGTCGTGCTCCTAAGGTATCCTAATAAAAAAAATCTGTAGCGGTCAAGCGGGCGGGCGGGCGCGGCGGTCAAGGGAAATTTATTATGCGATAAATAATTTCCTGTCGAACAGTGACTGTGTTGAAATTGTGCATAGCCTAGACGAAGAAGTGAGGGAGGCCAAAACAAGTTTATTATCTCGATATAGCGAGCTCCGTTGACAGTATCAGTGAAAAATAGGGCCCCACTATTTCCACTTCGCCACTCAAGCCCAGTCAGTTACTCGCTTGCTGTGTGACGGCTTATGTTCGATTGAATTCGGATTATATTCGGACCAGTAGCGACAGTTCTATTTGTTTACGAGTTCAGATAGCTGAAAATGAGCTTCGTCGCTTATCAAAAAATTGTTTAATCGATCTGTTCGTCGTCAATTTTTTTCAGCATCGTTTCAGCAAAACGTTTTCATTGTGCATGATCCATACTTTTAATTAATAAGTTATTACCAGTTTATAAGGACGAAATTTCAAGTCTTCCAGTAATATACAGCGAACAGATTCTCTCGACAGGTTTAAAGAAGCAGCATGACGACCAACAAAGCTTCTGGTACTCCGAATGATCGCTGCCTTGTTTGTGGGGGTGCGAACGGTTTTTTTTGTCCAGGAGTTTTTTTTTTCAGTTGCAGAAGCTGTCTCTCGAATGTTCAACCCACCTTAAAATTGAATTCGAGATGGTACAAGTTTCCACCGCGTAACTTTGAATTTTTTTCGAAACTTTCGTTGTGATCAATTCAGGCCAAAAATAACCGTTCCACGCAAAACGTACGCTCCTTCTCGTTATAGAATGTCTTGATAATAGTAACTGGACAGAAACGATTCGCTCGTGTGTACACTAAACGTGGGGCACGCGGTTCGACTTGTAGCAGTTGTATCAACTGCGCTATTCAAAAAACAAAACCGTTCGTCTTCTCTGGGTGAATCTGTAATAATACATTTTAGCAACATACCAGATTTCACACACACTATTGTAGTACACATACAAACACACAAGAAAAGTGGAAAAATGGAAAAATAACTGTTCGTCTTCTCTGGGTCAACCTGTATATATATATATATATATATATATATATATATATATATATATATATATATATATATATTAATGGTAATAATAAATTTTAATAACATACTAGATTTCACACATACTATTGTAGTACACTCACACACACACACGCACACATGAAAAGTGGAAAAATAATTATAATAAATGTGACAAAGGATTATCCAGTTCGCCGACGAGTAAAACCGTCGAAAATCCAGAATGGGTAAAGGATTGTTCTATTTCTAAAATAATCATAAAAAATACGTCCTCTAACTCCTTCGAACCAAACTTCAGTTTGGATTATCATTTATCTAGCATTACTCCATACTGTTCATTGTTTCATACTAGCGTCATAACACATTTACGATTCATCTGCTATTATTAAATAATCCCACATTTATGTTAAACGCCGGGGTAAGCCATAAAGATAATGCGTCAAATTACATACGTAGCGAGACAGGAGTATTGTTATTGTTCCTATACTTGCGGACAATGCGTGGTCGTAATAGCGGTATGTTAAACATCGTACGGATGTCACACACGCGTTACAAACGTCATACTGAAATTAATATCTGGACATTCGCGTCGAGAAATATAGATATAAAAACTAACATTAATTAAACGAATACGAAATTGAAATTATTATAAAGTCAACGTGTGGACGTACGGTTTCACATTGTTGGCTTACGTTAGATATCTTCGTGTAACTAAAAATACAACAAATCTAGAATAAGACTATCATCTCCGACTCATCATTTCACTGTCCAGACAGTCAACCGTTATGCTTAAGGATGAATTCTAAAATCAAGTGAGAAAACACGTATATAGTTTAGAAAATTATGATATATAAGCGACAAATTTATTATAGGCAACAGCGCGGAACTGAGAAGGATACTGCGTAACGGGGCATCCGATGTCATGTAATAAATTCAATGTTTCGATCCTCTACTAATACGTAATTTTTTATTCTCATATCCAAGGTGGCTGCAAAATTAACCGCTCGTATAGTACATAATAATACAATGGAAAAAAAGAATATTAAAAATATACACGAACACACAAACACAACATATATATATATATATTATATATATATATATATATATATATATATATATATATATATAGTGACGATCGTCTGTGTATCCTACCTATAAATAAATTTTAAGACTAATTAATCATTTCTAAATGATAATTTACATTGGAAGTCATTATAAAAGCTTCAATATTACATCAGTCATTATTAAAACTTTAATTGTACTCACAAAACGTTTGAGAGTGTAACTTGCCAGTCTATTTTAAGAATTCTGCGATATTGCCACATTTCAAAGGCATCTAATTTTTTTCTCCAACATATTCGTTAACGAGAATACTTAACATTTTATATTAGCTTTAATTCGATATTTATGTTTTTACTAAATAATATAGACCTAAGCTTAAAAAATACATTACGGGCTTTTCAATCAGTATGGTTATTTTTGCTCTTATCCCATTGTTCATGTTGTTACCCAAGCACTCGATATTCCCCTATATTATCCTTTGCTAATGTACATGTAGTATATACGTTAAGGTTTATATTGTATTTATTAATTTGTTGAAGAGATTATTCATCCGTTTATTTCGAGTAAGATTGTGTGAATGGGGTGTAGATGATGTATGTTTTAATGAGTGTGAGACTTGTGAATGCGTGTAGTTTTTCTGGTGTATTTAATGGGTCTGGTAAATGTGTTCAATGTATTTTTTTTGTATTTTATTTTTTTATTTTTTTTTACTTTTAATTTTATAATTCAGAAAAAATTATTAATCGTATTATTTTATTTATAAGCCTTCACTATAATTGGCTGTTAGCTGTTGTGTGGCTTCGTTAAATAAATAAATAAATAAATAAATAAATAAATAAATTGTTCCCCCATCAGCTGTTAGGGACATTATTATGTTTTTGTTTTTCCTATTTAATTAAATACGCATATATATATATATATATATATATATATATATATAATATTTATTTATTTATTTATTTATATACGCGTAAATAGTTATCGGTGCGTGAAATATTTTCCAGTGAGGAATTATTTAAAATTTATTCAAACGAATAAATTTAGATATTATATAATTATAACGTAAGTGTAGTTTATTTTATTATTTTAAACAATTTGCTTCTGCGATAGATACGAAGTCCAGAGTATATACGATATGTGGTAAATACGTGGTAAAAACACAACTATCTCTATATAGTTAAGGTAGTAGCTTGTTAGGTCAGAGTTAGTTTAGTTTAGTTCGGATGATGAGCGCGGCATGTTGCAAGAAACGTAAACTCGGGTTTATTAATATTAATATATTGTTTCATTTTATTATTAATAAATCGTTTTTTTTTCCTAAATTGTACGCGGTTATTCCGAAATTATTTTATCTAATTATTTAAAATAATTTTAAAAATTATATAAAAACGCAATAATCGAAATAAATACGAAACTGAATAATTCTCGTGTTATCGGATCGATTCAAAAGTTTTTAACAAGCTGGTTGATGACCACCAAAGATGAAAATTAATTTTAAAGCCTTTCCGAGATTCGCTCAATTAACCGTTCAAGGACTACACTATCGAAAAATAAATCGAGACATCGTAAATTACAACGTAATAACAACTTACAATAAGTAGTAGTGGTAGCAATGGTAAAATTTAGGAAAAACAAAATTAACCATTGAATAATAACAATAATAATAATATATTATTAGTATATACAAGTGACGAACAGGGTACACGTTAGTCTACACCAATGACGTATGTTAGAGAATATAAACCAGAAAAAACAAATTAGCGGTCGGTGTTGCATAGAGGATAGACTAATATACCGATCGTTTCTATAATTAACGTGTACAGGTATACGATTCGATTTTTAAATTTACTTTTCGCACGTATTGCCATGACGTCAAATATTGATCAGAAAGACTATTATAAACAAGTCATATATATATATATATAATATACATATTATCAGGATGAAAACAATTTTGAGGAATTATTAAAAATCGACAAAAATATCTCGTTAGACATTAAATCGTGTCCCCAAAAAATCCTCCATAATTTTTATTGAAAAATTTATTTCGAATTGTTGCCCACCATCCTGTCCCGCAATAAATAAACCAGCGAGTTATTCGAAGTAAAACGTTATTTAAACGTACACGAACAATTTTTCTTTTAATTAAAAATGTAATATTTTGGGATGCGAATCGGTGTCTTGTATACAGATAGAATGAACTTTACCCGACAAAATCTCTATGATCCTCCGATCCAAACCATTAATATTTGAAAACAAAAAACACGTAAATATTTTTTTTTATAAAGAATAACGTAAAGATACTCCGTGAATTTAATAATACTCAGTACAAACATCCTTATTATTTACACGATGGAAAAATATTAACGTCAAAACAGTTTAAAACCGTATTATCACTTTAGTGAAAAATATCAAATGCTTTGTGAACAATACGTTGGTTTAACAAAACAATATTTTCCCAGTATAGACAACCGATTAAAAAACGTTGTATTTATAGTGAACTATTTTAACGTACAATTTATTACCGGACATGGTGTCTTTAAAGAATATCTATACAAGTATAAAAGTTGATACTCAAATAAATGTCAAATAGGCAACCTACCCGATAAAATACTAAGCACATACTTTTAGGACGTAATCGCAATAGTACTAATTTTAATGATAGTTACCTAACTAGTTAATAAGAAATTTACAAATTTTAATGATTTTGCTATTGCCGATAATACATGTAAAATTATACTAATTTAACAACATAATTAACTTTATTGTAAAATAAGCTGATTAGAGCGCCATAAACTTAAATGGATGGGTTCTTTTTCAGTTTGTTATTTATAATGTTCTTGTATTAAATTTTACTAATTACCCCATTGTGTATTACGAGCTGGGGCCAAAAAAAAAAAAAAATTATACAACGTGTTAACGGACACTGTGACGCTGCGCACAGGAAACAAATAAAATAAATAAATTAGCAATTTTAATCTTATAAAACATAAGACACGAACGAGCGATATCTTAAAATATTAATAAATTTTAATTTCTATCTTTTAAAATGCGCAAATTTACATTTTACGCGATAATATTTTGTTATATTATTCCTACGTTGTACATAAAAACAAATTAAAAACGAATGCTGTAAATCGAACGTGTTTTTGAAAATGTTTAAATTTTATCGTATTTTCAATCAGTTCGAAAGCTAAAAGCTTGATGGCGTGATTTCGGAATTGTTAAATATATTTCACTAGTTCTATGTGTTTCTCTTTACAGTTCCTACGAAACTATTCTCACGCAGACCAACATTTACCAACATTTAGTATACAGTAGCTCAGACAATATTACGCGGTCCCGGTAAATAACTTTAAATATTACAACTGCAAGTTGTTCACACGAAATATCGAAGAATGACGTTATGAAAAAAAAAATAGGCATTTACGAAATTGGCGATGATAACGAATATTAGTGTCGAAGAATTTTTTTATTTTTATGTAATTTGCTAATGTTAACATTACACATCACGTATGACAGAGTATATATATATATATATATATATATATATATATATATATATATATATATATATATATATATCTATACATTTAGTAGTAAAGTGTTCTCTAATGAGAGATTTAACCTTAATTGTTACATTATGTTTAACGCTATTTTCCTTTTCAACCTACGTGTCTTTTAATGGTTATCCACTAATTAAGCCTGTTAGTAGCGGATTCAGGTGCGATCTTAGTCGCTGCGTATATGTCTCACTGTATATTCTTATTACATCTTCCGCACTTTCTATTTATAAATCTCCGTATGTGTCTCAATTTTTAATATACCGAGGTGTGTTGATCGTGGTACGTATTTTGATTGGAAGCTTTCAATTTTAGAAATATTTGAGTCGGGGGATCCCGTAACTCCATAATTGCATACAATACGACCATACTGGCTTAAGGATAGTTACAATGGTGATTTTCTTCCAATAAGCCAGTGGGATTTACGAAATTGAATGTCCAGTTGCTTTCGCTTTATATGAATATATATCTTTGCGAAGTTAGGCCTTTATCTAGGTGCATTCCTAGGTATTTTACACAACAGTTCTTTACCCTTGATAGTAATATGGTTTATTTCGAACACGGACGAAATCAGATACGAACGTAAATAAAACTACAAAAAAAAGGATAGATATTTGACGAAATCATTTAAATAAATCTAAAAATATTCTTTCTAATACTACTTTTTCGACTTATTATGTGTCTTAAGTTCAACAGCAACTGCAATATGACGTCTTTTCGACGAATTTGGTTTTATCCGATGGCAAATTCCATAGCAAAAGTTAATCTTAGGGAAAAAATTAATCTCAGGAAAATATTGTTTTCTCAACCTTTGTTTTTCAATAAACATAAATATATATACATAACATACATATATATATATATATATATATATATATATATATATATATATATATATATATATATATATACATGTATATATATATTTATACACATAAAACGTTTTTTGTTTTTTTTTTAATATATATATAAATTAACGGTATTTTTGTTTTATGTAGACTTCCCACTTGCGGAAGCCATTCAAAGTGCGGGTTTACATTCCAACTAAACTGCCGCGCGGCTAGTTGTTGCATACAGGGATGGATATTTGTGGATAACTCGGCGAATTTTAGTCGGATTTTGACAAACCTTCTTTTGTTTTGTTCCTAATCATCCCCTCATTATACAATACGTGATGGGTAGCCACTAGTTTTGTTTTAACAAGATAATTTCGGACGTATGGGAATATTTATGTCCTTGTGATGGGTGCGAGTCATAAAGGGATTCCGAACTAGGAATTTGTTGATTCAATTAGTTAAAGATGTCTTATCCAATGGCGCAGAACTTTCTTTAGTTTCCCACAAGAATATCATTTATTCTGTACAGCTAGAATATAAGGATCATTATTAATCGATCACCTCTCGCCAATTACTATCAACTTCAACACTTGCGCGGTACTATTTCTTTATGTAGATTCAACGCAAACGAATTATACTCGTCGGTAGATTACGATTTGGGCATCATTTGTTACCTGATCGTCTTTTCCATATGCAACTTTAAGAAAGTTATTTCGGTTCTCTCCATTCTACACTGGCAAACATGCAGTTCCGATCGTGTTTTTTGAAGTGAACCTGTGCTTTTCGAAACATAATCTGCAACGATTAAGGAAAAAAAGTAATTATAAATATAGGGTGATCCAGAGACGATGGTCGGTTTTGTTATTTTTCGAATAACTCAAAAACGACCAAAATTTTAAAATGAAATTTTATTTAAAAATAGGCAAACGAGAGATTAGCTAACAATCTTTTTTGGAACAGAATATCGTTCAGATGGCCGGCATTTGCAACAATACATTTATTTAGTGTTTCGACAACTTTTTCTAGCAGAGGTCGCTGAATTTTTGAAATTTTTTCAGAAACACGAGTTTACACGTCTTCTAGATTTCGTGGACGTGCTTCGCAAACGCGGCTCTTAACATATCTCCACAAAATAAATCGCATCACTTTGAATTCTTTTCGAAACTCTGCACTGTGTCGTGAACGATTTACGCCGAAAATAATGTTCCGCACAAAACGCGCGTTCCTTCTCGTTATATGGTGCCGTGTGTATGTTGCGTTGTAGCAGTGTTACCAACTGCGCTATTCAAAAACAAGACCGTCAGTATTTTCTGGGTCACCATATCATTTATTTAGAACAATCCCCTTTTCTATTTTCAGGGTTTTCCACACGTCGAGAAATACCATTTTCATTTCGACTAACATGTAATGTATCTGCAAGTAGCTCCAGTGTATAATGCTGTTACCTATGTGTGGTTGTACGATGTTGCTAATGTTCGTTTATATATTATTGTTGAATGCGATGTGTGTAATCCACTTATAATTAGTGTCTCGTGTATACTGAGGCGTTAACCGGTTGGAGGGATGTTTTACTAACAAAAATATGATACATATTTTAGCGGCGAGAAAAACCATGGGTATAACTCCGATAATCGTTGAATGGGAGAAGGCTGGGTAAATTATCAGTATAACCTCACCGTCGTCGCAATTTATCAAATTAAAAACGTTTAGAGTTTCAGTTTTCAAGGTGGCTATCTAAGAGGCAAGTAACGCAATTATTATATCCGTCATCAAACCTGAAAATCCGAATTATTACGGAAACATCAGCGGGCTCGACAAAAAAAAATTTGATATATTTCGCAAAACAGGAGAAATAAATTTAAACTGACTTTAATCGCAGGTTAATCTATCGTATGTGCGTTCATAAGAAACATCGTAATATACGATCGTCCTTCGAATAACGAAGCTCGTACGATAACATGTTAAATAATTTTTAATAACATTTTTCCTTACTTCCGACAAACTGTAATGATTTATAAACTTCAACAAAATACGAATTAATGAATATAATTACTAATATATATATATATATATATATATATATATATATATATATATATATATATATGAATTATTTGTACGTTACTTACACTGTAGAACAAAATATATATATATAAATAAGTAGTCGCATACCTCCGATACGGAGATGACACTTAATGATAATGATTACTTATATATATATATATATATATATTACCATTGTCGCCGTATTGTTCGTCGCAGAACATTGTAATTAACTACGTTTATTTTGTGTAAAAAATCGGTAAACATTCAAGGCACACCAATATACATGAAATCACATACACACATTTATGTTTGCACATACATACATACATATATATAATAATAATAATAATAATAATAATAATATATAATTGTATATTCATCAAGTTAGATTAATGCATATAATATTCCATCGTGGAAGCAGCTTTTTATTACGAATTATCCTTATATTATGTAACTAACTGAAATTATTAACGGAATTATTCGATCTTATTTCGTCGCGAAGTCGACAATTTATAGTAAATTTTTATTACATATATATTTTATTGTATTTAATTTTCTGTCGTAATTTCCTAAAGTTTATTGGAAAATATTTTGCTATTTCATTTCAACCAGTTTATAACTCTACCGACAGATTCCTACTTAAATAAACCCGGTCGTGGTTCTCCCCAATTTATAGTAAATTACGTGGAAATTTATTATAAATTTGGTTTATAATAAATTATATATATATATATATATATATATATATATATATATATATATATATATATATATACTAGATTCCACGGCTTCGCAGGTGTAATTATTTTTTTAAAATACAATATCGCTGTAACGTAAGAAAATGTGGTTTGTATTGCGGGTGTTGATAGTGAAGGTACATTGGACCGGAAAACGTGTTAAATTTTAAACTATCTGACAGAGATATCGCTGTCTCCTACTTTTTAAAACTTTAAAAATTATTGTAATTTCTATCCTATTTGTGATATCAATGTGAAACAAAGCTTAGAACCAATCCGATAATATAAGCTATAAGCTGTGCGAATTTCATCATTATTTCTTTAATAGTTTTTGAGTTAAATCGGAACAGACAGACAAACAAAAATTAAAAAAAAAAATAGATTTTCAGTTTATGTATGATAAAAATAGCCCAATGCAGTGGTTATAATGAAAATATTCGCAATTCACATACAGACAGTACAGATTTATATATATATATATATATATATATATATATATCATCGTCGTATTGTTCTCGTTGCTGACTAGCTATTGTACACTTATTTTATTAGTTAGCACTCAAGGCACTATTTATATGCAACGCGTAATATATATAAAAAAAAAAACGAAGAAATTTTAAGAAAAGTCTGACTTACCTCTTCCTACGGGAAATCAACACATCATCATCATGAAGTGCTACTTACCGATACATATTTTGTCCTACGTGCACAAGTAGCGTACAAGGCAGTCATAATATGGCGTTAGCGTAGACACACGTAAACACGGGAGAAGACATTTGGGGTTTATATTACTACTACGTCAAATTAGTAAGAACATGTCGTTGTTATTGCAATAGCATTTTCTGTATGCTTCCGACTAACAAAACTAATAATAGATTTCCTCCTTCTCTGCCTGATATTACTGGCCAACTATATTATTATAAATTATTTCTTTCATAGACATGTTTCCTCGTCAGTTGGTGACTCTGTTCGCTGTAGGAGACTGGTGTGTGGGGTACCTCAAGGTTTTGTCCTCGGGCACACACTTTGAAATATTTTGTACTCCAGAGTTCATCATCATATGAAACAGCTTTTGTCTTTTACTTGTAAGGCGTTTGAGCTAGTCTCCTATGCTGATGATCTCTGTCTAATTATTAATGTTGGTAAATATTATGATTTTGGCCTAATTGCAGTTGTTTGTAAATTATTAGAAAATACAATACATTATCTAGGTTTGTCATTTTCAGCTCCCAAATGCAATTTTATTGCGTTTGGAGATCAGAGAATTGTACAACATGTCAAAAACTTAAAAATAATCTCTGATCAGCCCATAGCTCGTATAAATATTCTTATAAATATTTCGGTCTGAGACCATAAACTAACATTCATTCCGCATATAGAATACATACATAAAAAGTGTGATTCTATCATACCACAAGCTTAGAAGATTACAGCCGAATACTTTCGGATTAAAATATGGAGAGAGAGTCATTTTGTATAAGGGACTAATTCAGTCACTTTATGCATATGGCTCTGTTGTCTATATTAATAAAAGAATTCTGTGCTCAATTAATAAGTACCGGAGGAAGTTTTTCCTTAGTATTTCATGTTTATACCGAGCCTGCCCCACTTCTGCTGTTAATGTTATATCTAATATCATGACACTGAATCTTTTTGCCATTAGCGATCTATCATCTCGGAATTTAGAATTGTTAGAGACGTTGCTAGTGTCAAGAATTTCTAGTTCCATAATATTGATCCGCTTACTTTGAAATCATTTAGTAGTGTTCCTATCCTCAAAAAAATATATTCAATCCTCACTTATTCATATTTGGTAAGCTAGGTGGGACAGCTGTCTGACTATAAGGAAAACCCTTGTGTTTTTTCCAAATGTTTTGGAGCTTTGTAAACTTACTTAAAAATATCAATATTAATTTTTATAATGCTCAGGTGTTCTCTGGCCATGGTAAATTTGGTTCATATCTTCATAGGTTCCATCTTGCTTCTAGTTCAGAGTGTGCCTTTTTCAGTTCCAACGAAAACTTCTCTGGTGCTGTAGATGATATTGAGCATTTAATGTTTAATTGTCCCTTGTTTGATAACCTTAGAATTAAATTTGAAATACATATAGGACAGCCTCTTGTATTGTCGAAACAGAATAATGCCAGTCTCCTGTCATACATGGAGTTGTCAATGCTAAGAAAGTTTAAAAGTGGTGGGTAAATTTTTAATAATTTTTTGTCCTGTTTTTTTATGTTTTGTGATATTAATTCAACCGTGAATCCGCATCTCTTATTCATGGTCATTGTCTCCGTCCAATTTATTACTAACGTTGCAACTTTTATAATATTGTCTAAAATTGTTATATAAGCAAGACAGAAGGCGACTGAGGATAATGGTCTCATAGCACAGATTAAATCCACAGATAATCAAATAATAAAAAACCCAACGGAGATTTTGCAAAGATGGTCATATTTCTACAAACAGATATGTGGAGGGGAATTTCCAACACTCTCAAATATCAGACAGCTTGCCCATTTATGGACTTATCAAACAGATAGCAATAGAGGAAGTGACATTTGTAGTAAAGAAAATGAAGAGGGAGAAAAGCAACGGGGCCCGATGATATTCTCGCTGAAATTTGGAAATTAATGAGACAGAAGGGAGCTGAAATTTTACTAATTTTGTTCAATCGGATAATAGTAGAGGGCAGTATTTCCTCCACTAGTACAACGATACCTATATGGAAACAGAAAGGCGATGTTATTGATTGCAGCAATTATTCGCTTACTTTGCCACACGGTTAATATATTTGAGAAAGTATACTAGATTATCGTTTACGGGAAGTTATTCAAGTCACCCAAAACCAATGTGGATTTGTAAAAGGACGTGGGACAACGGTTACGATCTATATGGTGCGTACACTCGTAGAAAAGCACCAGGAAAGCAGAAGTCCAATCCACATAGACTTTCTAGATTTGGAAAAGGCTTATGACAAAGTTCCGCATGAATTAATTTTGAAGGCGTTACGCATGCGCAAAGTCCCAGAACAGATAATACGGGCATTGTACAAAAAAGTTACCAGTACTGTGAGGTGCCCGGTAGGTACCGGCTTTATCGCCGCTACTATTCATCCTTTGTATGGATAGTTTGACAGAAGATATACAGACCCCTGTACCATGGACATTACTATATGCAGACTATGCCCTTCTGGCAGATAAAAGCAGAACTAATTTAGAAAAGCGAGTGTAGATTTGGAAAAATAGATGACAGGAAAAAGGATTGAAACTACATATCAGGAAAATTGGGTACTTGGAATGTGGAATATAGACTGAATTTATAACAATAGATAATATAGCATTAAGGAAGGCCGTTAAATTCAAATACCTAGGGTCGAATATTACCTCAGAGGGAGACATACAATGTGACATAGACTCCCGGATCCAAATAGCGTGGATGAAATGGAAGCAATTAACTGGGATACTCTGCGACAAAAGAATTCCGATACATCTTAAAGGGAAGACTTATAAAACGGTTATTATACCTGCTATGTTATAAGGGGCTGAATGCTGGTCGACGACTGAAAAAATGGAGCAAAAGCTCTACGTGGCTGAAATGAAAATGCTACGCTGCGGCTTCACACGCTTTGACCATGTCAAAAATGTTTACATAAGGGAGCGTATTATAGGCGTTGCGCCTATACAGTCGAAATTGCGGGAAGCGCACCTCCGATGGTATGGTCATATCATAGGGAAAGCTGACAGAAGCCCAGTAAAGACGTTAATGGAGTACGACCCCACTCTGTCAACAGCGACATGGTGAAAGTTGGTGCCAATACAGAGGACGTCAAGGATCGCAAGAAATGGAGAAGAACGTGTTATCAAGCCGAACCCTGAACGGGAAGGCGCTATGAAAGAAGAAGAATAAATATATATATATATATATAATGTATTTTATATATAAGTACACTTCCCTAATTTAATATTTAATATTTATTGTTTGTATAACATTAATTTTAATACATATTTACACAAACTCATTTTACACACATTCTTGATGGTCGAAGGGACTATGTTTTTCATTCCTTATTCCATCCTATTTTTAAGTTACACATTGCCGGGAACTATCACGTACACCAATTTATATTTTTTACTATATTACAAGTTTTCTTTTTTTTTAGCTACTCAATACTTATAAATACCATTGACAATTATAGTAAGTTAATCCACTACCTTAGAGAAAAGAAAATAGAACATTACACGTACCAGATTAAATCGGAACGATACTTCCGAGTGGTAATAAGAAATCTACATCACTCTATAGAAACTAATGATATATCAACCTTGGTTCAATATGGCCATAAAGTCAGGCATATAACAAATGTTAAACACAGAGTAACCATTGCAACTTTTTTTTGTAGACATAAAACCACAGGAAAACGATTTGGACACATTTAAAATACAATCGTTACTAAACATGAATGTAAAAATAGAAAGACCGCGTAAAAATGTACTGTGACACTAAATAAAATGTGAAAGGATCGATCCACTACTAAATTAACAAACATAAAACTAGTTAATACCCTTGTATTTGTAATATTTTTATATGGAATAGAAACTTGGACCATAAACAAAGATGGTAAACGGTGACGCGTTTTAGATGCGAGAATGGTGCAGAATGTTAAAAAGAGGAGAAATATATCAATTTTAGAACAGCTAAATATTGAATAACGTTTCGTTGCATTAATAAAAAATTCTTAAGTAACGGCAGACCAGCGATTCGATGGATAGAGATACCGTTACGTATCTTATTGAACTAATAAGAACTCAAGCAATACAGAGAAAAACAGGAATCGACGGAGATAGATAATATCAGACGTATTACGATAGAGGTCACGATATTCAGTAATTGAGTTACCGGCTATGAAGAAGATATATATACATATGTATACATACACATATAAACATAGATAGCTAAATGGCATAATAAACGATAAGACAGATTTCGACAAGAAGTAAGTAAATTAAAGATATCGTCTTGTGTACTTTATATGTCATTATGACGAAATACCTGCACGGTAAGTTCGTATCGTCAACTACCAAACTAGTATGGAAGATTCTGACGGTTAATAAGTAAATACGGAAAAACAACGAATGCTCGGTACATAAAAACGCAGAATAACTTCGAATAAATGTCACGTATGGTAAATTTTTCAAATTAATAATAATAATAATAATTATAATTTTATTTATTACTTAATAATAGGATCGAGTGTAATTACTCCGTAATTTCATCGCCAAAATAATGATAGGCTATTATCTCATCGGTAAATCTATTATTCTTTCCTCGCACACCTTTGTAAGTTTCAGATATAAAACGAATAAAACTAGTTTCTTGATGTAGTTTTTTTTTTGTTTTTCACATTTTTTTTTTTAGTTCACCTGTACATCACGTCCAATTTAATAACCGGGTCCGTTATAATAAACGACCAACCTTACGGGTCATGCGTAATAAAAGGTTTAGGTCTGTTTTTCATATTTACTACACCCGACGGGTCTGTTACTTAATTTTCAGTCGACTGACTCTTTAATTGCGAATAGTAAACGACAATGTAATTTATCGATAAAAATAAACTCAGATTTTTTCGATGTTGTTTATACAGATATATTTCGATAAAAAATATTTTTGTAAACAAAAGGCTGCAGTATATTTAATAAAAAATGATTACGAACGATTTATTTAAATTTAACTTTAACAAAGGCTACAAATAACAAAAAAATCACTTAAAATCACTCAACTTTTTCATGAAAAATCATGAAGCTTTTAATAAAGGTTGTTGCACCATTATCAAGTGAACATAAAAAATAAAATATAAAAATATATACACAATTTATATATATAAAAAAATTGGTTCTATAAAAAAAATGCACCAAAATAAAATTAGTACATACACTTGTTTTTTCGATTTTATTATAGGCAGCAGATGCATGGACTTAAGATATCTAACGTTATTACAAACGATTGTCTAAGACACAAAAAAAAAAACGAAACTGTATAATTTACAAAAATTAGCAAAATGAACAAACAATATTTAGTGAATGTAAAGGATTTGTCGTCTTTTTATATATACAAATTTAGTGATTTTAACTGCCTTCTTTTTTGTTTATTTTTTAAAAATCGCTACATTCGACATTTTTCTAATTGTTTGCAAAGGTCGATGATAAAAGACCTGAATCGTAATTTTCGAACGGTCTAATGTTCTGTGATCGCGAAATTCGTTCATTACTCTACGAGGAACAGACCAAAAAAAAATGAAGAGGACGTCGAACGGAATCTGTACGATAATTATCATCGCAATCGCAGAACGTCAAGAGACCGTTAACGTCACATATCTGTCGAAAGCGAATCGAAAGGATATTTGCTACCAGTGAACATACTTGTCATTCGAAGAACTTTAAGATGTACGAAACTGATCGTACGTGATAATTTAATCACGATTCCCCGACTCCAGTTACGACGATGAAGCAGAAAAAATAATGATATACTCTCTCTCCCGATATTGTTAGTTGTCAACAATTAAAGGTTTTCCAAGCGTTTAATAGCTATAAATAAGGAGGAAATTCCTAGTTAAATTTTTCTCTGACGAAAGTTGTGTAAAAGCGCGGAGGATATCATTAAAGTCGGAAACTGATTATAAAAGGAGAACGTCATTTAAAAGTCTGAACATTTAACTACGAATTCGCAACTATGAAAAAATGCAACACCGATAAAGATAATACCGCAAAAATTTGTAAAAAAAAAAACATTAATACAACAAAAATAAGTGATAATGATAAAACGGAGATAATGGTGACAGATAGAGTAAATGTAACGCACATGGAAAAGGATATGAAGCTTTTGGTGTAAAATAGTGGATAAATTTGTGTATGTAGGATCCTTGATAAATAATAAGGCTGGTTCAGAAGGAAAAGCGAAGCGCCGTATACAAAACGCTCGCGGCATCTTGTCTGATCTAAAAAAAAATATATTGACAGTTGGTTCTATAAAAAAATGCACCAAAATAAAATTAGTCCATATACTCGTTTTTTCGATTTTATTATAGGTAGCATATACATGGACTTAAGATATCTAACGTTATTACAAACGATTGTCTAAAACAGATTCATAATATGCAATTTTTTGGGCATCTTATCCGGAAATCAATGGGATGGAGTGTCGATTGTTGCAGGCTACAATGGAAAACATAAGGCCCACAGGACGACCACAGCATGATGGTTCATCCTTATGGAAGTCGTGATCACGACACCTCGCTGAGGTAATCAGTCAAGAAGTATATATATATATATATATATATATATATATATATATATATATATATATATATATATATAAAGGTGTATGTCATTTTGGTTATTGAAGTATAATATTGTAATTTTTTTTTTATTCTTTTTTAAATATTAATCGTTAAATATTAATATATTTTGACCTAATAGTGAATTTGTTATCCTGCGTAGTAATTTTAATTTTAATTAATTTATTCATTAAACGGCATTATTTATTGCTGGATTGTAAATTTATTTAATTAATTCCTTCAAATCTTAATTTAAATTTTCAAATTTTGTTAATATAAGGAAAAATAATATGATATATATATTTGCATCAAAAGTTCAGTATTATCTGGTTTGGTTATTAAACAATCACTTAATACCTATAGATATGGGGATTGTCTTGCAAAATTTAGTACTTATTACAGCATCACCATATTAACATCAATTTTATATAGTGGAACTTACATCGGTGATCATATTGTATGGCAATGGTTTAAACATGATCTAATTTCCAAAAGGGCTAATTCTTTCTCTTCTGAAATATGATTTCTCTTTTCCTCCATTCGCAGTTTCAAATTAATCGTCTTTTCAGAACTTAAAACTATTTCGTATAAATATGATGACGATCCATTTTCGCGCTGTATTACGAGGCCAGAAGCACGGACATGGATGCTATAGTTGTTGAAACATGCCGATTTCACGTAGGAACGCTACTGTTGGACCGTCTGCAGTAAATATTGATTACGTAAATATTCCTCACCGATACTTTCAGCCGCAACATTAAATTAGTTACTACCGTTCGTTATATCGGAGCCGTGAAATTTCAATGTCAGTTTGTCAACAGGTCTACATCACGCATATTTTTCATTAACAATTGCGTTCGATTTAATGATTCAGACGCGATTTTTGTTTGTACAGAATATTTTTTCCATATTCTACACTTGTTTAGAATCCCTAATAAATATAACATAGAAAAAACTCCATTGGAGCTCTGACTGGTCAATCAACCTCCAATGAGCACTAGGCAAACAATTTACGCATTAACTAACTATTCCTGTCGCGATCTGAATATATTTTTACTAAGTCGACTTTGTATTAATAATCTTACGCTCGTCAACAATTAACACGAATGCCTTGTCTACCAAATTAATAATCTGTTTCGCTTACATTAATTGACTTTTAATATCGTACTCCCTGTCAATGGTTGTCACCTAAATGCCAAAATAAAGGATTAAATAGTTAATAAACAAGATTCCAGGGGATCTCCTATATTATTATTTTTCCCCCCCGAGGCATCCCTTTTAACATGTGGGTATTTAATACATTAATATATATGTATATATTAGAATGAGACAAAACGGCTTTCTGGAGTGAGAAAGGAAGCGAAATATATTACTGACTTATACTAGAGAGTGATGAAAAAAACCTACTCCATATACACAGCTAGAAAGGAAAATCGACCATCGTTTCTTCAACAACAGTCTCTTCTTATTCAAATAATAATAATAATAATAATAATAATAATAAATAGAATAAAAAATATAGTAATAATGAGGAAAATAACACGTATAATAATAATAATAGTCCAAATTAAAATTATAATTAATTTTAATCTTTAGTTTTATTCATAATAAATTATGATAAATAAAATTGAACATCTGTGCGCAATAATATGTACAAGGCAAAATACCTGCTTCTGCCGCTTCATTATACAAGAGTATGTCTCACCCACGTTCACATAAATACATATGTACAAATCATCACATATACATCATACAAAACAGTGAACGAATGTAGTGTATGAATGATATTCACATCGACAAAAAAAAAATAGTTATGAAATAAATAATTATATATCTATTTTAATAAATTTATTTTTATTTAAATAATTAAATATGTTTCATGAAATTGCTCGATACAAACGTTAGATATATGAATTATATAAGTAATTTACGAAATAAGAAAAATATTTAATATTAATGTCGGTAAAATAACGGATAAAAAGACTAATTCGCTCACTAGTGTAGTAATTACAAACGTACATACGTATAGTTACGATAATAATTATTATTGTCAAAGTCTTGAGATGAGCCAGAGCTATTGTCGCGCAATAATTTCAAAAACCAGTTCGATTTTGGAAATTAGACAGAAAGTATAATGGCCATCAAGTTGATTAATGAGAAGAGTGTTGAAATCATCATTGAAACAAACATCCTTAAACCGGGTAATGCATATATACAAATCCACTACATACGTATGATGCAAAATATATGAATGATATATACATATATATATATACATATATATTATTATATATTTAGGAAGAGGAGTACATTCGAAATTTAAAATTAAAAAGTTAAATAACCATAATAACAGTAATAAAGAATATGGTAATTAGCACATATAAGTACACAAGAACACATATAGAAAATTATAACTGAGTGCTTCAGGAAATAAAATAAATGCAACTGACTTTTTTAAAAAATAGAGTAAATATTAAAAAAATAATAATGTTACAAACAAATACAGATAAACCTTAATAATAACAATAATAATAAGTGATCAACTTACGTTTGGTTCAATGGAAAATAGCTTACAATGTTTAGACACCGCGAACACCATTTAATGTTCCATGAATATTCGTGAACAATGTATCAATACGCAGTTTGCATCCTTTTAAATATCAACCGCTGTTATTTAAATAATCACTAATAATTGTAAACAACTCATAAATAATGAGTTATGAATGGTTTACAATTGTTACCAATTATTTAAATTTTTAAACTAGATTGGTTATATGAACCGAGTGGAATAATTCAACGAAGCATTTAGCAAGATTGCTACAGCCGTAGTTAATATAACTGGATAATTTCAAGAAAAAAAAGATCCTATTTATGGACAATAGTCTATAAAATGGACATTGAACTGTCGGAAGAGCTTCATGAAATGGACACGACTGCGTTCTGCAAGTAACATAACAAAAAAGAAGATTTAAATATCGACAGAAATTTAAATGACCACTAATAATGGAAAACAGCTCATACACAATGAGTGCATGAATTGATTATCACTATTAATTATCATTTATGAAATTTTTGCCCCATAATATTTATGTACTGCAAATGATTTATTTCATCTGTCTGCAATCTTTGGTATTGATTAAGACAAAATTCTTGTCTTTTCATTTGGACCCTCTTTGTGGAAGCGGTTGATAACTTGGGTCCGCCTCCATTTGTCGGAAGTCCCTAATCTTTACCTCAGATTCAGACTGTACTCCTTTAATACCTACAAAATAGTAGTAAAGGGAGAAGATACATGGTAAAATTGTTTAATGGAAAGATTCGGGTCCATTTGTCGTTTTTGGGCTCGTCGATGGCACAGATGCCCACATATTGGGAGGAAAAGTTGCACTGGGGCTACGTAGTTTGCAAATATATAATTCATAAACTCAGCAGCTGAAGAATTTGGTGGATCTCTCCCAATCTGCCAGAAATTATAGTAAACTACATTTGATGGCAGAAACGCTAGACAAAAAAATCGCTTCAACCACCGCCCATCTGAATTAGTTGAATAATCGTTTCTCAGAAATCCGAGATTTTTCTGTACCACAACTGTCCTAAATAAAATCTACATCCGAATATTTCACAGTCCGGAAACATTGCAGTAATAACATTTTGCGCTGCCTTTTCAAAATCTAATCTAATTCCCCTTATATTTCGATTGCATATATATTACTTATTTAATAGTTTTATCCACACACACACACACACACACACGCGCGCGCGCATATGTTTAAGGTTGTATATTTTACCTTCATGGGTACATTGCTGGATGTAGACTTTCCAGGGTTTTCTTTTTTAGTTGTTCTAATCTTTTATTGTCTACATATTACTCTTTCTTATTATTTTATCCATGTATCTATCTATCTACCAATATAAATATGGACTTTACATACACAACGTACACTTGCTAGAAATTATATTTTTTTGTCGTTTGTATATGATACTTATGAATTGCCTGAATGTGTTACTTCAAGCGAAACCTTCCGATTTCTCTTTTGGGATTAACCAATCAGAAAATTCGGAACAGTTTCTTTTAATTTTCCATGAAAAGACCGAACGAAACAATTTAATTTTCATTCTGTCCACTTTCAACTACTTTGTCGTTGCTCTAGCTACACCAGTTATTACATTTTTTATAGATATAATTTCTCTTTTTTATATATATGTACATTGTATCAAAAGAATTTCTAAAACTCTAATCCCATATCTCCCAGTAAACCATGGTTTCAATTACATAAAAACATTTCGAGGGATTATATATCAACTTTATTTAGATTGCGTAGTGGTCATAATTTCTCTCCCTCACACTTAGCTAAATTGTGCATAATTTCTGATGGTACATGTGATGTGTGCCATGTTGACAATTGTATAGAGCATCAGGTTTGGATTTGTCCGAAGTTTCGAAAACATAGAGATGAGATGTTGTTTAGTGTTGTACAAAAATGGCACACATTACCCGTAAGTATTGAATTGATTGTTTCCAACCCACTGTCTTCTGTCTCTGTCAGTTTATATAATTTTATCAAACGTAGTGGCATTGAGGTTTAAAGTAGATTAACTGGATAAAGGATTAAACTGGCCAAATGGCGCAAGCTGGGCAAAAAAAAAAAAAAAAAAAAAAAAAAAAAAAAAAAAGATACATATTATATAGTTAGATCTCGTCTTTTTTCAAAAGTTACTTTTTTCTTTTTGTACTCGGTTGTTCCGAAATTATAAATTATTGTATCTAATGATTAATATCGACGGCGAAAATAGCGAAAAAATCAACCTGGCTTGTGAGCTGCAGTAATTTATGTGGTATACATTGCTAATTAACTTATGTAACGTTTGTATCGAGCGATCTTTCTGAGATATTTTTTCAGGCGAGCAAGAAATCGGAAGATGCGATTGTGCTTGCGCGCGAGAATTGTCGAAAATAATATTTTAATTTATATGATTATCAGTATAAATAATGAATATTCAAATGTATATGTTTTATTTTTAAATTTATTGACGTTTTTATTTCGGGGTGATTATAGGACAGACGGTCATTGTAATAAATATATATATATATAATATGTGTATGCGTGTGTATTATACCTACAGGTAATATATATATACAATTTTTATTGAATATTTTCGTATCTAAATAAAAAATACATATTTATACGTACGTATAAAATAAGCATCGTTTCCTGACGTTTTCAATATCACGTCATAAAGAATCACACTGGTCACGAATGATTGAGAGTAAAGCTTCCAGTAAGAAGGAAGATTGAAACAACAGCCAGCATTCTTTACAACATTTATTGTACTCACACGTGTGCACACTTAAATATGATGAATGAATGAGAGAGATATAGAGTAAGAAAAAGAAAGAACTTTCTATACAGATGACCGTCGAACAGATAGAGGGTAGTATAGATTGTTTATGGTTTTGAGACTACCTCGTGAATTATTGTTCGATCGAAAAGGTTCTTGGCCGGGGAATGGAAAACAACGCAACAAACATAGCTACATACCTGACAGTCAGTCACGCCTTATGAAGTAAAGTGCTGGTATCGTTCCAATATTCAGGGGTCTATGAATCAGAAACATACATCGAGAAGTTGAATAAGTTTTGATCCAAATTTGTCAATAATATTGACTCATTGGTTAGAATTCCACATACAAAGGGTATTTTATTACGTCATAACAGATTAAAACGATAATTCGCATCGAATAGATAGAC
Organism: Coronaproctus castanopsis; assembly: GCA_032883995.1. Classification (NCBI taxonomy): domain Eukaryota; kingdom Metazoa; phylum Arthropoda; class Insecta; order Hemiptera; family Monophlebidae; genus Coronaproctus; species Coronaproctus castanopsis. Next base: position 127,843,328 of record CM065053.1, read on the forward strand.
GCATACTCATTCTCACGTAACCACGACATATTTACTACATAGCTATTTCGTTGTGACGCTTCCGAACTAGTCATTAAGGATTTCGTAAGCTGGCATGAGAAACGTGTTCGATAACATATTAACGAGATGTCTCCATTCATCTTCTCGATACAGTGGTATATGTTAGGCTCCTTAAACTGCAAACAAAAAAATCTGATCTTCCCAAAATGTAGGTACTTAACATGTATGAAGTACTCATTAATCACTGGATTAAATACTCATCGCCCCTGATAAAGTCTCAGTGACATTTGTATTGCTAATTAAGTTATTTATTTAACTATAGTTTAAAAAAAAAAACAAATACGTTCATTATGTAATAAAGATTTGTTGGAACTATTCGAGTCATTTCAACATTTTTAATAGCTTCTTAATAGCAAGGTTGAACGGGTTTTTTCCCAACAGTCGAATAAACCACATACATATATATATATACTTTTATATATATATATATATATATATATATATATATATATATATATATATGTATGTATATATCATAGGTTAGTGATTTATTTTAATTAATTGCTAGTATGAAAATTACAACAGGTGACCCCCGTCAATTGAACCATAATAACAGCTCTAAACTGATTTTGAAATGTTATGTCGATATTTGCATGTTTACGTTGTAAAACCGAGTGATTTGTTTTTATTTACTTATTATTTATTATTGAATATCATAATTAATGTTTTGCGAATATATTATTGCAAAGTCGTTACTTAAAATTGGCGAAATAAGACGAAATATCGGTTAACACGAAATAATGAAATGGTTCCGACAAACTGCCACGTACATCGTACATTTTTTTCTCTTAACACGAAAAGATTTCGCTTTTCACACATATATATATATATATATATATATATATATATATATATATATATATATATATATATATATATGTATATATATATATGTATATATATGTATGTATGTATAAGTTTCTTGCTAATCTAATTGGCGGTTCGTGTTTTTGTAAATTGAATCATTATAGAAAATGAAAAACCGCCTCTAAACAATAAAACTTACATCCGCTATTGCAAAATGTAACCGGGCGAGTTTTTGCGCGGAAATCTTTCTGGACGTAAATCAAATTCAAACCTGTCGATGGTACGGTGTGATTGAGTTTGGTTTGCTGGTGTTGTAGAGCTGATAAGATGATCATTCTTAGTAGAGTCTTTGACGAGACAATAATGAATAAGTACGTAATGCTGGAATGATTATATGAAACTAGACGTCTATCATACGGAGGGTTGTACGAAGTTTTGATATCTATGTTATCGAATTTATGGTTTTTTATGTTACTGGCAAAATTTTGTTTGGTGTTAGAGGCGAAAAATAATTTACGAGTTACAAATTTTACAATTTTAAGGTAATCCTATATTAAGAGGAGGTGGTAATAAAATTATCAAGATATGAAAAGTTTCCACGTCTTTGGTCATATTTCCATTAATAAAAACTAAAACTGGTCTGACATTATTTCTAAAGACGAGTTCAAGATATGTCAGCGATAGCTCAGCTTATTTTTATCTATTAGAAGAAAGAAGAAATATTGTTTATTCATAAATAAACCCTACATTCATCATTGCTATTGCTCTGTTCCGAGTGATTTTTATAAAGGATGTGTGTCTACAGGCCTCTCGATTTTCTGTCGATCTTGTGAGATCGCTGAAAAAACACAATAAACCCGTTTATTTGGTACACGTATCGATTTAGATTGCGTCCACTCCTTCTGCTTCAGTCAATTTTACCTTGTATTATCAATTTCTCCGAACTATTCTCTAATCACATGTCTGAAGAATATGTGTTTCCCACAGGTAGTATTAATGATATGGTGTGCTTGTAAAAGCGACTTTGGCAAATCTATTTCGTCGATGCTCGCACCCGCTAATTCCGCCACTTTCTGCACAACCTCTACGATGTTCACGCCCGCAATATGGGATATGTTAGCAATTAATAAATTGTTACTCCTTGAATACTGCTCTAAGTCCGACACTCTGGACTTAAGAACCGAGTTTTCTCCTTTTAAATTCTTATTATCTCGAATAAGCAGATCTGCTTTCCCCATTGCTTCCTCCAACTTTTTATCGATATTAGTAACTGATAATTGCAGGATAAACGTCATTTAAATTTGCTAATTCACGCTTGATGGAATCAAGCGAAGATTCCTCTGAACGTGAAATGTCCGAGCTTACCGATTCACTCGGATTTTTTTCCGAGATTTTCGGCATACTCCGTACACTCATTCGCCCTTCTTCGTCACGGACTTGGCATTGATACCGTTACAATCGAAATGTAGTTGAGATTTCCACAAACTACATTTCACGAAGTCTCCATTGAGTGGTAATATTTTATCGCAGTTGGTACAACTCATGTCATGTGTTATTATCTATAATAATAAATATTATAGATAATAATACCAGCAAACGACTCACGAGATAAGATGAACGGATGCGGGAATTTCGTAGATAAAAGAACGATATATATGATAACGATGAACGCGTACAATTTATTAGAAAAGTATTCGCACTGTATTAATTAATATCGCGAAAAGTATAAAAGAAATCTAAAAACGAATAACATAATATAACAAACTAAATAGATTAAGACTTCAAAAAATTGTGAATATTGAATTAATATGTACCGAAGTAACCGACATAAAAAAATGAGCTACACAAAAACCAAAATAATAATAAACTTTATATAATATTGATCAATTTTACCAGTGTCTAATAAAAGTGAACAGTTTTTATTGACAAACAGCAAACAAACAAGCTTTTCAGTTGTATCTATTTATTTTTTGAAAAAGGTTTCTCTTTGTTTATATTGATCGGCGCTCGATAAAGTGATCCGTATGTTGATTTATTAAAATATCATGATCGTCATTATTTCAATTCAATTCATTTTTTTTTTTTTTTCAAGAAAAATAAGTTAATAATAAAATCCGCATTATCTATTCGAGCGGCAGAAAACAAATTCATGCATAATAGCAAATTCGATTGTCTTTATTTATTACATTGTTATCAAACATAAATTAATTAACCTAACCTTTTACAAAATTAAAAAGTAAAAATAAAAACGAACGACTTTATACAGCAGTTAAATATTATATAAGGATATATATATATATACATATATATACACATACATTCACATGTATACATACATATATAAATAAGCAATAATCATGTATACACCTGCACACATATTTACACACTGATACTCACAAATAAGTATACATACATATATACACACAACTACATATATATACATATCCACATATGCACACATATATGTACATACATGCACATGCATCAATTACGTATACACACATATTCGCATACACCGCATCGTGCGGATATACCAACGCACGTGTAAATTATACTTATTTAGAAATATTATCTTCACAGTTATCTCTTACTAATGGTGCAACGTACTAAGGGCTTGCGACGTCGTTTATAATTTTTTAGATAAATTTTCAATTGTGGTAGCAAAAGATTAAACAATATTGATCCGATATATGACGACTGCAGCCGGCAATGACGCTTTGTAAATTTTGGCACTGTAGCGAATTCAACTGAGCACGTTCTAGTTTTGCCTGTTTTGATACCAATGGAAAACTTAAAACGAAACTGAAAAACAAAATCCAACAACTGCACTTCATACACAGCTCTCGAATATTATTTAACATCGTTAAATTGTAAGAGAACATATTATAACCCCGGGAATATTAATTTAAGTATAGAATTTTGTAGCATTGACAACGAAACCCGTACATAATCTAGCACTATTTCCCAAATGCATAATTCCATAAGTAATGACTGGTTGATATAATGAGAGATAACAAACGATATAAATGTTTATTTGAAAAATACGGATTTAAATAAAAGAAATAATTTAACTTTCTCGCTGTTTCAACTACGTACGCCGTGTCAATTTACTATCAAAAACCAATCCAAGATACTTTATTTCGTGAACCCTCTCCACGGGATTACCATTTATAAATATAGATAAAGTATTATCAGTGTAATATTGTTGAAATGTGTAAATCATGTATTTAGTCTTAATCCTATTTAAAACTAATCCGTTATTATTCAAACATTTTGCGTTTACAATCGATATCTATTTTGAATTAAAGTTTTCTAAAATGTGCGCATAACTGGAATCCGCCCACTAACGCGGTGTCATCCATATAACTGAAAATTCTACCGTAGAGTTTCAAATTGCATTAATCATTGATATAAATTAAAAATAAATACGGACCGAGAGCACTACCCCGAGGGACCTCATATTGTGACACTAGACACTATCGCTACATACATTACTCAACTTCGTTATGTATAGTAAGATTTAAACCAACTATATAAAAAATCCTCGGACAAACGTGTAATTTATTTATAGAATGATTCACAATATCAAAGGCTTTACGTATATCGAGATATGGTGCAACCGCTGACTTTCCATCATTTAAACATTCGGTAATGTAAGAAATACGATCAAATAGCGCGATATTATCATCACTAACGATAATTATTAAAATTAGTTTTGCAATCAATACGCTACTATTGCGAAATTACCTATAATTCGATAATTGACCTTCGTCATATTATGAATATACATTTTATAAATTTTATCTCGTTTAAAAGGATTTTTTTTTCATAAAACACGAAGTATCAGCTGATTACAGGATTCTCGTTTGTGTGTGACCTTAACTATTAGTTCTACTGTAGATTTACGTATTTTTTTTTTTTGAGCCAACAAGGTCCACAATTTTTTTACTTTACATATATATATATATATGTACACAATTTTTACGAAATGGTTCGTAGGAGTACCAAAATAATTACGTAGTAAAATCTACATATCGTTAAATTGGACTCATTATGACCCAGAGAGTTAGTGACAGACAGAAGCATTATTGTTCATAATTCAATTCCAAACCAAGTATATCGGTGACGAACAACTATTTTTTCAACAAAAGTAACGAATTTTTAAATTAGAGACTGCGATTGAAAGGTCATCTAGTAAACCGGAATAATGCGAAATGTTTCCATTTACATAATTCGAAATTAACTATAATCATCGATATTTAGCGTCATTATTTGATCGGATTTCGATTTATTTACACGCCTTTATACAGAATACACACACACACACAGATGTATACATATAACATAACGTAGAGGACCGACACATATGGCGGACGCAGTTGCATAAAATCAAGGTTTCATAGTATCACGATGCTCGGATCGAGCCTACGATGAAGAAGAATAGGTAATTTATCGAGCAGAATGAATGTAAAACCCAAAACACATCGACAACTGAAATTAAATTAAATTTTATTATTCTCGTAACGTTGTTGATAGAGTAATTATTTATATATATATATATATATATATATATATATATATATATATATATATATATATATATATATATATATAAACGACAATCGCCCTATATATTTCACCTAAACTAATTTATTTAAAAAATATATATATTAATTAAGAATTTTTATGCGATAATTTAAAGCTTTAATTTTATTACTCAACGTGTGAGAATAAACAATGCGTAAATAAGTTTTTTTTTCCCGTGTACCGACCAAGAGGTCAAAAACACAATATCTAAATTAAAACTATGCTTCTTTCAGAACAAAAATGTAAAAAAACCCGTATATTTGACATTATATTAAAAAGTTATAATAATATTTAATAAATGTACCGGAACAAATGCACTCTCCATTTATGAAAGTAACTAATAATATAAACTGGTAAATAATAAATATATACAAGATAAAAATAGCATTGATGGAAAAATCAGACAAAAAATCATCACAAATGAAAAACGGTAATTTAAAAAATATAATAAGTTTAATTACATAACGAATATGTAATATCATTTATAAGTAATGGAAACGAAAGCAAACATAACGTTATGAGAATAATATATTATGTTTAATGCGTCGATGCTTATACTTAGTATATCTGATACTTAGTTCCCTGGAATCGTAATTTTCTATTGCTGGAAGTAAATTATATCGGTGCACGACTGAGAAAAAAATTTTGGGATAGTTTGAGGATATAGTCTTTTACATATGGTATCTGCAGAGCACTATGCATATATGAAATTTTAGTGTATACGGGGACATTCAGGATACATCTAAGACATCGATTTTGGACTAATTGCAGTCTATTAAAACTAGCATTTGAGACTGAAGACCAAACTGGACAAGAATATGTTAAAATAGGCCTAATGATTGACTTGTAGATTATTAATTTATTATTAATATTTAAGTGAGATTTACGTTTGAAAATGGGATAAATTGAACAGATTGCTCTGTTTGTCTTCAATGATGCATATATGCTTAGAAAACGTTAGTCTCTTGTCTAAAATGACACCAAGGTAGCGTATCTGGTCAGACCATTCTATATCAACGCCACTGACATGAAGTCTGGTCGGTAAAAACGGTCTTCGACGAGTGAAGAAAATTGCTTTCGTTTTGGAAGGATTAAGAGCAATTCGCCATTTAGAAAAATACTTAATTACACGATCAATACCGGATTGTAAACTATTGCTGATAGTACTTGGCCTGTATGAACTGCAGTACAACGCTGTGTCATCAGCGTATACCTCAATGTTATTTATATGCGGGAAATCATGCATAAAAAATGTAAATAAGAATGGCCCCAGCACGCTACCTTGACGTACGCCGGCAGAATAGGATTTGCTACTTGATTTCGCATTATTTATAATGGTATAAAATGATCGATTAGTTAAGTAACTATTAATCAGTTTAATTAGATAATTGGGAAACCTGGTAACAATCATTTTATAGATAATACCGTCGTGCCAGGTTGTGTCGAAAGCTTTTGCCACATCAAATAATACCGTCCCAGTATGTTTATTGAAGTTAAAATTATCTGTGATAGAGTCGGCAACTCTTGCTATCTGTTAGGTTGTGGAATGCTTTGGTTGAAATCCAAATTGACTACTAGGTATTATATTATTAGAGTTAGTGAAGTCACATAATCTTTTCAGAATAATTTTTTCAGCGATTTTGCTAAGATTGCTAAGCAAGCTGATTGGACCGATATTGTCTATCTGAGAGCAATCTTTACCGTGTTTTGGTACTGGAACTATTTTAGCCACTTTCCAACTAGAAGGAAAGTACCCAAAATTTAAACATTGCATTAATCAAATTAGTTAACTGGACGATGGCTTTTTGAGGTAGCATTTTAATGACAGTAGATTGGATACCGTCGTGACCAACCGAGTTTTTCTTCTTTGTTGATTTTACATATGTAAAAACTTCTTTGGGAGAAGTTAATTTAATATTAGTTACTATCTTAGGCGATGCGATAAATCTGCTGACAACTTTATGTACTTTGTTCTTCTGATAGCTTGAAGCTAAATGGATATTTCTGCTGTGAACCTCAAGGTAGCGTGCAGCAAGCAATTCAGCTTTATGGGTATTATTATATGCATATGTGTTAGTATGAGGATCATGAATTGGGGGAAGTGCTTCTTGATGTTTTGTATATATTGTTTACATATCTTCCAAAGGCTATTATTTTTAATAGAAAGGTTAGAAATTATTTTACTAAACTTTTCGTTGTTATGTTTATTTAGTAAATATCGAACTAAAATCGAAAGTTGATTCAATAATTTCTTAATATTTTGTGAATCAGTACATGAACGACTTTTAGTATAGGATCTTCTGACAATATTTTTGATTTTAATTATGGAAGTTATATATGAAGGTATCGAAGATATAGGAGAAACATTCTGCTTAATAGGAACAGAAAGGGCAATAGTTTCATGAATCAAGTTCGTCAGAGTAGTGAGACAGTGGTAAATGTTGTCAGTATCAGAAATAGGTAGGTTTAAGTTTATGTTATCAGAAATATGACGCTTAAATAAATTCCAGTTCGCCCATTTTTAAAATCAGAACAACTTTTCCCAATGGAGTAGGTTGCTTTGCTGTCTTTGTATCAGCCTAGGCCAGGCACTAGTACCTAGACTGGAAATCTAAAGTAAACTATCTCGGTGTAACACTAGATAGTAAGCTAATAACGAGTGTATCTACAGGGGATATAAAAAAAAATGAGTGCGCTGTTTCCAATATTTAACAGGAAATCTACGCTATCACCGGTGAATAAGCTTTTGATTTATAATCAGGTAATTCAACCTAAAATTCTTTATGCCAGTCCTATGTGATCGAACACCTGTCTAAGTAATATAAACAAATTACAACGATTACAAAATCATCGACTAAGAATAGTGTTGAACAAATGCAGATACACGCCCATTAAAACAATGCATGACATTTTAAACTATCCCTATATATATACGAGAAATAGTAAAAAACAGGACCTTCAAATTCTTTAATGCATGCCGCACGTCTGCTGATCAAAATGTCGATGAAATTGGAAATTACGATTATCAGTCTCAACGACACAGGTATGAAAAATGTAAACATAGACGAATTAAACATATCTTACAGTATTAGGTTTAAAATTCGATGATATTATAGATAAATTTTATTTAATTTATTTTTGTATTTTTTTCTCTTTTAAATTTTATAAATTATTTTAACCATTGTGTTTAAAATTTACTTATGAATTACACGTTGCAAGTTTTTTGCGGAATTTTTCCTGTAAATTTCATTAAGCAATGAATGTATATAACTATCACTTATGTATATTTTAAAAAAAATTGTTATTAAGTTTATCGGTTAAGGAATTTATTATATTTCGGAACGATAGAACGGTATATTATAAGTTATTCTTTTCTTGTAAAATTTAATTAATCAAAAAATACTTCTTTTCTTTCTTTTTTCTATTTAATCTTAATCAACTTCAAGGGCATTTCGGCACTGTTTTCTTTTCAGTCGTCTTGAAAGCTTATCTGGCAAAGTGAATGTCGACATCCGTGTTATAAGCGGATTTGAACTGTGACCAAATTTTTCATGCATTTTCTTATACTGATATTTGTATATAGTCGCAACCGTCGGTATATCCAGATCATTGTGTATGATGCTGTTGCGAACATAATAGGGCGCATTTACGATTCCGCATCTTGGACTGAAATTGCTGTATCTTGCGGAGATGTGATTTAGCAATTGATCCGTATAATTCAAGTCCATACTTCCAAACAAAAGCAATAGGAGTGTTATATAATAGTACTTTATTTGCAAGGCTTAGCTTAGAGGTTCAACCCTAGAAGTGGGTACATTTGTTGCATCAATAATGCAAGTTTTTTCCTTGTATTAATAACGTGAATAAGGTTATATATACATATATATATATGTGTGTGTGTGTGTGTGTGTGTAAATATGTAAAAAATCGAATAAAAGCTTAGTTAGAATAATGCTATATAGAACATTTGAAAAATGGAAATAATACGGATTAAGCGCAAGCTGGAGATTGAACACGCATACGTGAAAAAAGGCTAAAGATGATTCATCGTTGAAGGTGATATATTTAGTGTTAGTTCTAGTTCGGTGCTGTGGTCGTGGTAATTGAAGAAAAATGAAGCTGACGGTTAGATTCGGAGAAAAAGACTGAATACTAATTAAAATAACGGTAACGTTTGTGACAAAATACGCAAAATTCAAGAAGACGTTCAAAAGATAACGCAAGTATTTAACAGGTAACGAAGATTAATAATATTCCATCATCAAGCTAATAATTTTTATTCTAATTTTTTTATTAAACTGATCATATTTCTTTATGTAAATGTATATTTTAACGCGTACGCGAATATAGCGACGCGTTAAATAAAATAAATTTGAAATAGCATATAATTCGAAGTTTATTTAAATTAAATAATTTAGCGCAAAGTGTACGATATAATTATAAAACATCTAATTTAATTTGTACTATTTGGCGTTTAAAACCCAACCGATAACCTTATTAATACGTATTTAATTAATTATTTATTTATTCGTAAACGATTCACATGTAACGGATTATGCCAATTAAAATACGAACAGTGAGAAGTAAATTATACAACTAAATTAAACCACAAAATTAAAAAAAAAAAAAGTAATATTAAGTTAGTGAATAATTAAACGTGGTTGCCGGTCATTGCCCCAAAGGGAAAAAAACAAGATAGAATAAAAACAACTGGTTGTCCGGTAAACAACTCCGTTCTCACGCGTGATACTACAAAACACTGAAACAAGGATGTGCGCACAGCAAATTTGGACAACATTAAGTCAAGATTGCGCTCGTCTAAACACAATCCTATAAATATAGCTCCAAGTTTGATAATGAAAACTGCAAGTGTTTTCGAAACGTCACAAGAAAAAAATACCGACATGGTTTTCACTTAAAAAATTATAGACTTAATTATATATATATATATATATATATATATATATATATATATATATATATATACATATAATGTTGATGTATTGGAGATTAGTGATTTTTATGAATTAACAAAACAAAATAAAAACGAAGTTAATCACTAAAAATTTTTTTTTTATTAATTGAACACGAAGCTTTTCGACTGTAAAGTCATTTTCAAACAAGGTAACGTTTTAACAATGTTTGAAAAATGACTTTACAGTCGAAAAGCTTCGTGTTTAATTAATAAAATTTTTTTTTTAGTGATTAACTTCGTTTTTATTTTGTTATATATATATATATATATATATATAATTTTTTGTTGCGTCTCATTTCAGGAGGTTGCGCACCGCGCCAAGATTAGCCGTCTTATATTTTCCTGTTTCTAGCTGCGTTTTTTATTTCGTACGTTTCATTAATACCCATATTGGTTGTTATGTACTCCATCCTTTTCCTTCCTCTTGTTGACTTTCCAATTATTTTCCCTTGAACCGCTAGCATAAAAATGCCTTCTTCTCGTATTTTGTGTCCGATATACTTTCCCTTTTTTTCTTTAATGTCTTGGACGATAGTCAGTTTATCGACTTTGCATCGATTCAGCACATTTTTATTAGAAACGAAATCGGTCCACGGAATTTTAAGCAGCCTTCTTCTATACGTCCACATTTCGAAGGCGTTTAATTTTCTCTCAATTTCGGCGTTCATTGTCCAAGATTATGCTGCGTATTTCAACACGGACCATACGTAACAAACGTGTTATTCTTTTTCTTAACTCCAAATTCCTTTAATGTTAGTCCCAAATTTATAAAAGCTTGCTTTGCCAATCCTATCCGTGATTTTATTTCTTTCACATCCCGACCGTCATTTGTGAATATTGCGCCCAAATACTTAAACTCAGTTACCTGTTTTATTATTTTGTTGTCAATTTTGACTTTTACGTCGTTACTAATAGATTTGAAGAATTTCATAATCTTCCTTTTTTCAGTGTTTATCTTCATTCCATATTTTTTTCCTTCCTTATTAATAATATCCAAAATACTTTGCATCTGTTCTTCTGTTTCTGCGATTATTACCTTCATATATATATATATATATAATTAACAAAATAAAATAAAATAAAAACAAAGTTAATCACTATAAAAGTTACTTTATTAATGCAAAGCTTTGGCATTTACAAATAAATTAACAGGGATATTCTCATAAAAATTTATACATATCGATTCACCTTGATATTAGCCGGATGTAATTTAATTTACTAAAAAAAAAAAATTATATTTACAATAATATTTAATTATAAAACCGATTTTAAAATTAATTCTTCATTAAAATTGATCATATTATTTAATAAATTATTACTACTTCTATGTTTTATAATTTGTAGTTTTTCTAATAATTTTCTTTTTTAAAGTTTATAATCTATATGCAAAATTTTTATATTATCTGTAATGTTTTCTATAATATGTTTTTATTCTCTAAATATATATTAGGACGACCGTCTGTACTATACTCACCACGAAATAAAAACATCAATAAATTTAAAAATAAAAAAGTTATATATATTTGAATATTCATTATTTATACTGATAATCATATAAATTAAAATATTATTTTCAATATTTCTCGCGCGCATGCGCAATCGGTTCTTCCGATTTATATCTCAGAAAGATCGCCCGGTACAAAACTTTATATAAGTTAATTAGCAATTTATATCACGTAAATTACTGCAGACCTCAAGCCAGGTTAGTTTTTTTCACTATTTTCACGGTCGATATAATTAGTTACAATAATTTTGGAATAACCGAGTACAAAAAAAAACAAAAAAAAAAAAAACGATTTATTAATAAAATAAAACGAAATATGAATAAACCGGAGTTTAGGTTTCAAGCAACATGCCGTGAAACGTAAACTCGGGCTTATTAATGTTGTGGTTTACATTCATTAATAAATAGGTTTTTTATTTTTATACGCATTTGTTCCGAAATTAATGTATCTAATTTTCTGGACTAATTTACAGTAATGAAAAATAAAATTATACTGTTCAAATTTTTTTTTAGTATATTTTTAATTCACTAATTAACGTAAAAGATAAAGTATTATTTGTTGATGAAAGATAAAATTAAACTATTTAATTATCTGTTTATTAATTTTTATTAACTAATTTAACTCCATGAAAGATAAAATTAATTGCGACTACATTAAAAAATTTCGTATCTCTTCTCTTTAGTGCTGTCTTGTCGATATTAACGTAAATGAATCTGAAGTAAAGATTAGGGTCTTCCAACAAATGGAGGCAGACTCGAGTATCAACTGTTTCCACAAAGATAGACCAAGATAGAAGGCCAAGAATTTCGCATAAAGACCAAAAAGTGCAAACAGACGAAATAAGTCAGTTGCAGTAGACAGAGGCTGTAGGGCAAAGATTTCATGGCCGAAATTTAAATGATCATTAATAATGATAATCAATTTGTACACTCGTCGTTTATGAACTGTTTTCCACTATTAGTGATCATTTAAATTACGGTTGATATTTAAATCATCTGCAAAACGCAGTCATGTCCATCTTGTGAAATTCTTCCGGCATTTTAAAGCCCATTTTACAGGCATTTGTCTATAAATAGGGTGGTTTTCCTCTCCTAAAATTGTCGAGTTATTTTAACTATAGCTGCAGTATCTTTCCAAATGCTTCGTTGAATTATTCCACCCGATTCATATAACTAAGCTGGTTTAAAAATTTAAATGATTCGTAACAATTGTAAACTATTCACAGCTCATCATTTATGAGCTGTTTACGATTATCAGTGACCATTTAAATAACAAAAGTTGTTATATTGAAGAATGTCAGCCACCTGAATTTGAGTCTAAGAAAAACAAAAATAAAAAGCGGAAAACAAAAAAAAGTACCGCAAATGGTACTGAGTTTGCGTTCAGGAGATGAATCTGCTTGTTCGGATGTCCCGGAAAAATAGGAAAATTTAAAAATAAGCAACAAAACTCACGAGGGGAGAAACAATGATATCAGCTCTACTACACCAATTCCGGGTGAGGCACATAGAAATTCATGAAGAATTATCGGATCCAAACTGTAAGCAGTCAATAAAAAAACTATTTCAACCATTAGAACAATACTTTGAATCCAATAGAGACGATATAAAATAAATAAAAATATATAAAAATAATTACGAGGATTTTAAGTGAAATATAAAAAATTGTCAAAAAATTGTTGCAAATTATAATGACTAAACAAAACGCGCTATTTTTTATCTTTATTTTTTTTAATTCGATAAAATTGTAATCCTAAATTAATATTTTATTATAAATTGGCGATAACGACTGGAACAACCATGTACATCTTTTCATATATATCAATTGATACTTTATCTTTCATGTACATATATACATAATTATATAGAATAAGAAGCTTTATTGATATATAAATAACAAGGGGTTCATAAAGTTAAGTGTACCTTATACCTTAACAGTTAACTTATTACTAAATATAGAAAATTAACGAGACAAGTGTTAGGCTACAAGAAAAAACAAACAAAAAAACCTGCAAGATAAATAAAATATGGTAAAATAAAATAAAAATATATGAAGTTCATAAATTATGTACACATGCACACATACATATACAAATGTACATACACATGCACACATACAATATTAATTACGTAAAATAAATAATTGACGTAGGCACAAATTAAATTAGTAACCTACAATGTTTGTACCTAGTATAACGCATCGTGAGTCTCAGCATATCGTAATCGCCTATGAAATTAATTAAATTATTTCGATGTATTCTACACCTGTCCTAAAATTTTTTACATAATTTATCAATATAAGAAGATAGGTTAAGAGGTTTAACTCTGTGTGTATATCAGAAATTTTTGTATACCTGTGACTATTTAGTACAATTCTGCAACAGTAATTTAGCAGCCCTTTGTAATCTGTTACTTATGGTATTTGGCCTGTAAGATTTACAATATAATGCTAAGTCGTCTGCATCTAAAGCACCTACAGCATAAGGTAACTTGGGTATATAATTTATTAACATTAAAAATAGATACGGGCCTAATACACTGCCCTGCGGTATACCTGAATGGTAAGTTTTGACAGAGGACTTATGTATATGATGATTAGCATAGAACATTATATTGCTTAAATAAGATTTAATTGAAACTTTATTAAATATAGGGGAAATTTAAATTTAAGCAGTTTAAAAATGATATCATTATGTCAAGTCGAATCAAAAGCTTTTTCAATGTCAAATAACCCCGTATACATATTAACATTAAAGTTGTCGGTTATGTAATCAGCCAGCCTAGCTTCTTGGTGTACAGGAGAATAACCCGTTCTAAACCTAAACTGTTCCTCTATAAGAATGTTGTATACACGCACACGCATACACACAATTATATATATAGACTGAGAGAGAGAGAGAGAGGTCCGCCACAAAGAGGGACAACTGGGATAAATTACCCGGGGCCACAGATGAAAAGGGTCTCCCAAAAATTCGTTTTTAGTCAGAAACCAAATATAAATACATTTTTTTAAATATATATATTCGAAGTGTAATACAAAAGGGTATAAATAACAGTTTGTTCACAGCCCATCCATTTAAGTTTATGGAAAACACGCGATTTTAAAAATAGCTTGTATTGTCCTAATTATATGAATATATCAGTACAATTTTGAACGACATAATATTATTATATAATTATTTATATTTTTGGAAATATTTACTTTCGTCTTTTGGTACATGGATATATATACATATATGTAATATGGGTGTGTGTGTAAGATATATATATATATATATAATATATACGTATATGCACACACACACCCATATAGATATTACATATGTGTATATATACACGTAATATGGATGTGTGTGCATGTACATATACGCGCGTGTGTGTGTGTGTGTGTATATTATATATATATATATATATATATATATATATATATATATATATATATATATATATATATATATATATATATATAATTACTTTCCTTTCTCTTGTTTTCATCTTTAAGTTTTCCTCATAGATGTTTATTGTTATTATTCGAAGATGTTTATTATTATTATGGAAATATGTTTATTATTATTATGGTAAGATGTTTATTATGTTTATCTGAAAAATGACGGTATTAGGAATGCTGACTCGTGGGAATTTTCGTCGTCGACGTCGAAATCGATACTTAGTTTTAATGCCAACTAATTTTGAAAATCATCCACATTCACACAAGTAGTTCGATATGCAAACGGTATCACTTAAATATACACAGAATTACAGTAGAGTGGAATGAACGAAAAAACTAACAAAACCGAATTAACGAAACAAAGATGGAATGAATTACACGACCTTCGCTGTAGCTAAAGATACCAAATAGTTCGGGTGAAAACAATGTATAATGGTTGCATCAGAGCAGTCAGTCAGTGCGCGAAATCCAGATAATAAAACGGGAAAATTTTGATTACGATCATAATATTTAATTTCCATCCTTTCCTATAATATTTTCTTTCTTCCAAATAAATATTTGTAGAATTTTCATAAATTTAAATTTGCAATTCAATTAAAACTTTTTCCTTTGAAATTGTGTGTTTATTCCGAATAAAATTAATTCCTGAGTTATGTGGACATACGTTGAATTATTTTGCAAATGCCTACTTTAAATATGTCCAAAGATCGCCAAGAACACAAGTAACGTTCTGATTGGCTGTTAATACGAGGAATTGTTCTTTTAAAAATATATAGTTCTACTTTTACGAATAATATAATTGCATTTCATTATTTTACCCGCATCTCCTATTTGTTGAATAAAAACCTTTTTTTTTTTTTTTATTATTGTTACATACATTTATTTGAATTTAGCGAACCTTCAGGGCGTCGTAACAACCGGTCTGGGGGTCGCGATCCATTGTTTTATACAACGGTGTATGAAGCATAATGTCGCATAACAGATTATAATCTATGTGGTCTGGATAATAATTCATTATAAACGTAACCCGAATCCTATCCACATGTGTAGTATACTTATTGTAAAATGTATCCCAAATTATCGAACAGTACTTTAACTGAGAACGGACAAGAGTTTTATATTATTTAATGTTCTTAGATCGTGAAATAATTTCAAGTTTCTTAATCCAAGAACTGAGTAAGCGTGTCGAGTAATATGATTTATATCCACCAAGAAACTCAAACTCGAAGATCACGAACATGAACGACCATATTCACAATAATCAAGATTGTAGTTAAATGTAAATTTATTCATATTACGGCCAAAAGATAATGTAACATATCGAGCATAACTGAGGGAAAGCCTATTATGCCTACTGCAGCACATAGTAAAATTATTTAAGTCTCTTTGAAGAGCTATACAATGAACATACTGGTCTATAAATTTTCAGATCATCTGCGAATTATAGAAATATAGAATTTTAGCTACTGCCTATATCGTTAATAAAAGTAATAAATAATAGAGATCCGAGTTTAGCTCCTTGAGGAACACCAGAAACTGGAGTGTACTCATACGAATAATAACCATTATAACGTACATATCCACGATGTTCAATACGAACAAAAAAGATGAATGTACTTATTAGACAAACCGTAATACTTAAGTTTATTTAATAATACAATGTAACTGACCTAATACCTGATCAAATGCTTTCGCAAAATCTACACTATCAACCTGAAGTTCACATTGCATCCATTCAGTTAACTAACTAGTCGTTGTTGATTTATGTAATCCGAACCCATGCTGTTCAGGAATGAGTCTGTTGTCTATTAAGTACTGAGTAAATTTCTATGTAAAAGTAGTCAGACAACACAGAATCTGTCATTATCAATAACTCTGACCAAACAATTTTAGATATTTTACTACTAATCTTTCATATACTAACTTTACGCAAGTTCTATTCTTTATTGCCTATTATATTGTCTACCTTCAAGAGAAAACATCTGGTTAAAGTAATTTCTAACGCAGGATGATATTTAGCGTCAATCGTAGATGAATATAGCTTTATGGATTTCTAAAGATCAGCATTAGCTTATCAGTTCAATACTCGAAATACATGGAAACGTAATTTCTTCAACGTAATAAATATTTTTAACCACTAACAACAATTCACCACTTTTCTTAACATCTCGATCTTGTCGTTGTATAAAATAATCTTTACTTCCCCGCAACTAGAATTTGAACTCTATCAAGGACAACAAAGGCATTCAGTCAACCGAACATTATATTAAATTTGTCGGTAAATGAGTATCAGCTTCTGTCGAAGATGATTTGCCTATGGAGAGTTGTTTAGCCGTATCAATGTTCGGTTGACGAGAGTTGTTTAGGAGACATCTATTTCTGTAATGCATATATATATATATGTTACATATATTTCGGATGGACGGTTTTTAATATATTAGAAAAAAACCGATTTGTAGTGTTAAAGTAGATTAGGAAAAGATATCGTGGATTGAAATTATAGAGAACGAAGATATATGGAAGGGAAAAAGAAAACGAAAATACTTAAAGAAAGAAGACTAGAACAGATCGGACACATATACAGAGAGAAATATAATAATATTAGAGCAAGGGACAAAGTATAACGGAGAACCAAAGGAGAAATAACGAAAATAAACACAAGACGATGTAAAAGGAAAAAAATAATAAAGGAATTAGGATAAAATGGTTGAACGTTTAAAGGTACATCAATTTATTTGTTAATAGTATAGATTTAGAATATTACAGTAGTAATCGAAATCGAGAAATTTAGGACTTCAGATAAATACTCAGAAAACCAAAGTGATGATATTCTACAAAAACAAGACGATAACGTCCAACAATATCCAACAATAGCGACAGGTAAGTTGACCAGTCAAATCGCTCGAACTCTGTTCGTTAAATAAGGAAATAAACCCGGATAAAGGAATAAGAATAGTAAATGAATAAACGAGGTCGGTTTTCGTTAAAATAAGAAAGTCTAAAACGTTCAAGATTGAACAACCAACAAATTATTCCATTCATACTGGAAAATTACCGGTATCTGATAAATTACGGACAATGTTCGTTATCGGAGAAAACATGACAAGACAAAGAAGATAAGCTGGAAAACTCTTGTGTATATATTATATATATAGTACCGCAATGGCATAATTGTTTTAGAATGCTTGACTGTCAAGTCGATAGTACATGATTCGATTCCAGCTAACGACATAAAGTTTTTCTCGTCATCGTATAACAACTCTCAATTATCACGAACCAGGTTCTGGCATCTCAGTCGGTATAACATTTTTCATAATGCTATCCTATTTTTTGTAAGTAAAAAATAATGTACAATGGGCTAGTGAAAACGTTCGATAACGAAAAATTCCGTTTTTTTCACTTGATTATACTCGCAGAAATCTAACGATCTCGAAATCTGATCCGAATAGCAATTAAAGGTTCTAAGGTTCTAGTTTATCGAAGAATTAACACTCGAAAGAGATAAATATTATTGTAGAATTTTTTAACGCGTCCAAATAAGTAATTATACATACATACGTACGAATATAAATAATTAATATAAATATTTTCATATATCGGGTAATTCGCTAAAAACGAAAACAATTTTTATTTCTATCTTAATTATCGTATTAGGTTATAAGATGTAATTTTGAATAATCCCCGAGTATAATTGAATAATACATAATGCAAAACGAACGTGAAAAAAAAACTCGTTAAAATACATTTTTTTGTTCGTTTCAGGAAAAATGAAGAAATTTAACGATCCGTGAGGTCGATAACCTTGAAATTGGTGTTTACAGCTGCTTCATGCTTTTCATTTAACTTTTCTTTTGTTTTAATTATTTAAACATTAATAGGGAAATAAATACCGGTAATTACTACTTTTATAGCGGTGAATAAAGGAAAAAATCAACATAAAACATTAAATATTAGCCAAAAGTATGGAAGAAAACAGCATAACAAACGTTGAAAAATAATAAACCCGAAAGTAAGTATCATTTATCTTGAAGACACGGAAAATAAATCTTAATTATTTCGAAATAAAATAACACAAAAACTACACAATTACTGATATATATATATATATATGTGATATGATTTTTTTTTTAAAAAGAACTATACCAATTATCAACAAAATTTATAGTCCATGAATCATCGTTATCACACGCACTATGAAACGCACTTAAAAGCACTTACATCGTGATTCTCCTTTAGTGTCTGCCTTGAATCTTTACAATTTAATCTCGAATGGTTACACTTTGTTATAGGGTGACCCAGAGAAGACGGGCGGTTGTATTTTTTGAATAGCGCAGTTGGTAACACTGCTAAAACGCAAATCGCGTGCTTTACGTTTATTATACACAGGATAAATTCGTTTCTATCCAGTTTCAGTTATGATGACAATAAACTGGTAATAACTCAGGAATTAAAAAGTACCGACCATTCACAACGAAACTTTTTGCTGAAACGAAAAGAGATAGATTTAAACAATCTTTTCCAACTGTATTTCCAACTGTAGATTTACGTGCCACGTACTGCACCTAGGTCAGAGGCACGGGAAAAGAGAGAACGTAGGATTAGTGAGAATCAGTAGAAAGCTGGAAGAATAAATTGAAAGAACGGATTGTTAAATTAGATTATATAAATTGGAGGATTTAAGAAAATTTAATAAACTATTGGAAGCGTCTTGCGTGTAGGAAAGAATGTTTAGGAGCCTGAGCGGTTTGTCGAGGATAGAACGTTGGGAGTTGAATTGAACACATTCAAGGAGAATGTGTTCGACGGTAATGAGGACATTACAGGTTGAACAAAGAGGAGGAGGAAGATTTTTAGTTGTGTGGGGATATTAGTATGACCTAGGCGCAGACGAGCAAGTACAACATCATCTCTTCTGTTTGCCGAGTGAGATGGAATCCGGAGGCATGTAGTGTCTCGAACTGATCGCAGTTTGTTGGTGAGTGGAAGTGCAGACCACTGGAGGTTCCATGATTTACGCACTGAAGATTTTATAAAAGTCTGGAGATATTTCATTGGTGTAGGCAGGAGCGGGAATGGTTGAAGCAATGAGCCTTCTCTTGCTGCGCTATCCGCTTGATCATTTCCTTGTATATCAACATGCGATGGAATCCACGTGAGAACTACATGTTTACTAGAAATTATGATCAAATGACCAATTTCTTTAGCCAGGGGGTGTAATTTAGGATTTCATGAATAAGGGCATTGTAATGATACAAGAGAGTCCGTGCGTATTAAGAACGACTGGTCAACGACAATGTTCGAAATATCCATTATGGCCATTTTGATGACATCTAATTCGGCCGATAGTATTTAGTAATGGGGTGAAGTGGAGAAACGAACTATAGAGTCCTGGAAGGAAATGAAAGCGCCTCCTACTCCAGTTTTGTTTTTAGAGCCATCGGTGAAGTATAAGCTATGAGTGGATACCGTGAAATCATTTCTGGTAAGCTGCTTTTATTACATGTTTAGGAGTATGATTCTTTGAAAATTTGGTGAGACTGAGGTCTATTTGAATAGTGTGCTCACTCCAAGGGTGAATGATGTTAAGGGAGGAAGGAAAAACTGGGGGAAGGTAGATTTGAAGAGAGGAGAGGATATTTTCTATTTGTTTAGCAAAAGTAAGATTTGAGGGGGAAGATTTGAAGCCAAAGGTTGAGAAGTGGGAAGGATTTGAGGAGAAGTGAATGAAGGAGAGAAGTAGAGAACGCTGCCTATGTAGATCAAGAGGGAGTTCTCCATTGGGAACGCAACGATGGCCAGTCGGATATGTGTTGGATTGTGTTGAGGGGTGAAAGGACCTTTTTACTAGCGGAACTGTAGATTTCGACGCCATAGTCAATTTTAGGTTTTATAACAGCATGGTATATTTTTAACAGAGTTGAACGATCTGATCCAAATGTCGAGTGTGAGAGCATTTTGATAATGTCAAGTCTGGAAGTGCATTCGGATTTAATATGCGCTACATGGGGTTTCCAAGTTAGCTTGTTATCAAAAATTATCCCAATTTGATGAGTGATGAAACTCATTTCCAGCTATCAAGATTCGTAAACAAACAGAACTGCCGCTACTGGTCTGAATATAATTCGAATTCAGTCGAACAAAAGTCGTCACACAGCGAGCGAGTAACCGTCTGGACTGGGTGGAGAAATAGGGAATAGTGCGGGCTTATTTCTTCACTAGTACTGTCGATGAAAATATCCCGATGATAAATTCGTTTTTTTTTCTTCACTTCTTCGGTACATGGTTTTAAGAACATTGTGCAACGTGTGACTATTCGACAGAAATGCTCGCAGTACTGAAATAAGCGTTTGGTAACCACATATTGTCGCGTAGATTTAACAGCTCCATATTCTTTTTTTTGCGGGATACCTTAAGAGTCGCTTTCCGAAAAGTGGCATTTGATTAAATCAAATATCGATAAATTTTCGGACAATATACCAGAAATACTTTTGAGATATTTCACGCATCGACCGTCATCTGATACTATCACCGGATAGTTCGGTAGGGGGATCAATTGACGGCGTAACTACATTCGTAATCCTTCGCAATAGTTTCATTTGCATCCTGTTTTTTTTTTCTCGTTTTACACTGGATATAATAAAAGCATTTTAAAGTTTAGATTTAAATTGCTTACTTGCTTCACTAAACGACTTAGGATTACATAACGGAATGTTGAACATAATATATGCTGAAAAACGTTATACCATCCTACAAATTGTAAATTACTCAAAAAAACTAGAAATCACTACAGGGGTCCCACAGGGGTATGTTTTAGGACTATACTTATGGAATATAGTTCACAAATACATAATATAAAATTTCCAAACAATGCGCAGATATTTATATTTGTAGATGATATCGCAATAGTAATTGCTGGCAAGTGTGAAAATGCCTTATTCCAAGTTTATACAAAACTCGCATAATTTAAATATAAAAGATTCCGACTCAAATTATGTGTTATTTAACAATAAAGTAATAAAGGATTAAACTTAGGGCGACACGGATTAAATATTAGCGTGATTAGTCAAATTAAATACTTAGGTGTAATAATAGATGACAACATAAAATTTTATTCTTACTTCCAATATACTACTAGTAAAATAAATAAATTTTTAATTATATTTAACAATTTATAATAATAACCGGTTAAACAACATTATATAAAAGTGTAGCGTTACCCAACATACTTTATGGCAGTGTCATATATAAAGATACGCTAAAAATAAAGACATTTCACAGAATATATTAAAAATCTTTCGAAGAACTATAGCGATAAAATTGATTAAATCCTACAGAACTATTAATTATGTGACAAGCATCGTCATTGCAGGAGTCAAACTCTATTAAGTTTCGATATAGAGAATAACATATTTTTCATAAAAAATAACATAAATTCAGATCACGAATTCAGTCATTTAATATATCGACAAACCTATTTCATTCATTAACAAAGACTTTTAACGTTTAAACAGTTTGTACATTGGATTGGATAAGCACTGTGAAACTTCAATCACAGAGGAATGACTATAATGGTATAGAGCTAAAAACTTGTTCCAGCACATTGAAAAAAGATTCAGGAATACATCATCTACACCTAATGTTTTTAAACGTAAAAGTCCACGGCTTATTTAAAGATTATTTAATACAACTATATAACATCGTACACTCCGACCAGCTGTGTAACTTTACCGATAAAGCTCGCTCTTTCCGGCTCTAATCGTTCTAAATAACGATTTTAGCGAGAAAAGAGCGGATCAACTAGTAACTAAACGGCTTAAAATTTTTTTAATACTTTCATCATTGCAGAAATAAGTCATCTTAGAATAAATGTGCACCTAGCCTAAGTGTATGATATAAAAATTAATTTAATATTATAATATTGTAAAACAGTTTGTTCAGAATTTCATAAATTTAATTGGGCGGGTTCTGGACAACCTGTTATTTCTAGTATATTTGTATTTCATTTAGACAGCATAATTACCTCAATCGTTTTATATATATCATAGGTTTGTATTCGTGCTTGAACAGTCTACGTATTTCGGACTACTCGATACGAACTAAGCCGTTGTCACGAGGAAATACTTCCTCGATTTCATAGTGGAAGTAGAGTCTAACGCTTTTATTAATCGTCAAATGGAGTGGTAAAATATATATAAAAATCCGAATTCGTTATTTCTCAACTCGGCCTAATCGATATGTATTCTTTCGTGTCCTTTCGTGTTCTTTCTACTACTTCTATTTTCGTTCTATACTATGTTTGCTGAAGTTCGATTTTTTCTAACATACAACCCGTTGTAAATATGATTGTGTGTGCGTGTGTGTGTGTACACGCGACGTATAATGTGAACGATGATTTAAGTTAGCTACAACTGTATACATGTACATAGAGTACGTATATGTGTATATAAAAAAGGTTATAAAAAAAGTCGATAATTAGTCGGAAACGCTAATGTTAAGAAATCTGTGCAAGTCGGAAAACTTGAAATGATTATTGCACGCAGAGTACATACCACGTATCTGTTCACGGCCGACATATTATACTCGCTGCAATTGTCAGGAGTATCTGCATTTTTTTTCTCCTTTCATAATAGTTCATTAACTAAATAGTTCACCTTGAAGTAAAAAATAAATGTTAGTAATTTGTTTATACGGGGCTGTTCATTTTTTTTTGCACACACCATCTACCTGAAGGTAACATTCAAAGGTGGTCGTTGTATACCGGAGGTTACCACTTAGGAAAATACTAGTAGAACTGTAATTATTATTTATGATAGATAACTAATTCATAAATCAGATCGCGTATAGAATGAAATAGAAAAATCGTCGATAATGAAGACTTGAATCCTCATCGTAAAAAAAATATAAAATTAATGAAGAAATTAAAATACTAGGAATATATAGGGTAAAAATATTTTCCGTTTGTGGAAGCTAAATATCTATTTATTCTACCGACAGCCCCCCTGTAATAAAAAATAGCCGACGTGAAAAAGGGTAAGGAAGGGAGAAGATTGAAGCCGAACAGAGTAAGTGAAAATTTAAATTAATCAGACAATTTCAACTGCTTAATTTGGATCTTAGAAAACCATTTATCTATTTTTTTTATTTTATTTTCTTCGGACATTACGTAAGAATCCTCGGAAAGCAGCTCACTTCACTCAGGTAAGTGCATCGCGACATCACTTCTTCATTTTCAGCCGTCTGCTTGATCTGAATGGAAAATCTTTCCAGTGGATTCGGGTTGAACTGAAATTTCTCATAGAACCTTCTGTACTGTTCCGCATAGACACATTCTTTACACATAGAACGTTCAAATCCGCCTGTAATGTGTCGTTCGATACAAAATAAGGTTGAGATAGTATACGTAGAATTCTGGATTGTGCTGTGTATGCGTAGGTGTAGTTTATAGTTAGACTCACAAACCGTTGAAACAAACGATCCTACACTACATGTTACAGCAATATGTGTATCTTTTATCTATCTAAATCTCCATTTTATTCTCTGCGTTAACGAACACGAACCATCGGATTATTGCGAAAATTAGCCTAATGAGCAGAGGCAGGTTCAATTAAGATGACGAATAGCTTTGCTGATAGTATCCAGAAGTTGTCAAGAATTGATGCACGCCGATCTATTTATCAAAATCCTATTGCGGAGTATAAATTTTGTGTGTATGTGCGTACGTTAGATGCTGTTGACATTTTGCCTCTCAAGGCACGGTGCAGGTTAGAGTTTGACACGGCTTAAATTATCGTTCATGCAAAGGACGGCCGGGTTGTCAGCGATCGTTGTCATACTTGTTTTACCATTGTAGTTTTTAGTCGAAAAAAGTCGAACGATTCGAAACAGAAAGAGACAAAAACCAGGTAAAATAAAGAGAATATGTTAACGAATCGAACAGACTGAAGACATAATTAAAGATACAATCCATTAACCCGAAATCGAATAAGATGCGAAATTGATACGAGATAATGCGAGAAATAATAGACGCATCGAGAAATACTGATAAAAGGTGTGAAATGATAACAATCAACTAGTAAAATTAAATACCGCGGATTGCTAACGAAACAAATCATTAAACGAAAACAGGAAATGTCAAAAAGTAAAAAATATGAACGAAATGAAAAATATTAAAATAACAATTTGAAACGAAATATTCAATATAAAACGAAATAAATTTCGAAAGAATATACTTAATCAATTAATGAAATTTATCCGTAATCTTAACCTATTTCGAAAAAATAACCCTTATTATTAATAGTAAAACTGATAATCGAAAAATAATAAATCAAATCAAATCAAACTATATTCTTCTTATTACAAATAATAAAACACGATCGAATATATATCAGCGGCAAATATAAGAAAGGGACCCAGGGGATCTGGGCGCCTATCGAAATGAGGAAATAAAGAAATAATAAAGTAGGACAATCTGAATCACTGTAGATCCCCAAATTCAGAGCGACCTATGTTCGAAAGAGTCTTGGAAAATGTTGTAAATACTGAATGTTCGTTTTGTAAATGGCGGTCATCTGAACGATATTGTGTGTTCCATAAATGATTGTAAGCTAATTTCTCGCGTTTTCCCATTTTTAAATTAAATGTAATTCAGAAATGTTGGTCGAGAAGTTTATGAGTTATTAAAAAAAAAACCGTCCGTCTTCTCTGGATTACCCCAAATATTTAATTTAATTAGTTCGATACATTATATAAAAATGATTTTTTACATTGTCTAACATTCAAAAGTATAGCGTATTTGAATCCTTTAGTTCGCATAAGTATTTGCGAATGGGTGTCACGTATAGCACAAGTGGTAAGGCGGCATCTTGGTCCCCCTCAAAGATATCTGATATCTGATATCTGATATATATATATATATATTATATATATATATATATATATATATATATATATATATATTTAAATATATATATATATATATATACTAGAAGTTACCTACGGCTTTGCCTGTGTAATTAATTTTTTTAAGCTTTGTTTCCCATTGATATCACAAATAGGACAGAAATTAGAATAATTTAGTTTTAAAAAGCAGGAAACAGCGATATCTCTGCCAAATCGTTTCAACACGTTTTCCGGTTCGAATATACCTTCACTACCAACACCCACAATGCAAATCACGTATTATTGCGTTAGGGGCGTGGCCGAAATAACGAACGGAGATATATATATATATATATAACTGTTAAAAGAGAGGGACAGCAATATTTTAAGACTTTAAATTATTGTAATTTCTGTCCTATTTGTGATGTCAATGTGAAACAAAGCTTAGAACGAATCCGATAATATAGGCTACAAGTTGTGCGAATTCATCATTATTGTTTTAATAGTTTTTGAGTTAAATCGGAACCAGACAGGCCAATATTTTAAAAAATAGATTTTCTCTTTATGTGTGATGAAAATATAGCTCAATGAATTATAATGAAAATATTCGAAATGCGTACATTTGTCCGAATAACGATAAACACACATGTACAAGGTTACACAGCCACAATACTATATGCAATATGCAATGTAAAATGAATTATAAATTAACAAAACGTTTAATCGTTCTTCATATTAGGCACCACGCAAAATTCATCAAACACATTCGAGCGCAATATGAGACTTACTATATAAAAATATAAATACGTTGGTGCCGTTTTGTATACACGATCTCCTATATCTAAATGAATGTCCGATTTCCGATTGGAATTTTCCTGTCAAATGCTGCGGTTACTACTAATATAGTCGACGTAGGTAACTCATGTTAAACAACGCTATGATAATAATAAGAATAATTTTGAAATAGAATACAGAAAACCGAATAAGCCTACAATACTGGCCGTCGAAATGGAAACTAGAAGAATATATATATATATATATATATATATATATATATATATATATAAAAGAAAATACATACGACCAATCATCGTATCAGTCCGAAACTTGCCGGGTGTGCACCAGTGGGTATTATACCCTTCCTGTTATACTCTCCTCCCAAATACGGCTAAATGATCTTGTTGGTCAGCTTGCAGTAATAAATAAGAGAAAAAAATAATTAATAATATGTCGAGCAAATTGGATATCTTGAAAATGTTGCTACAACCAGAGAAATATGTCATCCTGGATAGCTCTGTCCTACTTGTTGAGAATTTCAGTAGCAATTACAATAATAACAGAGACGTTGTTAATTGTTTATGAACCATAACGACGTAAAACATCTTCAAATAGAATGAACTCGAAGCCGTAATAATTAATAATTAAGCTGATTAGACTAACCGTATGCTCTAATAATACACACAAAACGCATACATATATATATATAACTTCTCGTTATATAAATTTAATTAATTCGATTAAACAGAATAAAAATAAAATTTCGAAAAATAATATGACACTATCGTTTTTCGAAGGACGTGACAACGATTACTTTTTAATGAAGTAATTATTTGTTTGAAGGCGTTCGTTCTAATGACATTTTTTTTAAATGTAATCATGGTATTAAATGATGATAATGATCATTAAAGTTACACGATGATTACAAGAGACGGCGAAAATAACGCCTTTGCCGGGAGGAGCCGACTATTATACTACTTCCTTTCGCTACGGGGAGCGACTAAGCTGTTTGACGCTGACTTCAGTGACGACTGAAAACAAAGTAATTATATTATTTATCCTGGAAACAATTTCTTGAACTCAACAGACACATTCTCGAGGAACGTATATTCCGAAGTTTGGATTATACCTTTTTATAATGTTCGTCCTCGAAAGAAAAACATTTTATTACATATTATTCAAAACTTTTTATTATTATTATTAATACGTTATAAATCATCGCCATTCGGAACATCGTTACGTACTTATTTTTCACACACACACACATAAAAAAGTCCGTAATTAACGATAGGTAGATAATAACAATAATAATATAATAGGTATTAATAATTTTCTTACCTAATAAGATAGTAACACCGTCGAAGAAAAGTTTGCACGCAACAGACCCATTAAACAGATCGAGCGACTCAAGCGATTTTATCTTCCACTCGTCCAAATAGGGTATAATTCGAAATAACTAAGACGGAACGATTGTCGCGCGACCTATTAAAAGATATCGTCCAGGTTGTGTGTACTATCACTTGACACGTTGAACAAATATTCCCGGAATGTAAAATATTCCGTTGTTTGCGAATAACTTTTGAAAATTAACGTTATTTTAAAAATGGGATTTCTATCTATAAACGAATAAATATCGGGAGAATAAAACTGATGCGGAAATCGAACGACGACAATTAGCTGCGAAGACGGTTTTAGTACGAGTGAGTTATATTAAGCGTTTCAGTCGGGATAAGAGAAAACGATTGTCGATAGTGGAATTGGGACGTAAAAACGTTTTAATTTTAGAAGCGGTATAAGACGAATCGTAAAATCGAGGAGACGAGTTCGTTGTTTTCGTACGAGCATTTAACAAAAAAAGTCAGTCGATAGCTTTAGAACAAAGTCTCTAATATAGGACAGATCACAGTAGCTTCGTGCATGCTGTCGATTCTGTTATAGCGAGGTGTATTGAAAATACATCCGAGACATCTATTTTGAATGACTTGTAATTTGTTAAAGGAGGTTTTTGATATAGAGCTCCAGGAAGGACAAGCGTAAAAAAGTATCGGACGGATTAGTGCTTTATAGAGGATCATCTTGTTATTAATGTTAAGGAAGGACTTGTGATTAAGGATAGAAAGGAACAGAAGGCTTTGTCTTGGTTGCGATGTTATTTATGTATTTAGTGAAAGTAAGTCTATTGTCGAGGATTACACCAAGATAAACCGTATCGCATCACTCTAATGTATTTCTCTGTACCGTCAGATTGGCAGGTAGAGCTGGTTTCCTACGGGTGAAGAAAATAGCTTCGGTTTTGTTCGAATTTTTGTGCTAATTTGCCATTTATTGTAGTATTAAAGTAGCCGCAAGAAGTCTATTACGGATCGTGTTAGATCTATAGGAGCTGCATAATATAGCAACGTCGTCGGCAAATAGTGCAACTTGCGTATATAGAGATACAGGGTAAACAAAAGTGGTCCGATTATACTGCCTTGCGGCCGCAGAGCAAGTTTTATGAGATGAGACAGCGTTACCTACAGACACGTAAAAATATCTATTGCCTAAGTAACTATCAATTAAATGAAGCATATTTGAAAATTACATTTTATCATTTTATAAAGAATACCCACGTGCCAAGTTGTGTCGAATGCTTTGGCAACGTTAAATAGTATCACGCCGGTATGCTTATTTAAGTTGAAATTATAGGTAATGGAATTCGGTTATTCTGCATATTTGTTGGGTCGTAGAGTGATGAGAACGAAAGCCGAATTGAAGGCTTGGCAGCTTGAAGAATATCACTTTTACCAGCAGCGTATAAGATACTTTCAAAAGTCCAACAAGACAGACTAGAAAATCAAATAAATGGCGAACTAGGCGAATATCAAACAGGATTTAGAAAAGAAAGATCTTGTATTGAACAAATATGGAATCTAAAGTCAATCATTAAATATAGGAAAAAAATGAGAGCTAAGAATGTTTTCTTAACATTTGTTGATTTTAAAAAAGCACATGATTCGATATACAGAGAAACAGATGGAAAATTGCATTGATAAAACGAGCATTAAGTGATACAAAATGAAAAGTGAAATTTCACGGAGAACTAAAATTGAAACAGACGTGAAACAAGGAGACTGTCTCAATTTAACTGTATTTTATAAAAAATTATAAGAGAATGGCGAAAAAATTTAGTTGAAAAAGATATCAAACAGATTCAAATGGGTAGATAACGTAAAAACTGACTGCATAGCATTCGCCGATGACTTGGCGATTTTATCAGAGAACATAGATGATGCCATAGAACAAATAAATATCCTTAAAGAGCTAAAAGCGGGACTAGAAATATCATTTGGAAAAAACGAAATATATTGCCGATGTAAAAAAAACGCTCCCAAGTCTTATATGGTCACCAAATATGGACGTATAAGCAAAGTAAATATATTCACAGATATTTAGGAGAATTTATACAAACAAACATTTAGATAAAACAGCAAACCAAAAAAAAAAAAAAGGAGAAAAATGGTATTAGTATTCCAATTAATATAATAAAAAAAATCGATGTCCATAAAATCAAAATTCAGGCATTATAATGCGGTGATTAAACCGGAAGGACTATATGCGTCTGAATGTTTAGTAACGAATGTAAGTAAAGAGCTTGGAACGAATCAAAATGAAAGAAAGGAAAAAAAATCACCAAGAAGCGATCGGGAAGTGTGGGAAAAAAAGGAGTAATAAGGAAATAGTTTACGGGGGCATATTTAAGATATTATAATTACAATGAAAGATGATTAAACTATTACGGTCACTTAAAAAGAATGGAGTCGGAACGCTTAATTAGAAGAATTTTCGAATACTTCGGTGAAAACCCTAGGACGCAAACTGCCCGGTTCCGGGAAGTAAAGAAAAATCTCGAGCAAATTAACGTCGTCACAGAAGAAGACATTATGAATAGAGGCAGGTTCAGAAGCAAAGTTAATAATTTCCAGAGCTTTGAAGAAAAAGCGAAGAAGAAAACTGTTATTAAATGGACCGATGAAAGGAAGCAAAAACGAAGCAATGAAGAAATATACTGGGGTGTAAAGAAGAGGGACAAACAGCCAACATGAAGATATTTTATCACGTGGTCCATAGCTAGACAATTCGAAGAAAGAATAATGATAATAATAAATAAACAGAAAAATAAAAAAATACTTAACAATAATCGATAAGTAATAAGTAATAATAATTACAAGTAAATATAAATAAATTGTAATCGGAAATAAATGTTTTTTTTAATAACAGTTAATAAAAGTAAATATACTTTTAATAGTAGTTGATAAATAAAAATAATAATACACGATAAATGAACAACGATTAATAATAAATAAATAGTAAAAAGTACGTTTTAGTAATAATTAACGGATATAGATATTTTTGAATAAAAATTAATAAAAATTAAATATTTTTTAATAGCAATTAATAAAAATAAATATTTTTTAATTAATAAAAATAATTAAAAAATTTGATAAATAAATAGTAATAAATACGTTTGAATAATAATTACGGATATAGATATTTTTAAATAATAATTAATAAAAATAAATAATTGTTAATAATAATACTCGATAAATAAATAACGATTAATAATGAATAATAATTAAAATTAAAATTAATAATAATCAACAAGAAAGCGATAAAATGCGGTAAATTATTCATTCGAGTTATTATTTCGTAGAAGGCAACTCTCTATCGGTGTATTTGTGAATTCATTAAGAAGACACTGGGATTAGGCGCATACCTATCCACAATTATTAATTAACATTAATAACAGTTTTTCCTCTTGTCTATCCTGCTCGTTCTAATACGAGAACGTTCGACTATAGTCGGGTTAATCGGCACTGGCTTTTTGATTCAACGTCGATATCATAATCTATGGAACTAGACAATTTTGCGTAAGGCGTCACCCGACAACCGGCTTAATAGCGATCACGGAACAAACGGGTCTTCACGTTTTGTAATAGGAACGACGGAAAACAACGTTGCCAGACGATAATTAGGTGAAATTGCTAATAAGGCCGTACTCGACTCACACGTATAACATCTTCATCGGCTAATTCCTCCACATCCGTGATGCGTTATATAACCAGACCCGATGATCATCGTCCCGATTGAGGAGGAAGTGTCTCTGGTAATTCTCACTCGTTCGCTGTCTACACGATAAATCGTTAATAAGGAAAAACAAATGTTTTCGACCATTAAATAGGTCGCGCAGCTGTGAATCGTCATCACTTTAATACAATTAAACTATATACACTCGAGTGCTCGGAAAATTTATTAATAATCTTAGCCCATTTTCTTTAATTCGACTGGTCGTGTTCGTAACCGGTTATCTAATATCTCCCGATTCAGAAAACACGTTTAATAATAATAAAAATAATTTAAAAAAAAATTAATAATAAAATATCAATCGTAACACACCCGGAATGACGATCTTAATTAGATAAAGTACTTGGGAAAATACATTGTTCACCGAAGGCGAACAATTGTCTTATATTCATTCGGTCTATATAATTTCGTTTCCTTATATAAAGAAATTATTATTACGTCTTATTACATGGTCGAAAAGTTTGATTTAGAATTTTCTTTATTTTCGCGTAATGTTTTTTGAATTTTATTATTTAAACGAAACCATTTTTTTTCAACATTCCGCGCATAATTATTCTAAATAAGTTTCTCATTTTACCGTGGCTATTAAACTGCAATTTGTTGAAATTGGTAAACTTTTGGCGAATATTTGTTCCTTTTAGAATGAATTTTTTATTATTAAACGCGTCATTTACATTATGGTGGTTTTGTTTTAACAACAGTTATAAGTTTATATCGTTATCACAGAGATTTACATTAATCGAGTCAGTTGCTAAATAACTGCTATACCTATTTATATACTATACATATATATGAAACTAAGATATATATACATATATGTGCGTGTAGAGATATCTCTACGGTAAGCGACAATACAAATAAGAAACAAACCGATGGTGAGTGTTTTGCTTTAAATCGTAAATATAATAACGTTACACATGATTCGATTGCACACAACGATACACTTCAAATCGATACAGAACCGACACGCGGTATATCTGCAACTCAATCAAAAATGAATGCTGAACACAGTTCAGATTCACAAACTACAACCCCACAAAATGATGTAGAAATGTCAAGTATAAATTCCATACAACCATTAAAAATTGTAAAAGACCCGATTACCTCCTGGCAGGTTGTACCTATGAGGAAAAGAAAACGACTTTATACACCGGTCCAGTCTCCAGAAATAAAAGTCAACAGTACAAACAGGTTCCTTTAACCAGTCTACCTGATCCCGATGCTACAAGTAGCAACAAGAACTCTAAATCCACTCCTAAACCTCCTCCTATTTATATTGAAGGTGTAGTAGACTACAATAACATGATTCTGGAGATAACTACTGCTATCTCTAAAAAAGAGTTCGAAACAAAATCTCTTCCAAATAACAAAGTAAAAATAATGACAAAAACTATTGAAGCCTACAGAGCATTATGCAAATATCTCAGAGACAAAAATATATTCCAATATACTCACCAGCCAAAAAACGAAAGAGCTTTTAAAATCGTCATCAGGGACCTACATCACTTGATAAGCATAAAAGAAATAACTCAGGAACTGGCCATAATAGGCCATAAGGTTAGACACGCAGTAAACATCAGACACAGAATCACAAAAAATCCTTTGCCGTTGTTTTTTGTTGATCTGGAACCTGCTGACAACAACAAAGATATTTATCAACTGCAAACCTTGTGTAATATTAGAATTCAGATAGAAGCTCCCAGAAAAACAAACACAATACCCCAGTGTATACGCTATCAGCAATATGGCCACATAAAGAACTATTGTTTTAGACCCTACGTATGTGTCAAATGTGGTGGAGGACACGACTCTAGATTCAGCTCAAGAAAACAGGAAATCCCAGCTACATGCGCGCTATGTGACGGCAATCATCCATCAAATTATAAAGGGTGTGAGGTATACAAGAACCTCATCAACAAAAATGCAAGAGCTGAGAGAAAAGAGCAATCCAAAAGACAAATAGAAGAATATAAAAATACACTTAGTGAAGTAAATCTACAAGTGGATCCAGTTCATTTACAACAGACTTCTTCAAATAAAAAGACATACGCTCAAGCAACTATTGATACCAACACATCTAACAATGATACGAACCTAGGTAATCTCTTAAATTCTTTCCTATGACGATTTGAAGGACTGTTCAACCAGTTAATAACCCAAAACAATGCCATCGTCACTATGCTGACTCAAATTATAACTAAACTAGTAAAATGAAACCAACATTCTTGAGAATAGCGCAGTGGAATGCAAACGGGTTGTTAAACCACATTCAAGTACTTTCTCAAAAAAGAAAAAATTGACATACTGCTGATTTCAGAATCGCACCTTACTAATAAAAATTATACTAATATTCCTGGATACAAATGCTATCACACACTACATCCAACGGGCGCACCGCGAGGTGGGTCCTCTGTAATTTTAAAACAAACCATTAAACACTATCAAAATTTTGGCTTCCAATCAATGGAAATCAAAGCAACAATGGTAGTATTAGAGCAGTCAATAAATCCACTGACCATTGCTGCAGTGTATTGTCCTCCTCGATCAACATTAGATCATGATCAACTTAAAGATCTCTTCTCCCAACTAGGATCAAAATACGTCATAGGTGGAGATTTCAATGCAAAGCATGTTTACTACGGATCACGACTAACAACAACCAGAGGAAGGAACCTGTACAAAGCTGTTCACAATACGCAAAGCACTTTTCTTTCTACCGGTGAACCTACTTACTGGCCAACAGACCCCAATCGTATGCCAGATCTGCTAGATTTATTTGTAGTCAAAGGAATATCGCCAAATCATATGAGTATTGAATCAGACCTTGGTAATATATTCAGTGATCACACACCGATAATAGCAACTATAAGCACTGAAATACTAATAAAACAACGATGTAAGCTGCTACACAGTAGAAACACAGATTGGACCTGGTATAGATCACTTCTTCAAGATACAATTAACATATCAACACCATTAAAAACTCAGGAACAGATTGAACATGCTGTACACAAATTTACGGAACAAATGCAAGTAGCGGTATGGAACTCAACTCCATTACAAACACCTGCACCTGATATGTATTACTCAAAGTACATACGTGATCTAATTGCCGAGAACAGGAAGTTACGAAGAGAGTGGCAAACTGTCAGATCTCCTATCATTAAAACACAATTAAATGCAGCAACCAAAAAAGTACACAATATGCTGAATGAACTAAAAAACAATAAATTTACAAAGTATGTGGAAAACTTATCCCCCCACACAAAGAGTACAGGCTATAATTTGTGGAAAGCTGTCAAATTACAAAACGATGGATCCTGGGCTAGAAGTGGCAAGGAGAAAGTACGTGCATTTGCGACCTACTTACAGGATATATTTCAACCCAATGCAGCGACTGCAACTAAAAACTTACAAGACGAAAACAAAGGCTCTAATCTGAATCAATACGGAATAAAAGTGATTTCTCCGGCGGAAGTCGCAAAACATATAAAACTTTTAAATATCAAAAAATCTCCTGGCTTCGACTTGATCACTCCAAGAATGTTAAAGGAGCTACCTAGGAAGGCAATAATGCTAATTACCCACATATTCAACGCTATATTACGAACATCATATTTCCCTAAACAATGGAAATTTTCCCAGATCCTAATGGTCTTAAAACCAGGCAAAGATGAAAGTAAATTAGGATCCTACAGACCTATCTCCTTATTATCGTCTCTAGCTAAGATACTCGAAAAATTAATTTATATAAGGATTGATAAAATAATTCATGAGCAATCTATCATTCCCCAACATCAATTTGGATTCCGACCTAGGCACTCCACTGTATACCAGCTGCATAGAGTAGTAAATCTTATACAAGATGGGATAGAAGAAATATAACGAAGCTGTTTTCATCGACATGACAATGGCTTTTGATAAAATCTGGCACGAAGGCCTGCTATACAAGCTGAAATCCTATCTGCCGGAGAGACTTTATCAGCTAATGTGCTCATATCTTAGCAACAGGCAGTTCCAGGTCAAATATGAGGACAACCTATCAGACGTATATCCAATTCTAGCTGGAGTCCCACAGGGCAGCCTCTGCTGTACAACCTTTATACAGCAGATTTTCCGACGGTTGAACCTGCTCAGGTGGCAACATTCGCAGATGATAATGCGATTATCGTATCGGATAAAAATGCAAACATTGCCATCACAAAGTTACAAAATAGTGTTGATCAGATTTATCAGTGGGCTCAACAATGGAAACTGAACATTAATTCAGATAAGTCATCACACATTACATTCACCAACAGAAAACCGCACAATAAAACAGAGTGATTCCAAGGACCAATGAAGTGAAATATCTAGGAGTCTACCTAGATCAACGGCTGACATGGAGGTCGCACTTACAAAAGAAAAGGACTGAACTCAATATCCGGGTGAAACAACTTTACCGGTTATTAGGATTTCAGTCGAAGCTGTCGCTCCAGAATCGCCTATTAGTATATAAAACGGTACTACGTCCAGTACGGTCTTATGCAGCACAACTCTGGGGTTGCGCAAAGAAGTCAAATAAACAGATTATTCAGCGCTTCCAGAACAAGGTGCTACGCCTAATATACCGTATGCCGTGGTACGTGTCTAATGAAGTTATACATCGGGATTTGAAAATCGATTTGGTGGATGAAGTTGTCCGGAGACTCGCACAGAAACATCTGATGCAGATACAAAATCACCCAAATAAGCTGGTAGTCGAACTTTTACACTCGGAACCGTCATCGAGACTGAAGTAAACTAAAATGAAAAATTTGATCATATAATCGTTTTGAGGGGATGTATCATTGGATACTCCTCCTACACGTGATTATATGTGTATATATGTGTATATGTATATATGATGATATCATTTATTAGATAGCCTCACTCATCGGCTAGTTGTAAATAGCAAATATATGAAAAAAAAAAGAGCGTGTATTTGTATATATTCATTGAAACACGTGTAAAGGATGCGAGTCATTTAATTCAAAGTCTGTGCTGCCTTTTCTACTGTGTTTGGGGTCGGGTGTTTTAAAAAAAATTAATAAACGTTATTTCGTCATTTGAAAAAATTTAAACAACATCTTGTCTATAATTACAGCGAAAATTAGTTCGTTCTGTGCTTATCGGTTGAAAAGAAGACATTCAATGGAGATTTACGTGCGCAATTCTTCGATGGTGTTATAGAAGAATTAGGGCATAAGAAGCGACTACACTTGAACATGTAAATACAGAATCCATTCAAGTATTGGATATTGGAAGCGATATTGATCTTGTCATATAAAGTGATTATATTAAGCGATGAAAATTTTGTTATACGAATTTTTAATTTTTTTCTCGTTAATATTTGTTACAAGCTGAAAGATCATTTAGTAGTATTTAAGAGAAGGGCATAACATGAAGGGAATAATAACACCTACTCGTACATACCTGGTAACTATAACTTAGATTAGGTTCTAGGGGTTTTCTATGTTTTAAGTGTCTACATCTTTCCGGTCGCGTCCAACAGCCATGATGCAAGGGTATTTGCATGATGTTCCAGCCTTACAGCATGACTCGGTGCGTATTCTTGTTATCGTATATTTCTGGAATGTTTGCTACATACCAAGGCGCATTTGTTATTAGGCTGAGAATTTATTTTGGGCATTCTGTATAATTCTTACATTTATTGCGTCCCGTATGTCCAGACAGGCTTTAAAATCGTAGTATAGATAAGACGTTTGTTGTCAATAGACAGCATGCTATTTCTGCCCAATAACCGGGATAGTTTTTAATACGAGCATCTAGTTCTTTCCTCTTCATTTTTTGAATCTAATTTTGATATGTTAGTCCGGTTGTAAGCACAGACGCTTAATATAATTGGTACCTCTGCGTGATCGATTCTAACAGGAGGACGTACAGCTTTTCTATTAATAAACTGTATATTTTCAGATTTGTTCTCATTGACCTTTATTTGTTAAATCGGTTTTCAACTCTAACGAGGGCTGTTTAAAGTTTATTATTCGCTGTATTTCGATCGGTATCGGAATATAGAAGTGCCATGTTAACGGCAAATATGGCGCTAGTCATCGGAAAATCAGCTGTGTAAAAGCACCGAGCCTGCAGGTACGTTCGCAGAGACGAGATACAACTCAAAATGAAAATATCTCTCACTAATATAGCGTCCTAACAATAAATAAAGATATGCGGGAAGTAGTAGAACTTATACAACAATCCAACATGCCAGAAAACGATTATTGAAGCTCTGGAAATACCGCTGTACAGACCTTTTTTTTCGTGTCCAATGAATTCTCTACGATATTAACCACCGTGTGTAGCTGATCAATTGAGGGAATAAAAACTCGAACTGGTATTCCGGTATAATATTATTCTATCGGGTATATGGGAGTAACCTATGTAATATTATAGTTCATAACCTTCGATAAACTTGGAAACAGAGAAATCGGATGATAGAAGGTGATGGAGTGCGGATCTTTACCTGGTTTCAGAACCATAATAATTTCGGCGAATTTCTATTGTTTTGGAAAGTACTATAATCGGAATACCGCGTTGTGTATAGTGGTTAACAACACTATTGCTTTACTCGAAAGTTTTGAGAGTGATATTCGGTGGTTGATAAATCAAAGCCGGGTATGTTTATTTTTTAATAACAAAGAAACTTAAAACATCGGGCAATTTGTTTTTATCAGCTGGAAAATACGCGGACTCAGCAATTGATATATAATTAACATTATTACGCTATCGTTTCCACGTTGTATTCCTAGAGTTTCAAAGTGCACTTGACAGAAATCTGTTACCTATGTACTGAATGTAATTACTAAAAAAAAAGAAAAAAAAAAGTTCTAAGGCAGTTATCCGTATGCTACTCCTAGAGATGTTCCTGCTGGAAATGGTTGAGTTCGTGATGTTGGATATTAGTCTTAAAACCACCCTGGACTCTGCCTGATGGATGTATGCACATGTATGCGGTGATTGTCAAGGTGAGTTTCGGCAAGGAGTATAACGTCTGCGGAATTAACCTCGGCTTTATGATTCTTCAAGCCATTAGCATTCCACAGAACTGTCCTTAAATAGAAGGATTCGTCAACTTTCGAATTAACGTGGTAATCGTAGACAGAATCGTGCGGGTTTGTTTTCGATTAACTGTCGGAATATTAATTTTACGAATATATCAAGTTACTTTTCAAAACTGATTATTTTCTCGAGCTTCTTTACCTTTACATACTAAAAGGTTCAAAAACCTTCGAAGGTTATCCACACTGAAGAAAAAATTTATTTCGTTTTCATTTAGCTCGCTTCGATTATTTTAATCAATTTTTATTAACATCACACGCAGTCCTACGTACTCAGATTTAGAGGACAAACAAACGGATAATTATACATAGTATTTATATATTATTTCACAAGAAAAGACTAGACGGAAAAACGGATAAACAGGTAGATAACAGATAGACTGACTTATAGTAGGACAGGCAAACAGACACTCAGAATCGAGGAAGATTGCGTGAACGAGAAACAGGCACCTTTAAGACTGGATGGAATGCGGTCCTGGTAGACAGACTTTCGACTGGTTTTCTTCCTCCTTTCTAAATACTCGGCATTTGTACAGCGACACGGCCTGTGCCACTTAATTATTAATTGACGCCCGGTATTTTCTAAAATACTAAAATTCGATCCGTCCGTAATTACCATCGTCTATCTGTCTACACACGAAAATTTACAACTTGTACTTAAATTATCATTATCATTGTTACATTTTTGTACTTTGTTTCGATCTACACACATTTTGATTTATAGTATAGCGAAATTAGTAGTAGACGGCCGTGGCGTGTAAAAACCACTTTCATTGATTATATATGTGTATATATTGATTATATATATGCATATATTGTATGTATATATATATATATATATATATATATATATATATATATATATATATATATATATATATATATATATATATGAAAACTAAAAGTGCAAACGTCTGGAATACAACGTCTTTATTTACATGTAGGACAGGATATATAATGTTAGACTTCTTTTCCGGGTAAAAAAAAAAAATAAAAGGTAAAAGGTAATAATGTCGAAAAACGTTTATTTAATTATTACCGGTCAACGTACACGGGTTATTCGTTTATACATGTCTGAATAATTTATATATATATGTGTGTGTATGTATGTTTATATATGTACATATATACAAGAAAAACTGTGGGTTATTTCGACAATGTGGAAAAAAATTACGAAAATCAACCTCTAAAGCTGGTTATTCGCTATGTTAATCGATGACAACGAATAAAAATGGAAAAAGGAATAATAAAAAATGTGATAACAATAATAATAATAATAATAAATAATAATAATAATAATAAAATATAATAACTTCTTTATGTTTTTATTAGCCGTTCATTGCTGGAAATATTTTTATAACAAATTAACATTTATTATATAAAAACATATAATATAGTGCAACGCCAATTTAGGTTTAATCAGTGTATTATATTTCCTTGTAATAATCTGCATATGTATGGGTATAACACACACATACACATAAATATACATATATATACTTATGCATATACCGTGATACATACATTCGCAATTGTGCGAAATGTATGTCAACTTCGCTCTCTAATTAACCGATTAATACCTATAATTCGGACACTTGTATATATAAAGGCAATAAATGTAATGATGATAGTGATGTTATACAGAGTGAGAATGATGAACAATTTTATAAACTTTATGTCGCGCGATGAGATCGAAGCCTCGATTATGAAATCTGACTAGTGATATCTTGGAATAAAAAAGGAAAAGATACGTACATATATATATATATATATATATATATATATATATATATATATAATAAATATACGTGTATATATTAGAATTACGTGCTGATGTCATATGGTGTCATCGAATTCGTTCGCGATACAAGGTACATTTATTTAAAAAATTGAATACTTTATTGTCAAAATGTATGATGTAAATTACATTTTTTTTTTTATTGATGTTGGAGTCTTGCACAGCCGTTTATAAGCTTAATCAGGAGACTTAAAATTTGTCATAATTAATAATCAGAAAATTCTCACATATCATTTACCCGGGTTGTGCACTTACAATTACTCCAGCATGTAGAAAGTTAAAAAGTTACATAAAATTATGTATAATACATATATACGAGTGATTGAGAAAATTATATACGGAATATGTACGGTTGAAATCTACAATAATTATCTATTTACATAATTAAGCATGTTGATGTCACACAGAAACGCGCGAGCTATATGTGAACGGATTGCAAATTTTAAGCGATTAGTTTTTTATTGAATTTTAGATTTAGTTTATTGAAGTGTGTCTTGTGGTTGTGTAATTTGAGCATTCGAAAATAATATGTTCTACCGTTTCCATTAACTCGCAGAGTTGCGTTTACCACTTTTGTTTAAGTCAAAACGACATTAATACTCAGCATTAATAGTTGGGCCGTATAAAAATCCGATGAGAAAATTTAAGGTTGTGTTTATCTAGAAAATTAGGGATGATTTCAAAAGTGCGTCGCTCAATTTTATCTTTTTCCCCTTTAGATTACCAACAAATTGTACTGTGGTAATTTTGTAGCCAGTTTTTAATTCGTTTGTTATGAGAATGCTGTAGAGGCTCAAATATTTTTAACCTTTCCAAGTTACAGCGACTTCAGAATCAGTGTTGCAGAATAATACTTAAATTACCGATATATGCTAGTCATATGTACACATTTGTTGTTTTTTTTTTTTTTTAATGTAAAACGCGTATATTTGGCATTATATTAAAAAAAAACGTTATAATAATATTCAATAAATGTACACCGGAACAAATGCCCTCTCCATTTATGAAAGTAACTAATAATATAAACTAGTAAATATGATAATTGGTTCGATTGTTCGGTTGTGTTTAAATTCGCTCTCGCTTTTCGGATCACACGTGTATATAACCGTATATCTTGTTTTATTTTAATTTATCTATTCGATAGTGAAATCGGAATTTCAATTAAATTATAACGTTTATTATTATTATTATTATTATTCGCTGCTCGTGATTTCATCGGATCTGGTGAGATCGTTTTCATTTATTTGTGTAAACTATCCGATATTCTTATCTTTAGTGTGTAATCAATTCGATTATTATAATGTCCTCTACGAAATGCGCTAAGTGCGATAAAGCACTTCCTAATAATGGCGATTTTATATCATGCGGTGATAATGTATTACATTGTGTAAAACTGTCTACGTGGAAACAAAAATCTACCGCTAAAAAGTCGGAATGGGTATGTATGAGTTGCCGAGAGGCGTACAAGTCGAAAAAAAAAACCTTAACTGAGGAGGCTGGTTCACTCGAATCGGTTTTACTTTTAATTAAAGAAGAGTTAACTGGCTTAAATAAAAAAATAGAAACATCGCAAGCTGATATAAGTGTTATAGTAATAAAAATGTTGAAGACGCTTTAAATAAAATTAATAAATTAGCTGAAGAAAACACGAATATGAAAGCAGAGAAGGTAGAATTGAAGGATAGATTATCTAAATTAGAACAATATTCTCGTAGAAATAACATCATTCTAAGTAATGTACCATATCTGCACCGAATGAAAGTATCACCGATATTGTTTGCAAGGTTGGTGACGTTCTAGGTACTAACTGAAAACGATATTGACCGTTGTCATAGATTACGTAAATCGCCTAAAGCATCCGGATATAGTTGTTAAATTTTGTAGACGTACCGTGGCACATTCGTTTTCGCGTAATAAAAATAAACATCAGCTGTCTCATAGACACTTCGATTTTGTTGGAAATTCTACTAATGCACGGATATATATAAATGAGCATAAATCAACATACCGCTGCAAATCAACATACCGCTGTAAATCAACATACCGCTGCAAATCAACATACCGCTGCAAATCAACATACCCTATGTGGACTTCCACGCCTATCTCAAACAAATTAAGAAATATTAAATCGGATACAAGTCGCTGGAAAACACCTTCTAATTTGTCCAGAAAAGAAGAAATTACTTTGAGACGGCTCCGATTCGGGCATACATTAATAACACATGGGCATTTATTAAGGCGTGAATCTCCTGCCAGATGTTCCTGTGGACACTGGGAAATCACTGTAAAACATCTTTTGTTAGATTGTACTACTTACAACTCTCAACGTTCCCAACTAACATTACCAACAACAATTAAAGGCCTGCTAAACTCAAATGGCAACACACACCTTCAAGTTCTCCGCTTC
This sequence comes from Coronaproctus castanopsis, assembly GCA_032883995.1. Lineage (NCBI taxonomy): Eukaryota > Metazoa > Arthropoda > Insecta > Hemiptera > Monophlebidae > Coronaproctus > Coronaproctus castanopsis. Next base: position 127,886,787 of record CM065053.1, read on the forward strand.
TTATACAATACTGGTCTCTTCAACATGATCTGAGATCTTCTCATCTGTGCCTCCAGCCTAGTAGCAGTACATGGCACATTAATGGGAAAATAATAATAATAATAATATAAATGAGCATTTAACCAAGGATAATGCTAAACTACTTACTGCGGCGAAAATGTTAAGAAATCACGGCTTCAAGTATATTTGGAGCAAGGAAGGAAAAATATTTGTTCGTCGGGATGAGCAATCAAGAGTTATACTTATCAGTAGCGCCGAACAGATTCTTGATATTGCGAGAGATTCCGGTGAACGGATAAACATGTTGTGACTAATTATTCACACCAAATTCGGTGTTTGCTATTTTATGTTGGAATATAATACGATCGATATATTTTACTCGATATTCGTATATGTAGTTATTTTTATTTTTACTATATTTTATTAGTTTATTTGTTGAGATGTATGAGTGTAAACGAATTTTATAAATGTTTTGACAATTTGTATGGCAGGATATATGTAATATTTGAGAATATTTGTATATATGTGTATGAATGTATATGTATGCGTACATATTGTATGAGTATAAACGAATTTTATAAATGTTTTGACAATTTGTATGACAGGATATATGTAATATTTGAGAATATTTGTATATATGTGTATGAATGTATATGTATGCGTTTCTTGTGAATAACGATTACTTGCTGATCGTTTTTCACGTAATAAATCTATCTTAACATCAAAAATACGTAACAATGAAATTAATATCTTCACGTTAAATATACGTAGTTTACGCAGGCATTTTGATGACCTGCTTGTATGGTTAAATAACTCCCACTTGATGTATGATCTAATAATTCTGACAGAAACATGGATTTATACTGAAGAAATCAACTTATGCTCAATTCCAGGCTGTACAGTTTTAGCTCAGTGCCGGGATATTAAAAGATCGGGTGGAGTGTTAATATATCTGTCTAATTCTTTGATGTATACTGCTGTTGAAAATTCGCTTGTTACCTGCAATTTAGTTTGTTTGAAATTACATTTACAAAAATTTGGATGTCTGAATGTTTTTGGTATTTATCGTTTTTGTGATTCTTCTGTTTCTGAGTTCCTTGCTGAATTAGGTAGTATATTAGCTTCTGTTGGCAATTTTGCTATACTAGCTGGAGATATAAATATAAACCTGCTCGATGAATGGTTAAATTGTGATTACCTTAATGTGATGCATTCCAACGGGTTCTCCAGTATTATTAATGAACCAACCCGTTTTGATCCTTCTTCTTGTCTCGATAATATTTTTATTAGCGGTTTACTTATCGGTTCGTTGGGCTTAAGCATTTCGTATAACTTATTTAAGATCGATTTCAGTGATCATTGCGCTATTAGTACTAAATTATTTTTTACTCTTGTTATTCAGAAATGTTTAGAGCCGGTTAATTTATATTTTGATAAAACCGTATTTCGAAGGAATCTGGACTCTATATATCCACTTTGTATATCAGTAAGGCCGTTTTAGATGAAAAATTTAATTGGTTTATACATCAATTAACTGATGCTATAATATTGAGTAAACGCAAAAACAGATTTAATAGCTCACTTCGTAAGCGTTCACCTTGTTGGGTAACTAAAGAAATTTTATGTTTAATTCGTGAGAAAGATTTAGCACATAATCTTAAATGTTTATTTCCACAAAATAATGATTTAGCATCGAAGTATAAAATTATATCTAAAAATGTTACATATGAGGTGAGGAAGGCTAAAAATCGTTACTATTCCGCTTTACTTGATAAATGTTCCGATAAACAGAAAAATTACTGGTCTGTAGTCAATAAGGTTTTAGGGAACCAGAATTCCGTTATTAAAGAGGTTACGGTTAATGATACTAAAATATATGTTTCTGATAATGAATATTTGGTCGTCCAACATTTTAATAAATATTTCCGCGATAGTGTTGTAAACTTGTTGAACGAATTTTATCCCGATCAAAACTCTACGGAGAATGTTTCCCCAGGTGAAATAACATTAAGTTCATTTGCATTTATAGATTTTGTGGATGAGGACATTAGGTCAGCTATTTCATCATTGGCTAAAAAACCATCATTCGGTTCTGACGGTTTATCGATAACATTGATTAAAGATAATATTAATTTTTTTATAAAACCCTTAACATATTTGTTCAATGAATCAATAAAATCTGGTGTATTTCCAGAAGTTTTAAAATCAGGTATATTGACGCCAGTCTTTAAATCCGGGATTAAATCAGACGTCTCAAACTATAGACCAATTTGTATATTGCCAACGGTTTCGAAAATTTTTGAGAAGTGTGTAAAGAAAATATTGTTGAATTATTTGGATAAGAATAACTACTTCAGTGCGAACCAGTATGGATTCTTAAAATGTAAGAGTACAAACATGGCGCTATTTGATCATATTTCTTACGCATTACCGAATGTTTAAGTGATGGAGAGTCAGTGGTTGCAGTTACCTTGATATACGTAAAGCCTTTGATACTGTGAATCATTCTATTTTATTAAATAAATTACACGCTTGTGGAGTGCGAGGGTTTTTGTATAGTTGGTTTAAATCTTATCTTAGTAATAGATCCTACATAACGAAATTAAATAATGTATGTAGCGATAGTCTAGTTTCACATTTAGGGGTCCCTCAGGGTAGTGTTCTCGGTCCGTATTTATTTTTAATTTATATTAATGATTTATGTAATTTGAAGCTGTACGGTAGAATTTTCAGTTATGCGGACGACACCGTTTTAGTGGCGGATTCCCGTTATGCGCATATTTTAGAAAACTTAATTCAAAAAGATACTGATTGTATCACAAAATGGTTGAATAATAATGGATTAGTTTTAAATATGAGTAAGACTAAATATATGATTTACACATTTCAGCCATAATAATGGATTAGTTTTAAATATGAGTAAGACTAAATATATGATTTACACATTTCAGCCATATTATACTGATAATACTTTATCTCTATTTATAAATAATAATCCCGTGGAGAGGGTTCATGAAATAAAGTATCTTGGATTGGTTTTTGATAGTAAATTGACAAGGCGTGCGTACTGTGCGTACGTAGTTAAGAAAGCGAGGAAGTTAAATTATTTGTTTTATTATTTAAATCAGTATTTATAAACATTTATATCGTTTGTATCTCACATTACAATAACCAGTCATTACTTATGGAATTATGCATTGGGGAAATGCTGCTAGATCATATATGCGTTCGTTGTCAGTGCTACAAAATGCTGTATTTAAATTAATACGCCGAGGTTATAATAAGTTCCCTTGCAATCTAACAATGTTAAATATTCGAGAGCTGTACGAGGTGCAGGTGTTGGATTTTGTTTTCCAGTTTCGTTCAAGGTTCTCCATTGGTATTAAAACAGGCAAAACTAGAACGTGCTCAGTTGAATTCGCTACAGTGCCAAAATTTACAAAGCGTCATTGCCGGCTACAGTCGTCATATATCGGATCAATATTGTTTAATCTTTTGCTACCACAATTGAAAATTTATCTAAAAAATTATAAACGACGTCGCAAGCCCTTAGTACGTTATATTATTACTAAGAGATAACTGTGAAAATTATATTTATAAATAAATATGATTTATATGTGCGTTGGTATGTCTGCATGATGCGGTGTATGCGAATATGTGTGTACACGTACCTGATGCATGTACATGTATGTACGTATATATGTGCATATGTGTATAGGTGTATACACATGTAGTTGTGTGTATATGTGCATGTATATTTATTTGTGAATAATGATATGTAAATATGTGTACAAGTGCATTTGTGTATAGGTGTATATATGATTAAAATGAAATATTCTCATATTAATATTTTTGCTTATTTATATGTATGTATGTATATATGTGTAATATGTGTAGTATGTATGTATATTACAGTGCTGTTAAAATGGTAAGTCGTGTGTTTCTGGTATAGTGACATTGATGTGTAGCGTGTTATAATACAACTATATTTTAAAAGGTACGTTTATCTCATTTATATAATATTAACTTTACGAATAAATTCCATTCAGTATGTCATCCGGTAATAGTAGTGGTATAAAAACAAGGAGCGCTGGTACAAAAAGGAAAGATGATAAACCCCCGTCTCCGTTAAAAGATATAACTCAGACAGTTGAGCAGGCGTTGGGAAATATTGACTTTCAAATGAATGACGAATTTCGAGTTGAACTTACTAACAACATCATGCAGGCGGTGAAGAATACACTGACGAATTTCTTCATGGAACTGAATAGAAAGGTAACAGATATGAATACTCAAGTTAGTAACAAGTTAGAAGAATTGGAACAATATAGCCGTCGAAATTCGTTGATGATATACGGAATTCCCGAAACAGATAAAGAAGATACGGATGAGTGTATTATGAAACTGGCTAAAGAAAAATTATCAGTAAATGTTCCGATGGAAGCTATTTGTATGTCGCATAGGATTGGAAAGCGACAAGTAGATAAACTGGGGATTAATACTCGACCAATTGTAGTAAAGTTCGTCAGCTATAGATATCGGAAATTACTATTCAGTAATAAACGATTATTGAAAAATACAAATATAGTAATACGGGAACATTTAACGAAGAAACGGATAAACATAGTACGGGTAATAAATACGGTCGTAGAAATGTCTGAACGGAAGACGGTAAAATAAACTGTGTCATTGACAGTGCGTCTAATCAAAGGATTGTGATAAGAACGCTGGCCGCCGATTACGATAAATTGTCATTTGGAATTTTGGAAGAGAAGACGATTTAAAATTTCCCACTCTCGCGTTACGCATTATATCGTCTTATATTAAATGTACTTTATGTTTATTTGTAGTATGTATATGTATATATATTATGAGTGTGGTTGGTATATTATGCATTGGTGCGCGTGTATTTTATTATCATCATTTTTAAGCGTATTTTTGTGTTGTATGTCAGTGTATTTAAAGTATGTATACTTTCTACCGTTCATTTAGTCACTTCATTAATACTAATACTAGTTTTATCTCTCTTTATGCTATACGCAGTTTTGCTGAAACTATTCTTAAGAGAATTATTACGTGGATTTTTATTTATTCGTCGATATATATTTGAATGTTTGTTACCCTTACGGATTAGCATATTCAGGTGGTTTTTTGATTATGCAAGGTGGATATATTTTAGGAACTGTTTTACTTCTTTTCCGTTTTTTATGTGTAATAGGTTAGAGTTGTCAAATTTCTTACTTAAACTCGTCTATTCTTATTTATTGGAGTTCTTATTTATTCTATTATTTATCGCCAAATTTTCAAACAGTTACTATAATGGGACCTAAAGTGTATTACCAAAATGTTCGGGGATTAAATACAAAGTTAAAAGAACTTCATTTAGGAATGTGTAGAAGTAACTTTGATATTGTAGGATTCACTGAAACTTGGTTAAGTGGAAGTGTTTACAACAATGAATTTTTAAATCAAGGTTATTTTGCTTATCGTCGGGATAGAGTTGGTAGGAGGGGAGGCGGAGTCTTGTTAGCGATTAAGGACACATATGTAGCAGAAGAAATTGCGTTTACCAGTTTTGGGAATATAGATTCAGTTTGGATTAAGGTCAGGAATGTTAGTCTGCATGTACAAACAATTATCGGTTGTATTTATGTTCCTCCTGGTACATTATAGCAGATTTTTTTATGAATGTCATAATTTATTATTGAATATGAAAAATACAATTAATATTATGATTATGGGCGATTTCAACTTATCCATCTCTGGTTCTGGTATTCCGCTTGATTATCTTAATAAAAATATTAATTCGCTTTCAAATTTCATTGAAATTAATAATCACAGCTTAGTAAATAATGTCCTTAATTCGCAGAGAAAAACTTTAGATTTGATCATTACTACTTCCGTTTTGAGTGTTGATGTACAGAGGTCACTTGATCCGCTTCTTCCTGAGGATAAGTATCATCCTGCTCTGGATATCACTGTTCGCTGTAGTTTTTTATATAAAGTGGATTTTAGTACAAGCGTGGCACCTTACAACTTTAGGAAAGCAAACCCTTTAACATTAAAATAAAAAATTTCCCTGATTGATTGGGAACAACTTTATAATATCAGAAATGTGGATGATGCAACTACTTATTTTTATAGTCTAATATACAATGAACTTCAAAAGCATCTTACCAAGAAATCATCTAGAAAGTCAACATACCCGCCTTGGTTTACCCCCGAAATTGTTCGTAAACTAAAACTGAAAACTAAGTTTAGAAAATCCTATCGTAGAACCCGCAAGGAAACTGATTATTTTAAATTTAGTAAACTACGGGCTGAAGTTAAAAAGCTAATAAGGAATTCTTATGATGATTATATTCTTGAGACCGAGGCTGGTATTCAAAAAAACACTAGCAATTTTTGGTCTTTTGTTAAATATAGACGTAATGATCGGCTACACCCTAGCGTAGTAAAATACAAAAATATAGATCATTGTTCTAGTAAGAATATTTCAAATGCTTTTGCAGAGTATTTTTCATCTGTTCATGTGACTGACAGCTTCATAACACTTAAAACCTCTTTAATTAAAGATGGAAGACACTTAAAACTTGCTCCAATCACCATAAATGATTATAAAAAATCTATTAAGATTCTGAAACCTAAGTGGAGTGTTAGGTCTGATGGATTACCGGCAATATTGTTTAAACTATGTTCGGTAGAGTTTGAAAAGCCACTTATATACTTGTACAATCTTATTATTGGAACAGGTAAATGGCCTGTATTGTTAAAAACAGCTAAGGTTGTTCCAAGTCTGGTGATCGTTGTGCAGTTGAAAACTATCGTCCTATCTCCCTACTATGTGTACCCAGCAAAATATTAGAGTCAATTTTATATGAAAGATTATTTAAATTTTTTTCGCCTAGAGTTGTTCCTGAACAGCGTGGTTTCTTAAGGTCTAGATCTACTACAACTAATCTTGTTACATATACAAAATTAATTACTGACTGTTTGGAGCAGCGTCTTCAAGTTGATTGTATTTATACGGATTTTAGTAAGGCTTTTGACAAAGTCAGCCATAGTTTACTTCTGGTTAAGTTACATAATTACGGATTTTCTGACGATTACATACAGTTATTTAGATCATATTTAACTTCGCGTGTGTGTTACGTATTATTTAACGGATACCGGTCCCAATACTCCTACTTCCGGAGTACCACAGGGGGTCTAATTTGGGTCCACTATTATTTAATATTTTCATAAATGATATAGGAATTAACTTACATTCAAAATTTCTATTATTTGCTGATGACTTAAAAATTTTTAGATCAATTAAAACTGTCAGTGATTGTGAATTGTTGCAAGATGATTTATGTAGAATGGTGACATGGAGCGACAATAATTATTTACCTTTTAATTATAAGAAATGTGTTTATATTCGATTTTGTCGTACAAAAAATAAATGTCTCTTTGATTACTCTATGGGTAATGTTCCAGTTTGTAATGTAACCTGTGTTCGGGATTTGGGGGTTTATATTGACAACGAGCTTAAATTTGCAACTCGTATTGGTAATGTTACCAAAAATGCTTACAGAACTATGGGTTTCATCATTAGAAATTCATGCGTATTTCGTTATCCTAGGACTCCGCTGTTACTATTCAACACTCTTGTAAGTTCGCAATTAGAATACGCATCTGTGGCTTGGGATCCAATATATTCATATGTTGGAAAAAGTTCAATCTCAGTTTTTGAGGTATATTTATTACCGTCAAACTGGTGTCTATCCAACATTTTTAAGTTATAATATTTTATGCGATTTCCTAAATATTAAATCCTCGAGTGCTAGAAGAAAGATAAGTAAGTTGAGGTTCCTGCATGATCTTTGTAACGCTCGCATAGATGACAATTATTTATTATCTACAATTTCATTTATGGTTCCCGGTGTTAATAGTAGGTCACATCGTATTTTCTATGAACCGCATGCTCGTACAAATCTAGGTTACAACTCACCACTTTTATCCACCTTACGTCTATATAATAACGTACTAAATATTCATCCACAGTTAGATATTCATTTCGATAGTAAATTTGTATATAATAAATTTTTTAGACTCTATATTTCAGTTGTTACTTTTCAGTAAGTTTATTTTATTTTGGTCATATGTGCGTGCCTTGATGGAGAGTTTGTTTACATGAGATTATGGGTGTATGACTGGTATATTTCTATTTTTTTTTGTGCTTTTCGGATGTGTGCTTGTATGTGGGTATTGTATTACATTAGAATCATTTTTCGGTTTGTATTAGTAATTTTTTGTTTTCAATCTAAATATTATTTATATTAATTAGCGTGTTGTGCGAGTGTGGTTCAGTTTTATTTTTGTTCATACGTTTACTTTATAATTATTCTGTAAGAATTGGCGTTAGCTGTTGTGTACGCCGTATTGTTTTGTAAATAAATAAATAAATATATTATGTATACGTGTATACGTATATGTATATATATATATTACCTTATGTAATGTTTACCTATTGTATACGGTCGTTCGTTTTTATTTTTACTTTTTATTTTTGTAAAGTATATCGATAATTTATAATTTATTTTCCTGAATTAATGTTTTGTTTAATAACAATGTAATAAATTAAGACAATCGAATGAATTTATTTTCCGCTGCTCGCGTAGATAATGCGCATTTGCGGATTTTATTGTTAACTTATTTTCTTGTTTCTGGTAAATGTAAAAACAAATAAATTGAATTGAATTGAATAGATCTTATGCATCTGAATTTACCCTACATATCTGAAGTAATAAAACAGCGTAACATTTTTTCGACTCTTGCGTCGGCAGCTAATATTCAATAATCAGTCAAATACAACAGAACTTGTTTGCAGTTAAAATATAAGAAATATAAGCGCAAGAGGATCAAACGTATATTACTCTAATGCATCACCGGCATCTCTCATATTTATAACGTATATCATATATTTATTTCATTCTGTCTCGAACATATGTAGTCGTGTAATTAGTACACAGGTTTTGGTTGTGATTTTTCCCGGTAATCTATTTTATTGTATTATCGTATATGGTTATTACACTCGTTGGTATACGCAGTAAGAAATCTGTTTTCGGGATGCGCAATTTTTTTTATTTTGTACTTTTATGTTATAGTTAATTCTGGTTTTCGAAATACACTTTTTATTTATTTATTTATTTAAGGAAACGGGTCGTATTACTGATAATAAATTAGTTTTTGATCTAGATTTTCGTTAATAAACTGAAATTCATTATTATTTATTGGAAATATCTGCTTTTCATTGGTAAGAAGAGTGGCAGGATATCACAAATAGCGGTTAACAGCACTGTATGAGATGGTTTCACATCCTCTGCATGCGTTAATTAGATCATTCGTATTGAAATTATTTTCTTTGCGAAAATTTTTATTGCTAACTTTCGAATATAACGTATAGCGTTTTCAACTAACGATTTGTATATTATCATTCTGTAATTAAAATCGAATTCCCAAGTGTTCCGACATGCTTTTAGCAATTAGTGTTTTGATATCATATTGTCTAAGTGATAGTTTTTTTTGTTTTTTTTTTAAATATTGTGTAAATCCATATGTCGTTTGTAACTACCAGGGTTATTACAGCATAAGGAGATGTGTGTCTAGTTTATATGTATGCTAGGAGTCCGCTTTCTCTTGCAAAAGCCAGAATACTACCTATTGATTGAGGGTTGTTTCAGAGTATTTTGTGTATCGGGCCCTGTATTTTGTGTTTTAGCCTGTGTGGTGTGAGTGTGTGGCAGTTATAGATTAAGTGTGTGACTGTTGGTTCTGTTAAATGTCCGCATAGGGGGCAGTTTGTTGGTGGAGGGCTTTTGATATAAAGATAATTGTGCGATATGGCTGTATGACCCACACGTAGACGGTTTAGGGTACCATATTCTTTTCTGCTTGTGCCATCTGCAGGCCACCAAAGTTCTATGGTAGATTTTATGCTCCTAAGGAAGGTTGTTTGTGAGGTCCAGTAGGTGGTCCATTCCTATTTACTGTTATTCATGAGTACGTGTACTAATGTGGATGGAGGTGGTGAGTGTTCTGGTGAAAGTACCATAGACCGAGCTTCAAGGTCTACTTTATCACTACCGTGCATCCAAATGTGACTTTTGATCCACAGAAAGCGGATTTCCCTTCCTTCCTTATGTAGTGTGTGTAGATTGTGTTGGATTTCTAATATTATGCTATTTTTTATTGTCTTGACGGCATATTAGTTGTAGAGAGAAGAGGGAGTCAGTTATAACCAATGCTTTTCGACATAGAAGTACAGCTGATCTGATGTACTGAATACAGTACATAATTCCATACAACTCTGCATCCAGAGAAGTTCATCCATCGCTTAGTCGGATTGAGTGTAGTATATTATCAATTTGGTAAAAGCAAGCTGCTGTAGATTTTGCTCCGTCTGTGTATGCGTGTGTGTAGTCATTGTATTTTTGAATAGTGCTTAATACCATTTCTTTTGTATTTGTAGGGTGTATAGATTTATTGTGCAGTGTGAGAGATAAATCTATTTTTGCTTCGGAAGGGTCCCAAGGAGGTATCATTATATTGTAATTCAATGTTGATTTTGGAATGAAGCTTATGTGATATGTTGATAGTATGTTAAGTAGGTTTGGTATAAGGTCATTTGCAAAATGGGGTTTAGGGGATGTACGTTCTTTGGTGTATGAAAATGTTTTATTGTAGCTAAGCAGACGGCTTAGAGGTAAGTATGATATTTTCTGTAGTATATAAGTGGAAAAGATCCGGCTAATGCACATAAGCTCTTTGATGGTGATGAGGGATATACTGCAAGGATGGATCGAAGTCCAGCATGGTGTACTGTGTCTAATGTTCTTAATATAGATTTACTGGCTGTTGAGTATACCTGGTACCCATAGTAAGCTGGGAGATGATAGACGCCTGTTATGGAAAATAATGTATGATGATTTGGATGTGGAAAAATATAAAACTTTCGTATCAGACCATTGCTGCAAACGATCTATGATATTTTGTAGGATTTTTTGTGCATTAGAAGGAATACTAGATGACAAGGATATATTAAGGTCGTCAATGTAAAAACCAAACGGTAACAGACTGCGAGATATAATTTGCTATATCATCGATATACAATATGAACAAGGTTGCACTAAGTGCAGAGCCTTGTGGAACACCGTTTTCAGTCTGAAGTGGTGTTGATTTCGACAAACCGATCTTAACTTGAAAAGTTCGGTTGTTTAGGAAACTGCATAAGTAGTTGCCTAAATTACCAGTTATGCCGTTCGACTTTATTTTTATTAATAGTCCATGTCGCCACAAGCGGTCAAACGCTTTTTCTAAATCGAAGAATACAGCATATAAGTGCTGTTTATCATGTCGTGATGTTAATATCTGCCTCTGTAAAGTGAAGGGATGATCTATAGCAGATCTCGTCTTTCGCCCACCAGCTTGCAAAGGAGAAAGGAGATTGTTATTTTCAAGGAAAAATAAGAGACGCCTATTAACCATCTTCTCCAGCGTTTTTGAAAGAACACTCAGAAGAGATATTGGTCTGTAACTGGGAAGTAGGGATTTTTGTTGGGTTTTAGTATTGGAATAACTATAGTTGAATTTCAGCTTTTGGGAATGATGCTGGATCTCCATATTTGGTTGTATAAATTTAAAAGGAATAGAAAAACTTGGTGGAAGGTACTTTAACATATAAGGATGTACTAAATCTGGATCGGGTGCAGTGTTTGGTGTATTTTGGTTGAGCTGGAAGTTTAGTGAGATATTAAAGTCACAGTTGTATGGTGCATCAGGATCTCGTGTGAAATATATTTGCTCTTTTTCAGCCGCTGATTTTGTATCAAGAAAAGTGGTCGAATATCTCAGGGATGAAGATTGGCTTGCAAAGTGTTGGAGAGGGAATTGGTTACATCATTTGGATAAAAAAAAAGTTGAGTTTGTTGTCAATTATAACTCCTAAATATTTAAAATAATCTTCAACTTTAAGTTAAGAACCTTTGTATACGACTTTTATAGTGTTTCTCTAAAGTTTGAATGACTTCGTTAAGAATGAAGCGAAACATTTATCGACAGATTATTAACGTCATTTAATCGTCTTTCTAACTTACGCAACGTTTCATTTGCCACATGTTCCAGTTCAATTTGAGAATCTCCCTTTATGATAAATGATGAATCGTCAATCTAGGCACGCAGATCGACTTTATCATTATATTGTAGTTTTAGGGCCTCATTAAATACAATGTTTCAAAATAGCGGACCTAATACACTGCCTTGCGGGCAGCCCGTGTTCGAGTAGATTTACAACATTGCGATTGCTGTTACTTGCCGACTACTCGATGCTAAGTTTCTTTTTCTTCTTCTTCTTTAATAAAAGCAACGCTTTTCCCCATTAAAATATAATACGTAATTTAAATCGTGTGTGACACGTCTGAAGGTAAAAATGGATATTAGCTATATTAGCTGCATGTACATGAGGAACCTATCGAATAGGACATTCCTCCTTCTTGCCTGCAATATGATCGACCCCATTATATTGAGTCTCGATTATAGTAATATCCTCAATTGAGCACTTTTACTCGTTCGTAAACCATTTATGATCCTCGATTTTCACAAACCATCTTTCGAATCGTTTAAAAATAAAATCCCCAATTTTAATTTTGGTTATTTATTTGGGAATACTGTATCGTCGTATAACGACTGCGTTTATTTTAGTTATATTAATACCATTATTACTATTAAAAATGTTATATATATATATAAACGTTTATACTTTCTACATGCTGGAGTAATTGTAGCAATAGTACACAACCCGGGGAAATGTTATGTGAAAATTTTATGATTATTAATTATGACAAATTGTAAGTCTCCTGATTAAGCTTAAACGAGTGATAAATTCGTTAAAAGATATTGGAATTAGTGACAAATGATTATTAAGAACATTTATAGCTCTGCTACAATGCAAGTAAACTTATTTGAAGAAAACAAAAAATATTCCAATAAAAATAGGAGAAGACAAGATGATAGAATTTCAGTGAAATTAATTATTATTTCCGCATTAGAAAATGTGTTTAAAAATTAAACTTGAAATTCGAAAGGTATTAAAATTGATGGTGAATATCTAAACCATTTCAGGTTTGCAGATGACATGGTATTGATAAGTTCAAACACAAAAGAATTACAGCCGATGGTGACAGACCTAAATCTACATTCCAGCAAGATAGGGTTAAAAATAAACCTCCAATAACAAAAATAATGACTAACACAGGGAAAACAATAAAAGTAACAATAAATTCAGAGGAAATAGAACAGGTAGATAACTATATATATATATATATATATATATATACATATTTAGGTGAAAAAATAACAACAAATAAAGAAATGATGATAAAAACGGAAATAGCTAGAAGAATATCTTTGTCTCGGGTTGCGTTCGGGAAATTGAACGGAATACTTCGAAACAAGCAAATGCCAATTAATCTGAAACGGAGATTATATAATCAGTGTGTACACCCAGTCCTTGTATATGCAGCAGAAACATGGCTATATATAAAAACAAATATACAGAAAATAAGAAAGACCCAAACTGCACACGAGAGAATGATGCTTAACATCAAATTATCGGAGCGATACAAAAACGCACAGATACGTGAATTAACGAAGTTAAATGACGCAGTGGAACGAATTGCCAGAATAAAGTGGAATTGGGCTGGCCATGTAGCCTGAAGAGATGACAACAGATGGTCAAAGCGGGTCATACAATGGCGGCCGATAAATAAAAGAAGAAGAACACGATGGCACGACGATATATCGAAGGTAGCCGGGAAGCAATGGTTACGAAAGCACAGAATAGAAATGAACGGGGCAAAAATTGGGGAAAGCCTTCATCCAGGAGTGGATAGATAAAGGCATATCGTCAGTGTAACGCACAATGTGACGGAATCAGCGTGTTTATTTTTTTTTTTACATACTTAATTATAAAAACTAGCTACCGCGGTTTTCATAGAGAAAATTTAACATGTTTTCATCGTTATAAACTACCTGCGATTCGGAAGAATCAGAAACGTTTCTATATAATAACAGAACAGGTTTCTTGTTGACAATTTTGCTGTCAATTGTACAAAATAAAATTTATTTATTTATTAAGTACTACACAAAAACTATTTTTTTTTCCTGTTTTCATACGTATACGTACATATTATTTATAAATTTATGTAATAAAGTAGTAATTGCGATTTAAAAAATATTGCAGAACATCGCTATAAAAATATCGAAATTTAAAATTTTTTAAAGTAAATCTAGATCGTATTTTATTTTCCGTAATATGTTCAATAATAATTTTCATTTTTTTAATATCGATCCGGTTTTACGCGTGCGTTAGAGGAAATACTAAAAATCCACATTTATATCGTTCGTCATATTAGGCACAATATATCGAAAATCTAAACGTAAATAAAAATAAATAAATAATAATATAATAAAATGAAAAAATATATATATATATTTAATATATAGTGCAAAGAAACGTAATACGGAATAACATTATTATATATTAACATGACGGTGAACGTGGTAAATAACATAATCAGCAATATACATAATAATCTGTACATAATCTAATTAACTAGCCTAGCCGGAAAAATCCAGAACATATGTCTAATATAAAAAATAAAGAATTATTAAATTTATAACGTACTTCTGAAAACTAACTCCCGGTTAAAATTTTCCATTATTTTTATCTCTTCCTTTTAGTTCCGTTTTTTTTTTTTTTTTTTTTCTAGTAGTTTTCTTTCTTTTAATGTTTTCTGCATAATTTTGGCTAGAATTATTGATTTCGTGTTTTAATTCTTTTACAATAGTTTCCAAATAATAATTTTTCACTTCATGTTCCTAAATCTTATAAATAACTGTCTTTTTCAAAATTAATCGCATTTTATTTAGATTAATTTTTTTTTTTAGTATAATCTTCTATTTTGTTATTAGCAGTTGATTTCAATAACGCGTTATTGTTCCTAATTGCTAAATCAATGTTATATTTCTCGTTAAATATGTTTATTATTTTATAGGTACGACTTCCTACATAATGTATTGAACCTAAATCATCCTTTTTGTCCTATTTATTATAATGTTTATTTTTATTTCCTGAAAATGGATTAATAGACGAAAAGCTTTGTATTTTCAATAGAAAATTTAATGTTTTCAACTACATTTTTATTGTTTATTTATTTTAAATCGCTGTATTAGTTCGAAAAATGAATTAGAGCCGACAATAATATAATATGTATTAAATATAGATAAACTACGAAGGAAAAAACCATGGAAATGCAACTGCGGAATTGACAAAATTCGAGAAAAATAACGTAATTAGTGAAACGGATAAACTAAATTCCTTGACCTTCTTAATTTCGTATGCAACGAAAACCTAGGCGATAAAATCAGCGCATACTAAACACGCTTACGCGATGTTGGTATACAGGCGAATACCATGTAGGTGCCGTGTGGACCGCAACGAATCAATCGTAAATGAAGTGTGAAAAACCGAATCCCCGAGGGGATAAAGTAAATAAAAAAAATATATACTGCCATATGGGGGGGGCATACGATAATATGAAAAACGTCCCAAGAAGAAGTTAGTCATGAATCGGATGATTGTAGATTTCAATTGCAATGTCCGATGCGGTAGAATGATCAAATAACTATATTAACTGGGAAGCCGATAAATTGAGTAACACGCCCGGCTCTGTAAACCGTGATTACCGGAAATGAGCGAGCGAGGAACTTCCAGACAGTCATAATGTCTCCAGGTCCAATAGAAATAAGAAAATGTATGTTCGTATTCGAAACGAAATTAATTAAATTTCTCGTCGACCTATATCAGTCTGGAGAAATATCTAAAAGAAAAAACTTGTTTTGTCTTAAAACGTGAATCATATGTTTTTAAGAACAGAGGAATTCCCGCCGGAAGACATGATAAACTTTTCTACACGTAAATAAGGTAGTAAATTTTAGTAACTCATCTCTAAATTTATTCACGATAAATATCTATATGATGTTTACTTGATGATACATGTTTAACGTAAATAAATAAAAAATTATGAATTATATAGAGTCCAAGAAAATTATATTTGTTTACCTAAACATTACGACGAACAACAAGACGCCAATTGCAATATAGAATAAAAATATCAACAAAAATAAAACTAGACCACACTCACACAACGCACTAATTAACATAAATAATATTAAAAATGGAAAAATAAATTACTGATACCATAAAAATAATAATAATAATGATGTTTCTAATGAAATACAATATCTGTATAGAAATACATATCCCCATGTTCCCATGTAAAGAAACTCTCCCACAGGGCATTAAAAGTAAATAATTATTATCGCTCTATTTCACTAATCTCCGCAAATCAACCTGCAGCAATTTACAATCAGTAACAGTTTTAATAGGTCCAAAAAATTTTAAATCATCGACAAACAATAAACATTTTGAACGTAAGGTTAAGTCCTATATCATTCATGAAGAAATTAGACCACCGTGGCATTTCGGTAGTAGGAATATATTGCGTGTATCCGTTAAATAATGCGTAGCACACGCGCGAACTTAGAATCTAAATAACTGTATGTAATCGTACAGAAAATCCATAAAAAGCCTTACTACAATCCGTGTAAATACAATCAACTTGTAATTAGTTTTGCGTATGTAACAAGATTAGTTGTGGTAGATCTGGACCTTAAGAAACCGTGCTGTTCTGGAACAACTCTAGGCAAAAAGTAATTATATAGCCTTTCATATAAAATAGACTCCAATATTTTGCTGTGTACATGTAGTAGCGAGATAGGACGATAGTTCTCAGCTGCACAACGATCTACAGACTTGGAACAACCTTAGCTGTACCGGGCATTTACCTGTTCTAATAATAAGATTTAAACAAGTAGATGAGCGGCTTTTTAAATTCTCTCGAACATAGTTTAAACAATATTGCTAGTAATCTGTCAGGAGGGTCAACACATCTAGTTAGTTTGCGGAATCTTAATAGATTTTCTACAATCATTTACTGTGACTGGAGTGAGATTTAAATGTCTCTCATCTTCAATTACAAAAGTTTCAAGCCTCACAGAGTTGACAGTTCATAATGTACAGATGAAAACTACTCCCCAAAAGCATCTGAAATATTCTTACTAGAACAATGATCTACATTTCTATATTTGGAGGTCATTACGTCTATATTTAACGAAAGTCCAAAAAAATTGTTAGTTTCCTTCGTTGTATATATTTATGTATGTATATGTATGTGTATATATGTTTGTGGTATATATGAGCTTGTTTGTATGTTTCGTGCGTATGCTTATATGATTACGTAAATAAATGTTATACGTGTTGCTAATGTATGCATGTAGAGTATGTGCCTAGTATTTTTTGTATGTGCTTATTGAGTACTCGTATGACCATTTTTAACTAGTATAGAGCCGTGTTTCGTCATTTTACAAGCGTTTTATGTTTTTTTTATTTATGTTGTAAGCCTGTTATTCGCGCATTTTTGCAGGCATTTGTAATTTATAGCATTTATATTGTAAAAATGTTTGAAATATCGCAAATATATTTGATTTGATTTGATTGTTATATTATTATTATTATTATTACTATTATTATTACATTACAGAATATAAAATATTATTATTATTACTATTATTATTATTACATTACAGAATATAAAATATTATTATTATTACTATTATTATTATTACATTACAGAATATAAAATATTATTATTATTATTACATTACAGAATATAAAATATTATTATTATTACTATTATGTTTGCGTATGTATGATGGGAATTTATATTTATTCATTTGCATCGTATATTTATTTAACTATTTTTATGTATGGTACTGGCGTCGTGGATTGCGATTTTAGGAAACTGGAACCTTGTAAAATTAAGACTTTAACTTTAAATATTACTAGCAGGCGTAGGCATTATGATGAATTTTTAATTTTTTTATCCGCACAAAACCATTGAGTATGATATTATTATTATTACTGAATCTTGGTTATATGAAGAAGAAGTTGATCGTTATTTCATCCCCGGATTCACAATGGTTGCGCAATGTAGGCAGAATATGAGATCTGGCGGTGTAGTTGCGTATGTTAAGAAAGATATTCAGTATATCAGTACTCACCTAAGATTAACATCTGCCAACATAGTTCACTTAAATATTAAGCTTGAGGGTAACTTGATTATATCTCTAACCGGTATCTACCGGTTTTGTAGTTCAAGTTACTCTCAGTTTTTGTTAGATTTAAATAAAGTTATTAATGTATCTGCTAGATTATCAATTATTACGGGCGATATGAATATAGACCTGAGGTTCGGAGTAGTGAATATCTAAATTACATGTATTCAAACGGATTTTATAGTGAAGTAAATTCGCCTACTTTTATACAGGTTGGCAGGCAATAGGATCATATTTTTGTTCGGGTGGTTAATAATAGCAACGTTGCGATTGAATATAAACACAATATACTCAATTTTGACTTTACTAAACATCGTGGACTTTCTGCTGAATTTACAATATATAACAAATTTAAATCATTAGATGATGCGGGTTTTTATCGATTCAATAAGTATTTATTCAATAGGTTATTATCTCTCACTGACTTCTCGAGTTTATACACTAGCAGGGCTTGTTTGAATGAGAAATTTGAATGGTATCTAACTAAAATTACAGAGCTAATTAATTGTTCCAAATGTTACATTAACACTAGTAAAGGTCACTATCTTAGTAGAAAGGAGTGGATATCATCGGATTTAATTGAGTTAACTAAACGGAAATACACCCTGCATAAATTCAATTCCCAGGGAATGTAATAATAAAAAATAAATATAAACTTATATCAAAAAAAGTTCAGCAGTTCTCCAGGAAATCGAAAAAAGAATATTATTCGCAGTTACTAAATAAGCACATATCTAATCAAAAGTACTACTGGTCTATTGTAAACAGGGTAGTGGGTAAGAAAAAGTCATCTATTTCGGATCTGGTGATTAATGGCGTAAAAACATCTGTGGAGGTAACGAGAAGTTCGTATCTAATAGCTTCAATTCGTACTACAAAGAATGTGTAAAGGATCTATTATTTGATAATATAGTTTCAGTACAGTCTAAGGATATAAATCCATTTCATCTGGATAATCATAGTAGTTCGTCCGCCTTCTCTGACTTTACTCACCATGAAATACGGAATGTAATACTTTCGATGAAAAATAAAACTTCTTTCAGATTCGACAACATTTCTATGATTCTAATAAAAGAAAATATCGACTTCTTCGTCTCGACTCTTACTTACTTGTTTAATGAATCTATTAACTACGGACAGTTTCCAGAAGTTTTGAAGCTAGGTATAATTACACCGATTTATAAATCTGGCGACAAAACAGTTATGTCCAACTACAGGCCTGTTTGCATCCTTTCCAATATCTCAAAAATTTTGGAAAAATGCGTCAAGGTTTTAATGTCCAATTAGTTAAAGAGTATAAATTACTTCAACTTAAATCAATTTGGTTTCTTATCAGGTAAAGCTACCGATGACGCTCTCTACCATCACACTGTTTATATTACCGAAAATTTAGAAGAAGGTCGTTCTGTTATTGCGGTTTATTTTGATCTAAGTAGAGCATTCGACGCAGTTAATTATGTTATTTTATTGGATAAATTATATGCTTGTGGTTTTAGAGGCAGCATCCATCATTGGTTCAAGACGTACCTTACAGAACGTAGGTATGTTACTAAGATAGGAGACAAAATGAGTGATGAGGTGGTGCAGGACTTCGGGGTTCCGCAGGGTAGTGTGTTAGGTCCGTATTTATTTTTAATATATTTAAATGATTTATGTAATTTAAAGGTAACAGGAAAAATTTTAAGCTATGCTGACGATACAGTTTTGTTAGTGAATTCACGATTTCCAAATATAATGCAGTTATTAGTACAGAATGATGTAAACAAAATATCCAATTGGCTAGCTATTAATCGGTTAGTTTTAAATCAAAGTAAAACTAATTATGTTGTTTATAGTAATCAAGATCAAAAGTTGTGGTCAAATTTTTCGGTCAAATTGTTTAATGGTTCAGTTTTGAATAGGGTTTCTGAAATTAAATATATACAGCTGGACAGTAATTTATGTTGGTATGCACAGTCTAAATATCTTGCTAATAAGTTGAGAAAATTGAATTATCTTCGGCAATACTTTTCGTATACTCATCTTCGTCGATTATATTTTGCCTTTTATCAACCTGTATTGTCGTATGGCATCGTTCACTGGGGAGGAGCTATCACATTACACCATTACAAACTTTACAAAATTCAGTGTTAAAGGGAATTACTTCTGGTGAGGTGGAATATGTCAAAGGATCAATTTTGTCCATTAAACAATTGTATGAAATACAACTTTAATTTTAAATTATCTAACTATAAAATACTCCGAAATGATTTAACAAACAAAATGGGAGGAGTAGCCTTAATAGTTCACAACAGTTTACACTACACCCCTCTGCCTATACCGCATACCAGTCAGGTACAAGCTGTGGGAGCGAAATTTCAGCTAGGAAACAAATCATTAGTTATCTTTGCAGCATACCGACCGCCGATAAAACCTACTAGTCTCGAAAGTGATATCAGATCCTTATTAAATACATCAACACATGTCTTAGTAATTGGAGATTTAAATGCAAAGAATAGAGTTTGGAATTGTCATAATGCTAACAGAGCAGGGAACATACTCCTAAGCATGTGCAACAGACTAAACTTTCAGATAAAAACACCATCAGAGCCTACATTTTTCCCCGGGAATTCAACTTCTTTGCCTAGCATCATTGATATTGTCATTGCCAAGAACTACTCTCAATTAAGTAACCCTTTATCTTTAAGTGAACTATCATCGGATCATAATCCGATAATGTTTACTATATGTAGTAAGTTAAAGTACAATAAATTAACTAAATCTTTCAATTATTCCAGAGCAAACTGGAACATATTTAAAGAACACATTCAGAAAAATATTAATATACCAAAAACTTTACTTAATCCGCAATCTATAGATAAATACATTCTACATCTAAATTCCGTCATAATGCAAGCTGCGCGCAGTGCCATTCCGCGGGTAAGGAGAAAGTGAATTCGATCTCAAAAGATATAAAAATTATTATTAAACTTAAAAACTACGTTCGTAAATGTTATCAAAGATCTAATGATCTAAATAAGTTCAAGTATAAGAAGCTGTAATTAAATAAGGTAGTTAGAACAAAGTTAATAAATGAAAGAAATTTACAGTATGATAAATTCCTCAAAAATCTCTCTCCAATTGATAATAGTTTATGGAGAGTTAATAAATACTTCTGTAGAGGCCAAACCGAATTACCGCCTATTAAAGACCCAATAAATTTGGCTAGGATAGCTTATTCCGTTGAAGACAAAGCGGAAATTTTAGTTGAGCATTTTAGTACTGTTCACAGTCAAAATGTGTTGATGTCAACCCGGTATCATGAACGTAAGGTGAAGCAGACGATAAACAATTACTCACTTAACACTCCTGCAGTAATTTCACTCGTAGATCTTACAACACCTAAAGAGGTTAAACGCCTTATCTCCACTCTCAGGCTGAAAAATTCAGTTGGTCACGATCAAATTAGCATAAAAATGATCAAAAATCTACCAACAAAAGCAATAGTCGCCTTGGAGGTTCTATTTAACTCATGTTTACGTCTATGCTATTATCCTGTGTCGTGGAGAGTATCGGTAACGGTACCTTTGGCAAAAGCTGGGAAAGATTCGTCTTCAGTTCAAAATGTTAGACCTGTGAGTTTACTCAGTAATATAAGTAAGGTTTTTGAAAAAATAATACTAGTAAGATTGAGGGCATTTAGTGACAGAGAATCCATCATAGCTGATTCGCAATACGGTTTTAGACCAAAAACTAAGTACGTCAATCCAGCTGGCCAGTGTTTGTGACAAAGTTACTGATAACTTTAACCAGAATAAACATTCGGGTGTTGTCTTGATGGACATAGAAAAAGCGTTTGACACAACATGGCATGATGGAATCATATATAAATTAATTAAATATAATTTCCCTCCATATCTTGTTTTTACTATTAAATCTTATTTGATGAATAGAAAATTCTATGTGAAACTGAAAAACCATAACTCTGATATAAGGTACGTTAAAGCTGGGGTGCCTCAAGGCAGTATGTTAGGCCCATTCCGTTTTATTGTATATATTAATGATTTACCGACAATCCCAGGAGTAGATATAAATCTCTATGCTGATGACACCTCTCTAATGGTATCTTCTTATAGAATAGACACTATAAGTAATAGATTAACTAAAGCAATTGTTGTCATGTCTAAATTTTACCATAAATCGAAAATAAAAGTTAACGATGAGAAAACAGTGTCAATAATTTTTACCAGACGTAGGCCTTCATTAAATCGTTTCGTTAAAATAAAAAACGTTGAACTTGACTGGAAGGAACATGTGAAGCATTTAGGCGTCATCATAGACAGAAAACTCACATTTACAAAACATATTAATGATTGTGTAAGTAGAACAATACGGAAAATGGGTTGTCTATTTCCTATATTTAATAAAAGATCTGCGCTTTCAACGCAAAACAAATTTTTATTATACAAAAAGGTAATTTTACCAAAGCTACTCTATGCCTGCCCAGTGTGGTCTTATACTAGTAGTAGTAATATAAACCACGTGCAAAGGGTGGAAAACCATTGCCTTCGAATAATTTTGAATAAACCTCGATTTACTTCAATAAAATCTCTCCATGATGCGTTAAAATTCCCTTACGTACAGGAAATGATTAAGGATAAAACGAAAAAATTTTTTGCCGATTGTAGATATTCCGACATTCCAATGGTAAATTCTATAGGGAATTACGAAGCTTTACGACACAGGTATAAAAGATATAAGCATAGGCGTATAAAACACATCCTTCTATAGTAAGCCAGCTATAAATTCTAGTTCTAGTATTAATAAATAAGCTAAGATATGTTTAAGTATATTGTTGATACGGTAAGAGTGTACGCACTCTGTTATTTTAAATGAGCAGGTTTTTTGTATTAAAAATTTTTCCTGCAATCTTATAATAAGGCGTAATTTAAATAATATTTTATAAGATTATATTTCATATTAATTTTTTCTGGAAAGAATCGTTGATATATTCGGTACAGAAAATTCTATTGAATGGTAACTTTACTTTTTTGTAAACAGAAAATATTTAAATATGCAAATATATTATTGTTCATTATTACAACTTTTGAACTTCGTTTGTAAGAACAGGAAGGGTTTTCGTATTGCAATTTCGGGGGGTAGATTGAGGTCAGCGAATGATGAAAAAGCTGTAGTTCCCCTATATAGAAAATATCATACAAGAATGCAGCCTAGTTATGCCGGTGCTGTTCTATTTAATTCGTTACCGAACGTTGTAAAGGTTGATTTAATAAATCGCAGATGGTGCAAGTATCTTGCCAAGTATAAAAATTGTATATAAACATTAACATTTTCAGTAGCGTTTATTATATTCTTTTGTTACAGATGCGTTTTCTTAATTCCTTTTGTTTGTTCATGTTTTATTTACTTATTTATTTATTTCTTTTATTTACCTATTTTATTTTTTAATTGTGTTTTATCGATCTATATTTATATACATTTTTTTATAGTTGTTATTTATGTATGTGTGTGTATGTACCACTTTGTTTTTTTTGCTTTCTAGGGGTTTGTGTGGGCGTGTTTTGCGTACTACCGTGCTTATCAGTTAAGTTTATTTATCGGTGTCGTCATTGTTGGTTTTTTTTTTTTAATTTATCAGCAAGTCGCACAACTTATGCGCATTAGCGGAAGTTCTCAGATTACATGTTCATTTTGTACTTTAATAGCACATAAATAAATCATTTGATTTGATTTGATTACATTACAGAATGTATTATTTTGTTTAATTTGTTCGTTATAGAATTTACATTGTAAAAATGTTTGAAATATCTTAAATATATTTGATTTGATTTGAAAAAAAAATATAAAAAATCAGTCTCAGTCTTAAGAATATAATCATCAAAAGCATTCCTCATTAGCTTTTTAACTTCAGCCCGTAGTTTACTAAATGTAGTATAATCCGCTTATTTGCGAGTCCCACGATAAGATTTCCTAAGCTTAGTTTTCAGTTTTAGTTTACGAGCAATTTCTTGGGTGGTAAACCAAGGAGGGTATGTAAAAACCTTCTAGATGATTTCTTTGTAAAATACTTCCGGAATTCGTTGTATATTAGATTATTAAAATAATTCATTGTATCATCCGCATTTGTAATATTATAAATAATCAATTAGGGAAATTTTTTTTGTTTTAACGTTAAAGGGGTTACTTTCCTAAAGTTGTAAAGTGCTATGCTTGTATTAAAATCCACTCTATATAAAGAACAGCAGTTGATATTTAGAGCAGGATGATAATTATCACGAGGAAGGAGTGTATCAAGCGTTTTACATCAACACTTAAAACTGAAGTAGTAATGATCAAATTTTAAGTTTTTCTTTGCGAATTAAGGATATTATTCCCAAAAATCAAATTGTAAAAATAATACACAGACGAGTAGTTTCGCTGGATACAGCGTGATTAAAGAACTAAATGATAAGCGATAAACTTAGAAAAGGTAAAGTTCAAACTTTGGTAAACCAATTGGAACGGCTTGAATTCCAGTGTTATGTTTTTAAATGTTGATTAAGAAGACACTACTATATTTCCTATCTCCGCTATTCGTGATGTTCATTACCTTGCATTAAGCAGATCGATTAACCGTTATAACTTTATGTAATAAAGTAGTAATTGCGATTAACGTTGATAAAATATTGCAGAAATATCCAAGTTCAAAAAAGTTTCAAAGTAAATCTCGATCTTATTTTACTTTGCATATGTGTTCAATAATAATTTTTGTACTGGATTTCATTTTTTAATATCGATCGGATCGGATCGGGTTTTACGCGTGCGTTAGAAGAAATACCGAAAATTCACATTTATATCGTTCTTCGTAGGCCCAATAGATGGAAAATCTAAACATTTTTTCTACGGAATATATATATATATATATATATATATATATATATATATATATATATATATATATATATATATGTATATAAAATTAGATAAACGGAGACGACTCGGGGTGTTAAATTTTTAGATGACGTCGTTGTGTAAAAAATTACGAATTGAACACAGACGACCTGGGATCCTGAACTTTTAGATGACTGTGGTTGTATGAAAAATTATAGCCTCGTAACGGGAATACATCTGAATCATTAAACCTTCGAGAAAAGGTAAACAAATACTAATAGCGGAAGTATAAACATCGCGAAATAGGTTGATCTCTTGGAACGGATATGATAATTTTTTTCGTTGTTCCGAAATATACAGGTCGCCAAGTCTCCGACAAATAAGATTTTACTCGGACCATAATCGCGTCGCGTAGTAATCGGTCGATTAACCGGTAACCGGAATTTCCCCGATAGTCAGTCACGACTGTTAGAAAATAGGCAGGTGAACGGGAATGAATCTAAACATCTCTGATTCTATCCGTCGGGGAATATTTCGAAATTTACTCCTCGAGTTTCGTTTTTGTAAACAACCCGTTTCAGAGGAATTTCCGTTTGTCTTTAATTACAAATATTATCATCATTATTATTTCGCAGTTTTCAACGTGTATATTCACACGATAAGTATAGTACCCGGGCATAAATAAGAAACAATTTCGCGTCGTAATATAGTAGTACTATAATGTACACGCTAAATACACAACAGAGTTATACACATATTTATAAAAAATTAAAATTGCAGGCCATTTTATAGAAAAATAAATAATATGAAAATTTATAAAAATGTAAAAACCGAATACGATTTTAAAAAACCGACAAAATACAGAACATATATATATATATACAAAAATAACCAGAGATGGCAGTTGTAGCAAGGACATTAAAAAACGGATGAATCAAGCAAAGCAAGTTTTTTTACGATCGGAAAAATATTTTAAACTACAAAGCTATAAGTACAAATTTGAGGAAAAAAATTTTAACCCTATTTGTTTGGAATACAGCGTTGTACGGATGTGAAAAATGGAGATGATTGGTAAGGCAGAGGAAAAACCTAGAAGCCTTCGAAATATGGTGCTACAATGCTGAAAATAAGATGGACCGATAAATTAACAAATGAAGAGGTGTTGGAAAAAATTGGCGAAAGAAGAACATTAAAACGAAGAACTAATAAGATCGGTCACATCTTAAGACACGAAAGCCTATTAAAGATAATTATAGAAGGACGGATGAAATAGAAGACACTAGTAACACAGGATATACAGATATGAAGAGAAACAGGAAAACCGTCAGTTGTGGAAGGAATTAGCAAGTCTTAGGACTGATGACTACATGATGATATATGAATAATAGCGAAATTCTTAAATAAACTTGAAGAATACATAGAGCAAGGGGGGAGACAATATAAGTAATCACCGCTTTGCTGAAAATATGTTTATAAAAATAACACGACAAAACTACACGACGAATGAGATGCAGAAGTTTTAAACAAATTATGACCTACTGCTAGGTTTTTTCCGGAAACGATGAAATATAGAAAAATAACATTGTTCGAAATATTAAATCGCCGAATGGAGCCGATGAACGAATTATCGTCCTATACGAGTAAAAATCCGTGTATTACTACAATGTCGTCATATGCACCGACATTAGATGTAAATAAATACGAAAAGGAACCGTTTTAGGTAGCGCTATCTAAAGTGTGGTAAACAGCGCATCCAAATCGGATAAAGTAATACTGATCGTTAAAAAAAAAAAACAAAAAACTACGCAGTAATCGTCTGGAATATTAATTAGGTAGAAATGAGGTCGATAATCAAAATGAAAATAACTATTTACTTTAATAGTTATTAGTCGTTACAAATACGCCGTTTAGAACGTTAGGAAAATACGAGAACACACGACATCAGCGGTGCAAACATTGCATCTGTTCGATCACGTCACGACACGACAAAGTTATATTCGCGATATATTGATTACACGAGCGTAGTGCGATGTAAAATGACGAACCGATCGCATAAAATGAATGTATACAGATAAACAAATGCACGAGAAATCGGTATTGGAACATTTTACGAGGTCTTTCGAGATTAGAACGATTAAAATCAAAATCGAACTGCTATACAATTTACACATCCGAATTGCATTACGCTGATAACTGTGTAATGTTAGCTTATATCGTGCATAAATATCAGCCGGGGTTTTTTTTGCGTGTTTTAACTTCGCATACAAAACTTTAACATACTGGGCTATTGCTATTAGACGTAGAAAAAGCATTTGACACTACCAGGCACCATGGCATAATATATAAAATGATCCATTATGGCTTCCCCAGGCAACTTATAATGATTATCGTACCTAGCCGATAGACAGTTCGCTGTTAAGAAAAATGACACCTATTCGAGTAGTAAAATATTATCTGCTGGAGTTCCGCAGGGCAGTATCCTAGGACCTTTCTTATATATTTTATATATTAATGATTTGCCGCAATTGAGGGATGTTGATACTTCTCTTTACGCGGATGACACTGCTTTATTTACATCTTTTTATCGAATCGATACAATAACAAACAGACTCACCCACGGTAAATAGAATACACGGTAGGTATCACGAACTAGTTGCGCAGTAGTCAAACGAAATTTTGACGTCACCGGTGCCCACTAGTTTAGAGAGTCGACTATAGTGTAGTAGTCGTTCCGTTTTTTCGCGTGTTCTTCCGTATTATTTCGTGCTTCTGTCGCCGCTTGTTCGAGTATTTTTTTATTTATTTTTTTATTACGGTCAACAAATTAACTTTTGCAATTTATGTTTTTTTTTTTTCGTTTAATACTGCCTATGTTATCAATTTTTATACATATATTACGTCATCAACATAGAAATGATTAGATCGTTTTGATACTATATTATTATTATTATTAATATTTTTATTATGCCTTGTTGTGTCATCGCTGGGTGTTCTAATCATGACAGAAACGCTCATAAATTAGGAATCAGTTTTCATCGGTTTCCCAAAGATAAAGCTGTACGGAAACAGTGGTTACATATGAGTAAAAGAGCTGATGACTTTAATATTGAAACTGCCCGCGTTTGTTCTCGTCACTTTAATGAAAATGATTTTGAACGTGATTTGAGATCAGAATTGCTTGGGTATAAACCAAAGAGAAATTTAAAAAAGGATTCGATTCCTCATTTGCGAATACCAACATTAATTGAATGCGAGTCAGATATTCAAAATGAACGAAGTGAAAGCTATAACAAACGTGAGTCTAAAAAAGTTGTAAATTCTTTGTTAGGAAGCAACGCTAAAGACATAGAGGTTTAACAAATAATGAAATTTGTTCATCCAATAACTCTGATATTAGCGATAATAATAAATTTATTAAATTACAGTTAGAAAATAATTCCTTAAAACAAACTAATGAAAGCCTTTTAAAGGATTTGGAGACAGCGAAGGCTGAAATGACGAGATTAAAAGTTCGGCTAAAATCGTTTGAAGGAACTTTCTCGAAGTGTCAACAACAAGTAATCGTTAGTGGAAAATGTTCCAGCTGGTCTTTTGACGACATATCGAAGGCAATATCGTTAAGGTGTATTTCAAAAAAATTTTTCAACTTCGTAAAAGAAACCTATAAGTATCCCATTCCAAGTGAAGTGACTATAAAACGTCGTTTGAACGAATTTGTAGTTGCCCCGGGGGTTTTATAAATTTAAGTTTGAATATTTTGACATCACATTCAAGAATATTTACGGACTTTGAAAAAGATGTTGTACTTTCATTCGATGAAATGAAAGTTCAATCTGATATATGTTACGACAGCATTTCGGATATAATCCGCGGTCCTCATTCTTACGTGCAGGTTATGATTATTCGTAGCCTCGTTGGAAAATGGAAACAACCCATATATTATAACTTTGTGCAGTGGATAAAAATTTATTTTTTGAAGTCATTAGAATGATAGAATCTACAAGATTCAAAGTTCGTGCATTTGTATGTGGCCCATCAAATAGGAAACTTATGGCCGACCTTGGTGTTAATAATGATAAAACAAATATTACGCATCCGCTTTGTGAAAATCGTAAGATCTGGGCTTTTTACGATGTTCCTCATGCGTTGAAACTATTGAGAAATCATCTTCTTGATCAAGGATACAAATTATCTAGCGGTGAAATTGTAACTAAAGTCATTTTTCTAAAATTAATTGAATTACAGAAACAAGGAGATCTTAAATTTGCTTGTAAGATTAATCAAAATCGTTTACTTCTTTCGGGGATCGGGAGACAAAAAGTCCGGATAGCAGCTGAGTTACTGTCAAGAACAGTAGCTGATGCTATTAGTTATACACTTCCAGGCAACGATCATGTTGTAAAATTCTTAAAAACAATTAATGACGGTTTCGATGTGCTGAATTCGAGAATTCCTTTTCATCCAACTAATGAAATGAAAAACGCATTTGGTAAAAATTTAGTGAAACAGAATGAGACATTGGAAAAATTGTATAATTTGTGCACATCGATGAGGGTAATCGGTAGATCGAATTTGTTACCATTTCAAATTGCTTTTCAGGTTTCTATTCGAAGTCTCTGAATTATATTGTGAAGGATATTCTTACATAATGTCGGCGCGATGCAACCAAGATATTCTTGAATCTTATTTCTCTTTGATTAGAGGCTTGGGTAAATTTTATGATCATCCCTCGCCAACTGCTGTAAATCAAAGAATTAAGTGCCTTCTTTTTAGTAAAAATGCGGGTTAATAAAAACTGCTAATTCGTGGAATGAAGCGCTGGTAACATTAAGCGCCGACGTAATAAATGAAATTGAAAAAGGTAGCGAAAGTAAATCATCGGAATGCGAAGAATTAGAAAAAGATATAAATTTTGAAAATGACTTTACTCGCGTGATCGAAACATTATCGGATGATAAACAAAAGTCGGGCCAAGTAGAAGGTGAAAACAAAGATCTGTTAAAAATGCTAGCTGGTTACATTGCATATCGTGTAAAACAAAAAAGGACTAGATACTGTTTTTGAGTACGGGCATCCAACAAAAATAAATCCACCTAAGCAAACAAACTGGCTGGCAACAATATCGAGGGTTGCGTTAATGAATCCAAGCGAGCAGTGGACAGACATAGTATATAATATTGAAAAAGATTTTAGCAATTACCACGGCAGTGATAACATCAATAGGAATTCAGAGGTAATGAAAACATTGATCAACATTTTAATATTGAGATACAGCAGCATCGAGATTGATGAATTCGCCATTTCCTGTTTCGTCAGAACACGAACATTCATCAGAATTAAGACGCTAAACAAAAAAAAGTCCAGTAAAAGAACAATCTACGGAAGCAAAAATACCGACGATGGACGAAAAAAAGGAATAAATTGATAAAATTGCAATAACTAAAATTTAATGAAATATTTGCTTATATAAATAAATTTTTATCATATTTTTGGTATTATTTAAAATATCCAAAAATTTAAATGAAACTTGCCTCATACTACAATTTTTAACGAAATTATTGCGTTTAAACAAGTTGAAAAACAAAACAGCAATATACTAATTGCGTTAAATAATGTTAATAGATATAATGTAATTGTTATAAAATTAAAAGAAATTAATTATATCGAAAAGAGAGGAATGTAAAATTGTAAATATAATCACAGCTAGAGTAAGGAACCGAAAGTAGCGTTTACGTTGTACATCGTCGAGCTCGACTGGACACCAATGACGCAATAGCTGCTAAGCAGCCTGCGCGTGATCCCTACCGTGTATTCTATTTACCGTCGACTCACCAATAGTTACTATAAAATATATAAATACTACACAAAATGGAAAATTAAATTAACACCGAAAAAATGGAAGCTATCCTATTTACTAGACGTAGACCACAAGTAACTCATCACATTGAAATAAATAATACACACCTATCTTGGAAATCCCGATTAACATATCTTGGTCTCACCATGGACAAACGATTGTCGTTTTATGATCACATCAAACATATCACGGACAAAGCGCACTCCCGATTATACAAAATTTTCCCTATATTTAATAAACTCTCTAAAGTCAGTGTTAAAAACAAGCTAATAATATACAAAGCGTACATATTGCCGATATTATTATATTCCTGCCCAATTTGGTCTGGTGTTAGTAAGTCCACCATTAATAAATTGCAAACTGTTCAAAATAAATGCCTGCGTATCATACTCAATGCTCCATACTACACTAAGATAACAGACATGCATACA
The DNA here is from genome assembly GCA_032883995.1 of Coronaproctus castanopsis. NCBI lineage: Eukaryota > Metazoa > Arthropoda > Insecta > Hemiptera > Monophlebidae > Coronaproctus > Coronaproctus castanopsis. The sequence continues at coordinate 127,918,221 of CM065053.1, forward strand.
GCTTTAAACCAGCCTTCTATCTTTGGCCTTGTACAGGAAAAAGCTAACAGATTCTATAGCAAATGCCTGACTAGCCAGTACCATATCATACAACGTATTGGAACTGACCCGGAAATATAAAAAATATAAACACGAAAGGATTAAACATTCGCTGCTTTAGCACCAGGTTGTCTAACTATGCAGGTCGTTATAAATTAGTCTCGTTTTTAAATTAATGTATCATTATTTCTCTCTCTTTATTTCCTTATTTATTTAGTTATATTAATACATACTATTAATATCTAAACCGTAATTAATTTCTTTATCTTTGGGCTATGCAGGGTTTTTTTTAGTTGTATTTTTCCCTGTAAAAATATAGCATAATTTATAAACTAATGTATGACCTCGTTGTACGCTAACTTTAAGACGCGTAGTAAGAGCGTTAACGCTGCTCGGTATGCGCATTTTTATTTACTCGTCTTTTCATAACTGTACAAATTATCGTAAATATACTTATTTGTATTTGTATTTTGTATTAATTCTTTCTGGAAAGAATCGTTGGTTTATTCGGCACAGAAAATTCTATCAAATGTTAACTTTACTCTTTCTAGACAGAAAATATTTAAATGTGCAAAAATATATTATTATTCAATTGTTCATTGTTCATTGTCTAATACCTATTCCGAAGCACGGAACAGATATTGAAGCAGCTGATAATTTAAACCGAATCAGGATTATTTGGATATTGAAGTTAAATACAGATGCTGTACAGCTTTCGCCGCATTGGTCATGCTCAGAAAATGAGTTTTTAATAGTAATTATTTATCTTTAGGTACAAAATTAGCGATACGTCTTAGTTTACTAGATGAATGCAAAGTTCGAACGGTGTTTATCGTTGTTATCCAGCAAATTAAGAGTCATCATTTAGTATTTCCAAGTATCGAGCGCTGTACTTTCGTTCTCCGACCTTTTTGGTACCTTCAGATCCATATGAAAATGATAATTTCGATTAGGACGCGTTAACTAGGGATGTCAATGCCTTAGATTTGAATAATTTTTAATCTACAATTGTAAGCAACAATTGTAGTCGGTAAGTTCATACCGGTTTAAGCACGATGTTGTCAAGTACCAACTTGGAGCTCGGAGGAAACTCAGGTTTCCTTCCTAATACATCTTGTTGAATCTGACTCTTAGTTCCCTATTCTTCTTCAGAATATGCTCTTTCCGGCACAAGCAACAAAGTCACCTGCACCGATTTAGAAGTATCGATCTTTGTTATTCATTTGCTGGACCATTTCCTAAAATAGTCTAATTGCAACTGGTCGGATGCTTTAATTGCGAACAGTATTTTTGATAGGAAAACTGTGTCATCCGCAAAATGCCGCTATCTCAACAGCTTTCTTATATATCAGGTTAAAAGCGGGGCTCAATACAGATCCTTGCGGCGCACCTGCATTAATGTATTGAAAATTGGATGTTTTCTTCGCCCTGTTTTATTTGAAAATGCCTGTTCGCTAGATATAGCCGGAAGAATTTGAAATATGTATGCTCTAATTCGTGTTTAATCTTAAGCAATCCGAGCGTGCCGTACATGGTCAAACACACCTGGCTGATGCCCATAAAAAACGCCGAATAACAAAAAAGCCCATTCGAAATAAATGCGTGTATTTTTTTTTTAAATGCGTGTCTTCTTTTGTTATAAAGTTATTAATGATTTTCCGAAACACGGATTTATTGTCTTATAAAATCTCCACCACGCTTCATAATAAAACGATCGGCTCATTACGAGCATATATTCGGATATTTATAAAAAATTGTATGATCTTCGCAAATGGACTGACACGTATTTTATATATTAAAGCAGAGTGACATATTCAACACAACGTCATCTTAACGAAGAAAGTACGTTTCGTCACCGTAATTATGTTTTATTATTATTTTTTTTACTTATATTATCGATTTTTACGAATTGATATTTATATTTTTTGTTCATTTTAATAATAAAAATAATTATATATATATTTACTAATTATCTCAGGATAGGTAGGTAGGTACTGTCGTCAGTGTCACTTTAAGGAAAAAATTTTATACATACTTACGACTTGCTCCTTTTTTACACGCAACAGTAAAACGTATGTACATGAACGATTTACTTGTTATATAATAGAACGTAGGCCATTTAATCCAGAAAGTAAAAGTAGGAATATCAGCGCGTCCGATAAAGTCGATCGGATTAAACCAGTTGTTGGAAATATAACCGGACGAAAAAACGCTTATAACAGTTCGCGACCTTGACATCGAACTGGAACTAGTGCGGCAGTCCAGTTTTTCTTCTTGTTTCGAAATAGTAAACTACACAACCCCCCGTTCCATAAGCGAAATTTTAAATACGAGGACGAATTAGTTGAAAAAATTGCCCCCTTGCCCGAGAAAAAAAAAACGATAAAAGAAATATGTACAAATCTAGGTAAAATTCGTGCTTTTAAGAATGAAAGTTCTATATTTAACCACTCTAGTTCTAGCGTCCTCTATATAAGCTAGCTGGATTTTAAAAATACCTATTTATAAAACGCATTTAACATGATTAGGAGTTGTGTCTCAAAAGCGATCAAAACGTTATTATGAAAGAAAGAAAGAAAGAAGTATATTTCAATTAATTAAATTTTACAAGAAAAGAATAACTTATACCGTTCTATCGTTCCGAAATATAATAAATTCCTTAACCGATAGATTAAATAATTTTTTTTAAAAAATATGCGTAAGTGAGAGCTATATACATTTATTGCTTAATGAAATTTACAGGAAAAATTTCGCAAAAAACCTGCAACGTGTAATTCATAAGTAAATTTTAAACGCAATGGTTAAATAATTTTTAAAATTTAAAAGAGAACAGAATAAGATAATCGTAATTTCTAATTTCATTGACATTTTGGTCAGCAGACATGCGGCACGCATTAAAAAATTTTAAGTTCCGGTTTTTTATTATTTCTTGTATATAGGGATAGTTTAAAATGTCATGCATTGTTTTAGTGGGCATGTATGTGGGTTTGTTCAACATTGTTCTTAGGCAATGATTTTGTAATCGTTGTAATTTGTTTATATTACTTGGACAGGTGCTCGACCACACAGGACTGGCATAAAGAATTTTAGGTACCTGATTATAAATCAAAAGCTCGTTCATCGATGATAGCGTAGATTTCCTGTTAAATATTGGAAGCAGCGCACTCATTTTTTTATGTCCCCTATAGATACATTCGTTTATATGCTTCGTAAAAGTTAGCTTACTATCTAGTGTTACACCGAGATAATTTACTTTAGATTTCCAGTCTAGATACTCATTATGAATTCGAACAAAGTCATTTATAGCGAGTTTACGCTTTGTGAAAATAATAGTCTCTGTTTTACTATCGTTAATTTTAATTTTCCACTTATGAAAGTATTTGGATATTTTGTTAATTGCAGCGGTTAATCTGTTATCAATACCGTATGACAACGTCAGCAGAGCAGTATCGTCAGCATATAAATTAACATCAACTTCTTTAATTGTGCTAATATCATTTATGTAGATAATAAACAAGAATGGACCAAGAATGCTGCCCTGAGGTACTCCTGCCGATGCATATCTGACTGTAGATTTCTGATTTTTAATTTTCACATAAAATTTCCTATTATGTAAATATGCTTTAGTTATGGAAACTAGTTGATATGGAAAACCGTATTTTATTAATTTATACAGAATTCCATCGTGCCAAGTAGTGTCGAAAGCTTTTTCAATGTCTCTATTTTCATTAAAATTATCAGTAATTAGATCACAAATTTTTACTAGCTACGTGGGTAGTGTTTAAATTCGGTCGAAAACCAAATTGGAACTTATTAAGAATACCATTTAAATCGCTATGTTTCCTAAATGTAATGAGTAATATTTTCTAAAAAATTTTGCTAATGTTACTTGAGCAAACTAACAGGTCGTATATTTTTCATCGAGGAAACATCCTTGCCAGGTTTAGGAAGAGGTACAATTAAGGACAGTCTCCACGACACAGGGTAGTAGCACGGACGAACGTAGGAATTAAATAACACTGCGAGAGCAACGAGATAAATTTTTAATAATTTTTACGCTAATTTTATCATGTCCAGTAGAGTATGTATTTAAACTACCGTGGGTAAAAAATTGGTAATGGCCCGTTTCATACGAAATGATAAGAATTATATTGAAATAAAAAAACATCTGTAATATATATATATATATATATATATATATATATATATATATATATATATTTGTTAATTATTTCCACCGTTTGGTTATTAGCGACTTTAATAGAAATTTCTTAATATATGCATTTCGCATTATATTAATCAGTTTAGATTGTTTTAAAAATGTCGTTATTATGTTTGGTTAATTTTTCTATAATTCGTTGCCGTATTAGTATATACTTCCTGCACGTTTACTTTTAAAAACTCATCGCATCTTTTACATATAGTTCATTGTATTTTATACTTAACCCGTTCTATCCAATTCGAAATCGAGCCGATTTGTTCGTATGTCTTCAATAATTGGGTCGATTTACAGCCACATTGATTGTGGCGTTTTGCAATAAATATTGTTTTACTTTTTAGCTTCAGGAAGTGGTCATTTGAACATTATCGGTGATTATTCTCGGCTCAATTGGATGCTTTCGTTAATACAGGTCTGCAGTTTGGTTCTTCCGCGGGCTAGAGGAACGTTTATTCGCGGAATAAAAAAAATGTCATATATAGATTTCAAAGCGGTGGAATAATATGGGATGTAAACGAATTGCGTCGGAATCAAGCTAGATCAGACCTCGTTTAAAATTTACTTATTCGTGTAAAAATAAAAATTTTTTTGAAAATTTAAGTTAAAAAATAGAAAAATATAAATCATTATAAAATTAACCCCGAAAACGTAAATCGAATTTTCAAATTTACGATCAACCTGTTTTCTTATTACGTCGTCTGCGAATATTTACTATCTACGCTATACGTAATACGGTTTAGGCGATTTAAAAAAATTATAGAACGACCCCATAAGCGTACGAAACGGTATCTGATCCGAACGATGTGATATTTCCAATTGCCACTTATGGGTCACAGTCGTAGACCGTTGAAGGTTTCGAAATGAGACCGACGTGCACTACGCATACCGTGGACGGCAAAAAGAACCGATACAAAAGAAATACGATATTAAAGACTGGGAACGTCTACTTTCAGAAATTCATAAATAAATAATTCCACGGTTCTTCGGGAGTGTAATTAGACACGACGCCGCGGAGAAAGTGATAATACAAAGAAAAATAGATGGCAGAAGGAGAAGAGGACGCAATCCAAACCGATACGCGGACCAAATGAAGAGGTGAACTGGCTTATCTTTCGGAGATCTAACGGGGTCGAAATCGAATGGCCCGGATACGTATTCTGTATAACATCAGATGAATAGATCACGACGCTCGGAACCGAGCAATATCGAAAACAGCCGTCTAGAAAAATATATTTGAGAATTTTACTGAAATTAAGATATACGCAATAATCGGTACGATTTGAACCTATTCTTTTTCATTATTAAAGTACTGACAAAAAATAAATCAAGTAAAAAAATTGTTTAATTTTAACTTTCATCTTAAACGTCTGAGGCTTCGAAATACATTTAGGCTGCTATCTATACTTTAGAAACAATTCTCGGAGAACTATTTACAATACTGCCAACAATTCGATTGGTAAAATAACTTGTTCAGTTTCAACGACAGAAACTGATTCCGTAAAATTCGAATTATACGAATTTTTTACATTCCAAAAATTCCTTCAAATATTATAATTTTATTTATAATTTTTATCGATATACTTTACTCTCTTATTTTATTTCGTCTAATCTAAATTAATTAACGCGTATTAACTGTTTAATATTTTGGACATTGTACGTTATCTTAAACAATAATAATAATTAAAGTAACGTCATAATTATCGTTACTTAGGCCGGGCGATTATCACATCTTTTCGCATATCATTTGATAGTATTAGATTTCCTATCAGCCGTCCTTTGGAATTAGTACAATCGCTGTCTACTATTGGAGTATGGCAATTAGAAGTCTTCAACGAGTAGTGTAGGTTGTAATTGTCGAATTATGTTAATGAAGTAGACTTCATCTACTGTTTCTTGCGGAGGAAGGTAAAACGAACAAAGCTTAAACGGTTGGTCCAGTTGGATATTGATGCACAAATGTACATGTCTGATATTATTTTTCGTTAAGTATCTGATCCGAATTTGATCAACCCATTATCGTGGTCATTTTGATCACGTATAGACACACACACACACATACATGCATTCGTATTTATATATGATTATGATCCCCCTTTATTATTTGCAGAACGTCGCGGTTCAACAATCTCATATCCATTTATATGTGTTCGTAATGCTCAAATATTACGAAGGTACACAATTTAATTAGAGAAATGAGGAATCATGCAGATGTACGCAATGGAACACATTCTGCTAACTACAAAGGCTGCGAAATATATAACATGCAGTAAGATCATAAGTGAATGGTTTCTATATGTTGCGTGCATTATTACTTCGTACGCGTGCATAACATACTGCCGATGATGCTTTAACTTTCTGCTCGCGCGACAAACCAACTCAACTATCGATCCAATTTAGTAAAAGAAACTGGGAGGCAATGACATTCTTGTCCAGCATGCGTCACACGGCAAGTTCCTTTCAATATTCGAGACGATGATGATCGCTTAGGCGACGTCCTGTGTCTATTTTCGACTTTATTGGACTTTATCTTTACTATATATTTTATGTATATATATCATCGTCATATATATGTATCATCGTCATATTCGTTCGATCGATCCGAGGATTGTGAGACTATCGAGCCGGCTTCCATGCAACTTCATTGTCATGCGCTTTTATCTTCTGTCATTCTTATTGCCCGTTAAAGTGACGTAATGTCATATTTTTTTTGTTTTCTTTCGTCTTCTAACATCCTCTCCAGAAATAATTTTTCTATGCCATTTTGAAACCAAAATAACCAGCTATCCGTTAGATTATTATATCCCATAGGCGTACAATTAATCAAATTTTAGTTAATGCAGAGAAATTGGTTCTTTGTTTGTATCAAGGAAAAGCAATGTACTTTTTGCTTCGGATGGATTTTTCAATATTTTATGTAACTGACCAAGTGTGTCATTTTGTTTTCAATTTCAGGTGCTCCGTATTTGGTAATTAATGATCATGTGCATCAGCCACTTGTATACCACGTAACCGTTGTATGTCACGGGGCTGAAATTACATTTATCGGTCGTCAACTTTTTCGTTTTATCTCGGTTTATTTTGAGTCTAGCTTCTGAGCTTACATTTTCCAATTTATTTAGAAAAGCAGTTATTAGTTGCTGTTCTGGTAAGGGTATCATTGTTATATTATCGCGTCGGCATCTCGTAAGTTGATACTATCTTCCGCATTACCCAGAACTTTTTTTTCATGTCTTGACGAACTCATTTTTCAACTTTCAAAATAGTTCGTTAGTTTGTTATTGATTTTTATTTTTCCAATATTGTTATGGTATCCACAGCTTATTCCATTGATCTCAGACAAAGATTTATGTACAGTCTATCAACTCGATGTACACTGTTCTCTTTATAAATTTGTTCTCGCGTATCTTTAACGGACATAAAGTCCGGTTGTTCTTCTGCTCTGTGCGTTGATATGTACGATTTGAGACTATCACGTATACTGTACATCACCTTACTAGCGTGTGATATAAATGCGATGGTTCTTTACATACGGATACGTTCGAGTATTTTGGTTAGTTGGTTGGCTGTTATAAGCGATATCTATTGTCGTTTCTATTAGATACTCGAACATTTCAGTTACAATACTGTAGTTTCCTGCTACTTTAGAGGACGTAAATTTAAAAAGTGTAACAACACAAAAAAAATACTAAAAAAAAAAACAAAACAGAATATTGTCGCGCTTACGACGATCGTCGTATGTTCACGTCGTGATGCGGACTAATATTTAATATAATCGATATAATGAAAAAATAAGTAATTATTTATTTAGTTAAAATAAAATATTCAATTCGGCACTTGCTAGCGTACTAATCATGAATGTACGTACGTGTAGTTTGATAATTATTATTATAGTAAAAACCTGGATTTGAAATGAGCGAGCTACGGTCATACAGCAGTAGTAGTTAAGCTGAAACGCCCTTTCTCAAAGGTAAGTGAAGAAGAAAATTGCGCATGCTCAAGCTACTCGGGCGGAGTACAACCGATTGAATGAGAAGACAAAGGGGGGACAGAAGATGTTGGAGAGGTTGATAGTTAAAAGTTTTCTAAAAAGGCCGAAGAATCGGTGAGTCAGAAAAAGTTGGTTAATCGAGCAAAGTGTCAGTTAGTGAAGATAAAGAGTCAAGAAAAAGTGAGTGATGAGTTAGCTTTTAGTTGTGTCGGTATTGGGAGCCAACCGAAAGGAATCATGATCGGCCAGTCACAAATCTGGTTAGTTTGATTTTTGTATGTATATATATATACATTATTCGAATAAAATGTTATTTATTTATCCAATCCACAAGTAAAAGTATATAGATTTTTATTGCATGTTAAAATCAATATTCGTTAACATAACAAAGGTTATTCGCTCATGGAAGACTTAAAGCGCATGTAATTTATAATGTTTTGAATTATCTTTCATATAATAAATTATTTCTTCATAAACACCGCGTTGCAGTTCATTTCTGCAATAGTAAAGAAAAAAGTACTAAAAGACGAGAGAAAGTAGAGTGTAGCGTAGAAAAAATGTATACATTAAAATACGAGGATCATAAGCGTGGAATAATGTAGAAGTCCGTAGTATCAGGGTCCTGGCAATATATTTTTCAAACGGCATATTTTAAATGCCTCAATTTAATCCTATGTAAAACGATCAATCTAAAGAAATCGGAATATCGCATGTTACAATTTTGGGGGGCTTGAAAATGATAATAGTTTTTTATCACGGCTAACCCATAGACAGAATCAAAAAAAGGCGACCAGTTTGTTTATTGAAAATTACGAGTTTTTTTCGAATTGGCCTTCTAAAATTTTTTATCAAAGAAAATTACTCCGCAGTATTTTTCGGTTCATTAAAAGTTTTAAAAACTCGAATTTTGACAACTTCGTAAGGAAATATTCATAAAAAAAAAAAAATAAATAAAAAAATAAAAAAAAGAAAACAGATTCGCGTATGTGTCGGGAAAAATAAATTTCTTTTTTGCTTTTTACATACAACGAGTTAATCGAGTTCGGAAATTCGTCTACCACGCCCGACTATACTTAAATTTACTAAACATCGATTTTCGAGAGCGAACCTCGTGAAATAACGAAATTAATATCGATTACTTTATACTTCTCTTTGTAATCAAGTATTAATCAACTCGTCATCATCATCATTGGGTCGTATTTATTTACCGAGTGCGCAGACGTCACTAATCATCGGTTAACTCCTCATACGCTTCGGTATTTTTTTCGTTTTACTGTTGTCTGGAATTCGATTTTACAATTTAACATTTGAACAATCGCCGGGAGATTACAAGATGGTGCTAAAGCCATTGTACCCTCGTGATATTAACTACGGGCCTTAATAAAAAAAAACTTAAGTTACCATTTTTATCGTCAATTTTTCTGTCGAGCTTTTAACAATAATCGATAAGGCATCGTAGAATTGTCGCGGGAGTTCAATCGGAAAGCGTAACGCTTTAATTCAGTAACGTGGCACAAATTACGTCATATAGCGAATGAAATAGGAATTCCACGCAACATCTATTACAGATTATTAGCAATCTGTACGAGAAATAGATTTTATTCACGTCCTGTTCAGCTTGAATTTATACTATCTCCTAATCTGTTTAATGTATACGCCGAATACATAATGCGCTTAGTCCTCGAAGACTGGAATGAGTATTAACAATAGGAGGGCACAAGGTTAATAATTTAAGCTATGCTGATGATATTACGTTATTTAACTCGTCTAAAAAAGAATTAATACAATTCGGCTAAGTCTGTAGTGATGATAAGGTTAAAAAATAACCAACCACAGATAGTATGGAATTTGCGGGATAATGGATTTAACTACCTCGGATCACTAGTTTGCAAATGCCGGAGTATGCGAAACGGAAATAAGTAGATGTCTTGTATAAGAGTTATGAAAAGACGCGCTATAACGAGGAACTCGAAGTTAAAATTGGTCACTGCATTGATTTCCGATCTATGTGTCTGAAAGTTGGTTTATTAAAAGAACGAATGAGAAGCGAATAAATTCCTTTGAGATGGGAGTTAACAGAAAAGTGCTACTAATACTATGGAGCGCCGATAGAACGAATGTATCGGTTTTAGACGAATTCAAAATAGAGGCAACGTTACCAACGGAAATCAATAAAAATACAATAAAGTATTTTTGCGCCACGTAGAATGAGAACTCGATGCAGTCGGATACTTTTCCTTTTATTTCGTTTCATTCTGGAAAATTGAATTACAGTTTAATTAAAATTCCGTCAAATATTATTATTATTCGTTATTAATTTTAAATTATTATCGTTAATCTTTGAATAGCCCTTTCAAACTATAAGGGACTTTCTGATCAGGCGAAAAGAACATTTTTATATGCAGTCACATTTTACGTCTATATATATTATACTATTATTATTATTATTATTATTATTTTTTAAACATCCGACGTAGCTTCTTCTAAGAGCTTCACGGTTCAGATTTCCGGTTCCACTCTTATTCTTCCCCGTTGATCTCCTATATTGTTATTCTCGGTTACTGCCATCATTTTGTCTTTCTCACATTTATTTATAAATCATCGTTTTTTCCAACTTAATTCAACTGATCGATAGCACCCATTTTTTATACTGCTTACAAATAAAGCTGTATCGTCTTGTTTATCCTTGTTTCATTCATTACTTATTAGAAATTTTCCCGGCATATAAATATATAAACATATCTGGATTTTTATTTTGTTTCATTAATTCTCCTTTCGCATTTCGTACACAATAAATAATGTCAGTTTAAAAAATTTCAACAACAAAAGTACACTGAATAACATTTCGGTGTGAAGGGCGTAATAGTATCTAACAATATCCACGTAGCAAAGTTTAGATGTCTATCTACATTTTTAGTTACTAAACTACGTTAAAATGCATATTCGAAAGGTTAATATTTTTTTCGCAAGGTGATCCGAATCAACTTATGTAGTGTTTGGTTTCCTTCTATCAGACGAGGTGAAAGATGAATCGAAGAATATGAATTTGGAATATATATAACACATTAATCGTTTTACCCTTCATTTATTACACAGTTTATTGTTCGTGTCGCGGTGGTCTAGTAACTAGAGGGCTCTACTTCTCATCGAGGGTTCGATCCTAGTTCGCGGTTTTATATCATCCTATAATTTTTAATTAATAGCGGCACAATACATCATATTCGTGGAACGAATTGTACACAAAAATAAGGAATCACAGTGTTTAACAACACGACAATGATATATCTTATATATAATATATACATATGCATACACACGCTTGGTATACATACATACAATATACACATTCATGCACATTTATTCAATATATATATATATATATATATATATATATATATATATATATATATAAACAGAACACAAAACCTAAAGTGTTATCCCCACTTCGTACACAAAAATATTTATGCTTGAAAACTGGTCATGAGTTACAACTGCATTCTTGTCTATTCATCTTCAGTTTGATGCTTACAAAGCTGATGTGAACAAATAAGGTAAATATTACAGACCCAGATTTCCGGAATAGAAAACGATATGTATAACAAATCCGAATCAGAGCAACTGTGATGAAACAAGGAAGAACAAACAGCGTGAATGAGCTTGCGAAATAAAAAAGAAGATTCATACAGTTGACTAAAAAGAAGAACTTATTATGAAGTAACTACCAGGAAAATAAAATTCATAAATCCAGATGATATTAATAAGCAATAATAAATTAACTATTGATACTAATAATTAACAGTACATAATAATAATAATAATAATAATAATGGTATTAATAACTGTAAGAACAATAACGCTAACGATAATAACACTTCAATTTCAATTTATTTCAATATGTCACTTTTATATTGCGAAATACGCATAATAAACAAAATAGAGTAATATCCGACTAATGCCCGCACGAGCGTCGATATTATAAACAAAGAAATGGACAATAATTTATAACCACTTCGTCATGATGAATATGAAATACCCGAATTTAAATTATGCGATCGCTAGATAAAAAATTAAATATATAAGTAAATAAAACGCGATAAACTAACTATAAACAGGATACCAGTCGTGATATAATGAACATACAAAAATATACTTGCATATATGTATATATATATATATATATATTATAACTGCTTTTTTAAAATAAATAACATAAAATATAATAAATAAACAAAATATCGATCACTAGTGCCCAAACTGTGCACGATTCTCTGCCCCCCCCAAAAAACATATTTTGATAAAGCTCGTTGAAATAAAAAGCGAAGGAAAAACAATTTGGACATATTATTGTACATTTGTTCGACAACTATTATTATAGTGTTACTTATACAACTGTATTGTTCTTAACATACAATTGTACACGTATATACTACAGTAAATATTCTTTCCTAATCAAATATAGACCACTTGTTTCAATTGTTTTATGTGTTTTTTTTCTTAATATCAATCAATTACATAATACACGGTCTTTATCGACAAACGTCAACAATGCGCACTAAGTCTCTGGATTCACAAAAAATAAATTATATCAATATTTTCCTCCTCCGACGTTTGTATTTAGTAAATTAATTTTTAGTTACTTAGACAGACTGTAATAACAATAACAATAATAATACTAATAATTATTATAATAATAATTCAATTCAATTCAATTTATTTGATTTTTGTTCAGTACAGTTGAATATATACAAACATAAAAAAAGAAACCAGTTTGAAACATAACATATGATATTCTTCAAAGAAGTAAAACAAAAAATTTAAAAATAAATAAAAATGTGAACTTATATTTAAACGAAGATGTAATAGAGAACTTAATAGATTAGACTATATTTATGCACTGAACATATAACCCCCCGGTTATGCGCAATTCTGCACGTGTACCAGGTCCACAAAGATATTGTATAATAAGCGACTGTCTACATTAAATAGATTAATAATAAGTTTTATCTCACTCAAATTATATACACATTTGCCGATAAACATTCAAACGTTCCCATCCACTCTCATTTGGCTTCTTGGGTATTTAAAAATTATTTACACACATTGAAACTACAATTAAGTTAAATTAAGTTAAAGGTTGCAACATAAGGTAGTACTGTTCAAAACGAAATTGTTACTTTATTATGTAGTACATTTTTTGTTAAAAAAAAAACTAAGTAAAAATATATGAGATATAATAGGTATGCACACGAGCTATAGGAAATCAGACTGTCGGTATTACAATGATGTGTACGTTAAATTGACAAGTATTTGTATTACAAAACTTAAAAATATTATGAATCTAATTAATTTAGAATTAACAAATCTTAGCTAGTAAGTATTCAATTAGTAATTTTCTACGTCTACGTTTATAATTAATAAGATCAGTTTTTAATTTCTTAGGTAACTTGAACTTAACGGCACCGACATACACAGCTTACATACGCATTTTACTTTTGTTGTAACTAGATACCACCGCTCTAATCTCACGAGCCAACCGCGTATTGCTTTCATAATTCGACGCATTAAATTTATTTAAATTTTCTAATACAAAGAGTAATATGTGGAGATTATATAAACCATCTACACTTAAAAACTTGTTATCTAGTTTATCACTATTTTTTGGAAGTATTAGATTTAAAATCGATTTTTGTAGAATTCTTGAGGGTTTAATATAGTAATTTTCCATACCACCCCCAATGAAGTATTCCGTAAGTCAAAACAGGTTGGTATAATGTGAAGTATATTCTTTTAAAATGTTTTAGAGAAAAAAACTGATTTAAATAATAAAAGAGATAATTTAACTTCCTTATCTTCCCTGCTAAATATAAAGATTGATGCTGTATTCCTAAGTATTTAATATTATCAACCCTACCTAATTTTACACCACTGGGAGATACAATTTGAATATTCTTCCAATTACTCTGATTTTGATTTGTATAAACCATGAACTTAGTTTTCTTATCATTAATAACTAACTTATTATTATTATTCAACCAATGAAAAACTTTTTTAGTATCATCTTGTATTAGACCTTGTAATATACCCGGGTATCTGGAATTAACAGCAAGTACCACATCATCAGCAAAACTGAAGAGTTTCCCATTGACATTTAAACCACACAAACTGTTCACAAATATATAAGAAATAGGTAAGGTTCGATTATACTTCCTTGCGGCACTCCATTATTCATTACTATACTATCACTAAATGTACTATTTAATTTAACAACATATTTTCGGTTAATAAGATAACTATTAAACCAGTTATACATATTACCTCTAAATCCAGTATTATACAACTTCTGCAACAAAATTTTATGATCTATTGTGTCAAATGCTTTGCGTATATCAAAGTATACTGAAACGACAGATCTGCCTTTCTCAATATTTTCAGTGATATACGAAATGTGCTCAAATAACGCGTCATCTGTGCATCTGCCGGGTATAAATCCATATTGATTAACGCTAAAGAAATTTATTTTGTCTAAATAGTTTAGCATAATTTTCTTTACACATTTTTCAAAGATTTTTGAGAAAGTTGGAAGTATACATATAGGCTGAAAATTAGATATATCTGTTTTCTCCCCGCTCTTAAATACGGGTGTTATAATACCTAATTTTAGTATATCCGGAAACTTACCGCTGTTAAGAGATTCGTTAAAAAAATGCGTCAAAGGCTTTAAAAAAAAGCACATATTTTCTTTGACAATCATTATAGGAATCTTATCATGGCCAAAGGAAGGTTTATTAGAGAGCATAGATTTATAAACATCTTCTTCCGAGAAACCCAGAAAAGCAAAAGAATTTACGTAGACTAACGGAATCTCATTTTCATTTAGCACGCTACTATTCTGCTGTATAATATTCACAACACTATCATAAAAATATCTATTAATGTAATTTGAAATAACTTTTTCATTTCCATTAACAGACACTTTTTTATTATTAACCTTCAATTCTTTAATTGAGAATTTTTCCTTCCCGGCAACTTCATTAACCACGGTCCAATAACTCCTTTGATTATTCGTGCACTTATTCAATAGTGTTGTATAGTAATCATATTTCTCTTTCCTGATGGCTTTTTGCACCTTTCTTACTAATTCTTTGTAAGTATTACGCAGCTTCATATCCAGCGGATTTTTCCTTAGTAATCTGAACATTAAATTTTTTTCTCTCGATAACGCAACCAAATTGTCACTTGTCCATCCATTTCTTTTACGATTCACCCCTGTCACATTTCTAATCTTTTTACTCTGAACTATGCATTCCGAAATTTTTGAAGTAAACCACTGAAATTTGTCGTCTGTAGACGGAACATTGCTGTACAAACAACGCATATCCAGATTCTGCAAGCAATTAGTAAAATGCCTCTTATCGAAGAAATAATTTTGCTTATCAACATTCATTTTCAATTTACTAGTTATCATAAATGAAGCACTAATATAACCATGTTTAGTAAAACTAACTTTTTCTATATTATAGCCGATATTATCTACATTTACTTTATTACCTTGACCTCGTAAAAAAATGTGATCCAAGCACGAACTATATTCATTATTATCTAAAAAGAAAGTGGCCTCCCTTACGATATCGATAAACCCCTGTGTATACATCATATTCAAATATTCGCTAACTCATTTTTTAAAAGATCAATATTTATATCGCCCGTAATTATCGCTACCTCTGCTGTGTCAATTAATACCAAACGTAATTCATTTAAAAATTCGGGAATAATAATAATAATAATAATAATAATACGATGTATCTAAAATGTATTTATAAAATTTTTATAATTATAAAGCAGAAAACGAAGAAAAGTTAATTATTATTATTTGAAAAACGTGTTTATTCGCAGATACATATCGTTGTCAATTACAGTCGAAAAAAAAAGGAATTTATCTGCGAATCCTTTAAAAAAAAAAAAAAAAAACAAGTTCTTCTTTTAATGTCGTACACTATGCAGTAGGCTATTCGAAATAATTCCGTTCCGTTGCTGCTTTCCACCGATATCGTTGATGTTGCTTCATTTCTCCATGTCTCATTTTATCTGTGAATTTAACTGGTCTTTTACCATGAATTCTTGCTGCCAATATTAGGCGTAAATACTTTTCTACCCTCACAATATGATCTAGCTGTGCCATTTTTCTTTTTACGAGTTATCTTTGCACGCTATCTCTTTTCAATATTTGAACCGTTTTAATTCAAAATTTCTGTGAAATTGAATAGATTACTCGAATTAATGAATAATTATCGATACAATAATTAATCTCCGTTTGATTTTTCCTTTCTTTAAAATTCTCATTAAAAGTTTAACTCATAGGTAACATCTTAAGCCGAATATGCGAACAAAAACATAAGAAATTATCCAGTTTTCAGTATTCCCAGTTGAAAGGTTGTTAACGCGTAGTGCAAAAAAACACCACATTATCTTGACTTACATAGGTACGTAGAAGGACTAATTACTCTAGGGTGTTAATTAATGACGATGATTCTAAGAAATTTGCAATCTACTAAATTTTAACTGTTTCGTGGAATTTAACTCGACAAACCTAAGTTCGTTGACCTGCCGATAAAAAAAATATCCATCGGCAGGAGCACATAGATCACGCAGGCTGATGAGATTAGAGATATTTTATATAGGAAATCAATCGAGTAATGGGGAACAATGACTAGAAATAAAGTGAAAAGTAAAGTGTACGAGTCTTCAGCTGCAGAATTACTCTCTCACATATATATATATAAATTACGAATAATGATGGGATGGAGTATTAGTTTGAGTTCGGTTCTAAAGCA
Organism: Coronaproctus castanopsis; assembly: GCA_032883995.1. NCBI lineage: Eukaryota > Metazoa > Arthropoda > Insecta > Hemiptera > Monophlebidae > Coronaproctus > Coronaproctus castanopsis. The sequence continues at coordinate 127,935,298 of CM065053.1, forward strand.
TATCATATGGGGGATTGAAATAAGTTATTTATATTCAATTAACTTAGTATGTATTAAAGAAAAAAATCTATTCATGTACTATAAGTACCAGGATGTCTAATTTTAGAATACAATAAGTGCAATTGTATATTTTGTTAATAAAGGAGAACATCTCTCCGCTGTTTGCCCGTTTCGTAGAAGTTCTTAAGTATAGCGTTCATACAACACAAGACGTAAACTAATTATAAGAACACAACCTACGGATTGCACACATCGCATTTAACAATAATATATAACTACACGCAGAATAAGTACTAGCAATAACATACTACCACAGACACGTACACAACCTTACATTAAACAGCGGAGATACATGTAAATTGTTATATATTTAAGATTAAAATGTTAATCGAAATTTAAAGGGTATCTGCCGGCGGGTAAAACGGGTGGAAACCCGAAAAAGGTAGAGGGGGATATGTTATATATACATATATGTTTTATGCTATCAATTATTATTTCCCTCTGAAGTATAATTACCGTCCTTCGAATCGGGTCTGGTGACGTAATTAACGTTCGAATAATTTTAATTTTTTTTTACTAACATCTTGCAGTATATAAATATACCATCTAAATCGTACGTTTAATATCAGAATAAGTGGGTCTTACCGGTTGAACACAGTTGAACAAATAATGGAAGTAATCTTGTATGGAAAAGCGCCAAAGGGAGGATTCAATATAAACATATAAAATAATTTTGCGGAAAACTCGGGATGTGATAATTATGCGCAATAAAAACTATTAGCCGGAAGAAGAGAAAACTGGTATATTGCTACAGAATTAACGTAGGAGTTTGAGAATAATATATCTATATATCTATACATCTATATCTATATATATACACACGCACACACATATATATATATATATATGTGCGTGTATAAATATAGCAATAATAACCATGATGTGAATTCGCTGAAAATTGTGTATAATTATTTTAATCATATAATTTTAATTTTGCGAGATTCAGAACATTCGACGGTGGTTTACGACTTTTTATCCGAATTTTAATACAAGAGGAGGTAGTTTTTAATTAAATCTAGGCACTCGTTTAATGAATTATTCTGCTATCTTCACACGAAGCACTTATTATATAAATAAATATATATATAGGTATGTGTGTGGGGGGGGCGTAAAATATTAATATTATCATTATAGTTATTATTGAATTATTTTTAAATTCACAGTTTTTTCCAAAATCCGTGTAAAGCCGGTTATGAAACAAGGACTGATTTATACGGAAAATTAAAATGAAATAAATAAATGATTTTAATTATATAAATACACATATACATGTACATTTATGTATCTATACCATTGATAAAGATACATCAGTTCTTCTAAGCTTGCCGTCCAATCTCGGATGTTTCCATTCGGCTGTTAACATATTCAATTCAATGGAGCCGTTGATGTTCGCATCTTTCTTAATTGTGATCATCAGCTTCTGTCTTGATCTTCCTTTCGGCCTGCACACGAGTATTTTTCCTTTATAATACGTTTCAATAGGCCATCACATAGTCCTGATTTTCTAATCGTTTCCAAACGGGACCTTATCTTTTGTGCTCGGTGTAAAACTTTCAAAGTTTTAATGTTTTTATTATTATTATCCATGTTTAAAGTCCGCCGAGTACACAGCTCTTTCTATTCCTATAGATAATAACGTATTCTACGTGATTGAATACGTTTGCATCGCGAACGTTTCCTTGGCCGTTGCAATCCTTCGCCGAATCTTTTTTGCTACGATATACACTTTCTGTTACGATTATATTATTCTAGGTGCTCGAAAGGCTGTACTCGTTCTAGCTTTATAAACTACCCGTTATGTAAGTGTAAATGATTCGTCCGTTAGGTTAATATGGTAAAACATTTACCCCTATTATGAAATTAAAAACGAACGCATATTGTTATACAGTTTTGCATGCTGTATTCGTTCTGGGTGTCGTACTACATGATGACCAAGATACTTGACTTCTTTACAACTTTCTCGTATTTATTCATCCGTTGCTTTACTTTCGTGTTTCGTACTTACTTTATCTGTCATATGGGAAGTATTCCACGATACAACCACATTTTAAAGGCATCCAGTTTTTACACCACCGCTTTTGAGATGACCCAGCTTTCAGAGCCGTATAAGAATACTGAGAATATGTAGCATTTTATTCATCGTATTCCCAAATCTAATTTTATTATATTTCTACTGCGTAATATTTGTTTTAGTTTTAGAAAAGTGATTCTAGCTCTTCCAATTCGAATTTTTACCTCTCTTCGCGTATCCTATTGATGAATTAAGTTGCAACCGAGGTAGGACTTTTAATTTTTTGCACTTCTTTACCATAAGTCACGAGTGGCCCTCACTTCGTGTTTGTCTTTCCAATTTACACATATTTTGTTTTTGAAACATTTAGACGCAATCCGTAATGATCACATACGATAGTAACTACATGTGGGAATCATTGTAATTCTTTTGAATTATTTATTTACTTTATGTGCATTTACGTTAGCAACTATTTTAAATTTATTCAGTATTTCTTCGAATATTTTTTCGGAGTATATATTAAAGAAAATTGGGGACAAGATGCAACTTTTCCTGACCACCCCCATTTAATATTGCTTTCTCTTCTGTATTATGATGAACAACTCTCACACTTTTTAGTATATCCATCATCTTGTTATGTTTCACTCGATCAAAGAACACGTGAAAGTCCACCAGACGTATCAATATTGGACTTGCAACACCAAGTAATCCTTTATTTGTTTATGTATATACTCTTCCCCCTCTCTATCTCTCTCTCTCTCTCTCTCTCTCTCTCTCTCTCTCTATATATATATATATATATATATATATATATATATATATATATATATATGTAGTCATCAGTCCTAAGACTGGTTTTGCTAATTTCTTCCACAACTGACGGTTTTCTGTTTTCCTCTTCATATCCGTATATACTGTGCTACCAGTGTCTTCTGTTACTTGCTGTGTATATTGTGATTTCTTGGTCTTCTCATTCATCCGTCCTTCTATAATTATCTTTAATAAGATTTCATGTCTTAAAATATGACCGATCATATTAGTTCTTCGTTTTATTTTTATTTTTTTCATAATGTTCTTCCTTCGTCAATTTTCTCTAACATCTCTTTATTTGTTAATTTATCGGTCCATCTTATTTTCAGCATTCTCCTATAGCACCATATTTCTAAGGCTTCTATGTTTGTTTTATCTGCTTTACCAATCATCCATGTTTCACATCCGTACAACGCTGCATTCCAAACAAATAGGGTTAAACATTTTTTTCTCAAATTTGTACTTATAGCCTTGTTGGTTAAAATATTTTTCCGATCGTAAAAAACTTGCTTTGCTTGATTGATCCGTTCAACGACATGTAAAGATATGACGATCCATATCTGGAACAAGATGAAGTCGATAGCAATGGAACGATTCTCCATCCTTCCTTATTACGATCGTAGCATCGCAAACCCGATAATGCCAACATCCAGACGGAAAGATGTGGTCCTCTTTCGCGTTGGGTCCGGACACACACGTCTTACACACCAGTTCCTGTTCACCAGGGAAAATCGGCCTACCTGTCCTGCATGCAATACTCCTCTTACCATCACTCACATCCTAGTTTCCTGTCCAACATATACCTTTCAACATCAGCTTGCTGGCCTTCCTCTCAACCTTCCCAACATATTACAACGCACTTCATCCGCCGAGACTAAACTTCTCCTCTTCCTCAAAATCACAAACATCTTTCCTCTAATCTAGTTTCTTACACCTTTCCTTCCGTGCCTCTGGCCTAAGTAGCAGGATACGGTACGGTCACAAATCCAAAAAGAAGAAGAAGAAGATATCTGCACTTATTTTTTTTCGACTGTTATTTTTTTTTTGCATATCATAATTTTTGTTTTATTTTTATTTATTTGCATTCCATATTTCTTAAATACATCTTCCATTACTTTTAATGTTTCCTTCAATTGATTTTGATTTCCTGCTAGAATAGCTATATCATCGGCAAATTGTAATGTGCATATTATTTCATCTTGTATTTTTATTTCTTTTGTTTTTTTCTTTAATTTCTTTCATTATTCCTTCTATATACAGGTTGAATAATATCGGTGATACAGACCTGTCTAACTCCTTTCAATATTTTAACTTCTTTGTTCACATTGCCAATCCGTATCATTGCTTTCTGATTTTTGTATAATTTATATATTAATTTAATATCCTTCTTGTTTATTTCCGTTTTCTGTAATATTGTAAACAATGTATTGACATTATCAAAGGCTTTTTGTATATCTATGAATGCAATAAAAAGTGAATTTCCGATTCTAAATCTTTGTTCGATTAACAGTCTTAGTGCCAGAATTGCTTCGCGAGTATCTACAAGTCTCCTGAATCCGAACTGAGCATCTCCCAATACAATTTCTACTTTACTTACTATTCTTGTATACAATATTCTTACCAATATCTTTGATGCATGACTTATTAAGTTTAATGTTCTAAAATCTTCACATTTATCCGAGTTCGTTCTTTTTGGTATTGCAATTATTTTTCCTATTATAAAATCCATCGCTATTGTCCCATTCTTATATATCTTTCTAAATTATTTTCATGTATTCCTCCTGCTTTTATTAGCTCAATCGGAAAATTATCAATTTATTATTCCGTATTTCTTTTGGAGCTTTATAGTACTCGCTTCTTAGTATTTCATTTTCTTCGTCGTGACTCGCATTGTTATATTTTAGCTGCACAAGTTCTTCATTTGAATTATATAACTCTTCCAAATATTCTTTCAACCTTTAATAACTGACCGTTTATATCTCTAATATTTGTTGATTTATATCTGGATTCATACATATTTTGTTTTAATAATTATTTTTGGCGAAGGGGACCAAGTAAGTACCTTATTTGTTTATGTATATACTCTCTCTCTCTCTCTCTATATATATAAAAATTAATATGTTGATACCTAAATACTTCTAACGTCGAAGGTTTTTCCTAAATTCGAATTGAGTGTTGTTCAGTTGTTCAACAAACATTCCAGTATATATTCTCGAATATATGACTGTGAGAAAGATTTTTGGCGAAGGGGACCAAGTAAGTCCCTTATTTGTTTATGTATGTACTCTCTCTCTCTCTCTCTCTCTCTCTCTATATATATATATATATATATATATATCAACCATACACACACGTACACACAACTTTTTCTTTAATATTATTAGATTGTTCCCGTAATAAATTAAATCCTTTCTTCTTATAGTGCAGGAATTTCGATTTTCAACAAAAAAATCCGTCTAAACAGAGCAATTTTCTCCAGAACCGGATAATATAGAAAGATCAATATGAGGCAATTTCTATTCGAACAGACGAAAAATTCTTGAGCATTCTAGTTGGATTTTAGTTTTTTTCAAAAAATTTATCGCGGAAGAGAACGACCAACCCCTCCTGTCAATTCGTTTTATAGCCTTTGTATTCGTTAGTAGCATTTACGTCTTACTTAATAAAAAAAAAATATATATATTTTATTCGTCATGAAGCAGATGACAAGCTAGAAACACGTACGCACATAATAATATAATAATAACAATAATATTAAAAAAACAACTAGTTAAGTATATCTACAATTTTACGAGTGTATCAAGAAGTCCTGTAGTCGTGTCTTACGCCATAGAGTAGGTTAATACAACAGTTTCTTTACACACTAGATAACGTTTATATAAACGTTAGGACAGGAAGGGAAGAACGGAGGAGAGGGAAGGGTTAGAAATACGGGCGAACCGTGCAGGCATACGCGCGTTATATTATTCCCTATCTGGTGCCCGGTATTATTTAACTATACAGGTTGCTCGATCGGTGGTTGTTCGTCGCTATGTATGTATATATATATCTATCTAGGCTTTATCTATCTATCTATATATGTATATAGATATATCGATTATATATATATATAGATATAGGTATATAGATAGACGTATATATTTAAAAACTAATAACCGTTCGTAACAATTTCTCATAACCGATGAAGTACTCGTAAACGTACACGTTCTTTCACATCGTAATGATAAATAATATACGAAAATTAAAATTTTCATCTTGCTAAAAGAATCATTTTCGTGTTCTTTTCACATTTTAATTTTTTTATTATTTATACATATATATATATATTTTTTTTTAAACGAAAATATAAATAATAATTATTATAAAATATAGACATATACGCGGTGAATGATAAATATTATCGTTGTTAATATATACAATTTTTTTAAAATTTTTTAATTATCGTTTTTTTTTTTTTAAATATACACATATACATACAATATATATTACAAGTTGCGCGGTGTGCGTACGTGCGTGAATCGAACTTTTTTTTTCTAGTTTATTAAATAACTAAAATTATTTTCGGATTTAATTAATTTCGCGAATTCGATCGGATTCTTTCCCGTATCGAATTTTGACAATCGCAAAAGGTCAACGAAAATATTAATTCGGTCGTTACGTCTAATATAGATAATTTTGGAGAGCACCAATACGGTAAGTACGTACACGCAATTTAATATTTAATTACTATTATTGTGATAACCATTAATAATTGTCGTTCGTTTCGTTACAACAGTAACTGCTCATATGGCATTATTGAAAAATTACATTAAAACAAAATGCTTTGAATTCATATATATATATATATATAATCAGTTAGTTATATTTTGCTTAGGGATAAAATTGTATAAATCAGAACTAAAATTATATCAATAAATAAATGCATTTAATATTATATAAGTGCATGCGTATAAATACACGCACAATTACACACATATATGTTTATATTTTGTCTAGGGATAAAATCAAATAAAGCAGAACTAAAATTATAATAAATATTATGAAGCACACGTACACACACACACACATATATAATATATATGTGCGTGTAAAATGCAAATGAAAGGAAAAATAAAAGCATATTGCAATTCGTGACATATTTTATTTAACTAGGACAAATTATATCAATGATATCAGGAAGTATATTATCAAGAAAGTATTTAACACGTATGCAGAAAATAATTATATGAATTTATTATCAAATACACTTTTAAATAACGATATAATAATATTAATAATAATAATAATAATAATAATAATAATAATAATAATAATAATAATAATAATACCAAAAACGACAATAACAATAATAATAATGTATGTTTTCCATCACCGCCATAATATTAGCGTTATTTATATTTTGTATTATTACGAGGATAATTTTTGCCGTGGTCGATCGAAATCGAATGGGGTACCTTCCGAATAGAAGTCAGTGTTCTAGACGACGTTTGTCGTTATTAAAAAATGAATAAAATTATGCCTGTTTAATAAATATGCAGAAAATATATACGAATTTATTATCAAATAAATTTTTAACTAACGATATAAAAATAGTAATTATAACAACAAGAACGACGTGGACAACAACGATAAATCATTATCATAATAATCATAGTCGTAACATATCTAAAACAAAAAAAATTTAAACGAAATTCATTTAACATTAAAATTAAATTTCGCTCTAACACGTCACTTTTCCTTCAGTTAGCTGATAAATTGAAGAAATAACTTTTAGTTAAATATTTAAGTTCAATATATAAATCTGTATATACATATATATATATACACACCTGCACATACGTGTGTTATACACGTAATTATTTATTATTCAGTCATTTTTAATCAAATTACTATTAATATTAAAATTAATATGTGGATCTATATATTATATATATATATACACACACACATATGTATATGTATATATGTTTGTAATGTGCATATATAAATGTATACATGCCGACAGACATAGCACGTTGAGTACGGCGGCTTTCCGTCTAATTGCCGAAGTTAAGCAACGGTACTTGGATGGGTGACCGTCGGCTCAGTGTGTTGTGTGTTGTTGTTGGTATATCCCAATTTGTCTGGCCCGCTCGGGAGATTAGGCTATTTTCTCCCCAATTTATTGATTGGGGAGACCTACGTGTCCAGCAGTGGACCGATATAGGTTTAAAAAATAAAATAAAAATAAAAATAAAAATAAAAAAATGTATACATATATGTATGTGTGTATGTTTGGGTGCGCGTGTACTAAGTATATGCTAAAATACTAATATTAATATGTACTTTCAAAATCTTTATACGTATGTTACAACCAGGCGACATAATCGACAATTAGAACAATTTAAAAATATAACATAATTACAATACCAGTTAACGAACGGATGAAATTATGTCTGTATGTAAGGAGTTATTTACTGTAGTAAGTTAATTTTTCTATTTATTTATTTTGGCTTTGTAAAGAGCAATTACAACTCGCTGATATCACATATGCACGTATACAATTGCATATATATATATATATATATATATATATATATATATATATATATATATATATCTATATATATATAAATAATTATCATCGTTGTTGCCAAACATCGTGTCCAGCACATTGTATATTATTTTTACGTAGAAAATGGGCTAGCTTTTTAGGTACCAATTATATGCGAGGCAAGTACACGGAATTTTGTGAAAAAATGCAGAATCAATCGAGATAGTACGAAATGATTGTGATTAGGAATATCGCCTGATTTTCGCGTTTCCATCGGGGCGACTGAATAATTACAATTTTTCGATCGCGATTTTACTAATAATTCGTTCGCAATTAGGGTTTTGCTCGATTTATAAACTTTGAGAGCGAAAGTTATTTGAAATTTACACTATCATCATCACCACCATCATGATCGTTTCGTTTTATAGGAGAATGCGTATATATTCATTTCCATACGTATCTGTCGGTTTCGTAATGAGTTGCTCGATGTTCTTACAAAGTGAGTTGTTCGGTAGATTTATCATTATCCATTTCCTCGATAACATACTGTTAATTCTAGTGACGTTAAATATTTCTGCCGTCTGTTGCTTCTAATCGAATTATATATTCGACGTCTAATAAGTATAAAAATAACTCTGGTGAGTTGGATTGCTTTGGGGTTTAACCTACTTGAGTTTTGGTTATTTACTTAGTTTAATTCGGGTTTACTGTTATAATTTAGTTTTGTGTGAACCACCCTCTTCAGCCAGGTCTGGCTAGGCCACTGCTTAAAAATATAGGGAATTCGATTAAGTATGCGCGAGAATTTTACCACGATGTTAATCGTAATTTTCTCTTTTATATAAGGACCGGCGGATTACCAGCGCGAGTAAGTTCACCTCGAACGGATAAAGACGATATAGACTAATTTTTAATTCACACAGCTGAAGGATTTAGAGCTATACGCGAGTTCTATCGATAATTAGTTTATTGCATGTTAATCAATCGACTGTCCGTTACCTTCGAATTTATTTTAAATACAGTTTTCATAACGAAAAAAAAATCCGAACGAACAAGGAAAAAAATCGTTAAAATAGTTAATTTATATATATATAAAGACCACAAAGTTTTTAGGCTATTAAGTCCTTATCAAGTGGATATTGTACAGAAACGTACAACGACTAGACATTTCCCTAAATTTAAAAACTAAAAAAAGAAAAGAAAAAAAAACAGGAAATATACACAAAAAAAAAACACAAAAAACACGAAGTAACTGGTTCGATAACGGTTAATTAATTACTTCGGACGCGTTACGATTACGATATTTGGGTCGTTTACCTTCAGTTTAAGTACATCGGCTATATATCGGTTACATCGATGTTTCCATATTAGACATTTAATTACGAGACGATGAAGCCTAATCGTCGACATCGTACTGTGTATTTTTTCATTATGCAAATTTCTGCATAACGTTTTTTATACAGAATCCGTTAAATAATAAATTTAAGCAAACATATATTAACGCGCGCACACACAACGTGTATATTATACACAACTATCAATTTTTATTTGGCCATGAAAACGAGTTTAAGAATACAAGAATGCGCTAAAACAAAAATTTCTCCACTTCGTACAACGACGATAACGATGAACCAGACGCATAACTGGTCGTTCAAGAGTTCAACATTGTTCGCATCAGGCGTGTTTTCATTTTCACTTTGAACCGGTTAATATTATTCAATTTCGTTCGATGCCAAATTGAAATACATAAAGTTTTTCCGAATATTCTAGTCCTATTTCGCGTAATCAAATTAATCGGAATAATTAATTATTCGCCTATCGAAAGGCTGCCCACAATTTCAGACAACGTGTCTTCTTCCAAACACCTAGACATCTTTCTAGTCGCTAAGTTGATTGCGGTAAATATAAATAGGTAGTCCGATCGACTGGAAAGTTGGTACCATCACCTAATAAAGTCGTTAGGTTGATGAAGGATAGACCGAATGACTTAATATGCTCTAGCCAATACGGAAATTATTTGATTCGGAGGCCTCGATTTCGAGTTGGCTAGAGAATTTCAGTTACCATTAAACATTTCAATCGCCGATAGGATTTAAATAATACTAAAATATTATCACATTACGTAACGAGGTCGTTATATCTTCATCATCAGAGTTTAATATACCGGTCGAAGAACGTATCACTAGTTCGCTAATGAGATGTTGTTTTGCTACGCATCCAATAGGTGTTCGTCCAGCTTTGAATATTTTGCAATTAATATGTTCTTCTTTCACGGCTTCTCTTACCTTCCATCTGTCCTTGTATAATGACCTGAAGTATTTCATATTTTCTTGTTCGTCGCTTCTGAAAATATTATCATCATCGTCGTATTGTTCGTTCCCGAACGTCGTGTGACTAGCTATTGTACGTTTATTTTTACGTACGAAACGAGCTAGCATTCACGTATGCGCATGCATATGATATTATACGGAGTGATTAAATAACGATGAAAACTTAATATGTCGTGAGTTGGTTTCGAACCCCCGACCGTCAAGTTGACAGTCGAGCACGCTAGCAACTACGCTACCGCGACGTGTCAATCGACAAATAGAAATCGAAGATCAATCATGTTTTACCGAACTCCGTTTTTACTTTCCATTTAAGTCGGACGCAGTTGTCCGCGTTCGAATGTAATGTGTGTCGATTAATGATGGAAGATAGAGTTATCCGGAAAAAATTCGACACTATTAAACGGATTTTCATCATCTATTAAGAAATAATCACCATTGCGGTGTACGTCCGCGGATGTCGTAAACTTCCCAGGAAATTCTACTGCCGCTTAAGTTGATCGAAATGAGGTTCGAATTCAATAGAATAGAATACGTAGTAGAAGCCGAAGAGTTTTATAAATAAACGGACGGAATGTAGCGGGAAGCGAATAATCGTCCGAAATTGAAACGCGAAGTCAACACTAAGTGAGAATCATTACCTCTCCGTGATTCTTCTATAACTAGGGATTCATAAAATGATACCGGGTGTGAAACGAGTATCAGTTGCGATTTTAAACGACTAACAAAACGAATTTTTGCATCGCCGAAATTTCGAAGAGTTAATCAAAGAGAGTCTGTTACTGTTAAATTGTTTGCATTTCCGTGGTTTGGAAACAAGTGTTAAAGGCAGAAATATGTACCGAATTGTTTTACATCATATGTAGAATAAGAAACATGCAAAACGAATAGGAACAAAAAATTGATTCATTAATGAAGCATGCACACACGTTGCCGGAATAACGATCGGAACATAGCTTTTACATCATCGGTGGTACGATACGGGAAAGCTGCCGATTAGTAGGAGTTTAATAAATTAAATAATGTTTTTTTTCTATATTAGAGGAAACTTGTGTTTGGACTTATAATTTCTGCTCAAGGAGGGTGCGCATTTTAAGATAATCTAAATTTTTTTATAACAAAATTTCTATACGAAGAGGAAAAACTAATGTAAACAATTTTAGAAAATACCGTCGTTACGAGTCATCTACACGAGAGCGTACGTATTACTTGTGTGTATGTGTATTTTATTAGTACGAATGTTCCCCCGCACTGTCCTTATTTACGTCACGATCGATATGTTCAGGATTTACGTCAACGAACTTCAATTTTTAAAATACGATCGAATAGATTTAAATTCTAACATGTCCATTTCGATATATTATATTGAAATTTTTATTTTCTCATGAATTGTGTCATCAATCATATATAGGTATATATATATATAAAGTTTTTTGCGTGTTTGTATTTTCGTTTGCGCATGCGCACACGGATGTCCGTTATTTCGTTCATATATAGATATGTATATTCGCGTAAAAATTGTTTGCACGTTGTATTCTTTCTCTTGCGCTTCCCCTGAGTCATCGCCGTATCAAGTTGCGCATGCGTTTCTTTTCTTTGTGAAATTTGTACAAAATGTCGTTTTGGGAAAACGTCTTTAAGTTTCATTTGTTCCCTTCGGCCCAGGGCGCAATTTTTTTTCGTGTAAGGTTTAGTGAATACGATAATTTTTAGAAAAATATTCTAAACATCCCCAGCGTTTTGTGAATACTTCTTAATCACGGACAAACGACATAATTTACTTTTCATTCATAACCGAACAATTCGAAGTTTAAGATTTTCACGATTTTGTGGAATATACAGAGTGTCATCACACACGGAGAATTAGAATTACTCGATAAATATATTCATTGATGTAACGACTTCCAAACGAATTGTTTTATTTTGGATATGTGGTTGAGGTGCTTCCATCGTCCTATCGTTCCTTTAATTTTACCTAGTATAATTAGTTTTTCTAATCCACTTGCTGATCTACATCCTGACTATGCGCGAGACGAAAATGTAGATCGAAATGCGTCTATGTAAAATCGTCAAAATTCAGAAAGTTGTATCCGAGATATATCAATTTGAAAATGTAGCAAATATACAAATTTGATAAAAATCCTTTTTTTTTTAAATTTTTATCCGTTTGATTGAAATAAATGTGGACGTTTATTTATTTTTTGTTAGATCAAATTTTTATTTCAAAATCACGGATACTCAGTTTTTAGATTACCGTCATAGTAGTTTGAAGAGAAACTGAATTACAGTTAACGAGGTTATTACGTTAAACGTTTCGACTTCATACAGCATCGTATAAACCAGATACAAAATTACAAATGAATAGCCGGCGGATTAGAGTGTCAATCTAGTCTCTTCAGATACCGAGTGTTCTACATCGTTCACGATACATTCAGCTCCGTGCGAATATGATCATTTTGAATGTACCGCGATGTGTTAATTAAAGATCTCGATACTTTTCATCGGAATCGTTGAGTAATTTTAATTCTAGAACTATCGGCTGTTCTCTATAATTGTAGACTATAAGTACACACCGGTTTGAGCATGGTATTGTAAAGTACCAAATTTGTGTTCAGTTTCTTAATACGGCTTATCTATACTGCGATTTTAACGCCTGTCCGGACATACGGGTTGCAGATGTGCAAAGCCGACAAATGTAAGAACTACACAGAATTACCGAAATAATTAGACTAATAACAAAAGCAAACCAGATCATTCATCGTAATTTAAATATTACCGAAATATGTGATGTCATTAAACAATACGCGCAGAGTGATGCTGCAAGTCTGAAAAATCATCCAAACTTGCTCCAGCGATATAATAAGTTTAAGACGCGGTAAAAGCATGAACCAAATCTGAGGTCGTGGTTACCCGGTGTGTACCAGTGGGCACTATACGCTTCCCTTCTAAATACTGCTAAACGATCTCGTTGGTCAGCTTGCAGTAAATATGAATGAGCTAATTTATTTCACTTTTGCCTGTTAGTGGGTAAAATTTATTAGAATTCTCGTTTTATTCGATTTTAATTTCGCGTTATAATTTATTAATCGCGTATCGAACGCTAACCCATTATCGACGCGAAAATAACGTACAATGGGCTAGTCACGATGTACGCGCAGAAAAACGTAAACATGTTTCGTCTAATGTTAATCGTCGCCAGTTATCCGATATTATCGCGCGTTACGCGTAGTTATCTTTTTTTATTATCGTAATAAAAACGAGAGACAGAGATTAGCGATCATATTAACGCACGAATAAATTGCATCCGATCGAATCTGATCGTCTTTACGTCATTATTATCGCAATTATCGCAAAATTCGGACTTTGTAATCCCGGAAAGCATCTAACCGCATCCGAGTAAGAAGTATGGTGAAAAATGTGCATTCAATAAAAATCAAAGGAAAACACCGCTCTAGAAGTGAAATTTACGATAAGGAAGTATTATATCAGCAACTAGAAGGTTGCCTAAAATGTTATTACTTTTGTCGTGTTATATACTTTCTTGTCGGAAAAAAATTTATATAATTACGGCAATTATTTCGCAATGTCGGACGTGAAATAAATGAGCGCAATTTTTTAATAGTTACGTACGAAATTTTACGTTAACATTATTTTTTATAATCTTACATTGATGAGTTAATTTGGAGAATCGAAAGAACATTACAATATATACATATATATATATATATATATATATATATATATATGTATATATATTACGTTAAAAGAAATTTGTGCAAATTAGCGTAACATCGACCAAAAATGATAAAAGGTCTCTTTTAAATTAAACGGGTCAATAACTACATCCGTCATTATCTAGTTTCAAATAGGTGCGTGATATAAATATTTGCGTGCATGTATTTTAACAAGTGTAGTATTAACACGCGGTTAATGTTAATAATCTTAAGAAATGTATATGTAACCGTTATTCAAGAAGAAATAAATGATTTGATTCGATGTAAATACCTCCACCGATTAATAACCGATTACCCGGGAAATTAAGATTGTTTACTTTTTATTTATACTTTCCCCCCCCCCCTTATTTAGGGGTGGTCCGTACTGGCTTTATTCGATTTAGTTATTTAATTATTTAAACGTTTAGATATTTTTAGCGATTGCGTTGTTTTTTCTCCTTCCTTTACTCGCAGGATATGATGTTGTAGTTAATTTTATATACTTCGGATGGTTAATTTCTAAAATAAAGGAGGTTCAGACTAGAAAATAAAGCGCCGAATTGAAATGGACCGTTCTGCTATGACGAAACTGACTAAAATATGGAAAGATGTTTTCATAAATATATACGTACTAAAATAAAACGATATTGGCATTTTCGGTAGTATTATATGTAGCTGAATCGTCGACTTTTTAGAGATAAGGTAGCACATACTCGAAAGTTTTGAGGTGTAGTACTGGAGAAGATTTCTCCGCATACTGTGGACAGCGAAACGAACTAATGAATCTATAGTGCGTGAGTTGAATCACACACACAACGGTTAGCTGATTTTGCTGTTCTCCGCGTGATGAAATATTTCGGGCAAGTCATTCAAAGCAGACGAAATTTAGAAACACCGGCGATACCATATACGTTATTTTTTTTGTTTTTTTTTTTTTCGAATTAGGCCATCTAAGGACCACGTGAAATAATTTATACACGATTCATCATCTTTCTCTCCAGCCAATACTTCTTCATTCGCTGTCGATGTTCTTCTTTTCTTTCATCTGTCCATATTCCGCCAGTTTTTTTCTTCTGTTTTTCTTTGAAACGTTCGAAATTTTCAATTTTCTTCCTAAATAGTTCTCTGCTCAAGATTTCTTCTTCTTCTATCTTCATTTCGTCCAAGTCCTTTTTAACTTCTCCGAACCAACCTATTCTTGTATTCTGATTTTTATAAAAAAAAATCGAATATTTTTTTTTAATAATCTTCCCGACTCCATCCTTCTAAGATGACCGTAAAATCGCATATACGTTATTATATATTAATATTATTGCGTACATACATGAATAATCATAAAATAATAATAATAATATTAATATCGATGTTAATATATTCAATTCAATTTATTTGTTCACTTAAAATTACACTAGATCCCGTAATTTACTTAACTGTTCGTAAATGCCTAATGATACGCGAGTAGCAGGCTTAAAAAAAGGAAACAATTGAACAGGTGACAAATGTGGGCATGCATTTGTAATAATTATCAAATAGATAAAATTATTCGAACACGCGTGAATAGGCGCGTATAAATTTTTGTTTTATTCATTTATTTTTTTTTTTTTACCTGTATTTCCGATTTGTACTCGGTTCGCGAGCGAGTTTGAAAGCAATTTTTTATTACTTATTACAATTTTTGAACTTGAAATATTAAATTTCGGCGTTATCAACCGTCGTTTATCATTTCATATAATTAAGGTTATACGACGGTTGTATGTAGTATGAAATTTATCGTCCCGGTGGTAATGCCACTCTACCAGTTTTCCCAGTGACAATCGTTATCTCGAATACAATTTTTTTTTTCTCGAAAAAATTCTGTATATCATATATTGGTTCTCGACCGTTATTAACCTCATCCTATTCTATTATAACGTCCTTTTGCAGTTAATCTTTTTATAATGAATTAGCCTTAGATGACAGTTTGCATCTTCACTCACACGCATAATGAATTGTAAAGGGCGAAATATGAATAGAGCATAATAATATTATTATTAGTAATTTATTGTTGTCGAATTTGACCATCTATAGAGTGCGTGGAATTGTTATCAGTATTATTTGACTATGTGCATTTCCTTCCGATCATACGCCCATTTTTTTTCGGTTCTTTGTTAATTCTTTTAGATCCGTTCTTACACTAAATTTCTAAACATCGTTTTATCTACTCGCACTTCATTCGGATCTTTTTCTCGCTCTTGAGAACCATCTACGGCTGCTGGACTTCAATCTATCGAGGCGTCGAAAGACTCTGTTTATCAGCCCAACACCACTAGTTCTCTGGATACGCTCACTGGTAATATCGAACAGTTCGTCTTATTGTATCCGAACGCTGCTCCTTTTTTCCGACCAACAATCTTATTCCTTTTTATTTCATCCGATACTACGATTTTTCCCGCGTCATTCAATTTCAAGCGTTCGATTGCGTATGCGCACTCTGGTTTAACAACTGTTTTAAAATGTCATAGGCCGAAACCGTGCTTCGAGTATAATACGCTGAATCGAAAGATCACTTTACTAGATCCTCCGAGGTACGGTGTCTGCTGCAGGAGCCAATACTAAAAAAATATCATTCTAGAATACGAGCCGGTTCATAAAGGCGTTAATAATTCATTATTACCGTTTGCAGTGAAAAATAACTTGAAACGTTTTAAAAACCGTCGTAAGCACTTAGTACTGTAAAAATTTGAAATAAACAGCAGACAATACAGGCAATATAAACGAGTGCGGGCTTGTTCGACTCGTAGTATTTAACACTGAATTGTTGGAAAACCCCATTTGGTTAGACAGGTTCGAAATGCTGTATATATTTCATTATCGGTGATATCTAGTATATATGAGCACGAGTGTAAATGGGTGTAAACGTGCCTAGGTGTGCATATATATATATATATATATATATATATATATATATATATATATATATATATATATATATATATATATATAATATATATATAATATATATAGTGAGTGTGTACGTTTAGTGTTATTGAGTTATTATCGCTATTCCAATTATAAATAAGTATGTTATATTTTCTTTAAGTATAAAATCCTTACGATTGTTTCATTTCTTTTATGTTATTGTTAAATTGGCCTAATTACTATTAAGATGACGTTACTTTATCCTATTAATATATGCATATACATTATTTATTACCTATTACGTATACGCTAGATCATTAAAAATCATTTGATTTGAAGATTCTAAAGTAACCTAACATTTCTAAATGATTGTTTATAATAATTGATAAATTTCACTGCACATACATTTTATTAAACACTTTCATCTATCTAAAATGCGTAATATTCTAGTATACAACGCTATTTATACAGACATATAGTTTTCCCGATTTCTTAAACGATAATGTTAACAACACTAGTGTTAATAACTAATAACGGAGATTTTCGGCTGTTACGCTATTTTCAAGTTGCAATTAAAATAAATAATAATAAATTAAAATAAATAATAATAATTTTTTTTTATAGTGCCGTGTTTAACTACCGAGGCTATTACGGCACTGGTGATTTAACATTTAGATCTAGTAACTGGGGTTGGAAGAGGAAAGGAACTGTATAACTGAGGGAATAGAACTGTTGGAGAAGAAAGCAGATACAGTACGCGGATGGATATTGGGCCGATAAGGGAGGGGCGTAGGGCAGTACAGTAAAATGTATAATAATAAGAAAAGTAATATATGTAGGAAAAATATGTACTTGACTTAAACAACGACTAACATCTAGCCCGGTATCTCGGAGTGGTCAAAAACGTTGTAAAATTAAAGTACAGATCTTTACAGTTTACGAAATGACTTCGTTTATCACTGTATCAACATGCGCTTGTCTTATAGATTTATGCACTGAGAAGGATCTTCAAATTTTCACATTAAGTCGTTAGTTTACTTTTGATCGTAATAATAAGGAATATTTTTATTTTCATTCTAACTTTTAATTTTAGCTATGTCGGACGGACAAACAGGGGGGACCGCATGTTGCTTGAAACGTAAATTTGGGTTTATTAATAAATCGTATTTTTTCTTCTTGAACGATGTAATTATCTTTTTTTAAATTTCATTAAATATATTTAATATCGAAAATTAGTACATTACACACTTCTATTATAAGTTTACACAATGACTTTTATGTATTCATTTGTGCAGCTACGTATATTATATATATATATATATATATATAGAGAGAGAGAGAGAGAGAGAGAGACTTATTATTGTTTATATTCTTACGCGAGTCTTAAAATTTATTTGCCTCGTAAATTCTAGCATAAGAGAAAGTCTAAATTGGCGATTGCAGTGTACGGGACGGCACCTCTGTAAATGAAGCAAATTGTAAAATATTAATTCGAATAATAAAGTATTAATAATAATAATAATAATACACTATTTACGACGTACATTTCTTTATGAATAAAATAATCGTGATATCGTTTAAAAAAAAAAAAAATTATAATAAAAAGGAACTGCTAATTAGAGATCACGCGCTGATGTTATCGAATTGGAATGGATTAGATTTTAACTACTTTAAAATGTTTTATAAATATCGTCGACAAGTTTGCAAGGAATAATTTTTTGATAACGAGCCATCCTGTCCGTTCAACACATTTTCATCATTATCATCATCGTGATTATTATAAAACATTTCGTTTGTAAATAGATTTTCCGTTTCATTAGTACACGTCAATTAATCTACGAACACGCCAAATTTGTAATTTACTTCGTTAAAAAAAATTTAATGAACGAGATAAACGTATTGCGTTTCGTCATTATATTCTGCGCAGATAAATTTTCTCAGCTATATATATATATATATATATATATATATATATATAATATGTAAACTATTCGACGTTTCCTGCGGAAGCCAAGCAATTTCGTTTGGCAAATATCGGTGCAAATTATTTATATTTGTAGACTACAATGTGTAGTTGGTTTTACGATATAAAGTAAATTTTTACTTTACACGTTTACAGCGTCTTCCAACCTTACGACGATCAATTTGATAGGAAATACACCCGAAACATTATGGACTATCTACAGACCCCCTTTTCAGTTGACACTTCTAATAAAACATGCATCCCCTAGAGAGGTACAGTGTAAAACCGTTAAATTAGCTAACGGGAAAAACCGGTGATATATATATATATATATATATAAGAAAAATTACCACCTAGGTCGATATACCTACTAACATACATTTTAAATACGGCGCTCCTACAGGTTATTATCCACAAATTTGGAAAGAATCGGTAATTATCATCATATAAAAACCTAAAAAAATGCAGCCCTTCCTAGCTCTTACAGACCAATTAGCCCGCTGAACATTGTATGTGAAATCTTTGAATACTACTACAAGATCGAATCTTGAAAATAGCTATAGACGGAAATTTCTGACCATCAATTTGGTTTTCGCAAAAAATCACTCAACAGTACACCCGATGAACAGGATTATAGATCGTATATCTGCGGCCTTCGAAAAACGGCAGTACTGCATTGGGCTTTTTCTGAACATGGAAAAAGCTTTTGATCGTGTATGACATCTTGGACTCTTATTTAAACTGAGAAGTATTATGCCCCTAGGCGATTTCTAGTTAAAATAAATTCTGTCATTTCTAAGAGCTTCGGTTCTGCAGGAAAATATACATTGGCCTCTACTGTATTTACTATATGCAACGGACATTTACTAACTACCTTCGTTTATGATATCTGCATCATAATGGCACGTGATAATTCTTCGCACGCATCTGCTGTTATGCAAGAACAAGTCGATAAAATATCTGCATGGGCTACATCGTGGGGAATTAAAGTCAAGATGAAAAATAGTCAACAGGTAATGTTTCCACTGAACAAGATGCCTTGTCCACCAATTAAAATTAATAGCATTACTTTTCCTCATTGTGACACCGTCGAATATTTAGGCCTGTTTTTGGACCGCCGTCTTACATACAGAACTCACGTTCAGTATGTGCGTGAAAAATGATGTGTCAGATTGAAATTTCTGCGCTGCATAATTGATAGAAAGTACTCTGTAAAGTTATCCCTCAATCATCTAGTATATTTGACGATAATATTGAGGTACGGTATTGAAATATACGGTGCATGTGCATGTGCAAGAAGTAATATAAATCGCATTCAGCATCTGCAGTCGCCAAATGGCCAACACTTAGTTCTTTGTATCAAATCGTACCATTCACGACGATCTCCACATTGAATACGTACACAATTATAATTTTTTAACGAGCAGTGGACTAGCTCCGACCTCAATATGTCGGTTAATCCGATAATAATATTAAAAGGCTTTGGACCAGAGACTTTTTTAAGATTGGATAATCTTACGCTATAACTGTAGTCCCAGCGATTCGTAGAAATAAGTATTCTATTGTTTGCTTTTTTCTATTTGCACATGTTTTCCTTTTTCCGTTCTTTCTCTCTATAGATGATTCATGTCTAGCACTTACTCTATTTAGGAATAAATTAATTTGTCACTGACTTATTAGTAATAGTGGTCAGTTCATATTGACTGGAGTGGTGTTAATAATAATAAATTTCAATACGTACAAAAAAACATTGACGGATTCCGCATTTTTTTGTTCAAAATTTATCCGCCAGACAAACGGTTTGGCGAGATTAGACCTTCTCGGGTTATGTTAGAGGTTGAACGAATAATTACGATAATTTAATACGTCGTTTAGCAAATGTTTAACAAAATAAAATTCTAAATATTCAACATCTGTCTTTATCGTATGGATCCAAAAAGGAGAAAAAAAATTCCAAATATTCACGCGGATTTTAAGAATATTAATCGCAAAGAACTTATACTCGTCAACATCTACGTATAATATATCGTCCGTTCTCCATCTGGATATTCTCTCGCACATTTAAGAGAAGTTAAAATGTCCCCAACGATATCACGTTGTTTACGGCGTTTGTTAAAAAATATTTCACTTGCGAAAGTGGAACACGATTAAATGTCATCTCTCCTATGTACAGAGGACTTTGACCGAAATCCCGTAGTTGTTAATAACCCTTTGAGTCGCCAGCAGGTTCTCTATTTATATGGTAGATGAAATTTTCATATCTTTATTTATCGGTTGATGTGAAATAGGAGCGCATTGAAAATGATCTAAAATCATCTAAATAAACAACAGGTATAAAATTTATAATTTTACGTTATCGAATGTTAATCGTGCGTGCGCGTCAGACAATTTGACTAATTACGTCGTATAATTACCATGCAAAAGTTTTGAGGATACAAAAGTTCTGGCCGAAGTAGATCGGTTAGGTGAAAGAATTGTTTCGGAAGCCATAGAAATTTTAAAATTCCAGAACTTCGACAGAAAGGATGGCTTCCGACTTGATCGAGCGTGGAGAACGGTCAATTGAGAACTAATCAGGATGTAGTATTGTCAATATAGTTAAGGTAGTAGCTTGTTATGTCAGAGTTAGTTTAGTTCTGATGATGGGCATGGTATGTTGCTTGACAACTAAACTCGGGTTTATTAATATATTGTTTCACTTTTATTAATAAATCGTTTTTTTTTTCTTTTTGTACGCGGTTGTTCCGAAATTTATTACGTCTTGATACCTTTTTTTTTTTTTTTTTTTTTTTTTTTTTTAAATATTTTTTTTTGTTAAATATTTACGTTGTAACGATTTAATAGAATAAACATAATTGATCGGTGACTTTGAAAACAAAATATAAATCATTAGATATAAAAAACTTTTAAAAAAATACTTTCCTTCAAAATTTGATATATTTCAATATCCGACATCTCTGAAATAAGTAGTACGAACTTGACGCGAGTTAGATGAGTTTAAGACGGCACTTATGTGTATAACTTAACTTCCCAGCTGTGACAGTCATACATGCACTCTAAAAAAAAAGCTTAAAATCTTCGGCTTCTGAATTAGTCGAATATAATTTAAACAATCAGATTTTGGGGATTTTTTGTTCGCTACACGAGTTTAAGACTGCCCTTTTAACGTGTAATAATTCTTCAACTGCGACAGAATTCTCCATACATACCCTCTAAACATTACGTAATTTTTCGTCTCTGTAATTAATTTAAAATTGCTATTACAAACAAAACGAAAATAAAAATAAAAATGAAAGGAATAACAAAAGAAAAAGAATATATTCGAATAATCCGTATTTATATACAAAAAACGACTATATATAAATCAGCTGAAATAGATTATTATCACTGTTACTTTAATAAACCGATCACGTTTTACACGTATAATTATTAAAAATCTGAAAGTAAGAGAAAAATGTATCAATACAATCTTGTCCGGTGAAAAAAGATTTAATTAAAATGATCAAAGTAATAATATAAACGAGACGTAATGATTTCATTTGAAAACCGATAAAGTTGGAAGTACGAATCGTTAATTTACATACGAACCTTTAGCAAAGCTTTACAACAGTCACGACAAATTCAGGTGATAAAATTAACAAAATAATCATAAATAATTATAGCAATAATACTAATAGTAATAATCTTAATAATAATGAAGTACATGCGCGATAATTAAATTGTTTATAATTAGAAATTGGGATTTTTATTATTTGACAATTAATTAAATGTATATTACGACCCGAGGATAAGTCAAAAATTATTCGATTATAATTAGTGATTTATACTGGCAATTTCATTGGTTTTTAATTAGATGATGTGATATTTAACAGAGTTATAATTAAAATAACGTAAATAATAACAGCGATAATTGAAGCAGCGTGAAATTGCAGATATGGAATATACAGAGCAATTTATAAATATATAACTAATGGAGTAGGCGTACCCATAAAAATGTATTATATATATATATATATATATTCACGATTTCAGAGTGTAGAATGCGAGAAACCAGTGTTTAATTATCCGTGTTACTTATTTCATAAATGCTAGAGTATATTGCGTATAATTACCGGTTTATTGCGTAAGGTAAAAAAAAAAAACGATTTCGATTGCATTTATTATAAAACTAGATGGTGTATTATTCGATCAATTTCGATAAATACGTGTGCATTAAGAACTACGAAATAATTACCTTAGAATTGTTCTAGAGGCGCAATAGCCTCGGAATAGTTTTTGACGCGCAATACTGATTTTAAACAATTCCCAGGCATTTATTTCGTACCGTTTGAAATTTATCCATTATTAGCTCATCACCTTACACACCTTTTTCTATCGATACTAAGTGTCAACGAACGCGATAAAAAATTCGATTAAAGCGTCGTGTGTTTTTCAAGTAAGACCAACATTTTTCACAAATGGTTTTCAGTCTGATTGCTGATAACAATGTCTGATAAATAATATAGCTTCAGAGTTGTTACTCTTTACGTATTAATTTTAATTTTCGATTTTGGAATTATATTTACGTACTTAATTATGAACGTTATTTTCTAAATTCTCGAATGTGTTAACTCTATACGAAGTCACAAATGAAATATGGAAACTTTTTAAAAAAACTCGTTCATACGTAATGTAAAGAAAAGGTTCTAATCGTCTCAATAAAGGTATATTTGGTAAAATCTGTCGAAGAAATACTTCAACAGATGTACACACTCACACACAACATGTACATATTGTATATGTTTAATGTGTGTGTTAATTTCTTTTGAAAGGAAGCAAAAAGATTCCATTAAGTCGATCACCTATGTACTCGCTACGTAGGAAAATACGAGGTATCTGTTGTCCATATCTGTCCGAAAAAGAAAGTCGATACTCCATTAGCGACCAAATCTGACTGATATTCGTGTTACACATTTTTTAATTCTTGTTTTCGACTGGGAATTATATATAATTATTCCGTTGTATGTTAACTATGGCCGGACGATGAATTATCTTCTCCTAATTCCGGCGAAATATCCGCACATAGTTATTCTCTGTTATTTCTCTCAGTTCTAGACACACGAATGCGTTGTAGTAAATTAATCTGGTAGACTTCCGCATTGTACCTGTCCGCCGTATCGACAGTCGTCTTTCGTTTTGAAACGTTGGATTTTTGCTTGCGTAAACGAAAATTCTCGCTCGACTGCTCGATTTAAAATATTTCATTATAAAGAACTGAACTTATAAAGGAGTAATTTATATTTTATCTTTTTTCGTTCTGTAATTCGCAATGTTCGAACATTATCATCGACGCGGCGTTTCATAGTTATCGAAGTGAAACTTCTATTGGCGCGTTATATACGGGGAGTTAACCCGTAAACGAGCAAGCCAAAGGCTTATATAGGCACATAGGCAGACCTACTTTCACAAGTGTAGTCGGACACACCGTCTCTCTTTCCCGCATGCTCTACTCATATATACGTGTATGTTTACATACACGTGTACAAATATGTACAGAAATTATGAAATAATATTTTTTTTCTTGCGCATGCGCGCCCGGTTATCCATTATTTCGTTCAAATCTTCGCAGCACGTAGGATGGATGTACAACGTAGATTTCAGAATGAAAACATTTCAGTCATCGCCACGTCGAGTTAAGCATAGCATTTGTACAAAATCGTGTTTATTAAATAAGCGTCTTTATGAGAAAACGTCTTTTCACTTCTTCCCTGCACCCCGAGGCACAGAACACTTTTTTATATATATTTTTTTTATTTATAAATAATTTTATACATATTTTTATATTCGTATAAACGTCAAAGACAGTTTTTTTTTTCATACTATTATTACAAGTCCACATTCACATTTGCGCTAAGTCATCAATGTTGTCATTCGAACAAAGTGTTATCGGCGTTGCTCGCATTTCATCCGATGCAGGTTATCGTAAACTTTGTAGGTGGAAAATTAACATTAGCTCGGCTTTTCCATTTTCTCTCGAATCTGTAATTTTTGTTCTTATAAAAGTCTGGTCGTTAATATATATATATATATACTCACGCGGAGGTTTATTCAGTTTTTTGTTTTTTCAACGTTGCCGTACCATGTTACAAAAGCAAAAAGCGCGGAGTCTCATTATTCCATTATTATAAATGCGGCGATAGTTGGAGGAGTATTTCATAAAGTATGCTAGGGAAGTGTAACGAAGAGCGAATGGAATTACATAAAGAACAGCGAAGTAAGATATGAGCTATAGTGATTTAAAAATTACAGGTTGAGCAAGTAGGAGGATCGGTTTTAGATAGGATATAAGAATGGGTCAAACGAGAGTAACCTGTCCGAACACGAAACAACATCACGTCATCTTGTCTTGCGCGACACGAATACGCTGAATAGCCCAGATAACGCTTCGTTGAGGTAAACCGGTAAATGTGACTGTTTCCTATTCTTCGAATTTATGGAACATGCAGCGGACGCATATCGAAACATCTTGCCGGAAGTAATTCGGTATGAGACACGAAGACGGCATCTTCCGCAGTTGCTTCTTTATTCCTTCCATATCCCCTTTATGTTCAGGAATCCGGCGTACACGGCAGACTTTGATGTTTGTCAAATTAATTTTCTCGGCCGTTGGACGCACGCATCAGAAATTTGGTTTCAATTGTTTGCTCCATACCAGCGAGTCTGCGACATAATATCTTACTTACGTGCGGAATTAGAAAAACTGCTACGTAGTCTGTATTTTTATTTTATTATGCATAATAACGCATATACGTAGACCGTGCGCTTCTGTTTCTCGAATATCATCACTCATACATTACTTTAAGTTTCTATATATAACCTCCGCGTCTTAAAACCTGCCAGACCATTTCGTTTAATCCTCTCGTCAAAAGTACGAAATGTTTATAATTTATAATTGTTTTACTTCTACTTCGCTCCAGACGATAACTACAGTCGATGATAGTAGCCACCTTCGCCGGTATTCTTTAGTCATTTCCGAAGATGCAGTCATTTCGAACAATATATCAAACTGAGTATTTATTTCTCAAAATTAAAAAATTTAATCCTATAAATACCTCGATTAAAAAAAACAACAATGTAATAAATATGCAGAAATATTAGATAGAAAAATATCAACCGGTTATAAAATTACAAAAGAATTCATAAACCAAGTAGAAAAAAGCACCAAGGCAGTGCAACAATTATTCAATTGCGGAGGTAGACGACTAGAGATAAAAATTTCACACGCGCGTACACAACGATACATGCATTATATATATATATATATATATATATATATATATATATATATATATATGCTGAATGCAATTATCTACTAGGTATCGTATACATACGAATAAATTAATAAATATTTAAACGATGGTCGTTGTTGTTTTTATAATCGGTTTAGATACTATTCACATACATGACTATAATTACCCAAAACATGCAGAATTCGTGTCATAAATTTCCGGAGTTATAACCAAAAGAGTTAGTATTGATTATGGAAGTATTTTTCTTAAAATAGTTCTTGCATATTTCAAAAAATAATTTCCGAAAAATTCCAAACCTTATATCGGGACCGTAGTCCAGCAGCTGCTTATTGTCCGCCACGACACAAGACAACGACAATAGAATTCAGCAAATATATAAAATATTTTGGGAGTAAATTCATTTCTGGAGCTGATTGGAACGCCAAACATACAGCGTGGGCTCCAGGTTAACGACAACAAGGAGGCGTATGCTGAAACAAGCACTGGAAAGTCACAATGCTAAATATATATCAACGGGTGAACCGACATCCGACAATGGTAAAATACCGGATTTGCCGGATTTTTTCATTACGAAAGGAACTGCTAGTTATTACTCAGAAATAAATTCTTCTTTCGATATTTTTTCGGACACTCTTGTATCATTTTAACGTTTGGCGATTCGGTTATATGTCGTGAAGGAAAAATATATTTGTGTAACCACAAAACAGATTGGGAATCATTTAGGGAATACTTAATTAAATCTAAAAATTCCATTGAAAAGCGAAATTGACATCGAGAATGCCGTACGGTATCTAACTAGAGAGATACAAACAGCAGCCAAGCTGAATACTCCAGTTAATACTTACAAAAAAAGTAATAATTACCCGCTATCAGTCTGAAAGTTAGTCTTGGAAAAGAGAAAGTTTAGACGAAGGTGGTTCCAAACAGGGAATCCCTGGGATAAAAAATTGTTCAACGATAAAGTAAAAGAATTAAAAATGTTATTAGCAGAAATTAAAAACAAAACCTTTAATAGATATTTAAATAAACTCTCACCCCTAGAAATAGATGACTATTCCCTGTGGAAGTGCACCAAAAATATTAAACAGTCCAATACACATATTCCTCCGATAAAACATGGTAACGGATCATGGGCGAGAGATGATAAACAGAAGTCAGATTTATTTGCTCAGAACCTGGTAACCGTGTTTCAGCCAAACATAATGACTAGCACGGACAGGGAAATATACGACTATATAAATAGTCCATATGAATCATCTTCTTCGATTAAGTTAGCCTCACCTTCTGAGGTGAAATGTTTACTTAAAACGTTGAAAAAGAAGAAAAGTCCGGGTTTCGACTTAATAAGCGCTGAATTATTGAATGAAACTTCCGCGAAAAGCTATAGTATTGCTGACTTATATATGTAATGCGATATTTCGCGTACAATACTTTCCAGTACAGTAGAAATTCGCGCAAATTATAATGATTCCGAAACCTGGCAAAGATCCGTATTCTGTTTCATCTTATCGTCCGATCTCTTTGTTGCCAGAAAAATTAATATTAAAAAGATTACAGCCTTACATACAGTCCAATGATATAATTCCGCAGCAACATCAATTCGGTTTTATAAAACACCATTCCACCACTGATCAATTACATAGGGTGGTTAGTGTAATTGAAAATAGCTTAGAAACCAAAAAAGTATGTACCGCGGCATTTCTCGATGTTTAACAAGCTTTTGATAAAGTTTGGCACGATAGTCTATTATATAAATTGAAATGTCTATTGCCGAAAAATTTTTACCTGTTGTTGAAATCATACATAGAAAATCGGCACTTTCAACTGCGTTACAAACATACCTATTCAGAAATACATCCTCTTTTAGCAGGCGTTCCCTAAGGTTCTGTGCTAGGCCCCACGCTGTACTTGTTATACACAGCTGATTTCCCTACAATGGAAAATGTACAGGTGGCTACATTTGCGGATGACACTGCACTGCTTTCAACTCACACGGGTCCGAAGATAGCTAGCAGTAACCTACAAAAAGCTCTTACTAAGGCGGAGATTTGGTTTAAAAAATGAAAAATTGGAATTAATGAAAACAAATCCGCCAATATCCATTTTACCAACAGAAAAGTTACACCCCCGCCCGTCAGGATTAATAGCACCGATCTGTCAGTGCGATCAACGGTCAAGTACTTAGGATTACACCTGGATAGCCGATTAACACGGAAACATGAAGAAAATAGAATTAACCTGATAGGGAGAAACAGTGTACTAACGACAGATAATAAACGTTTAATATATACAGCGGTTCTAAGGCCTGTCTGGACCTGGGGGTGCAACTTTGAGGTTGTGTTAGACCATCAAACCTGAAAATAATACAAACGTCACAAAATAAAATTCTTCGGATGATAACCAAGGTACCCTGGTATGTAATAAATTTAACGTTGCATCGAGATTTACGTATAGATTATGTGGCCGAGGTCATAAAAGTTCACGCTAAAAGACACGCAAGAAGACTTGATAACCACCCGAATACTTTTGCTAGGGGATTGCTTGATACCACCGGTGACATAAGGAGACTAAAACGTCAGAAACCGCAGGATCTCGTTTATGGTCGTCGTAATCGGGTACGTATCGAATTCTCTTAAACGTACTGCTAAATGTCCTTGGTGGACAGCTCGCAGTATTATAAATAATAATAAAAAAAAAAAAATGTTGAGTAACAAATAACTATATAAAATTATTTACGACCAAATTACTTTGTTTCAAAAACATGTCTATAATGGAAACAATCGTTTCATTTAACTTGCAATTATATAACCTATAGATACGTAAACACATACACATATATAAAAATGTATATATATATATATATGTGTGTGCGTGTGAAGTGTGAATATATAAAAACAAGCATCATTGGGTATCAAGAATTTTCATATACCATTGAACGCGGGTAACGCCGTGTTAATAATTTACTTTATTAACCAATAATAATTATTTATTAATCTAAACATTTATTTAGTTGAAATCTACGTACCAGGGCCGTATCACATAAAACGTCATCATAACGCTTACATATATTTTAACGATAATCTCGGCAGTACCTTTCGTAATCTTTCATCAACTTATTGGAAATTTCAGTTGTCAATTTGTAAGCCTTCGAATTTGCTGTTATTAATACTGAGAAGAAGCGTCAGGCAGGCCATAGAGTTCTACGAAGGAATTATCTACATAAAAATAAAAATAAAAATATTATTATTATTCGTGTAATGAAATGTGAAAATCCTAAAAAGTTTGTTATTATTAAAAATACAGCAACGGTAATTAATTCTACAATCGTTACAGCAGCTTACTTTGATCATATTCCGATCAGAAAATTACTATTAATGTTATCACCATAAACATCGTATAATCGTTTAAGTATTGAAGTTCGTTTCGATTAAATGTATAGCAAAAAAAAAAACTTTAAAGACTGGAGTAATTCTGTGAGTTTAAAACAAAAACATATATTATTACTAAAAGGACTTTCGGCCATTGCACACACACGCACACCCATACATATATGTACGTAATATTAAAATACTGGAATTTATATATATTAAACAGAAACACTAAAACAAAATTAATATTTTAGTCTGAATTTTGAAAAAAAAAGTCATGTATATATATAATATGAGTAACAAATGTAACAGGAAAATATGACTATTATTTATACAGAAAAATGTAATACTGCCAGTGGCTCTCGACGAGCAAACTCCTGACAAAGAGACGATATACATGTATATATATATATAAACGCTTATTAACAGCGCCCTTGTTCCTATTTCAAGCTGTGCTTAAATTTTATATTTTATCCGGACTAAATTATAATTTCGGATTTGATTATTATTTATTGTCAATAGTACTATTTTGATTATCATCATGTTAATAATCATAATTGCCACTAAACTATGAAAACTTTGCATACTCGTTCGCCATCCGTTTAGTGGCATGTTAAAATCCGTTTAAATTTACTAAAAACACTTCGAAAAAATTTCACACGATAACCAGGACAATTTATAAAATCTCGTTCAATGATTCGATAAATTTGCATATTTCTACGCGCTTTGCAGGTAGTTATAATTTAAGACTTTTACATCATGTTCGCGGCCAGTATGGCCAGTATTCGATTAATTTATATATACATTCGATATATATATATATATAAACAATTTTATATGTATATTATATATATATATATAATTTTATATATATTATATATATACATGTGTACAGTTGTACTAAAAACTGAGAAATCTGACCAGATTGTTGTACGTAAAACTGGAAGTCATCTAACAGGGCTGGCTATTATTTAGTAATTATTATTAATACCTGTGTCAACAACATAGATTAAAATACATCTCGCATAGTCGTTCTTCGATTCAGTCGATAAAAATTATCACCACTTAGATAATCTCAGTCGTATGGACTCTTACAGTCACGTGCTCAGCTTAATAAACGTCTTCAAATTTACTATCGTTATTTAAATTCCCCTTTTCTAACTTAACCAATTCGGTCGCGATGTTCAGTATACGGTACACGAAACTTTAACGCTAACAAAATTTTTTATTTTCTATGTGACGTGGAATGTCACAATTGTTTGAAAATAATTAGATAAATAGATTGAAAATTATCTGCAGTTCAACTAAGAAGCGGTATTCTATAATCAACACCTGTATAGAATTTATAATTTTGCATCAAAATTTTATAATGTACTTTTGAAAATTAACTATGGTAATTAAACTTTTATAGATAGATTTTTTTTTCTATTTTTTACCCTGGTATAATAAAATAATTTACTGGATTAACTTATTACGAAAAAGTTGAACGACGTACAACGCGTAGAGTATTAGATTCTTTTTGCGGGCGAAACCGTTATAAAAATAAACAATAAAAAAGAAGTTAAAATCACGAAAAATTTTAGCGATTTTTAAGTTAGTTTTTGTTATTTATTTTAATAAAAAAATCATTACGTTCCACATTCTTCATATTGTGAAAATTTTATAATTTTACGTGAAATTTTTCGAAAGCAGATCAATGTATTTTTCCTAAGACATAAGCAACTTCAGAATCTAAAAAGTGACTGGAAGGCCTACTGAGAGTGACCTTTCCAGTTCAGGTACAAGCTTCAATGAAGGAATACATATTTTTAACACTTAATCGCTTACCCTGGTTATAGGTGGAACATGTGAAGCCTTTTGATGACTCCCACACCTTTGAAATTGGAGCATAAATAATAGTTGTATCGGAGTGAAGAGGAGATGTAATGGAAGAAAGCGTTTCAATAGAAGAATGAGAATTATTTTTATTTTCAATGAGTTGTTGCCCCATAGGAATTGAAGATATGAATTTGTCGTTATTGGAATTAATTAGGGCGGATGAGGAATTAACAGTAATATTCCCCTCCTGTCGGTACACTGGTCTTGGTCTTACGTTAAGAGCTAGGTTTGAGAAATACTTATTACCCCACATATTGAATTTATTACTTGTATCTTTATTACTGCTACTACTATATAATTCGTAGTGCAATGTTGCAACTTTACCGATATTTCTATAATTATTTACTGCAAACATTTACACATACGTTCAAGTATGAAACGCAATACAAGTACATATATGCAATATATGCACGGTATACACTCATTCATATATATATATATTTTTTTTTTTCATTAATTTATCTTCACATGCGCGAATAGATAATAATAATAACAAATAATATATATAAAACAGTAAAATTGAATATTAATTAAAACCGACGTTTTTAATCGACGGCCAGGTATTTAATTTTAATATATTAAAATTGTTTTTTATTAACACATATTTTCATACTAATAAAAAATATGCGCTCTCACTCAAATATGCGACCAATTTATAAGAAGTATCTAACAAACAACATTTATCATGCAATAAGCGACAATAAACTTTGTGAATAGAGAGAATTAATTCATCCGCAATTCGTGTATGACACATACATACTAATAATAATTAATGAAATTGTATATATTAACTCAGAGGATAAAATGGAAACACACACACACACACATATATATATGTATACGTATATCAATTATTTTAAAGAACACTAATTTATCATAACAAAAAATATCCGTTCTAGATGACATATTAATTTGAATAAAAATAATTATCAATTAATACATTTTCAATTAGATTATTAGTATCTTTAGATAACCATTATTTATGTTCTTAAATCTGTTCACAAGACCTGTGTTAGAATCCTGACAGGAAAGAGAATTTATAATGGTAAAAAATCCTCTAGACAACTCACCTGTCCGTCTAATTTATTGATAAATGAATTCCATATTGCAGGGAATATGAAGGAGCCAGATAAAACAATGACAGAACACCTTACATTGGTTTGTTCTTTGAATAGTCGCCCATCAATCTTCCATTTGATGGGGGTCGTCAGGAGACATTCGGACGCAACTTAGATTTAGTAGAACTTTATACATCTATACATACATGCATACATATGTACATACATACATACATATATATATATATATATATATATATATATATATATATATATATATATATATATATAGTGTGTTGTGAAGCGAGTACATATAGTTATTATATGTGTAATAAATTTATATATACAAATAAAAAGGTAATTATACACTATATGTATATACGTGAATCGAACGATAGAAAAAGTAGCATAAATAAACAGAAAACGCTACAATGGGCACGATATTAATAATATTGGTGTACACAGATTTTTATCTTCAGTTTTTCTAAATTGCAAGATATTTTAATGATCATTTTAAAGTTGCGAAATTGTTACGCGGATTTACGGTTAAAATTTGACGACCTATTCTCGCGGTTTCACCGTATAAGTCGGAAATGGGATGTACGTAATGCGCTTCAGGAAAGAAATTAATAATGTTGATCTTTTATCTATTCGGTACGACGCTTTAGGACGTACCGCTTTGAACAGTTAATACTGTTTCTAAACAATATTTCTCCGACACACGATATGTAAAATCTAACACACCCGGTATTGTCATATATGCTCTAAGCTTAGAAGAACGATATCCTGGCTTTATTTCTGAGCCGGCATTTTAGCGTTTCCGATATAAACGTCTGGGATATTCATCGCTTCGCGATTGGAATAATAATCATTTATATACTACGAACATATATATATAAAAATGTATACTGGTATATTGTGCTGGTGATGGATTGGCACGTAAAATATGACTAAATCGAGAATTATTCGATAAAATGGAGAGAAACAAAATTTGATAGGACATATATAGAAAAAATTAATAATTATCTCACGCGAGCTCAAAGGAAAGATATTGTCGCGACAAATCTATCGAATGTAAATTACGTAACAGTTCAATCGATAAGAACATGATTCATCAGAGTCTTACTTTGCATGGTTAATCGTCTTTTTTTTTGACAGCTCCGTTCTTAACGTTTTATTGCCGGAACAAATATCCTTTCCCTTCATGAAAATTAATTATGATATAAATTTAATAAATAATGAACTTAAGAAATGTGGACATTGGGTGTACGATTAACGGATCACATTAAGGACGAAGTTATGCGGAAAAGAGTGGCGTCGTGTCTATTACCGAGAAACTGTGTGAAAGCCAGGTGAAATGTTATGTGAACGTTCAACGCATCCGAGAAGTCGGAAATGATACATTGCTGACACCGGTGGACAGATTACACTTCAACAACGGTAAGCGGCCGGTAGTTAAGCCAGAAAGAAGATGGTCGAATGCTGTGGCAGCGGATATCACTAAAGTTGAGGGTAGATCCATCCCTAATATTTGACCGTTCTGTATGGAAATGTGCCACAATTACGTCGAAATATATGCATTCGACTTCTCGTTCTCTCTCTCTCTCTCTCTCTCTCTCTCTCTCTATATATATATATATATATATATATATATATATATATATATATATATATATATATTATATATTCCCTTCGAAGCAAAAGTCCTTGTAATAAAGTAATCTTCTCCAGTACCTGAATCAATCGATAGTGTCAGTTCTATTGAAGGCGGAACGAATCAACCACGTTAGTTACGTACGCATCCGCGTAATGTAGGGCAGTAGCTGACGTAGTGTGATTGGAAAAGCTAAATCAGAATTTACAACAGACAACGCTGGTAGTAAAACAGAGGAAGGTCGCTACAGTGATCGAGGTGATCAATTTCATAAAATCTTTACACCCTTTTGAGAGCTCAAGGAAGGAAAAAATGAACAAATTTTTTATTATTCTTTTCTATTTTTTTACTTTTTTTTAAGGAAACTAATGAAATATTTTTTATATATAAACAATTTTGAATGCGGTTAAATATAAATCGGTCGAACATTAAAAATTGGTCTCGAAAAAGCCGAACGTGAGTATTTAATGATTCACGTAATAAAGGAATAAATATGAGCGATTTTACTAAATTTTATAGGAATTAATATTTTTAGTCGACTATTATTGCAAACGTAAAATAGAAGTAGGCAAGGTTCTCGAAAATTCCATAACGTAAATCGAAGAGATAAATTAGGTTAGTCGGTAAACTGTTCCACCACTTCGTCGACAGACACTATCTTTCACCCAATCACGGTAAATGATTACAACCTAATCTAGGACGAAATTGTTCGAAGGTTAACCGGAGTTTATACGAAAAATAGTTATAATAACGAACGTTTATATATATATATATATATATATATATATATTTATAGTAATAATTACATTTTCTGAAGAAAAAAAAATGTCAAGATCATGTGACGCAATGCCGCTGGATCCTACCGGTTAGTTAATGGTGTATAGCGCACCTTCTAAAGAATATTAAATACTGACAAAAATTTATTATCGTATAATAAATTGTATTCATTACAGGATTAACTCCTCTCCTCTCATCAGTTCAAAGTGTTTGCCCCGTTAAACACGGTGTTCCTTATACTGCACACGAAATTTTAATGTTCAGAAAATTTTATATTTTATAATTGTTCGTGAATTACCTTGATTCTATAAAACCGTTGAAAATGCTATGTAGGATCACGTGAAAGAAGACTATTGTATGATGAAAGCACTGTTCGGAATTAGCGAGTCTTTAATAATTTTTACGTACGTAGTGATGCTAGCACTATCGAATAAGGTTAACTGTAATTGTATTCAATTATTATTTCGTAAATCAAAATTTATAAATTAGCGTCAAAATTCGATGTGTGCCTGAAGCGGTTAATAGTTATATCTCGTAATCATCGAAATATTATGATGTAAAAGAGGAATTTAAGGAATGATACTGGTGGAACTGTAATAGAAATATTTTTGTCCGTTTGTCTGTCAGTCACTAATTTTGTTTCTTGATACATTATGTTGCCCATTACAGAGACGATGGTAATAATTACAGATGATGGTAACAGACCTGAACACGCGCTCTAGTAGAATAGGATTAAAAATGAATTTAGACAAAACGAAGATAATGACAAACTGTAAGACGAATAAGGATAACGATAAATTCGGAGCAAATAGAACAGGTGTAAAATTACATTTAAATCACGACGAATAAGAAAAACATGACGGTTGCAGAAGTTTCAAGAAGAATATCATTGCCGTTGGTGACATTTGGGAAATTAAGCCGTTTATTTAGTAATAAAGAAAATACCAGTTAACTTGAAAAAAAACCCTTTATAATCAGTGTGTATTTCCGGTTCTGACATACAGTGAAACGTGATCATTCACAAAAACATGCATAAAAAGTATCAGGAAAACCTAAACTACGAATGAAAGAAAAATGTTGAACATCATGAGTAATACATGGATACGCGAGCAAACAAGACTAGATGACGCAATGGTGCAGATGGCAAAAATCAAATGGAGTTAGGCTGGTCAAGTGCACAGGTACAGCCATAATAGACGACCGAAACGTGTTTTGCAATAGTGACCAATAGGCAAAAAAGAAGTCAAGGGTCGTTGGCAGGACGATATAATAAAGGTGGCCAGAAAAAACTGGATGCGAAATGAACAAAATAGAAGTGTATGAAAAGTTTTGGGGAAAGCATTCGTCCAGGAGTGACCGACAAAGTAATATCGTGATATATATATATATAGTAAAGTAAGAATGGTGTTTTAAAGTGGGTGAAAAACTTGTGCCCAATAATAAAAAAAAAAATGTTTTATAAAATATACACAACTGTGCGGAATAATCATTGTTAAAAATTTTTAAAATAAAATCGTTAAACATTTTAAGTAGCAATTAAAATAAGAACTTTTAACACGAAATCCTATAGACGTTTAATTTGACATGTGCTTTATTAACAAATTAATACCATTAACCTTCTTAAATATTAATAAAAGTTCGTAACGTTTACCGATAATAATGCAAAATAATATAAATTAATAATCCAAATATTAATTAGATTTTTTTTTTAGTTTTATAAAAGACCTGTTTAACCATATTATTATATAAAATTTAATTAATGATTATTTTAAAAATTGGAGCAAAATAAAATAAGTAAAGTATATATGTGTAAATGTATACTATGTTTATATATATATATATATGTATATATATATATATATATATATATATATATATATATATATATATATGGGTGTTTGTGTATTTATGTGCATATATGTATATATATATAATATTTATATCATCATCGTCGTATTGTTCCGAACATCGTGACTATATCCCATTGTACGTTATTATTTTTATGTACACAATGAGCTAATATTCGAGGCATTAATTGTATGCAACGAAAATCGTGAATTCCGAAATATAATCTATAATTTCGTTTATCAAATTAATTTAATAACAATAACAAAAAGAAAAGTATTATGTATTGTATACAGAGTATATGATGGTTCATGGCTTTAAAAGCTGGTCAAACATTATATGTATCACCTATAACTTAAAAATAACGTTAGAATTCGATAATTAAAAAGGTAAACAGAAATTCGAATTTTCGAGATTCAGCGAAATTCCTAATAAATTCGAGGCCGTGAATCGTCTATGATGCGCATGTGTGTGTGTGTGTGTGTGTGTTTCAAGTATGGATATTTAAAATTCTTTATCGGAACAAGGTCTCGCCGTAATAATCGTAAATTGTTTTTTGAATTCTTTCCGAAAATACGCAGACAAAAGAAATATTAAATTTTATTGGTGGATGGGGAGGTTTAAAATGAAATCTAAAAACATTATTACGTAGTAGAAATTAAAAATCGCCAGGTTATATTATAAACACTATTGACGGGTAATATTTTACCAGAAACGAAACGGGCAAATAGCAGAAAAACGAAAAATAATCAAGAATTAGGACTTTTGAAAAAATTTTATCTATTTCAAAGCACACACACACACATACATATATGTATCCATTTGTATATTATGTATATATTGTATATATGTGTATGCGCCTTTAAATATTTCACTGCGTTGACGTATTATTTTGTATGCGCATATTCATAAATACATATTTATAAAAGACACTTCAGGTACGTTTAGCTGCGCATGCATCCCTAACTAGGCAGTAACGTTCGTCTGTAAATAAAATGAAACGAAAATAAAAATAATTTTATAAAAATAATTTTTCGTTACAAAAAGAACAATTCTATAGTATAAACAATCGGAACTACCGCTATTACGACGATGTTCACATCGACTATGATTACTCAGCTGCTGTTACCACTATTAATAATCATAATAATAATTATAATGCAACCTAATCATAATAAACGCACACGGCCTGCAGTAATTGTAAAGTAAAATTTAAACGTATTTGAAGACATTAACACAATAAAATGCCTGACAGATTCCCTTTTTTTTATTCAACAACACACTACATAATTATATATTTACGTGTATATATATTAATATATATGTGTGTGTATTTGTGGACACCAACTAAAAAAAACTTAGCATTATTATTATATAACGGATTATTCAGCAAATTAACTAGGTCAAAATAATTTACAAGGCATCCATTAGCGTTCTTTACATATTAATTCACGTCGGCATTTTAAACAACGTTTTCATTTCTATCAAGCTATTTTTTTTTTAAAATGTAAACTAAATAATTGTTATACGAAAATTGTTGAGAGTATGTACTCGGTCGGTCAATTATCAGAGATCGCTTACGCTATTGGATTGCGCGTCTGAAAGCGGGGATGAAGTTTCCGTTGTAGTATGATAGTAAACTTTTCATTACAGATAATGCCATACAGTTGCAATTTGTGCCTTTTTGGTTAGGAAACAGTGGTCCTAGGCGTGTGTTTTACTGAACAACAATTGCGTCATTTAACCGAGGTATTGGCGAGTAATGACAGATGTAACTACACGCCGCCAGTTTTAAATGCCATCCAGGTCGTTAGAATGATGGATCAGCGATATAAGAGATAAGACGAAACTCCGGCTCAGGTACAGGAAACGTTTTATTAAGTGAAAATTCACTGTTACAATGAAAATTGTAAATAACTACACTTTGACTTCGTAGTCCACGAGTGAAATAAATTTTTTTTTTTTTTTTTTGGTTAAATTTACTTGTTCAATCGTCTTTAAACCGAAATTAACCATACTCGGAAAAGTACGCGTAAATTCCGAATTTAGTTGGAACAGTTTTCCGAGTAATCGAATTATGTCAATTCGCGCTACGATTAATTCGTCAGGTAACCGAATGCGACACAACTATATACACTCATCACACAAACATATGTACGTTCGATAATCAGGAAGGTACTTAAGATTATCCCAAACCGAAAAAATAAAACCGCTCTATTACTTATCAGCATGCGAAATAGTACATTCGAACAAGTCGGTAAAATCACACGTACGATATTTTTACACGTTATATGTGTAAATATTACAATTTTAATTATTTTCGATGCAACCGTAATAATTATTTTAAAAATTTTTTGTACATTTCAGATAATAAAAACCGAGCAAACGACCGATTCAAATCTGCTCGAATGTTCAGCAACCGTTACAAAGGTCGTTGTGTGATTATTCAGTTTATTCCGGATATGATCAAACTACAAGAGACAAGGATAATTCTTAATCTATTTCAATAAATATCATCTCCTATCGAAACTAAACAATTTTATCCTTAATCGCCGCGCGATATCGAAACAATTGTCGATCTCATTTTTTTATTATTATTATTATTCTATTTTTAAAAATTATTCGGTTTTCCATTTTCCCGAATATCTGCGTAAAAAGTAAAGCATAGTTTAGTCGAGGGTCGTTCAGTCTCAATCGATTAATCCAATTCCTCTCCTTTCTGTCTAAAATCCAAAAAATAAAAGATGACGTTACAAAATCAATATTTGATGGTTGGCCAGTCGGCCAAAAATCGACTATTCGGAATAGCACCATTCAGAAGAACTTCTTCCAGAAGAATGAATACCGCCAATAGCAGAAGCGCTCCTTTGCAAATGTTGATATCTCGAAAATTCAACATGAGCAATAGTAAGTCGTAATTATAATAGTTGTTTTATATATATATATATATTTTTTTTTTTTTTTAAACCATCAAATAAATATGTTTACTATCAATAATAATTTAATTCGTTTTCTGGAAACTTATTTGGAATTAAATGCCGGGTTATAGTTTTTTAACAGTCCTATATTGCGTTTTCGTTTTGACCTTGAAAAAGTTCGAAGAACTATATTGTGTTCAAGAAGTAATTTATATCACAGCGAAGCGCTATAGTAATGATGATAACAATTATAATGACGTTACCGGTTTTTTCCCGTCATAGAGAATAAATTAATCCAGTTATCTGGTGATATCGAAATGCGTAAATAATTAATGAATTTAATTCTACGATCGCCTTGGACCAGACAAGAGGGTTCATTTCATGGATAAGAAGACCTTGTTGGGGTACTGATTTAAAACGATAGATCACACTATACCGGAGTAAAATTAAAAAAAAAAATCCAAATAGGTAAGAATTCTTTTTTCAACTATAATTTATCGACTAGAAATAATATCCGGTTAATATTTGTAATTTTGCATATGCCGGAAATAAGTCTTCCTGATTTACATATCACGGCTTAATACGAATTAAATCTATTACGATCATCAGCCGCCGATATTATCATTTTTTAATTGGTATTTTTTATATATATATATATATATATATATATACAGGCATACAGGCCAGTCAATTAATATATGTACACAATAGTACAACGTATAAAAACGCTCATGTTTGTTTTCTAGTTAATAGTGCATTATCATCGGTAACATTATGTACACACATATAACTGTCATATATATATATATGCAACGAATGTTACATATGCATTTATTTCCCCCACTCCTCAAAATCGTACAGGTATTACGTATATAGCATATATAAAATCAGTGCTTGAATATGTAGAAAAAGACGTGTTCACCTTGTTGATAATATTAATAAACAGATAGCGACCCGGTAATTTACTACATGCTTGCCGCCACAATCAATTAGTGTATTATTATTATTATTATAAATAAATAATATTATCCCAAAGGAAGTGATCGTTTAAATAGTACTACACTATATATATATATATATATATGTATGTACGACATTTTGACAGACACCAATAATGGTGTAAAATATTATTTAGACTTATACGATTCCGAGTATTAATTATTCGGGTTTTTTCGTTGTAGTACTTCCGGTTTTTCAAGTCGGAAATGAATTCGCCCGGAACTTAATTAACATTCCGAACGATGCGCAATATCAAAAAAACAAAAATTTCACACGTTCATTCGCATCGATCTGTAAATTTTACGAGAATGCAAAGACAAAATTCAACTAAAAACTTGAAAACCCGTAATTATTCATTTTGGTCGTAATTAAGTCTTTTTGAGTTTTCCGATAAAGGCTGGTCGGTTCAATGTTGAAATACGAAGTATTAACGAAAATCTTTTCAAAAGTATACCACTATGTGTGAAATACGAAAACGATGAAACGTCTATCGCGTCATTTCACGATTGCCTTTGATCCGAGTGGTCTTATTTGCAATGATTCCGTCGCATAGACCGACTGAATACGAGCGATATTGGTCGATTGCGGCTTATTAGCATAAATCTACGACTTCAGGAAGCTCCTTGTAAAAAAAAACTGCTCAAATCGCACGATCTTAATTCACGTCATGTCTACGAGAAATAACCCTACCGGAATCCGCTACGGGGCATGCAACAGCATAAAACTTGACAGGATGATTCGGCATTTGTATAGAATGATAAACAACAGATTAGACGTACGCCGCTACATGATCG
Source organism: Coronaproctus castanopsis (assembly GCA_032883995.1). Lineage (NCBI taxonomy): Eukaryota > Metazoa > Arthropoda > Insecta > Hemiptera > Monophlebidae > Coronaproctus > Coronaproctus castanopsis. The sequence continues at coordinate 127,977,193 of CM065053.1, forward strand.
CCACAGGAAAAACTAAGAGAAGAACTCAACTAGCATGGAGTGCGATATGAAAAAGACTCCTCTGTCAAGAAAAATACAAAAATTCAACTTGTACGCACCCTAGTTTTTTCAATATTTCTGTACGGTGCAGAAACGCGAACGATCAGAAAGTCCGAGCAAATTCCCATAAATAGTTTCGAGATGCGGTGCTGGAGGCTGCTCCTTCGAGTGTCGCGGATGGAAAAAATGCGTCTATTTTTTGAAAGAAATTGGTACAATTCGCAGATTACCAACGGGAGTTTCCATTACGACATTTTTGGACACATCGCACGAAAACACGATGGAATCGGAAGAGCAATTTATGAGAAGAATGGATGGTGTGCGACCAAAAGGCGGAGTATCAATTAGATATTGAGATCCTACTGAGCTCCTGTTTTTTTCAATTTTAGCCGTATACTCTAAACAGATAATATACAGGTAGGTGAATGGGGCCTAGAAAAGCGTCGAATTAATTTTGTTTGATTAAATTTTAAATCGATTAAAGAAACTTACAATTTTAACAGTTGTTCATATTTCACGTATACTTCATTATGCAGGCGTCGATAAAATTACTTCAATTCGATACCGCCTAAAATTTATTATTAATACGATTATTACTGTCGTGAGAATATATATTCGTCTTTATTATTATTATATGTATTTCTGTTATCGTCATAACCGTCTGGTTACTTTTATTATTTATATATCGTTCTATTATTATTACGATTGATTCTTGTTTACGATGAATAATCAGAAGTTGTTTATTAACTCGTTGTTATAATTATGAATGTAGCTTACCGATTAAACAATAGAATCATAGGGGCTCAATTTCATACTTGTATTATTTCAAAACGTAATTCCCATTTTCGCGGGTAAATATTTACGACATCTTCAAGATCGTTAACAACAAATAACGATACTAGTCATTTTCATATAAAACTTTAGAGTATTAGGTTTAAATGAAGTATTTAATTCGTAAAATCCCCCGCCACAACCCCCAAAAACCAAAAATTAATAAAAATGAAGTACGCAGTAACAATGGGTCTAATTTTGTAGACATGATATTCAAATATCTGACGGTATACAATATGGGTTTAAGGAATAATTTCGAACAATAATTTTTATCATACGGTCTAAAATTAAAAAAAATAATCAATAAATCGTTAATAAAAAGTATATATATATATATATATATATATATATATATATATATATATATATATATATATATATATATATATATATATATCCGACATGTCCTTTAATATTAATAGAATTTAATTAAAAGTAAAAATAAACAATTCTGCATTTAAAGTATTTTTAAGAATTCACATCATTATCATTAACCGGAAACATAAACTAAAAACTATTTTAAAGCAGAAACTTATAATTATTCGAGAACACTTAAACATTAATTCTTTCCAGCTAAATCCTTCAAACAAACGTATGATCCATACAACTTATCCATAACCGAACTTCCACCCGATTTACGAAAAAGTACTTTACATTTCTTAATCCATAGGAACTTATAATCAATGTCCTGGAGTCTCCTAGCCTGCTTGAGATCTTGGAATTTAACGACGTTAAATACTCATTTATTTAAAATTAAGTCACTATACGTTATTCCTCCCGCCGGGGTGTACTTTGTACCTTCAGGGCCTGAGCTCAATTCGGAACGAGGCACGTTCACAGGTGGCGGATAGTGGAATGGCCTGCAGATACGTAGGTTAGCTGCGAATAAAACGTTAGTAGTCAAATAAGCAGTCCCGGACCAAGAGCGGCTACTGGTGGAAAGTCTTATGTAGACGATTCCAGTAGCGACAGGTTTATCGGCAAGAGGAAGTGGAGAGACAGCTTGGGAACTGCCTACAAAACTCCACATTCCTTAGATGGTCGGTTTACCTTGGCGAGATGAGGCCGTCTGTATAAATATGCTTAGTCGAAAGATAAAGAAATTAATTATGGTTTAGATATTAATAGTATGTCTTAATATAACTAAATAAATAAGGAAATAAAGAGAGAGAAATAATGATGCATTAATTTAAAAACGAGACTAATTTATAAGGACCTGCATAGTTAGACAACCTGGTGTTAAAGCAGCGAATGTTTAGTCCTTTTGTGTTTATATTTTTTATATTTCCGGGTCAGTGAGTATAATTTCCAATACGTTGTACGATATGGTACTGGCTAGTCAGGCATTTGCTATAGAATCTGTTAGCTTTTTCCTGTACAAGGTCAAAGATAGAAGGCTGGTTTAAAGCTGTATGCATGTCTGTTATCTTAGTGTAGTATGGAGCATTGAGTATTATACGCAGGCATTTATTTTGAACAGTTGCAATTTATTAATGGTGGACTTACCAACACCAGACCAAATTGGGCAGGAATATAATAATATCGGCAATATGTATGCTTTGTATATTATTAGCTTGTTTTTAACGCTGACTTTAGAGCGTTTGTTAAATATAGGGAAAATGTTGTATAATCGGGAGTGCGCGTTGTCCGTGATATGTTTGATGTGATCATAAAACGACAATCGTTTGTCCATGGTGAGACCAAGATATGTTAATCGGAATTTCCAAGATAGGCGTGTATTATTTATTTCAATGTGATGAGTTACTTGCGGTCTATGTCTAGTAAATAGGATAGCTTCCATTTTTTCGATGTTAATTTTAATTTTCCATTTTGTGTAGTATTTATATATTTTATAGTAACTATTGGGGAGTCTGTTTGTTATTGTATCGATTCGATAGGAAGATGTAAATAAAGCAGTGTCATCCGCGTAAAGAGAAGCATCAACATCCCTCAATTGCGGCAAATCATTAATATATAAAATATATAAGAAAGGTCCTAGGATACTGCCCTGCGGAACTCCAGCAGATAATATTTTACTACTCGAATAGGTGTCATTTATCTTAACAGCGAACTGTCCATCGGCTAGGTACGATTTTATAATCATTATAAGTTGCCTGGGGAAGCCATAATAGATCATTTTATATATTATGCCATGGTGCCAGGTAGTGTCAAACGCTTTTTCTACGTCTAATAGCAATAGCCCAGTATGTTTGTTTAGATTAAACTGATCCAGTATGTGATCACTAAGGCGCGCTAGTTGCATAACGGTTGAGAGGTGGGGTCTGAATCCGAACTGAGTTTCGTTTATAATATTATGTTCATCTGAGAAATTTTTTAATCTTTGAAGTATTACTTTTTCAGCTATTTTACTAATGTTACTGATTAAACTAATAGGTCTTATGTTTTCGGCTAGTGAGCTATCTTTCCCCACTTTTGATATGGGAATAACAGTAGAAGTTTTCCATATTTTAGGGTAATGACCAGTGATTATGATAGCATTAATTATATTTGTTAAGTATACTACGGCTATTATATGCTTCACCCGCTGTCATAGCAGCGAAAACCACGCTGTCCTGCAGGTAGGATTTTTATCCAAAGGCTAAGGGAGTAAATCTGCAAACACATATGGCCTTGAACAGGAATCTGCCAACAAAATGAAGGAACATTATACTAGTCAGGATATGATAATCAAGACGCTCGAAGACGAGGTAACTCGGTTGGACCTTTTGGACCGGGGAACAACAATGAATGGGGAGATAAACTATTCAATTTTTGTGAACAGAATAATCAAATCATAACGAATACGTGGTTCAAATTACCAAATCGTCGTCTGTACACATGAAAATCTCCTACAGATAACGAAACAACTCTGATGAGAAATCAAATCGATTATGCTTCGATTAACCAACGTTAAATGCGATCAAGAAAGCTTCAACTTACCCAGAAGCAGACATTGATTCGGATTATATCTTACTGGCTGTAAAATTTCAATTAAGTTATACAAAAATAAGACGACGTGAATCGATTAAAATGGTAGATCTAACCGTGCCGAGGTCGCAAAAAATAAAAGAAAATGCGACAAAAGAACTTAATGTTCAATTAAAAAAAGTTGTCAATGCTCAATCAAATTGTACAAAACGATTTGTCAAAGATACTTAAGGTGTCACATGCCTAAGGAATATGTGGATGACAGATGAAATTCTAGAATTGATTGAACGAAGGGAATATAATGATAAGGACGCGAACAAATATACTGCGTTATATAAACAAATTAAGACAAAGATTAAAGATGCAAAGAATATTTGGATGGAAAAAAAAATGTAGAGAAATAAAAACTTTAGCAGAAAAACACGTCTCTTTCCAAATGCACAAGCAAATCAAAGTCATAACAGGTTCAAAAATAAAATTATAAAAACAACTGTAGAACACGGAACTCCTGTTATTGCGGAAGAAGCCAAAAAATATATATGGAAACATTACCGTACATAAGCTATTTCATGATGATAGAAGTAATACCTCTTTTCGACGATATTCCATAGATGACGGTCCTTCAATCTTAGAAACAGAGGTAAAACATGCAACTGACTTAATACAATTAAGGAAAGCAACAAGTCCAGATCAGATACCAGGAGATTTAATACGATTTTTGGAAGATGATCACATAAAGGATTTAACATTCCTTTTTTAATAATATTTATATCTCTGATGAGATACCTTCAGAATGGTTCAAATCTACTTTTGTTCTAATTCCTAAGAAACAATATCCAAAGTAATGCGGTGATTACAGAACTATTAGTTTAATGAGCTACCTGCTAAAGATATTTTTAAGAATAATTTACCAAAGAATTAAAATAAAGTACGAACAAGATCTATCGGCAGTACAGTTTTGTTTTCGTACTGAACACGGGACTAGAGAAGCATTGGCAGCATTATGCATCATTTTACAGAAATCTAGGGAGATGAACAAAAATACCTTCATATGTTTTATTGATTATGAAAAGGCGTTTGAAAATGTTCGGCACGACAAGTTGATAGAAATCCTCCAAAACACAGGAATTGATTCCAACGGCTTAAATACAATAAGGAACTTATATTAGAATCAAGAAGCAGAATTGATATTAAATAGAAATGAGCCGACTACGACAAGGTTGTGTGTTGTCTCCGCTATTATTTAACCTATATGCTGAACAAGTCGTCAAACAAATTATAATGAACCAACCGTATGGAATAAAGATTAATAGTAAAATCATTAATCCATTATGCAGATGACACAATCGTATTAGCAGGTATTCACCAAGACATAAGATGGTTATTGCAAAAATTTAATGAAACTGGTGTGACCTGTATATAAACGTAACTAAAACTAAGTGGATGGTGATAGGCAAACAATAAGTTCAAGGTCTCGTTATAAATATAAACACAATGAAAGTATTGAAAGGGTCAGTAAATTCAAATATCTTGGTTGCTATATAAATGAAAATTCGGATATGGATGTTGAAGTTAAAGCGAAATGTAGTTACGCGAAACAGCTTTCAATGACATGATACATTTATTATGTAATCGATCGCTTAGTCTTAGCATAAGACAAGAAATTGTTCGCTGTTACATCCATTCAATTTTGTTATATGGAATCGAAACTATGCGATATGAAGCCGTACAAATGTGGCTCCATCGAAGGATGTTGAGAATCCCATGAACGGCCAAGATATCAAATAAAGATGTTTTAAAGAAGGCTAATACAAGCAGAATATTAAAAATCACATCAACGAAATGTGCCATATTTTTGCTATATCATCGGTGGCGAAAAATATGAAATACTCCAGATGTCAATACAAGGAAAGATGGAAGGGAAGAGAAGTCCTGGAAGAAGTAGAACAGATTGTCCGCAAAATATTATAAGCTGGACAAACAAGTTTTCTCTACAGCAATTACTGACAAATGCAAGACAGCGCATTGATCGACCGATTAGTGATAACCTACGATGTGTGAAGAGTATGACACGATGTTGATGATGATGATGAGCATACGTTATTCAAATTGCATCTAGGTTCATCAGTAGAAATCAAACACCTTTCCGCTACAATTTATTCCTTATGGACCTAAGACAAAATTTCACCATTATCGAAGATTATTTTTGATTCGGGAAACGTGGGAGCCTATGACAGATATAAATCCCATTCTTTGATAAAAAGGCAACGTCAATACGTGTTACTATTTCGGCCACGTTTTCATTCTGGTAATAAGGTACATCGCTGACGACAATGTTGTCGTGGCGACTGTACTACTCGCGGTTATATATGTAATAAATTCCCATTGAATACAGATTACATTAGGTTGGGTTATGTTTAGATTAAGAGAATAATAACAATAAGTTTAATGTCACTTGATAAATGTTACACAGAATAAACATAATTTAAGAAGAAAAATATAAATCAAAAATATCCGTATCATCACATTCAGTCTTAACAAGATGGACAGAAAAAGATATTTCAAATTAGCAAGTTCAAAGTTATACGATGATTTATTAGTAATAATGACAACTTTCCTTTGTAAATAAAATAGAATTATATTTTGGTCTGAACAAAGCTGACTTATTGGTGTAGGTCCCGAAATAGAATGAACATTCTTAAAACAAAGTCTATAATTATATGTTTAGAAGCGCTGGAAAGCGGATAATATAACGGTGTATATGTTGCAAGAATATTAAGATTGTTATAACAATTCCAGATTAAATTTTCTGCATTAAGATCTGCAAAAATTATGACTTTTGAGTTGGTTTTTATAAGTGGTGCCATTACATAATTTACGAGAGGTGCCATGAAGACGATAGACTGAATGCATTCGCTAATAATTAAAGAAATATCTACCGCCTGGACTTCATTCAGCATGGGAACTGAAATGGGATAATGTTTCAGTTTATTATTTATTATTAGAGCAACTCCGCCGCAGTTAATTCTGGAATCATTCCTGTACACCAGAAAGTCGTCAAATTTAAGAGAATAAGGTGAGTCAAGTTTTTCTTCGTTTAGGCCTATAATATCATCGACACTGTCAACAATCAACAAGCTCAGCTAACTTATCATATTTCTTTTTTCAGAGTTAGCATTACAAGACAAGAAAGTAATGGGTAATATTTATTCACATATAAAACTGTAAGTCAGATCATCTACACGAAGTTATCGACTATACTTTCAATAATGACTGTAATGATAATTAACGTATTAGATCCTAAGCTAGACTTTAATTTACTTAATAAATTTTTTAAGCAATTTTTAATATTTTATCGAATCCAAGTGATCTATACGTAGTAAATAAGGTAGATAAACTAACACTGTTATTAAAAGAACTTTTAATGATTTGTTCTTAAGTACGTTTACCACTAAAATTGTTAACAATACTGCTATTATTACTAGTATGATTATTGTTACGAATATTACCGTTATTATAAAAGCCTTGAATATCAGAACGAACATTTAATTTATAATTGGAAACGTGCTGAATTTTATTTATTTTTTATTAATTATGGATTCTGAAATACGATTGAAAACCACACCGGTGATGTAAGAAGTATTCCCCATGCAAAAGTGAAACACTATAAAACCTCCTAAGGCCAAAATAACAAAAAAACAATAATATTTTCTCCGGGTAACACTTTGTTATGTACATTTCGATATAAAACTTTAAATAAATGCGAGAATTTAGTACCTTACCAGTTCTAGAGTTATTCAATGAAATTACGTCATAAATTTAAAAAAATTATAAATATTAAATAAAAGTCCTATAAACTAAACAGGTTAGAAAAACAATTTTTTAATTTATTTAGAAAAAAAATTACACATCCTATTACAGAAAGTGTTTCTCAGAATTACATATTTTTAATGTTTAAATACGCAAGTTTTAATTTAATTTATTTATTTTTTGAGAACACTTTAAAAGGGGGTCAAAATAATCAGATAGAAAACATAAGCCTCTCCTGTAAAATTTATTACGAACGTAATTAACATTTTCCCCCCATTAACTGAAACCGTATTATAATTTTAGCAACCCATCTAGTTAATATGAAAATGTTAAATACGTCAATGAATTTCCGCAAACATACTAATTTACATAGCTCGCTCTCTCTCTCTCTCTATATATATATATATATATCGTATTACTTCGAATTTAAGACGCATCCTGGTTTTTGGTTTTCAACGTGAAGAAAAAAAAATTCATCGAATTTAAGACACATTAAAATTACAAGGTTTTAGGAAAGGAATTTTTGGAAGAAATAGAAATAATTAAGATACTAATAGTCAATACCCGTATACTTCTTCAACATAATACGAAATATTATAAATTTATAGGTACATAGGCTTACTTAGCGCAATTTCATTTGCAATAAAAAAAAAAAAACAGGAAAAAACAGTAATTTTTATGACTAAATTACCCATTTATTGCTTTTTCTAATTATGTTTTTAATTGCTATCGTCGGTTGTTGAATCGTCGTCATTGCCGGACGTTGAAGTAGAATCGTTTGCGTCATCTCCGTCACTATGATTCCATGCACAATCATCTTCAGAGCCATCCAATGCATTCGATATACAACACTTCAAAAAGGATTTGATGATTATAGAGGGCGGTAAATCTTTCCAAGCTTTTGAAATCCATCCTACAATCGTACCTGCTGAGGCTCGTTTGATTTTACTAGTTGGTGTGAGAGGATGATTATTTTCAGTCAACCATTGATTGTGTTGCGCACGAATACGATCTTTAAAGGTTTTATTAACACCGACTTCAAGAGGTTGCAACTGACTTGTCATACCTCCAGGAATGACTACTAAATCGCATTTTCCATTTGCCAATCTGGTTTTAATGTCGTCAGATAAATGACCGCGAAACGCATCCATCACTAACATGCTGTCTCGTTTGAGAAGTCCACCTGGTCTTCGTCCCATACGCACTCCAACCAATCTTGCATAAGTTTACTTGTCATCCAGGCATTTTGTTGGGCTCGAACAATAATCCCATCCGAGAAGATTTCCTTTGGCACAGTTTTTCTGTTCAGGATTACATACGGCGGTAACTTATTGCCATCCGCACTAGCACTGAGCATATTGTTTTTGACCCTTCTCACTGACCGTGTAATTTCTTGGCATGTCAAAGAAAACAGCAGTTTCATCAGCATTACCGATGACTAAGACAGTATTGTTTCTTTAACCTTAGCTGTATTACATGATGTTGATATTGCACCAATTTATCCTCATAATCAGATGGTAGTTTCTGGCAAATTGTGGTTCTACGACGTAATGATAGACATTGTCTTTTCATGAATTTTTCACACCATCCACGACTAGCTTTAAATTGAAGAGTTTTATCGCTGGCAATTTCTCTGGCTTTTAACATTAATGCTTCTCGCGTTACTGGAAGACCTTTCGTGCGAAGTTCTTTAAAATAAGTTAAAACGGCAGCATCGATTTCCGGATATCTTCCATGTTTTGGCCCCGAAAATGATTTTTTTGTTCGTTTACTCGCGAATAACTTATTTTTCATTTCACGCCAACGGCGAACATTCACTTTGTTAATCGAGAACTGTTTACCGGCGGCACGATTTCCAATATTTTCTGCGCATAAAATAACTTTACGCTTAAATTCCGCTTCGTATATAAAACGCTTTTCCATAATAAAAAGAAAAAGTACCGTATTAACAAAACAACGATGGGTTAGTAACTGCAATGTTTGGGAGAGCGACACTGACTGATGAGCAACGACTGTGACCGGAAATGGGAATAGGTTTACAAATCACTTTTATAAATATCATTAATCAACTCCTACAGCTAGTGTAATATATCGATAGCATTAATGTAGCAAATACAATAGGACTACTACCACTATTCCACGTATAGTAGGAGATTTTAGTACATATAATAGGTAGTTTTACTCTTATACATGTGGTCAATTTAGACAGTATCTCGAATTTAAGACGCACCCTTGATTTTAGACCTTGAATTGTGAAAAAAAAGTGCGTCTTAAATTCGAAGTAATACGGTATATATATATATATATATATATATATATATATATATATATATATATATATATATATATATATATATAAAGAAACAATAAAGTTATCAGTAAAAATAATTAATTTTGAATAATTAATAAGTAAGCTTAATTGTGACATTTTAAAAATAAAATAATAATAAATATAATGACAATAAGAGAAGTAATATATGAAAAATATATACTCAACACTAATAACAACCAACATTTAGTACATCTAATTCAAGACTGAGATGTTTGCGTACAGCATATCATAACCTACGATTTTCCACTCTAAATACTAAAGACTAAGTACATATAGAACCTTATTTGTTCCACCACCTCTATAAATTGAATAAACGGCAAAATATTAATTTGAATAATAAACCATTAATAAAAAAAAAAAACAAGATTTCAGTCACGCATTATGAACATATTACGCATTTTAGCGTATAAATTAATTAGAGAAAAATCTCAAAAATATGAAAATAAAAAGTAATATATCTAGATAATCTTTGACGCGTTTAATAAATATATTTAAAATTAAAACATTCTACGTCGACTAAATGTCCCTTTAAAATAGACTATTTAATTATAACGTTATCCGTGTACCGTATAGAGGACATTACGATTTAAAGGGTTAAAATAAACGAGTTTATCGAGTACTAGAGATTTCGTAAACACTAAACTGGAGAGGAAGTAAAGTAAACGTGGAAATTTAAAACAATAAAATTTAACTGAAACCACTATTGAAGATGGGAACGAATTATTATTATTTTAAAGTATCTCGTCGTCATTTTGTGAAAAACTGTTCAAAATTTTATTTTATCATAATATAAACTATTAGTTAAAATACAAATTTTCCATATTAAGACGCGTCCGTCGACAAGCGTACATTATTGTTCCAATTCGTCAATTCGTATTTCCGAATGAAAAATTAATGTCGTTTGTTTTTTTTTTTAAATTCTCAAATTTGAAATATATCGGTGATATTTATCGTAATGGACATAATGAAAATTAAAGACATTTAACGGCGGGAGGGAGGAATCATTTTCGAACGCATTTTGTTGTATTCATATAAAATGATAAAAAATGGACGAGACAATTTTTGACAAAAATTATCGTTGGATTTGAGAGTCGAATATTGTTTTAATTATTCATTTTGGAGGCCGCCGAGAAAACGCTATTATATAACTGGTTTGTTACATAATGCGGGAAAATACGTTTATATATTAGTACCCTTGTGAACTTTATGGCCAATTTTATAAAATAATAATTTTTTTCTAATGTCGTTTTCAACTTTAAAAGATTTTGTGTAAAAATCGTGTTTGTTCCATATATTGTCGTACACATATACACGCGCATACAAATGTGTATTGCGAAAGATAGGACTTACAGTTACAATAGCCTGTATTTCCCATTTTAAAATTAAAATTTATAAATATTATTTTCTTAACGCTAACCTAGTATTAATATGTATAACTTTCTTAATGCTAAACTAATACTAATAAGTATAACTTTTCTTAATACTAAACTAATCTTATTATGTATAGCTTTCCTTAATGCTAAACTAATATTAATATGTTTAAATGTATTAGGGAAATTAAGCCCGTGAACGAGCATTGGCCTCTTCCAATTTATTGAACGTTTACATATTTTTCTCTTAGCTGTTTCCAGTCCATTCGATTAAGTGCTTTACCCATCCAGATTGAACTTGCGTATTTGACAATATCGTCCCTCCATCTCATTTATGGCCTTCGCCTCAATCTTTCCCTATTCATTGGTAACCATTCAGTACATCTGTTGGCCCATCTGCTTGTGTCCATTCGAACTCCAGCCCAATTGCATTGCATTTCCAGTATTTTGCGGAGAGCATCTTCTGTTTTTGACTTATCCCGTAATACTTTATTACTGATTTTATCCATCCTTGTTATCCCGATCATTTTCCTTTCCATAGCTCTTTGAGCTATTAATATTTTTCTACTTTGTCTAACTGTCTGTGACCATGTTTGCGCACCGTATGTCATGGCAGGAAGGGCGCATATATTGTAAATCTGTGCTTTCCTTGTACGGTTAATTATATATGTAAAACATTATTTACAAGGGCGTTTAATTCAGAATAATAATCATATATATTCGTATATATATATATATATATATATATCGATGATGTAGTTGCTAGAATACTAGCCCGAGGGTTCGGCTGGCGACATAAAGTCTATAAATTTCTTCATCATGTAGCTATTAATCATCATAGAGGAACAAGTGGTACCGTACTCCATATAGTATCATAAGCATGCGCACCTACGGTAACCCCGTAGGCGTCGCAAAGGCTATAAAGTTTTTCCTTATCATCATCATCTAACTTCTAATTATGGCGAAAATGTCGGTAGAATCTCTCTCTCTTTATAACATCATACGCAGACCATCGTAATTGTATATTATTAGTGCCGTGTAGCTCATTTTCCATCAAACAAAACATATTTTATATGATCGATTACATTCCGTACAAATAGCGAATACTAAGGGACACCGGCAACTTGAACTGAAACTCGCCGTGTTCAGATAGCCGTATTTTACGTTTTTAATTATGCAGAAAGGTGCGACAAAAATTCGTCATGTTTTCTTGTCAGTGCTGTCACGTTTCATCGTTTCTGACATTCGTTTATGGTCAATATATTTTTTTTAGGAATTTGTTTGAAACCGGTTCAGGAATTTTCTAGTAATTTTACCTATTGATTGCATTATACTAATCCGCCTAATATAGATATTGTGACTACTATTCATATTCATTTTTTTACTAGCCTCCGCCACCTATCACGGTTTTATATTTCTCGTGCACATTATACAAACGATTCCTCTGTGGGTGTTTCCGTATGACATTGGTTCGCCTGGTTCATATTATGTATATATATTATAAATCACATTATGCTTAAGTATAATAATTTTATATATATATACATACAGCATATATGTATATACGAATATTAGATATCTTTAGCGGATTTACTTATATCATGTACGCAAAAAAATGTTAAAAATTGCATTTAACGTTATTTTTTTTTACTTCTCCGAATTTAGGTCGTTTGGCTGTAATAATAGTTGGATTTATAACCCTAGCGGTTGGAATTATTTTATCGTCTATACCTTGGTTGGATTACATCATCATGAAGGTATAGATAAATTTATGTATATATATATATATATATATATATATATATATATATATATATATATATAAAATACATTAATATATAAAATAAATAAGTAAATAAAGCCTTTATTTCGCCAAATATCGACCAAAGGCCTCCCACACATAAATCATATTTATAATATTATATAACATATAAGCATGCATACCAGACACCTATAAATAATAATAGTTACCACATAATTGACACGTTTTCTTCCATTCCATTCTATCCAAGTTTAATCGTAATCATGTAGAACCACATCAGCTGTCTGAAGTCATCTGCCCACCTTAATGGTTGTTTACCTACACTTCTTTATTGTAATTTGGAATCCACGCGACCAGCCCAGTTCCATTTTAGGCTGACTGTCGTCTTTGTAATGTCCTTAATTTTGGTTTTATGCCTTATGGTGTCCGAACGAATTCGGTCAATTCTTCCAATTCCAAGCAGTCATACAGCAAAACTGGTACGACGCATTTTCCTAGAATACTGACTTTTGCTTTTAGGTTAATATAATTCTTCTTATCATTTCTTTGTCCATTCAATAAATGATAATTACTGGTCAAAATAAATTGTTCTCTGTACGTATTCCAATTACTCTACATTAAGCCCGATTTTTTCTGCTGTATTGTAGTGACAGGTTTCGGCAGGAGGAGGAGGTGGAGAGGCAACTTGGGAACTGCGGCTATGTTTGAAAATGACAACGAAAATAACAGAAAAAGGATTAAGATCAAAATTATGAATAAAAAATCCGCATTGCCACATGGAACGTCTGTAGTCTTTTTCAAGCAGGGAAACTACACAATGTGAATGCAGAAAGCAAGATACTAAAGATTGAAATTCTGGTATTTAGTGAAGTACGGTGGCCTAATAGTGGACATGTCAGGTTATATGATGCAGACTTTTACTGCTCAGGAACAGATACAAAGCACAGTGCAGGAGTAGGTGTACTTGTAGATAAGTCCATAAGAAATTCGGTGTTGGAATTCCTATATCAGAAAGAGTATTGTTACTCAGGTTCATAACAAACTTCTGTCCATTAAATCTCGTTCAAGTCTATGCACCTAGTGCAGACAAAAGCGACGAAGAAATTAAAAATTTTTACGATCAAATCAATACAGCAATAAAATTAACAAAGAATGATGAAATTACCATAATTTCTGGAGATTATAATGCTAAAGTTGAACAAGGATCTCACGGTCAGGTTGTTGCCACATATGGACTTGGTGAAAGACATAGCATGTGATAGAATCATTCAGTTCTGTAACGAGCACATTATGTTAATTGCTAATACCTACTTTCAGTTATCACACTGAAGATTATACATCTGGACCTCACCATCTGGAGAAATTGGTAATCAAATTGACTACATACTTATTAATAATAGGTACAAGAGAGACCTCCTGTCAGTATGTACATATTCAGGAGCTGATTGCAACTCAGATCACAACCCGGTTGTCATTGTCATCAAAATTATATTTAGAAAAAGACAGAAATGCGCTCAGATACACCGTATTAATATTCAAAAATTAAAGGATCCTATTGTACGCACAAACGTCAAGCTGGAAATGTGCGAGGTCTTCTCGAATCTCCAAAAAGAAAATACAGTAAATAGTGAAAAACATCGAAAACGCTTGGGCTAAATGGAAGAAAGCGCAGTGCCATATCCAAGACAGAGTAATCAAACAGTGGATGACTGATGAAATACTAGCTTTAATGAAGACAGAAGAGGATTCAAACGCAATGAAGCAAAGTATAAAGTAATGAATAAAATAATTCGTCGTAAAATACGTGAAGCCAAAAATGAATGATTAAATGAGAAATGTAAAGAAATTGAAGAGTTGCAGTCAAAACATGATATATTCAATTTTTTTTCTTTTATTTACAGACGCTCAATTACTAAGATCATTTGCGTCTAATGGTAGGGTTATATGGCATTAATTAATCCGATGTCTGCAAGAAATTTTAATAATATATCTATTTTTGAGGGTCATCCTTTAGTACTTCTCCTAGCGAACTGGTTGATATATTGTAAAGGTTTCGATGGTTTGCATATTTTACACATCCAGTAGTATGTGGTTTATTGTTATTGCAGTATTACATGTTGGGCATTTTTGAGCGTGTATATTGTTCAGTAGGTATTGTGATGTAAGTAGGGCGTGGCCTATTCGTAATCTAGTTATAGCTCCTTTTATTTTGTTTTGTAGTTTTCCAGTGTCCTAAGATTGGTTTGATTTGAAAAAGATGTGTGTGAGCGTACTGAGTCTCCCAGTATTCCAGATATAAAGCGTTGACTTTTTGTGTTATGATTGAGTGAGTAGATCATATATTCAATGTCCATAAAAAAAAGTAAAAGAATTTACAAATCAGAACCGCATCATCAGTGGTAGAAAACTGAAAGACGGAAATGGTAACCTTATATTTGAAAAGGATTCTAGGATGAAGTGCTGAGAACATTACATTGAAGAACTATTCTATGATGTACGGGAATATTGTAGCTGAAAACTCTAGCCAAAATTCTAGTCAATCTAATGATGCTGAGGACGAGATTACAACCGTGTGAGTTAAACGTGCAATCAAGAATATGAAGAACGGAAAGGCAACTGACCTCCTGACAGTATGCAGAGCGAATTATTGAAGATACTTCTCAAGACAACACCTTTGTAATAAATTTCTTAGTTAGCTTCTTTAACTCAATTCTGTTCAGTGGAAATATCCCTTGGCTAGTATTTACATTTATTACACTGCCAAAGAAGTCAAATGCAACCGAGTGCAGAGATCACCACACAATAAGTCTCATGTCGCACATTTTGAAAATTTTCCTTAAGATCATCCATTTTCGCATCTATAAGAAATGTGAGGAAAATTCTGGATCTAACCAATTTGGTTTCAGACGTGGATTTGGCACATGAGAAGCGGTATTGAACATTTTAGCCCAAAGGTGTCGCGATGTGAACCATAATATTTATTATTGTTTCATTGATTATTGTAAGCCCTTCGATTATGTAAATAAAGATATTGGTATAAGCAATAACGTCTACAAGTTGATTGCTTCACTATACCGGGATCAAAAAGTTGTAGTCCGTAATGAAGGAGCCATGTCTAGAAAAATACAAATTAAAACAGGTGTGTGACAAGGATGCATACTGTCGCCTCTGTTATTCAACATATGATCGGAAGCGATTTTTAAGGAAGCGATCAATGAAAACGATGGAATTCAAATCGATTCAGAAAAGGTATCCAACATTCGGTACGCCGATGATACTGTTTGAATTTCTGACAACATCGATCAAATTCAAAGTATGTTAGACAGAGTAATCGAAATTAGTAGCTCCTATTCAGGTAAACACCGATAAAACGAAATGGTTGATAGTCCACAGGAAATCAGAAAGAATGACTTTTAATCAGAAGAAATTACTGGCAAATGGCTGTTCGCTAGAAAGGCCTCTAAATTCAAATACCTTGGCACCTGGTTCAGTGAGTATACTGATCAGTCAACTGATATACGAACAAGGATAGAAAGAGCGAGGAAAGTTTTCCGAGATATGAAAAACATAATGACGAGGAAAGATCTTGATCTTCAGTTGCGATTGCGCCTTGTACGTTATTATGTCTGGTCGGTGTTGTTGTATGGCATGGAAAGCTGGGTGCTTACGCAATTTTTGGGAAAGAAAATAAATGCACTTTAAATGTATGTGTACCGTGGCATGTTGAGGATATCGTCCTGATTTCATGTTACAAACGCTGGAATCCTGCGTCGAATGTCCAAGAAAACCGAAATGTTGCACACGATCCACTCTAGTAAACTCCCATACTTCGTTCATATATCCAGACACCCGGAAAAATACCACCTACTTCTGCTTGTTCTAAATAATCAAATAGAAGGCAGAAGAAGAGCAGGAAGAAGAAGAACATCGTGGCTAGCTGACTTGCGGAAATTGTATGGATGCTCAAAAGAAGATTTACAGAGGCTGCAACATCCAAGTCAACAATAGCTGAGATGATCGCCAAACTTCGAACGGAGAAGGCGTAGAGAACAAGAAGAAGTATTGTTAGTAAGAAGCTTTGTTTTTTGTGAATTTTATATCTAAATCTACATTTTTACAATTACGGTATAATTCTTCTAACATTATTGAAAATGCATTTACAAATCCCGCAAATAGTATTATGTGGTCTGCAAATCTAGGATTAGATAAATATTGTCCTAGATATTTATTCCTTCAGTTCCCGGGTTAATGCATATATATTATTATACATAGTTTATGTCGTTTATTAGTAACACGAAATTATAGTAGACGTGCAGAAAGGAAATAATAAGTTTTATAGAAATTTTATACTTTCAGTTTACGATACTAGCAAAATGACTATAATTAAAATATGCATAATAATGCAATACCTTCTGTAAAAGTAATGCATACTGACCGGATATATAAACGAAGCAAGAAAGAAAGATAACGTTAGGAACGGTCGGCGGAAATTATATTTTTAAACGAATAAGATTAATATAGTTATACCGCGTTAAATTTAGTACAATTCGATTAGAGGACGATAGTAAAATTAGATATAATCGAATCGGTAGTTTCAAATTAATATAAGTTGTTTAAATATGTTCTAGAATCTCAGATTACTAAACGGTACACTTTCCTATCATTATTGGCACAGGCCCGGAGTTTTAAGGCTGACCAAAGTATTTATATTCAATATGACCAATCCGGATGGATTTCTAAATAACGGAGAAAAACCGAGATTGATGGAAATTGGTCCGTTCATTTATAGGTAAGTTCAATTTATATATATATATATATATATTATCATTAATGTTTTTCAGTCGCTTAGCTGGTTTACCTCGAGCGTTAATCGCGTCAATGATATAAGTACGCTTAATATATATTTTACATCAACTAGAAAGTCGGTAATGGATGGTTTTCGGCAAACTGAAAAATCCGTCAAACAATATAACCAATACAGGGTGATTTGTTGTTGCTTCCCTTAACTTTTTTTTTTTTTTTTTTTACAATTTTAGGGATAGCTGGATTGATTAGAAACCTTTTATTCATGGTATTCTCGTGCAATAAAACATAAAACGAGAAAACATATTACGCAACCTGACTTATATATATATATATATATATACATACATATATATATATATATATATATATACGTGTATAACATAAGATTAATAATTTCCGCTCTGCTGATAATATCGCGCTATTTGCCTCATCTAAAAACGGGTTAATAAGAGCTCATCAATAAACCGAAGAATGTAGGTGAAAATTATGGTTTATAAGCGAATCAGGCTAAGTTCAGAGTGATATGATAATGAACAATGCCAAAATAACTAGCTAAATACCACCGAGTTTGCTTGCAGGATATGAGGTAATAAATGAATTTAATTATCTCGGGTCACTAGTTGCAAATGTAGAAGGATGCGAAAAGAAAATACGTAGACCGTCCTGCATTAGCAAGAGTTGCAGTTAGGAGACTGGGAAAATTATGTAAACAAGGAACACAAAGTAAAAATTGGTCAAAGCATTAATTTACAAATTTGGACGATTAAAAGAATAGATGAGAAACGGATAAATTCCTTCGATACAAAAGTCTACAGAAAAATGCTCTGAATACGAGCGTTTGGACGAATTAAAAATACCGGGTAACGCTACTAATCGATAAAAATACAGTAAGATATTTTGGGCATTAGCGAGATGTGAGAAAAATTCAGGAAAATATTATACACGGTAAAATACCTAGAAAGCTCTTCAAAGGAAGATGTCCAATGCGAGATCGAGTGAAGGTCACTTAATGTGTCGGATGAATTCCACTAGCAGGAGGTCGAAGTAGATGCCTCGGTAGTTAAACAGGGCACTATGAAATAAGAACAAAATAAAAATAATAATGAACAAATAACTATCCTCATTTTAGTTTAATAACGGCCGGAGTTCGTTTAAATTGAGTAATCGCGTCCGCTTTCTCATTTCCACCGACGCCACAATGAGCGCCCACTTAAATTTCACCTTAGTTCAACGCTTACAAAGTTTCCAAACCCGTTGTCGTATTGAGAGTTCTAATATGAGTTATTACGATCATACCTAAATGAATGATACTTTTATGTCAAATACAGTGACCACCATTCAGGGATACATCCGATACAAGCAGGCGTTTCACAAGGCAGCGTATTTGGCCCACTTTTCTATCTTATCTATACAGCGGATATCCCTATACCGTCATACGTCGATGTAGCGACCTTTGCTGATGACACAGCGATCCTATGCTCAGACAAATGTACCAAAAATGCAAGTAAAAACTTGTAAATTGCAAGAAATTGCTGAATAGCCAAACCGAAGCCCGTAGACTTAAGAGAAAATGTATTCAACACCTTATATGAATATATGTGTGAGTGTCAATTATGAGCTCTGGTGTGTGTTTACATGTTGATATGAATGTAATGTGTACATGTATTCTGATTGTGCGATATATATATATATATATATATACACATATATAAATGTAAATTCCGGTATTCTGTACAATTGTAAAAAGTATTAGTATATATTGTTTTTATATAATCTAATAAAATAAACAGCCTCATCGTAACACTATTAATATTGTTATTATTATTAACGTTATCGATATTATTTATTTCTGCTATTTTCCCATTAGTATTAGGATTTATTATCTATTATTATAGCAGACCCTTGTTCCGAGCGAGTCTTTCTCAATAGCATGTTTATAATGGGGTGTTCTGTTTGGAGCTCTTTTATATATAAAAAAAAGATCATTTTCATCTCAACGCCTATACGTTTGAGGTATTTTCCCTTTTTCGGCGTACTGCGAACTATTCCTGATTTTCAAGTCCTGGTTGTTAATTCCCATGTATGTCCATCCGTCAGGAAAAAAAAATAATTAAACCTAACGAAAATTAGAGAGAATTGAACGCGAATTAGAAAACGTGTTTGAAAACTTGGAACAGAAGTTAAGGAGTAGGTAATATAAATTTGATAAAATACATTTTAGTTTAGATGAAATTTATGATATCAAAAATTACAACAACAAAAATTCGATAATTTAAGCGATACACTATTAGGCTGATTTATATGAATCGGTAAGAATATCGTGTTCGATCAAACTGGTTCACTCCTGTCGTCCAAGCGCTCCATTTTATTCGATCGACTGTTCGTCTTTTTTAGTCGAACGTAGGTCTTGATGTTTGCTTTTTTCTCGATCGTGTCCATCAATGTGTGTCTTGGTCTTCCTTTTAACCTGCACACGGGTATTTTTCTTTCTGTATCAATTTTCAATAAAGACCATCCGTTTCTTAACACGTGCCCTACACATTTCATTCTCGTTTTTCTAGTCGTTTTCAACAGTGACCTTTTGTACTCGGTTTAAAACTTTTCTCAAAACAAAAATATATATTCTCAATTATACTCAGACGTAAGTTTATTTATTTGCTCACACTACGTCAAATGCCACTTTCTGTAAGTTTTATGCCGGGAATATTTATCACGTTGTTTTTTTTCGATTATCACATGTAAACACACACACACACGCACACACATACGCGAATTTCATATTATTATATTCTCAGTTATAGAATGGAAAAAAACGTTTATCTGAAATAACAAATGAAAGACTAAAATTAAACATTTATTACCATGTTGAATTTTGAATAATAAAATAATTAATAAATTATCATATATATATATATATATATATATATATATATATATACATGTGTGTATGTGTTATAAAATATGCATGTATTCCGACTTAACAATTTGTCATGACGAAGTTGATTAACAAGTATTCGTTAGAGATGTTCGTACGTTATTTAATTTCCAATCGATAATAATTCTTTACAAGTGTCTTACGGAGGTCACTTATTATTTCTTATTTCGCACAATAGAATTTTTCATCGTTATTCTTAAATTCCTGGGAATACCGAAGAGATTAGAATACAGGCTAGGGAGCAGCGAAGGAGAATATCTTCATAGAGACGTAGTTACGTCGTTAGCGGGCCAAACCCTCTAATATGGAAATATATATAAATATATTTTAAAATAGAAACGGACTTAAAAATCCGGATTGGATAATTTTAAACGACCATACGTCATTATTTTTGCAATCGGTAAAAATCCATTAGTGTCCGAACTGTTTACATAATGATGGTGTATACGTAACCATATCCGATAGACGAGTATAAAATCTTCGCGTGCATGTTACTGAACTTGAACTGTGTAGTACCACCGAAATTCCGGCGTCTAATATATATATATAAAATTCGAAGAAGTCTTAAACAGATATAAATAAAAATTGCGCCGCGTAATCTATTTATTCTATTATTTAACAATGGAAACGTTCATGATTAATTTCATTCTTATTGGAGATTTTATGTGTGGTGTGCGGTGGTGAGACATCATGACGAGGCATTTAATCATTTTGAAACTTCTCACGGATTTCGATATTCTAAAACTTTTTTTTACAAGTCCGTCATCATTTTTTAATCGTACAACAATGAAAACAAAAAATGCAAAAATCAAATTGTTCCCGGGAATTATGAAATAAAATGATTCACGCGTTGTTTAAATTTTGAAATTAAATATTTGTCACGATCGTTCACACGGAACCGGACCGGATCCAACACATTTGAAAAAAAAAAAATTTAATGACCAATAGTCCCAGAGAAGACGGACGGTTTTGTTGATGTTTTGAAAGGAGAAACGACTAACGGACCGCACAACGGGACGATATGAGTCGTTTAAATCGTATTATTGACTGGGGTTGTGAATCTGCATGAAGCGGTATTAACGACTCGAGGCAAAGTGCCATCCCGCGGGAGAATTACTATCCAGGCTTCAATTCTACAATATCGAAACGATCTGTAAAGGGTAAAAAGAAGTTGGATGGATGGAATATAGTAGGCGAACTGTCGATCTTTTTAATTTGGTACATTGGCTGGTTAATCTAATACTTTGGACTCTACCAACTTGTTAATTGTTCATAGATTCCTGAAATTTGTATCATGGGTAAGGTTTACAACAATGCCTATTTAGCTTTAATTTATCTACATTTTCGTGCATATGCAATATTTTTTTACACACGCGCGTTAATCATTTTTGTTTTTAATATTTCTTAAAATACGTATTCTACATATATATATATATATATATATATATATATATATATATATATATATATATATATATATATATGTGTGTGGTGTGTAAAAAAAAATTAACCGATTTATCGGGCGACGAATTAAAATATTAAACGGAATGTTATATATATATATATATATATATATATATATATATTATATATATATACATAAAGAGGAAATACCGGTTAACACAAAATAATGAAACGTTCACGACAAATCGCCGTGTATTCGCACATTTTTACACGAAATAAAGATCGTTTAACACGAAAAGATTTCGCTTCTCAGAACCGGTTTTATAATCACGCGATCAAGGTATTACCCAAAACTTAAAATTTTACTATCGACGGCAATTGCTTCGAAAATATTTACTGTCAATCGAATTACGTGCACTTCGTACGTTGCACTTTGTACGGAATTCAATGACTCCAAAGTCGATTGAAGATTGCTTTCGCCATGCAGGATTCTCAAAGGTAACTAAAAGGGATGGAGAAGGAATATGTTGAAACTCATCCGATATTTAATGAAATGTCTGGGAAAGTTTCTATATTATTAAATTGTTCTACGAAGAATTTGTGTTGTAGTAGATGATGATATTACAGCCCCAATTATGGCAGACAAGGAGAGTCTGGAGATTGTTCAAAGCTCAAAAAATAGATTCGGACGACGACTTTTAGACAATGAGATGAATAATTCCAACAACATCCGAAATGCGCAACATCGTGAAAAGTGTGCGCGCAGTTATTTAGATGCACATGGTGAAATGAATGAGAAAATGGAAGATATCGAACAATTTGTTGGTGAAAACTACGATGGAAAAAAAAAATATATCAGATTACATTTAATAAATATTTTATATTTGTTTTTTAAAAAACCTGAAAATTACGTATTAAATTTCATTAAACTGTGATTGTAGCTATTGAGCTACAGGATCGCTCACGTTTGCATTTAGTATATAAGTCTGTGTATTAAATGAGCACTATGCAAATAAGAATACTTATTTAATCTGTATGATTAAGATTGTATTGTAAATATATACAAAAAAAAAAATTCATTAAGCTCTTGTTAATTGATTTATCGATTTTTATTAAATATACACGCGTATCTTTGTTGAGTATGCATACTTTTTTTTTTTAAATCTCGTTTAATACGAAATTCTTTTAACACGTAAAAATATTTCAGTACTCTCCGTTTTGTATTAAACAATTGTTACTGTATATATATATATATATATATATATATATAATATGATGTACACATACATAATATAAACATAAACTAATCGGTGGGAATATATGTAAGCGATGCGCATGATTATAAAAATTTGCTAGTAACAATTATTATTAGGTAGTCGTTGATTATAAACGTTGCAGTTACAATTATAGGTTTGTTAACAGAACGATTCAACGCATTGTGTTGGTTATCATCTATTAATAAACATGCGCATACATAAATAAATACATATACATACGTGTATATATTTAAAGAAGCCAGACGTTTAGAATGTATTATCTAAAAGGTGCGAATGATAGTCGCTACCGTAATATCACCGACCGATAAATAATTAACGAGATAAAATCGTTTGTTGTTTATTCTTTATTTATTTTTTTTTGTTTTTTTCGATAACATTATACATTTTAGCCATTAACCGGTTAATAACTTTTTAATTTTACCGATTAAAGAAAATTACACCAGTTTTAATTGTTAATTATTTATATGGCGTCCGAGAATTCACGAGCTGACGTTGTTAATCAACCAGTTAAGTGATCATAATGCGAATGCATGTAATTAATAAGCTGATAATTAATTATACATTCTGACGCCGAAATTTTAACGAATGAAGAAGGTTAATTTTATTTTCGCAGAAAACAAGCTCCCACTATATAGAATAGTTATAAAGCCGGTTTTCGTTTTAATGTTGTACAAAAGGACACGCGCATAAATATGATACATTTCAGAATAAGGTTATACGACTGATCGCCTCGTCGTTCTGGTACGTAGGGGTCCGTCGTTGGATGTTTACTCGCTAAACAAATTACTCAGTGTTTCAGCCTAATTGCTGATGGGCACCTGACCAATTGTACTTTTAGTATTTATTATATATATATATATATATATATAAAGAAAATACTTAACAAAAGATACAATTTACTTTTGCGTCTTCTCCTCCTCTTAGTGGCGTCCTCTTGACGGAAGTTTACTTACGTCCTGAGTTAATATTATTTTCTAGTGTTCCTAATTATGTTTTCCACCTTCGGTCGTTTCCTTCCACTAGGTGCTTTACCTTCGAACTTTCCTCGTAGCGTCGACGTCAGAATATCTACGGCTAAGGAATTCCGTTTAAGATGTTCTGCACGATCGGGACGCATTTCGCCGGTATTTCTTTTATTAGTTCTATTTTTGCTGCGAAAAACTCGCTGCTGTGCCGAGTAACGAAAATCGTGAAATATGCAGGACCACAACGTACCGATTTTGCCTAGGAAATTCTCGTCAATTCTCGAGAATTCTCTTTTTTTTTTTTAAGTACCATAACGTCATTTAATATAATCTAGATTCTTAACACGATCGAAACTTCTTCGCTAATGATTATTTCCAGCGTTGGTAGTTTCGTTAAATCGTTTTCGATATCTGTATTATGGATTTCTTCTATATGTCCGTAATAAATCGAACGAATTCTGGGTTTTTTGAAACATAAAGAATATTAAAAATTACTCGTCCTAACGGTAATTTATTACGTCGACCTGGACTTTAAAGATTTTCTTCTGTGCCGAATTTTTCCATTTTTTCCATTACCAGTGTAGGACGATTACGCAGTTCTTATAGAATTTATAAAAATTTTCATTTTTTTTCTTTCTTTTAAATATAACGTTCGTAATATTTCGATACTTATTTTACACGACGTAACGAAAACCAACAACATCGTCCTATTTAAGCAATCGGTCATTCTTCATAGTATCGGAAGTTTGCAATGCATTACACAAGGCTCGTCCGGAAATTTGACTAGACTGCGCTTTCTCCGTGGATATTTAATGTTGTTTAAGACACATCGTTGTGGGCAGCTAAAAAACGAAAAAACAAAAACAAACTAGACACAGCTCGTCGTCGTCGCGTATTTACGGGAGGGGCACTATGAAATTTGAGTTTTTCCAGAGGTCCAGAACTTACGACTGTAGACCGAAGATGATTAATCTTATAGATTTCGATACGACCGAAATGTCCATTACGACAGACCATTTTGCTCTGCTCTCAAGAGTCTCGAACGCTGATCCCTATCTCTATTAATTATTATTTCCGAAACTAATTAAAGTTTCCTATTCCACGTGTTCATTCAGAACATCCGATAAGACAAGAAACGTTAATTACCGTTTATTTTTTATTTTCACTTCGATAAAATAAAAAAAAAAATAGAAATAATTTAAATCAAATAGTCGATATCGGACATTAGTAGCCGTTGACTAAGGTTATCGTCTTTTATCATCATTATTATCATTAATAAGAAGAAGTAAAAATTTAGCAAATGATATTAACGAAATATCATCTAACGCACGATGCTTAAATTGTGCATTATAACGTAATTTATAGAAGACGGTACTATATGACCGTTTAAATTCTCATCCGGATATTTCGTTTATCATCTGCGGAGGACTTTTTAAATATGAAACGCAATAATAAATTAAATCTAGCGTGCGAAAGGCAACGTGATCGTGACGATCGAAGTACAATAACCTTACAAGTTGGATCGATCGAACGAGAACTTATTTAATAATCTAGATCAGCGCGTTATTTTTATTATCATTATTGCCACTATTATTATTATTATTTTATATTTCTTTTCTTTTAAATGTACTGGTGTATTGTATTGAGATTGAAATAAATTTTTGATTTGATTATTATTGTTAGCTTACGTGAAGAGTTTAAAATTCAACTCAAATCGCATATTATACACAAATTAAACGAATTTTCTGATTATTTATTTTTCCGATTTCACTTTTTAAAACTTTTAAATTTTCAAAACGTTATTATTCTAACAAGCTATTTAAAATATATATATATATATTTAACGTATTTCTAGTTTTAAATATGTCGAACGACAAATTAATTCGCAACGAAATAATTACCGCAAATTTTAAGTAAATTATCTCTAATTAAATAAATGTCGTATAATTACCGTAATGCTTAAGTTTACAACGAGTTGAGTTTTTTCCTACATTCGAATAACAAAAATTATATAACATTCACACGCGCACACACATATATATATATGTGTAAATATGTATATTATAAGAAAATAACACACATATATGCATATAAAAGTTTGTATGAGTTTTTAAGTTTAAACTGTACGTAACTTTGTGAAATTATATATATATTTTTTTTATATACCTTTTATAATCTGACCGACCCCCTAATGTAATAACGTGAAGGAGAAGCGCCCAGTGGTGCTCGCCCAATGGACACCTTAATAGTGACTATATATATATATATATATATATTTTATATAT
This sequence comes from Coronaproctus castanopsis, assembly GCA_032883995.1. NCBI lineage: Eukaryota > Metazoa > Arthropoda > Insecta > Hemiptera > Monophlebidae > Coronaproctus > Coronaproctus castanopsis. The sequence continues at coordinate 128,003,937 of CM065053.1, forward strand.
ATATATACATACATGTATGTAGTATGCAACGTATGGAATGATGCGTAGGTATTTATGTATAAATTCGATTTTGTATTTAAAATTAAAAATAAAACTCAAAACTTAGCTTTATTATTCGGCTTATCAACACAGCCCGGTGATCTAGTGCGTCTGTAGCGTCATTTCTAAAACTAGCATAATACTCGACGAATTTTGTCGGTGAAAAAAAAAAAACACTTGAGAAGTTCAGACTAGTGACGTTTCGGAGATATTTGCCATCTCCATTTTCGAAACCCAACTAAACTAACCGTTTTTTCCTCTTGTTTCTACTATTTACAAATTTTAATTTGGTCTTGAAAATGGAGAGTACCTCAGAAACGTCACCACCAAATTCTTTACCGAAAAATTCAACGGGTGGATATAATAACGAAAGTTTCAATTTAGTACCTTACCGAACTGTTTAACGAAGGTGTGTAAGGGAAATTATCATTTGATTTTGATTAGAAAGTGAAATCATATATATATATATATATATATATAAGAAAGAATTATTGATGAAATTTAATATAATGATAAAACGATTAAACGAAAATCGATAAAATCAGTGCGAGAAGATAAACAGGATAGTTCGAATTTATAGGACGTTCAGTTTCAAAGTTTATGTAATATAACTATAAAAAGCATAATATATATACACGGTGGGAGAGAGAAAGAAAGCGATTTCGTTTATAACGAAGAAGTACCATTACATCATTACTGGAAGAACTAGGTTCTAATTTCACTACTAATAGTAATTATCAAATGGCAACCGCAGGCCATTACCGTTTTGTACAAATGCATATATATATATATATATATATACACCATCAAAGTTGTACATAACGGATAGTGGAAGTCACCTATATTTCGTGAGTAGAACGTTCGACGACGGGGCTTACACTAAGTTCACAGTTGGGTGACATCGATGGCTGCTTAGACTTCTTTTTAGTGTACCAGTTTTATTATTATTATTATTATTATTACTATTATTCAATAATAAAATATTATTATGGTTAGTTTTATTATGGCGATTATTATGTCGGTTATGGTTTGGTCGTAGACGATCTTTCATGATTGACATACTTGTCCCTTCATCCGATTGCGTACTTATGGAAATACGTAAAACACAATTATTGCCAGGTAAACCGACTATATAAATATACACGTTCGCACACATACAAGCACGGTGTAAAAGAAACTATTCTTACGTACGTGTTAGTGTAGATCATTTTATTACTTACAGGTATAATTGCAAACCCACGAAATTTCACTCTTTAACTAAACCATAATCCAGTCCTCCAGTAACTCAACCAGTTTCTAAACCTACACGCGCTATTACGCGTAAGGTACGAGCAAGATGATAATAATAAATAATAATACATAATAATAAATATAATATCTGTATAGACGTCTAATCATACACACGTACGTACGATGAGAGTTCTTGGATGTTGTAATGATTTTTAATTTTCGGTAGACGTTTCTGAATATAGGTCAATTTCGATCACATCATCCGCCTAGTTTTACCGGTTATATAATAAATAATAATCGTATTAATAATTAGTATAGGAAACGTTCGTTTTAAATATTAATACGTTAATCAGTTTTTCTTCACCGATGAATCCCCGTTACTTTTATGCTATTTTTTTTTTAAATCGAGTACTATATAGTTAGAATATCCTCTATCTACTACTGCAAAGTGTCCATCCCATGCCGATGCTTTTTGCCTCTTCTGTCTACTACCAAACCCCCGCCCGTCGTCATATCTACACTGCATCTCTATCGATATCGTATCTTGGTTTCCTATCCGATAGTCTTTCAACTATTATTATTCAATTCATTTCCTCCTACAACCTTATTTACTACGTAGCTAAATCAACGATAGTTCCAAGCAGTTATACGCGGCGCTATAAAAAATATAATAAATAAATTTATTGTTTTTTTCCGTGTACAAAAGTTGCCTTACTTTCTTAATGCGTATATATAAATTACTATACCTGTCTAGACGTACGGCCTATCATTGTCCGGTATAGTTTCAGTCGAAAGTTTTAACATCACCGATCAACGCACCCTGGTACATTCGTAATGATGGTATCCATATACCGGATATAAATAGCGTAATTGGGGAACGCAGTACACGTTACTTAGACTGGAAAAACGTAATAATCACGCTGGACGTTAATTTATTAGATAACAACGAGTTATACCTACACGTTTAAATTCGCAACTAAAGCTAGTTCGGAATGCCATTAAATGTATGAAGACAGAATATCGTGTATATTAGATGATAAATCGTAAATTGTATATTATATTTTTAAAATCTATAATTAACATTCCAACAATTTGCTCTATGTTTAAGCTAAATTATATTCCTTGCAC